>VDFB02000017.1:433984898-434201427 GCA_007258455.2 Sequoia sempervirens
GGTGTGAAGTTCCATTACCAACAGTTTTTCTCTTGAATACATTGACAAACCTTATTTGATTGTCATTTCTACATCCAGTTCTCATCTCAGGATTGTAAGTATCAGTCCTCGATGATGCCTCTACAGCATCTGCAAGTAAATCTAGAGTCGGATAGTTTATTTTCCTATTTTTCATGTGAACAACTTGACCATCTGCACAATCTTCATGTTCTCTGTTAAGTGGCTCCAATCCATCCCCAAATGCAAACTCAATCAAATCTGTCATGGATGTTACCATCCTTCTTCCTGTCATATGTAGAACTCTCCATATTGAAAAAGGTGCATTATTCCTCTTCTTCTAACTCTACCCCTGTAAATATGCCGTGTCAGATTCAGTAACAGTAGAAAAGTACTTTTCAGCTATCAGAACAATTCAGACCTTGAGAAGCTAGGAACTAAAAATCTCAGACCGGAACAATCGCCTACAAGAATACACAAAAGAATAGCAACCCAGATGCATACTATACTAATCTCTCGTTCCGCTTGCCTTTTGGTACTAGGAAAACGGATTATTCTTACTACTCAATATACATCAGATTAGCATATAAAAACTATGGTAAGCGCACAAACCATATTAAAAATGTTGATGGCAATGAAAAATTTAGTAAAACAGTTGAATAAATCTCAAGAATGAAAACGAGATAAGGTGTTTGATTGAAGTTGGGTTTGAATTAGAAAACCTTAGATTAACGAGACTCGCATCTGAAGATCAAGTTAGTCATATTCTCATTCAAAAGTTGCGAAGAGTAGCACCTAAAGTCACAGACGAAGACTTAAATGTGTGAGGCGAACAAATTCCTACAAAAATCCCTGAGAGCGATGAGGATTTTAGAAGCGTCCGCAACAATCCCATACAGAAATGGTGCCCTACTCGTAGCCATAGGAATGTGCATCTCAGTTAAATCAGCTAGAAAGCTTCTGTGCTCTATTGACTTCCAACAGAAAGTCAATTCGGCAAAAATCATTTATAAAAAATGCTAAAAAGAAATGCAATACAGGCGAATGGTGTAAAGACGTAACCTCAAAAAAATTGCCATGTTGGGCTACGGTGATGCAGAAACTCGAATGCTGACTCAGGCTATGGCAATGTGCATAATGCCTCATTTCCAGGGAAGTGGGGATATTATACAACAGATATAAACTGTCCAAATTATAGTTAGAAAAATAAAACTGAAGATTGATTACGACTTACTATCCCGAGGATTAGGTTCGAGTCTCGGAAGGGCATCGTCACCGCGTCAAAAGGGATTTATAAGAAGCTTTGATAAAGTAGCGACCCGAAGGCGAATGCCCATTTAATTTGTGTTTAATAAAATAAAAAGAATAGTAATGAAATGAATGTTTTAGTATGACAGTGACTTCTATATAACATATTTTTAACAAAATTAAAAGACGATCGTATCCGCGATGACTTTTTATAAATAAATAAATAAAACGTGTTTTGCAATTCGAAACAAAACTCACGAATGCAAGTGCTCGGGAAACCAGACGGACAAGACGCCATGACAAAGCCAACTGCTAGCACAAATTACTTGAAGATAAATTTCATAAACGCTATGCTGGATTTTCTTTTGCGTAATTGAACAGATAAATTATATTTTAGGCGAATATTATTAAATCTGGCGGGTGCTAATGGTTTTCAACTGTAATTCCTCGAAATTAAATAAGTCTTCCAATTTTGAGGGGAGAACACAACGTGAGGATTTGGCAGAAACAAAGAAGGAAGCGATCCATGGAAGAAAACCTGTAATCGGTAGAAGATTTGCACATACTTGCTGTTTTTTCGTCAGAAAACTGAAAACTAGTCTTAAACAGGCACGCATCAACATTCTAACACCAAAGAAACTCCATTTTCTGACGAACCTACCAAAGCATTTAACTTTAAGATGCAAAATTATCCAAAAACACAAATAATATAATCTCTTCCCAAACCTGATTTCCTATCCGTATGCATCAAAAAAATACATCCGCGCAGCAATCGAACAAGGCAAACGCAGAAATTGTAAACGGCTGAAGAATCCTGAATTTTATCTTTGAATCTATCTGAATTGATGATATTTCTCCAACAGTTTTGCAAGCGTCTTCATTTGCCTTGCGCTAAAAATTAGAGGCTTAATTCAAGTTTACTTTCACCTCTCCGTGTTTTGAGGACTGTACTACACCCTCCAAATTTTGGGGAAATAATGGTGTTAAATAATTAAAGCTTAAAATTGTAAAGCGTTATCCAAATAGGGAAATAATGATGTTAAATAAATAACCCTCAAAATTGAAAAACACAATAGAAATATTTTGAGCTTCTTAATATAGGTAGTCCATCAAGGTTTTTTTTTATTTTATTTTTTTGCTTTTAGCGCATTCAAATAAATAAATTAGTATCATTTGTTTTGAGATTCTATTATTTATAAAATAATGGTTTTTTTAAAAAAAATTAGTGGATCCAAATAAATTAGTATCATTTGTTTTGAGATTCTATTATTTATAGAATTAGTTTCTTGTCAAAATTAAAAATCAAATGGTTGTCTAGTAAAAATAATTTGCATTGTTTTTAATGAGAGTAAACTGGTGTTTATTTATATGTCTGTTATTTTCAATTATCAAGAATTATAAAATCAATGTTTATCACTGTACATATTATGTAAACAATTAACAATTTTCGTAATCTATCATCAAAATAGTGAAAAATCGTAATAATCAATTGCAAACAAAATAAATTTACATAATTTTAATTCAAAACTATTTCATTCATATCTAACTTTTTTAATATGCAAACGGCCTAAAAATATTTCATAATAATAAAATAGGTAGAACACCATTAGTTGTATTTATACGCTCAACAAATGAAGAGAAATGAAGCAAGCAAATAAAGCAAGCATAAAACACATAAATGGCTGAAGAATCTTAAAGTTTATTTTAGAATCTACCTAAATTGGTAGTCTTTCTACAATAATTTGCAAGCACCTTCAATTTAAATCCTTGCACCAAAAATTAGAGGTGTAATTCCAAGCTTAATTTCACCTCTTAGATGATTTAGGGATGATACTACACCCTATAAACTTTACAGAAATAATGACGTTAAATAAATAAAGCTCAAAACCTCAAAACACTTCTCTAAAGGATAAATAATGATATTAAACAAATAAAATCTAGAATTAATGCACATAAAAAAATTCCTTGCACCAAAAATTAGAGGTGTAATTCCAAGATTAATTTCACCTCTTGAGCAATTTAGGGATGGTACTACACCCTCCAAAATTTAGGGAAATAATGGTGTTAAATAAATAAAGCCCAAAACCTCGTAACACTTCTCAAGTAGGGAAAATAATGTTGTTAAATAAATAAAGCCTAGAACCAATGCATGTAAACGCCTAAAATTAAATGCCAAGAGACATGTCTAAGGATTCAAAGCATAAGAAGAGAGATACATCCACATAGGTACCTATATAAACAAAAATAAAATGGAAGGGAGGTTGAAAACCAAAAGAATGGATGCTCACCAAGGCCATGAAAACTGCATGCAAAACTAAGTTATGTGATAGAGAAGTGCAGAGGTCGCAACAACAATGCATCAAAAAAATTCTTGTATACCAATCAAGGACACTTGGGAGGAATGAATACAAAAACATTAACTTTTTTTTTCTTACAAAATTTAAATTGAGCAATGTGAGAAGCATGTGTCTAAAAACAAAGCAATTGACTTTTAAAAAATTGTCAATTTAATTTTTATTTAAAAAGTATTCTTTAATATGCTAAATAAATATAAATAGAACACAAACATTGAGTTTGACATGGCATCATATTATTTGCATGTTTTAAAAGACTACATATTTTTCTTCAATATTAAAGAACCTCATTTAACCTAATACAATATCATTATTATTTTTTGCCTACTTATTTATAAATATTATACCCCCCTTCATCTCCCTATTTTTTGGACCATTTTTTGCATTGACCAGGTTTTAATTATTTGAATTTATATTTAATGTGTAATGGGCACCCTAATGGGGTTAATAAGTTGAAGTAAATTTCAATTAGTTTGAAATAGATTAAAAAAAATGTAGGTGATAAGTTTTGTAAGAAATATAGTTGCAAATTTGGGAATTTCACACAATGATTGTTCTTAAGTGTCATTGATTGGAATATAAAAAATTTGGTCTCATGTTTATTGTGACATCTACACCTCTCTATTGCATAGCCTAGTTTTACATGCAATCTACATGACCTTAGCAAGCATCCCTTCTTCCAAATTTTGGTCTCTCTTTCATTTTATGTTTGTTTATATAGGAACCTATGTGGATGTACCTCTCTATGTATGCCTTGACTCATTACACATGTATCTTGGCCTTCAATTTTAGGGCTTTTATGTGTATTGTGTTTTTTTTTTTGCTTATTTGGGTTATACAATCATGGAGGATTAAGCTTGGCATTTTATTGTCACTCCAACATGCCCTAGCTAATATGTGTCATGGACGGTATGTTTTCATCCCTACTTTTTCCCTCAACTTTTTTATTCTCTACATCGACAACCATGTGCTAACATTAAGGATATCAAGCATTCTAATATCCCTCCCAAAGCATGTTATCTTGATGCTCCTATGACTAGCAAACCTATTATGACAATCACAAATACCTTTATGCATAATCTTGACTACGTGCCATTAGTAAAGGTTCATGTTAAAAGTGTGGCTTGAATTCTATTGAAACTCTTCTATATCATGCCCTAATTGGTCAAATGATCAATCTCTATTTGAGGCCAATAGCGATGGAGAAGAAGATCTCATCAATTTGGGGGATGAAAATCACCTCTTTCAAGTTATTGTTATGTGTTCGAGGCTATTTCACAACAATTTTTTTAATCAAAAGAGGAACATAATGACATATTTCAAGAAGGTTCATGGTTTATGGGCTCAAGAGCCCAATTTTTAAACTTTTGATCTACTCACTTCAATCCACAAATAGATGTTCCTAAAGAAGTTCCAATATAGATAAGGCATCCTTTTCATCTTTTACATCTTTGAAATAAAACTTCTCTAGAAATTATTAGCAATAAAATTTGTAAACTTCTAAAATTAATCTTTTGACAAGGTTTGATGAAATCCCAAAGAGCAATGTTTGACCATAATATTCAACTATATTATTGTTGAACACACTAGATACTGAGAGGGGGATGAATCAATATCTATAAAAAATTAAACCCCTCCAAAACTTGAGCTATTTAGCTCAATACTTCTTAATCAAATATAAACCCTTAAAAAGATTAGCAACAAAGAAAGATATTATAGTTTAAATGTTCAGTAATTTCAACAATCTTCGGCAATGAAAGATATAGCAATTATATCCTTAATCAAATTAGTAGTAATGAAAAAGAAACAAGAAACACACATCCACAAGATGGCACTAGATTTACATGGAAAACTTAATGAGGGAAAAACCACGATGAGAGTTAACTCACAATATAAAGGCTTGACTGTCAAAAAGTACTTGCAAGCTAAGGTGCACTACCTTAGAGAAAGATATAAAATACTTGCAAAACTGAAGCAAATACAAATCCAAGGGAAAGATACAAGGACCTGATGAGATTCATTATCTTAGAGAAGGATACAAAATGGATTTTGGAAATTTACAAAAAATTTCAACAATTCACTCTTCTGACTGAGGCATTAAAGCACATCTGATCTTTCTTCTTCACACTTTTAGCACTATCTCTATTGGATATTCAATAAATTCCACACTCACACTTCTTTACACTTATTCAAACATCCATACTTTTGCAACTGAAATGGTCTTGCATTTATATCCACCACAATACTTCAAAACACTTCAATTAGGTCAACTAGAAGAAGATAAATAATAAACTCAATCAAGTCGGCCACAAAAACATATTGCAGTCCTATCAAAAAGATAGAGAGGACCAAAAATAATCTTTTTACATCTTCAAAATGTGATCCAAATAAATTCACATGTTGGCACACACCAACCTAAGTTGGCAAAAGGGAAACGTGTAGATGAAACATGAAGCACATAACCAGTTGGCCCAAAAACATACTTACAATTGAAATAACTCAATGTGGTCCCCAACAAGATAGTTCATGACCTAAATCCATCATAACACATATTCAAATGTAGGTGCAAACTCTTGATCATTTAGCACAAGCAAGAAAATAATCCTTGTCGACCAGATATCCATCAATAACCCAAAGAACCAACTCAAGACACAATGCAACACCAAGGAGCTTAACCAACAATGTGTGGATCACATAGGGATGTTCCATGAACATCTAACAACACTTCCATATACTTCTTCCATATTTTCATGCCACCAATAGCCACCACAGGTCAAACAGGAACAAAATACTTCATTCTAGAGACACGAAATGCATAAACATGAGATATAACATTAACAGATCAATTTGTAGACCACTTCAATACATGAAATTGGAATTGAGACACTGCACAAACATTGAAAACACATTCAACAAGCCACAAGAGAAAAGACATCAATGCAGAGAAATGTTGAGCATTTTTCAAACTAGTTTAGACAACTAACAACACTGCCAACCTTTTGCAATTCATAGAAACCTTCTCGACAACATAGGTGAACTGAAAAGATAGGATTGCAACATCCATAGAACATAGAATTTGAATCCCAAACCACAAGACCATACCTTCAACAACTGAGGAATGCAGAGTATTATTCCAATCAGCCTTCAACACAATTTCTTGAAACAAAAACACTTAATCAACTTGCGAAGGCCAAAAATTTATTTCAGCAACACATGCTTCATCAAGAACAATAGGAGAGATAATACAACATATTATAGACCATCAATAGTTCTTCTAATCCTCGTCTTAATGATTCTAATCCTCATTTTAATATATCATTATGAAACCAACTCTGCTGACAACAATTATACTCAATACTTCTTTTATTAACATCAAACAAGGAATGACATCCAACCATGAACTTCAGCAACACCACCATACATCAATGTTAGCTCAAACTGAATGTTTTTAACAATGACAACAAATTCCAGGCAACAATCACTACAAAAATCTCACCAAGTATTAACATCAGAGACATCAAATGCCAACAATTTCTCCCTTACTTCTCAAGGGCTAACATCAATGACAACCAACAATCACTATTGACATCAATGACAACCATTGCCAACAATCTCACAAACATATGTAACAATCTTACCAAGTGTTGACATCAATGACAACATCTGCCAACAATTATCATCATTGTTAGTCACAAGTGCATTTTCCTTGGTGGATTTTCGATTTACTATTTTTGAAAGAGGTGATTTTTAGCTATCTAATGATGAATTGGTTTTTGTAACATAAGCAATGAGTTTGACATGGAATCATACCATTTTCCATGTTTAAAAATAGTACATATTTCTCTTTAGAACCAAATAACCTCTTTTAACCTATAAAATATCATTAATATGTTTTGACTTATTTTATAAATATTATATCACAAGATTAAGACTCCCCTCAAAGCTATAGTTTATTTAATATGAGGTAATCTCTTGAGCAAGATGACTAGAGGAAGAAAGCCTCGTACCTTTCAATTACTAGTAATTTAGCCAAGAAATTTTCTTAGGTGGATTGCATTTTAGAAAATAATTCAAACATGAATAAAATAGTTTGAAATAAGATTATGTAAATTTATTTTGTTTGTTATTTATTGTCATGATTTTTCACTATTTTGATGATACATCATGAAATATTGCTAGTCAACAACACAATCTCAAACTAGTGATAAGCATTGATCCTATTATTTATAGCAAAATTGAAAATAGTCAACAATTAAGTGAAAACCAACTTACCATCATTGCAGATAGCCTTTGTTGTAGTTTGCTACCAACACTAGACCATTTTATTTTTAATTTTTGTGATAAAATTAAGTCCATAAATAATAGTCATAAAACAAATGATATAAATTATTTTGACCTCCATAAAAAATTTGAAACTATAAAGATTCTTGTTTCTATTACTTGATGGGCTATATTAGGAAGCTAAATGGGTTTGCATTTTCATGTCCACTTTGTTCTATTGTGCTATGAGGTTTCAAGCTTTATTTATTTAACACCATTATTTTCCTGTCTAGGAAATGTTCTAAGGTTCTGAACTTTATTTATTGAATACTATTATTTGTCTAAATTTTAGAGGGTGCAGTAACATCCCCAAATTGTTTAGGAGGTGAAATTAAGCTTGGAATTAAGCCTCTAATTTTTGGCACAAGGACTCAAATCATGTTTGTAGAATTGTTGTAGAAAGACCACCAACTCAAGTAGATTCTAAGATAACATTTAAGATTTTGTGTTTTATGTGCTTACTTTGTTAAACTAATCTCAACATAATTTCTATTTACTAGTCAAAATAAAAAGATAAGTATATTATATTATCATCATTATTAGTAATCAATTAAACTATAGTTTTGAGTGTTTCATTAAATAAGATTATTATAAAATTAATTATTAGAGAAAGACCACCAATTTAGCTAGATTCTAAGATAAAATTTAAGATTTTTCAACCATTTGTATTTTTTATACTTGCTTTATTAAAACAATCTCAACATATTTTTTATTTACTAGTCAAAACAAAAAGATTAAGTAAAGTAGAAAATGTGAATGTGTGCAAAGGAACTCAAGTAGGTGTGCAGTGCGAGGAACAAAGGAAGTTGAACGACATTGAGGAAGGGAAGAATGATAATTAGAGGTGGAAAATGAAACTAAGGAGGGGAACAATGGTGGTTAGAGGCATGATATTCACTGATTTGAATCAAATAAGGGTTTGAAGCCACAAGGTAAGATCTTGGCTTCTAGTTTGGGTTTAGACCCTCTTGTGGTGGTGGTGAATGGTTTGCAGAAGGATGAAAATTCTTTTATTCTCCTTGCATCAAATGTATGCATCTCAACATTTCTCTCTCCCCTCTCAATTCCCCAATCATTTTAGGATTGCAAGAATAAGGAAAAACCATACCACAAATGAATTGCCTTATGCAAGGAACAAAACAAACTAGCAAGCCCTAACCCTCATCCCATAATGTTGACACTTTTTGGCTAATTGTTTCGCCTAGGTGCTTGGTTCCTAGTTAAATCCTAATCTCTCCCCTCCATCAAGCAAACTCACATTCTAATTGGGTGATTTTGAAGTGACCTTTGCAAATTTGAACCCATTGATTTTCACATCTTTGATACTTGTGTTAAAGAAACTTTAGTTGATATTAGGAGTCATTCACTTATCCTCCTATTCTTGAGGAAACACTCATCTATTGAACTATTTATGGAATTGACAAAGAAACCCTAGAGCAACTTGGCTCTTCTTGCTATTGAAATTGTTGATTATGGCTTCTTTCTTCTTTGCTTTAATTCATCAGATGAATACAACTTTATGAATCAAAATTCCCTTGGTTTCATTGCCCCTTGGTCACCTTTTTTTGATCCAAAAATTACAAAAATTAATTATATTCTTCTATAGATCAAATTATATAATGTCCCTATGATCAATCAAGATATAGGTCTCATCAAAAATATGATTGATCAAGTGGGATCCTTTGTTAAGTGGGACTCTAATTTGATGGATTATTCATGTAGATACATGAGTATTTGAGTCATGGTTGAAATTTTGAAGCCTATGCTTCACTCTCTCAGAACTCATTACTCCTTCAACATGTGGACTCAATTCTTAACTATGAATTCCTTCCATTTAGATACTTTTGATGCAATATGATTGAACATAAAATCACTAGTTTCTCTTCAAATAGGTTTTTAGGATCAAGGAAGATCTACCTCAAAAAATAGATTAAGAAGTTTGGCTCCTCAAATGAGGATTTCATTTAGCATAAATAGGGTAAGTTTGTGGAACCTCAAATGGAGATGAGGTTGAAAACTATGATTTTAATGGATACCATAATCTCTATGGAGCCTCTCCCTTTCAGATCTCTCCTAAAGAAGATTTTTTTAGAATTAATCAACTTGTTGTTACACCCCATTGTGTTATTACTTATTTACTATTACTTTGATGAGTTAAAATGCTTTAATACATAATTATGTTAGTGCAAGTGTTTTTGGATTGAATTGTGTTAGAATTTTTGCATCAACGTTCCGGATCACACTTCATGATCCATCATCAAGATAGTAGAGAGCATAAGGATTAAAATGTGTGATCTGAAATGTTGATGCAAAAATTCTAACACAATCTAATCCATAAACACTTGCACTAATCTTCATGGATTGTGAAAATCTATTATCACTAACATAATTATGTTCTATATATTTTGGATGGAAAATGTGATGTTGAATGTGTAATGCAATGTGAATCCTTTCAATTCTTTGATAATGCAAAATGATATGTGATACATATGAATGTAATGTTATCAACTAAATACTATTGTAATGCACTAAGTTGGATGTAGGAAAAGAATCAAGCCTCCAGAAGAGAGGGGGGGTATCACTCAAGAGAAGAGCTTGGTTTGGTAACCCTTAATATGCCTATTCGAGCTATCACACACTCACTTCCTAGTTTGGTCAAGTTGAGTCAAGTTAGTCAAGAATTGGTAAGTAAACCTTCAGTCATATTTTGGGAATGATTTGCATTGGTTTTGAGCCTTTGATTTCTTGATTTGGATTGTGTGACTAAATCATGTGTTAAGTGTAAGTTCTTCATGTATTTATATTCATATATTAATCGATGAGTATATACATAGAATGTATATATGTATATAAGTATGTGGTTATGATAACTCATACATGTGAGTATATTCATGCATGTGTATATGTAGGTAGATATACTTACACATACACATGTACGGATATACCATATGCATGAGAATATCGATTAGACATATACAATAAAAATATATACATTTTGTATATATATATATATATTGTTATATATTGTTATATATTTAAAAGTGTTATGAAATAAACTTAAGCGCATCTGCGGGCCATATTATGGAGAACAGCTTGTATAAAATCCAATGAAATGATAACTATAGCCAACGCACATAATGTGCATATGAAAGTAAGTTTTATGCAAAGTGCATAGTTTGTAATGAATTTTATTGTGTGTAAAGTGAATAATATTTAATTAAGTATGTAAAGCACTTAAGTCTGTGCTAATGTGAAGTGTTTCATTTTATTAAAGTTGCTGCAAATAATAAAACCCATGCACAACATAAAGTCAACGCCATAATAAGAAATAGAATGTAAATAGAAGTCAAATACTGAAAAGAGCCACACTCAACTAAATGAAAACATAAGACTTTGTCAAAGCCATGAGCTGGTTGAAGCTTGGAAGAAGTTGAATTGCTTTGCAAATAGGAGATCTGTAGATAAGCATTTATGTGTTTAGCTCAGTAAAAGAGTCGTTGTTGTCACTAAGAAAAGGGTGACTCATCCATAATAGAGAAGTTGGAAATGTAAGGATTGTATTTGTGTTTTCAAATTGAGTGTTCTAGCAGCCACATTCCATTTTTGTAGGCTAATTCAATGCATTTAAAAGGGAAGTTAGTTTTTGCTATTGAGTGGTGGAAGTAAGAAGAGAAAAGGTAGTAGATTTAGGAGCTTGTTTGTAGCATTGAGTTTCTCAATTTTTAGTATAAATAGAGGCAACTTCTCTACCTTTTATTCACCCATTCATTCTTGATCATTCATATTTTTGAGGTTCTTTGTTGTAGTTTTATGTGCAAGTAAGTTGTTGAGTGCATTAGCGAGGAAAGAGAGATTGCTTTGAGAATTTGTATTTTGTTGAGAATTTGTGAGAGGCTAGAATTGGAGATAGGTTGAGCTTAGAAGGAGTAACAAGCGTGATTGTAGGAATTGATCTTGGGAAGCAACATAATCCTTTTGGAGCTATAAATACAAGCATGTTGATTTTTCTACTCTATTCTTTATGTTCAAATCATATTTATTTACAAATGAAAGTGTTTGAGGAAAAGATGTTTAATATGCATGTGAGCTTGCTTGAATGAACTTAGGTTATTTCTTATTTTGAAAGAGCTTGCTTGAGCTTTTTATGAAGTCTTGATTGGTGAAATCCTATGGAGTGTTTATATATATATATATATATATATTCCCTATGATGGAATTGTGTGGTTATGTTAGCGAAACAAGATAATCTTAGTGTATTAGTTAATACCCAGATTTCCATAAACTATATATATGCTCCATGGATTGTGAAATATGGGAAATGATGTTATCTTGAAGTACTTTATTGCAGATGTCAGTTTTGAACATGGGTGGTTAACTTGGTTGTTCTTAGGGTTGGGATAATCTATAGATGGGAGTAACCTAGTTGGTCGCTTTGTTATGTCATTACCTTTTTAGTTGAATGAATTTTATGTTTGAAAAGAGTATGAATGGTCAAATACCAAATTGAGTTGAGGGGTGGGTGAACATGTACAACCTGCACTTGAAGTACTAAGTGTTGAATTCTTTGGCCAAAGTAGTGTAAGTAGCCATTGTTTACATTGTCGGTTCACTATGAGCCAGGTTTGGATAACTAGGTTGGGAATGTCATACATGTAGGTTATAGCCAGTGTATGGTAGCTCTAGTTATGTAGGACACAACACCATGCTCGGGAAGGCTAGTATTATGAGGTTACCAGACCAATATATTTGTCAAAGGGTAGGGCCATATTACCAGTTAGGTAGATGTGTGAGGGACTGCACTAAGTCCGTGGTTGGAAAAAAAGTGCTTGAGTGATTATCTCCCTCATATAGTTGGCAACCAAGATTTGAGGATGTAAACACCAGTATTAGGGACACCTAGGATGTATTCACCAATATTGGGGACATCTAGGAGGTATGCACCAGCATTGGGGACATCTGGATCATTTATATTCTACTCGTATCTATGTTTCATTAAAGCTCTTGGAAGCTATGTGTGTATTCATGTATCTTTATTTTTATTGAGAAATTGCAAATGGGTAAATGCTATAATTGCAATGGAATTATGTAATATGAAATTGTTGTGGGATTTTGTAATGTTTCCTTTGCAAATGAAATGGGAGTTTAAAATGGGATTATTTCAAATGTGCATCTTGTTATTGAAATTGAAAAGAAAAAATTTATTGTTATAAATTGCAAGCGTATATTATTTAGATATGGGTTAAAACATAGGTAAATTTTTTGGGATAAAAATCAAGGGATTGTTACACTTGTTTAGTGGGAGGGTGATTGTTCTGATACAAAGGGTATTTTCCCTTTTATGGAGGAACTTTATGATGAGATTCTTAATTTCATTAACCATGATGATGTGGTTGTCTCTTTAAGGAAGTGCTCTATTTCCCAAACCACTAGTGGCATCACAAAACCAAACATTTACAATTCAATAAAGGATAAAAGACATAAATCTAAAGTAGAGAAATTATAGATAGAAGGTAGGGATATTATTGATGATGAAACTCAATATCCAACACAATATACAAAATACTACCAAAGTAGTGGCTAATAGGCTCAAGAAGATTCTACCATAAATAATTGTTGAGGAACAAATAGGGTTCGTGCTTGGGAGGTCAATTTTGGATGGTGTCATCATTGCTCAAGAAGTTGTCCACTCTACCCTAAGAATTAGAAAATAAAAAAATGCTAGTAAAAAATTAGATATAATTAGGAAAGCATATGATAAAGTAGATTGGAGATTTCTCTTCAAATTTTTGAATGGATTTGGTTTCTAGTTAAGCTAGATAAATTAGATCTTTAGTTGTGTTGCATTCAAAGCGTAATTTTGTGGTAAAGCAATGTGTGTTGTGTCACACCTTCAACCAACTTATCAGCACAACTGAATTTAAGTATTTCTAACTAAAAATCAATTTTGGTCAAACATATGATCTAGTAAGACTCATTCTAGCTAAGTTATATGCTTCCACAACTTTTTCAACTAAAATTGTTGGCTAAAAATGTATGGAGCATCACTTTGAGTCCAATTTACCAAAAAAAATAAATTATTTGAAAAACTTGAAGTTTCAATAACTCTTGCTAATGTAAACAACATTTTTTTAAAAATATAAAAATACCCTTTTGTAGATCCATAAGTGTAGTTTTCAAAAATATATTTATTTTAATAGTTTAATTAATTTTTATATTTTATATTTTATTTTTACTAAAAGTAGGTTTTCAACACAAAATATGAGGTTGATTACTATGCCAAGGAAAAATACTAAAACTTATTAAAAAAAATTGAAAAAAATATGATGCACTAGATAAAAGAATCTAGTTTAAGATGGTATAATCTTGTTTCCATTTTAGATAAATATTTAATATGAAAGCTGACGTCCGATGAAAATAGTTATTTTTTTATTCACACACATTTTAATATTTATTTTAAAATATATATTTATCAAAATTGGAAAAAAATATATCCATGCACTAAAATTTCAAGTTATAAATACACACAAAAAATTTGAAAGAAAAAAAAATTACTATAAAAAGTTTGACGTCCATGCAACTTCATTTTTCAGCATTTTATCAGCAACTAAATTATATTTTAATTTATTAAAATAGTTTAAAATAATTTTATATTTTAAAAAATACAAAAAACATAAAATATACTAAAAAATAAAGCATGTTTTACTGAAGGTTTACATCATTTCAAAATTCAAAGCATATATGCCACTTTTTAGTGATTCAAATTTAAAAATTGATCAAAGATTGCCTTTTTCCTTATAAAGGCATTAATGTAAAATTTTGTGTTTTACCCTCGCTGCTAGTGAATGACTCTTTGAAAGGATTTTTTGAGTCATCATGGGGTCTTCATCAGGGTGGTCCTCTTTCCCCATTCCTTTTCGTAATAATGGTAGATAATTTAGGTAGGGATCTAAACTGAACTCTAATGGAAAGGAAGCTAGAAGGGATAAAAATAGTAAGTCTCCCTAGTTTCTCACCAAAAATTTGCAAATGATACAATGCTATTTGGAACAACAAAGAGGAGGGAACCTAAATGCATGAAATAAATATTGAAGAACTACTCAAAGGAATTAAGCTAGGAGGTTAATGCTTCAAAATAAATAAATAAACTTCTTTTTGTCAACCCCTCCAAGGAAGCAACAAGAGATCCTCATAGTTCTAGAATTCAAGCTCAAAAATTTCCCAACACATATCTAGGGCTCCCATTGGCACCAAGGTTGAGATCAAATAAGTTATAGGACCCATTGATTAAAAAAGTGTCAAATCGTGCAACATCTTGGAAAGGGAGGTGGCTATCTTGGGTAGGTAGGATAATAATGCTCAAAGCAAACATTTTTTCAATTTCCATATACCTAATTTCATGCTTATCTATGATGAATTGGGTGGATCTTGAAGATTAACTAGTATAATGAGATTTTTTTGGAAAGGATCCTCAAAGAAGGATAAATTGGCTCTAATAGTATGAGATAATATATGTAAACCGAGAGAGGATGGAGGTGTTGGTTTAAGAAGATAGTTACTACAAAATAAAGCTATGGGGGCAAAGTTAGTTTGGAATATGTTCAAACAACCATAGCTAAAGTGGGTAAAATTATGATAAAATGAGTATTTGGAAAGCTTAGATTCTTCAAATATTTTGAAAAAAAATACTACCTTAGGGATCAAGAATATGGAACTTCATCTCTAATTGTCAATCAGTCATAATTGAATACCTCACTTGGGATATTCATGATGGAAAAACCACCCTCTTCTAGGAAGACTCGTGAGGGGATACCCTCCCATCGATAAAAAATAAGGACTAAACTATATTAGAAGAATACTAGAGCTAAATTGAGGGTCCAAGGTGAGGAACTACTTGGAGGCATGTCAAAGAGATGGTATCACAAGGTGGAATTGGAATAAAATTAACAACCTTGACATTTTCATCCAAGAGGTCACTCTTTTGTAAAATATATTGAGAGATAGAGGCATAGCACCAAGACAAGGGAATGATAAGTTAGTATGGCACGGGGTAAAGAGAGGTCAATATAATGTAAGAGAAGGGTATAGGTTGCTTGATGGAAGTACTGGAGACAAATATTTGTATTCACCTATTCTAGAATAAACTATTCCTCCCTAAGGAGGGAACATTTGCATGGACAACTCTTTAGGGGATGATCCTAACAACGAATACATTCTTAAAAATGGGGTATCATGGCCTATCATGATGCTCATTGTGTAGAAGCTCAAAAGAGGAATCGATCCATCTTCTCCTCGGGTGTGAATTTTCCCAAGAATTTTGGAGATGGCTATGTGCCAAATTAGGTTGGGTAAGTGTTTTACCAAATGATATCTTAAGCTTGTTCAAATCTTGGCCAACATTAAACAAGAACACAATATTATCATACCTTTGGATAATAATCCCATCAATAATGATTTGGGAAATATGAAAGGAACAAAACAAGAGAATATTTCAGGGAAAGGAATTGAACATGCCCTCCTTCCTAGATAAACTAGAAGTTGCAATGTGGAGGTAGCTAACAATAGAAAACAAAACCATAATTTAAATCTCAAAATTTGGACATCCTGAGATAACAATATAATGAAAAACTAGTATTGGTTATGACCTCTACTGGTGTGTGGGGCAGGGGGCAAGGCATCATCTAAGGCAAGAATAGAGGCTAAGTGGGTACCACCCAAGCAATATTGGTGAAAGCTGAATTTTGATGGAGTGTCGAGAGGCAACCTTGGCACCTTCAACGTTAGTTGCATAATTCATGATTGGAAAGGGAGGAGATTATGTAGAGACTCCATACCACTTTAAGAAGGTACAGACAATGTTGCAAAGATGTGAGATCTCATGTTTGGTCTAGAGATTTTTCAAGGTAATAGGATCTTAGACATAAAGGTGGAAGGTGAATTTACAATTATCATAAACACCATTTGAAAAGGGTCAATATGGAATTGGAAAAAAAGTCACTTAAAAGAAAATTATGGAGAAATTAGCAACTTTTCGAAGCTACACAATGAATCATGTTTATAGGGAGGCTAATATGGAGGCTGATAGGCTTGCCAACCTGGCAACAGATGGGACTCTAAAGATTTAACATTGCAATTCAATCCCATGTCACCTCTAATAATTTTCTCACAAGGTGAGTTGAGCACAATCTCCCATCAAGGGAATGATAAGACACTAGGCATATTTTGTAATGAGAACGATGTTGGAAAAGTAAGATCAATCAGGTGGCCTTAAAATCCCAAGGCCTAAATATCATTAAAATAAAAGAAAAGAACTACAGATAAGGCTAGTGAAATGATTTCCATACTCTTCTCATAACTAGGCTAGGTGGCGATTCGTGCGAAGGTGGCATAGGGGGCCTATTAAAGCAAGCATTCACAAGAAAGTAAACACATGTCTCACAACTTAGCAATTGTAGCATGAGAGAAATGAACACACTTGTGAGGTTGGTCTATTTGAAGAAACAAATAGATTTTTTAGCAGAGGGAATAGACCATAGGCTAAAAATGGTCTTTAAAACCAGTAAAAGTTGTAGCTCACTACAATCAAGTGGGTTTCAGGTGTCGATTTTCTAGCAACAAAAGATAGATATATGGTCAATACAGACATCACCTCCAAATTAGTGGCCTCCTTGTTGGATTTAGGAGAGATGAAATAAATGGTACAAAGAGTGGTGAAGGATTTAATAAAAAAGGAGTTTCTTGATAGCCTGGATGAAATTCTAGGCGCGGTGAGGCCTAGGTTTGAAATCCCTCATCAACAAGATATTTTTCATTTGTGTGATGACAATGAGGAGGTATTATGACTTCCCTTCTTAGAAAATTTTGTAACATCTTTGGAGAAACATCATGTCAATGCTACAAAGGGATGCTCATTCCCAAGGAAGATGACAAATCTTGAGCCCATTTTTGACATTGAATATGTATGCCTTCCTAAACCAAGTTTTGGTTGAACAAGAAGATGAGTAGGGAAATAATATTGCTATATGGTGTTGAAAATTCAAGGCAAAACTTGTAGCAATAGAACTTAATAATGTGTTTACAAATCTAAAAGTGTATCCAAGATTACCGTAAAGAGATTATGTGATTAACATTCAACAATGAAAGCAAAATCAATAATACCACAAGTTGCCAAACACAAGTGACAAAAGATATACATGGAGAAACCCTTGTGGTAAAAAACTCCACACCCAATGAGATCCAATGTTTGTATCAATCTTCAAAAGAGATACACCAATACAATACTCCTCTTTGAATTCTGGTAGCACTTCATCTCTCTAACAACCTATAAACAAACTCTATAAACCACCATATCAAGGCTCCAATATATATAGTTTGTGGGAGACAATACCACATATGGTATCCAAAACAACAAGAAAAACCACCTGGAAAAAACCATGCCCCCCTTAGTGGACAACCCATAAACGTGGCATAAAATATTGAATAATCACATGTCCTTCACATGGGTACCTAACCCACAACCAATCAAAATTGGTCAAAAATGAGTGCTCCATAACTCTTTGACGAATTTGATGACTTCATGCAAGAGCATGCACCAACATGTAAACCTAGGCACCCAACTATGTAGGATCATGTAAAACATGTAAATAACATGCAAGGACATGTACACCAAAGTGGTTCCCACTCACAAAGTTGGATGCCCAAGAGGAATATTCTGCTGGGATGCCCTATAACTGTCGCCATAGAGGGTCCACCTCTTTAAATTCAATTACAATTTGTCATAGAAAAATAAATAATAAATATTTTGTCCCTCGTGTCCTCTAGAACACTTTCTAAAGAATGTGGAGACACACAATTATCAACTTAGGATAATAATTATAATGTCACCTATCCTAACATTCTCCCACTTGACGTTATACATTACAATTACATCCATGAGATACAAATCAAGTATAGTGATCAAGGCCCATGGCCTTCCTGCACCAAGAGAACCTATATGTGGTCACTGGCTTCATGAGAGAATATACAACATTATCCAAAGTGTCAACCTTCTCAATCAAAACCTTACCATTCTCAACCATTTCTCACACAAAGTGATACTAAACATCAACATGCTTAGTATGAGCATGATACATAGGATTTTTAGATAAACATATGACACTTTGACTGTCACATTCAATCTTCACTATCTTATAATCAAAATCAATGTCGTTACCAAGTCTCTGTAACTAAACCACATCCTTAGAGGCATGTGTAGCAGCCATATACTCTGCTTCAGTGGTGGACAATGCAGTTGTAGGACAGCTCTTACTAATCCAACTCATTGCACCTCCAGACAAAGTAAAAACATAGCCACTAGTGGACCTTCAACTATCCAAGTCACCTGCCCAATCTACATCAACAAAACCATGTATGTCCAATGTCTTAACCACATCATCAGTACCATGATAAACCAAGTAGTAATCTAAAGTACCATGCAAATATCTAAACACCCTCTTAACAAAAGTCCAATGCTCTCTACCATGGTTAGACATAAATCTACTCAAAAATCCCATTGCTTGGGTTATATCTGGTGTAGTGCAAACCATTGCATACATCAAACTACCAATGACACTAGCATAAGGAACGTTAGACATCTCTTCAAAATCATCATCAGAATTAGGATGCATGTCTAAACTCAACTTAGTACCAACTAAAAATGGAATATTTAATGGTTTACAATCATGCATATTAAACCTCTACAAAATTGTATCAACATACTTACTTTGACTTAACCAAAGCTTTCTATGAACCTGATCCCTACTAATCTCCATCCCAAGGATATATTTTGCAGCCCCCAAATCCTTCATATCAAATGTGCTAGAAAGCTGATTCTTAAGCTCCCTAATCATCGTCTTGTTGTTACCCATAAACAACATGCCATCAACATACAAGACAATGATTAGTATTTGATCATCAATAACCCTAATGTAAACACAATGATCCTCCTTGCTCCTAACAAAACCCAACTTCAATGCAAAGGCATCAAAATTTTGGTACCACATCCTTGGTGACTATTTCAAACCATATAAAAATCTCTTTAACTTGCAAACCAAGTGTTCTTTTCCTTTCACAATAAAATCATTAGGCTGCCGCATATAAATTTCTTCCTTAAGATCCCCAAGTAAGAAAGTAGTTTTAACATCCATTTGCTCTATTTCAAAATAATAAGAAATAGCAATAGATAATAAGAATCTAATAGAAGTTAACTTAGCAACATGAGAGAAAATTTCACCAAAATCAACTTCCTCTCTTTGGGAGTAGCCCTTGGCCATTAATCTAGCCTTGTACCGCTTTAACCAACCATCTCCACCAAATTTATTTTTAAATACCCACTTGCATCCAATGGGATTCCTTCCTTTGGAAAAACTAACAAGATCCTAGGTATCACAACTATCCAAAGCCATCATCTCCTCTTGCATGTCCTGCATCCAAGACTCACTTTCTTCTAAAGAAAGAGCCTCCTTGTAGGATCTAGATTCATCGTCAATACTCAACGAAGCGAATACACAAAAAAAATTGGGTGGGCTATACCTTTCAACTAGATTTCGTTGTCTTGTGGATCTTTTCAAGGTAGGAGTAAGGGGTTCTTGTTACTCTTCTTCTACATGCTCATCCTACACATCATCTGAACTCTCTGAGCCCTCTTCTTCTTCTCTATCCTCTAGTCCATCTGTTGCTCTTCCACATGTGCATCTTCCTGCTTCTCAATCTTTGTCTCTAAGCACACTTTTTTATCTTATCTTTCTCCTTTGGTTGTTCTTCACCTGAGTAAGCTCTAAACTCCCTAAAAATCACATCTCTTGAGAAAACCATTTTAGGGGTTAGTGGATTCCAAAGCTTATAACCTTTTACATTCTCACCATAACCAACAAAGATGTATTTTTGTGATTTTGTATCCAATTTAGAATGCTTCTCTTGAGGCACATGAACAAAAGCCTCACAACCAAAGACCCTTAAATGTGAAATAGAAGGATTTCTACCTATCCACACTTTATAAGGAGTTTTATCAACAAGAGTTGGACAAGGAGATCTATTAACCAAATAACATACAATACTTATAACTTCTACCCAAAAGAATCTATCAAGCTTAGCACCACTCAACATGCTCCTAGCTCTTTCCATTAAGGTTCGGTTCGTTCTTTCTACTACCACGTTTTGTTGAGGTGTATAATGAGTAGTCTTTTATTGAATAATATCTGCATGCTTACATAACTCATCAAATTCCCTAGAACAATACTCACCCCCATTGTAAGATCTCAATACCTTATATTATAATCTATTTTCTTCTCAACTAAGGCTTTAAATTCCTTAAACTTAGTGAAAACCTTAGATTTTGCATGCATAAAATAAATCTAGGTGTATCTTGAGACATCATCAATGAAAGTAACATAATAATGAGATTTTCCAAAAGAGTCATCATCCACTAGTCCAAACACATCTGTATGAATAATCTCTTAGGTTTATTAGTTCCATTAGGAAATGATGTTCTATTATGTTTACTAAACACACAATGCTCACAAAAACTATTTTTTCCAACAGAATAAAAATATCATCAAGCAACTTTTTATTCAAAATGGTCTTAAAACCATTTTCACTTATGTGACCCAACTATGGTGCCACAACATACATGCATTTTTAGTGCTAGTTACATTGGCATAGTTACAAAAACTGGAAGCATTAAGCCTAAACAAAGTCCCAATACGAGATCCTTTAGCTATCACCAAAATCCCTCTTACCAACCTACAACCAGAATTGTCAAATGTCACATGCATTCTTGAATCGTTCAACTTGGATACTAAAAGTAAATTTCTCACAAGTCCTGGAATATGTAAAACATGATCAAGGGTATTAACCCTTCCATCACTAAAACACAACTTTACCTTTCCCTTACCAACAATCTTCTTTGTGTTATTATCACCAAGGAAAACTTCTCCCCCATCATAAGTTAAGTATGAAATAAACCACTCCTTCTGAGGAGTCATATGGTAGGAGCAACTTGAATCAATAATCCAAGCATCATCACTAATAGTGTTAGCAGAAATAAACAAAACATCATAATCACCATCTTTTGAGGACTTTTATGTGGATGTATCTAAACTCTTTTTCTTGTTTCTACATTCCTTCACATATCCTCTCTTACCACAATTCCAACACTTTACTCTACTCTTCCTAGGGGTTTTAGAATGTTCTTTAGACTTGTCTCTCTTTTTGTCTCCTTTAGGCCCTCCTTTTTCTTTGGACCTCCCTCACACATGCAAGGCATCTTAGGAGCCCACATTCACAGAATTTCTCTCCATCTCTTCTAAAAGAAGTATAGAAATGAGACTATTTATCTTTGGTTCTATACTACCACCACTTATGGCAACAATTAGATTTTCTCAAGATTTAGGTAAATAACAAAGCAACAAAATACATTTATCTTCTTCTTCTATCTTAACATCTACAAATGTAAGTTGACTTATAATCATATTAAAAGAATTTAAATGTTCTGCAATAGAATTACCATCCTTCATTTTCAAAGAATATAGATGTATTTTGAGATATAACTTATTTTTTAGACTTTTGGTTTGGTAAATATCACCTATCCTCTTCCACAAATTGTATGTGGTAGATTCTTCTAAAATATTCAAGAGGATGAAATCTGCAAGACACAACTAAATGGTTCCTTGTGCCTTCTTGTCCATTTTCTTCCAATCTTCATTAGACATTGATTCTGGTTTCTTTTCACTTAAAATTGCTAACTAGTGATCTCTCTCTTCAAGTAAATCCTCCATCTTCGACTTCCACATCTTGTAACCAGTATCATTGAACTTCTCAATATCTAGATGGGTGGTAGAAGCCATGGTTTTTAATCTTTTTCACAAACCTGCAAAACCCATAATGCACAAGTTCCCACTACAACCAAAAAGCCTTCAACACTTAAAAGAAAGGTGTTCCTCTCTTAAAAAAACCGTTAGCTTTGATACCAAATTTTGGAAATTCAAGGTGAAACTTGCAGCAATAGAACTTAATAGTTTGTTTACAAATCTGAAAGTATGTATCCAAGATTACCATAAAGAGATTATGAGATTAACAATTCAACAATGAAAGCAAAATCAACAATACCACAAGTTGCCAAACACAAGTGACACAAGATATATATGAAGAAACCCTTGCGGGAAAGAAATCCACACCCGAAGAGATCCAATGTTTGTAAACTAATCTTCAAAAGAGATACACCAATATAACACTCCTCTCTTAATTTCGGCAACACTTCGTCACTCTAACAACTTGCAAACAAACCCTACAAACCACCATCTCAAGGCTCCAACATATATGGGAGAGAATACCACAAACGGTATCCCAAAACAACAAGAAAAACTGCTTGGAAAAACCCACACCCCCTTAGTGGATAGCCCATAAACATGGCATAAAATATTGAATAATCACATGGCCTTCACATGGGTTCCTAACTCACAACTAATTAGAATTGGTCAAAAATGAGTGCTTCATAACTCTTATACAACTCTAACGGCTTCATGCAAGAGCATGCACCAACATGCAAGGACATGCACACCAAAGTGGTCCCCATTCACAAAGTTGGATGCCCAAGAGGAATATTCTTTTAGGATGCCATTTTATTGTCATCGTAAAGGGTCCACCTCTTTGAATGCAATTACAATTTGTCATAGGAAAATAAATAATAAATATTTTGTCCCTCATGTCCTCTAGAACACTTTCTAAAGAATGTGGAGACACACAATTATCAACTTAGGATAGCAATTATAATGTCACCTATCCTAACATATAGTTATATCCAAATATGTAAAGCAAAAAATTGTTAAGGGTATAGTTCATTCCAGATTTTGCTAGTATCTGAGAGTGGTATAGGGTGAATTAGCTACTCATATAATCCCAGGATAGTCCTAGTTTTTGTATATGATATGTAACATCTTTTTGAAATTAATACAAATAAACTCCTATTGCAAGCTTACAAATAAAAAAGACCATTAATTTAAAAATATATTAAAAAATAATTTCTAGTTAAAGTATTTTATAAAATAATGGTTAATTATTTAAATCAAATAATAAGTTAATGAAACTCAAAAACTTAAATTATTATTTTTTATTAATAAATGTGGCTAATGGACCACACTCATGGATACATTAGATTTTGCATCCATTTAAGTCTAAAGCTTTCCAAAAAAACAAAAAAATGACCTAAATTTTTAGGCCTCCTTGACATTCACTGAGACCTTCCATGTCTAACAATTAAACTTATAGTTTAATTCAAAAAGCCATAATTCAAAACTTACTGTCCTATTGATTCATGGCCTACAACTAATGATGTTTCTTCCTTTGATTGCCACCCGCCTAGCTTTGTTATATTTGCTAGTTTTCCATCAGTTATTTCATAAATCCAATTCCCACTACTACCTGGGCCCTTCTACTATCCTCATTCATATTTTTACCCCATATAAGGAATGGGATCAATAGACTATTGAATATGTAATAGAGTCACAACCAACATCTACCATGGTTCTTAAAGTCACCACTAGTCTATGTCATATCTATATAATTTTGCATGTCCTCCCTCCATTTCTCCCATACATATTTTTCTATCAATCTCTTGGAAAATTCTTTGTCTTCAAACTCCAAGGCCCAAGCCACGATAGTTGATCCAATGTCTAAATTGGTGCAGTATTTATGATTTTTCTCTAGTCATTCCTCTCCTAAAACCATTTTTATAGCCTATAGTATCATCCCATTGTTGCACTGGAACACTTTCCTTAGTAAAGCATCTGTGATCCTCCCTCTGAATGGCATTTGTCGCTCCCATGCACTCAAATCAAAGGAAGCCTCCATGTTTTATGTGCTTTTTTTGGTCTTGGTATACCAATAAATATGTAATTTCCTTGATCCTCATTTTCTAGGTTGTTCTCGCCATCCTTTAATGCGATGGGGAGTCCCGATGAGCAGCTTGCATCATACATGCATTTAATTCCTTTACTATGTCCTCCTCTCTGCTGCCACTAGTTCCTCCAATTCATGTCATACATCCTTCAACATGATACCTCCATCAATATCCTCTCTCTTAATCGCCCAATTTTCCATTTTTTTGAAGATTGTGTTTCCCTCCCAATATATATGTGACACTCAAAATTCTTCACATTCCTCCAGTACTTACCAAATTGGCCAAAGGAACTTGCTTAATTTCCAATTCAATGTTTTCCTTCTTCTAATTACATTTATAATGATTTGGGAGTCACCTTCCAAGTGGATCCTTCGATAATCAATATTTTGACACATTCTCAATGCGAGCCATGTTTCCTAGAACTCAACCTCATTATTGGTCCCATTCAATAACTAGTTAGTATTTATTGCCAAAATTTTCCCTTCTTGATCTCTCACCATGTAGCCTACACCTAAGGGTCCCAAATTTCCTCAAGACACTCTATCAAAATTTACTTCGACTCATCCTTCCTCTAGTGAGATCCAAATCACCTCACCTATGTGATCCCTTAATGAATTAACCTGTCCAACCCCATAAGCGGGGTCATAAACTTAAATATTATTATAATTTTAAATTTATTAATAAATATGACAATAGATTAAATTAACATTAATAATATATTCTATTAAATAAATAATAACTATCATTTAATATGATACTAAGAATTTTAAATATTTAATTAATTATATTATTTATTATATATATATATATTTTAGTCAGCACAAAATAATTTATTGAAATGAACAGAGCATGTTAGCAATCCTCCTTTTGAATGTAAAAACTAAGAACAATCACGCCAAGCCAAGCTAAGTCGCTTGTTCTAATCATTAACCTCTGGACTTTCGATGAGCCAATCTTTGGCTCAAATCATCTTCGGGCAAAAGTGGGGCCTTGTCCTTTAGAGGAACATAACTTGTCTCTGCCTGTGGAAGGCCAACAAAAACCTCCAATCCATAGTCATCAACAACTTGGTGTATTAAGGAATTCACATCATCTTCAGATGTGGAAAGACAAGTACTGCTTGCCATTGTCATGTCCACAAACATTTATTAATATTTTTAAAATTATATTATAAATTATTATCAATATAATAATAATTATACTATTATTTTTTCCTTATAATTTTATTTTGATAGTAGTCAAATGAATGGTGATTTTAAAAATAACTTATCAAGAGCAATGCAAACCACCCAAATTTAGGCTTAAATAAATTATTTAAATTAATTAATACACAACCCTTAACATCATTAAAATGTAATGAAATGGAAGCTTAATTTGTTTCTATAATCTTTAGAAGCAATCTTCATTTGTATGCTTAAGCTCAACTCCATGTATTATTGGAGCTTCAAGTTGAAAGAGTGGCTCATTCTCGTATAATGTTATTGATAACTAGTAAATAATATTATGGTGAAATGTAAGTAAATAATAAAATAAGCTTAAAATAATAAATAATTAGTTTAATGGGTCATTATAATTCTAAGCTTCTATAAATTTATTATAATTTAAATTAATAATTCAAAAATATATTTTTAAATTTTTTAATCAATAAATTATAGTCTTGGGGATAATTAATATGCATCTTAAGATTGAAATGGCGACAATGGGTGGGGTAAGGTAGTGAACTGGTGGTTGAAATGTTGCAGGTAATCCTGCCAAAGCACATAAGGGTTTACATTCCAACCGAAAGGTTGATTTGGATGGTATTTGGAAACCAGAAAGGTGGGATAGGACTCGTCAGGAAGGTCAGTATGAGCATAGGCAAGGCGACAGGTTTCAAGGTTCTCAAAATCAACCCAGAGGCCCGAGGGAGTTTTGGGGTAGCTCTGGGATAAACGACTATAGAAACATGGCATTTTGAAGACCATGGCCAAATGATTATGGGTGCATGGGTAGAGGTGGCTCTATTAAAATGGAGTTGAATAGGGAAAGAGGGAAAAACCTTAATCATGGGAATGATGGCTTTAAGTCAGTTTGGCAGCGTAAGCAGTCTAAAGAGGAATGGGAGGATGTGAGGGAAGATAACTCTCCAAAGTCCCTTGGCTTAGATCATCAAGCACCTGGTGGAGGTTCGAAAAGAGGTAGGATCTCCTTAGTCGTAAGCCCCAATAAATTGCATTATGAGATCTTAAGGTTAGAGAATCTTGGGTTATTTGTTAAATGGTATGGGGACAATTTGAATTGGGATTATCTAATAAATTGGTGGAGGGAGAAATGGGGATCTGATCTTCACTTTAAAATCTTGCAGAATGGTTTTTTTCTGGTCACTTGTCCATCGAGGATTATTAGGGATGAGATTGCAGATGGGAACTGGGTTTTGGATGGATGCGACTTTTACTTAAGGCATTGGAATGTAGGCTTTGATCCTTTGAAGCACAAAGTGGAAGTTGTGCAAGATTGGTACAAACTCCCCAATCTACCATCTGAATATTGGGATCTAAGTATTCTCAAAGAGATTGGCAATAGGTTGGGGACCTACGTATGTGCTGAAGAAAGGAAATACCCTAAGGAAGTGGTCACATATGTTAGGCTATGTGTAGGAAACAAACCAGACCGATGCATCTGGGATGAAATAGAACTCATCCTTGATTATGGAAGTTGGGTTCAAAAGTTGATTCTGAGCTCCCAACTGAGATCTGGGCTGGTAAAACCCTTAAGGTGTATAGCATCAAGAAACAAAGTTGGGAAGGCGACACAAGGTGATGGTTCAAAACAAGTGGTGGTTTTGAAGTAGGAGACCTCAATGACAAAACCCAGAAAAGAGTCGGTTATGGTCTCAGTTGCTCCTGTGGTGCCAGTCAATCAAGGAATCACTGAAATGGAGATTACATCCCTACTGGTGGAGAAAAGAAAGGAAGTGCAACATGCTTCTCTGAAAAAAGAGGAAAAGGCATTGGAAGTACCAGGTCAGGAAGTAGTTCTAGTAGGTAAAATTTTTGAGGTTTTGGAGATCTTGGGTGAGGACTGCAGGAACGTGAGATAAATGCTCTAATTTATGTCGGTAGGGAGTTCGTAGAATTAACCGAGGCAGCCAAATTGCACTCTACAAAACAAGAAGTAGAAGATATGGTTGAAGATTGGGAAAATGTGGAAGTTCACGAAGAAGGGAATCTACAAGTGGATTTAGTGGAGTTGTAGCCAGGTAAAAAGAGAAAAATGGCTCAGGAGCTAGAGGCAGCTAAGGTGAAGTTAGGGATTTGTTAGAAAAGTATGATCAAATATTCTCTAGATTTTGGTGATGGTAAAAAGAAGGGAAGGATTTCTAATCAGGAAAAGTTAAAATGGGTAGGAGAGGCATGTGGTCAGAAGAAGCTTGACTCAATGATGAAAGTAGGGAAGAGTGATGCTCTTCCCGAAAAATAATGAAACTCTTAACATGGAATGTTAGGGGTCTAAACACCCCAAACAAAGGGTGTCTGGTTAGGCACCTTTTGGAGAAAAATTTAGTGGATGTAAGTTTGTTGCAAGAAACCAAATTAGGTGTGCAGGAGTTGGTCAAATTCAGTAATAGGGTTAAACATTGGAAGGTCTTTGGGGCTGGTGCAAATGGTGCATCTGGTGGCCTCCTTATTCTATGGAAACCACAATCGATGTTGGTGGAAGAAATCTCTTAGAACAAATCTTGGATTGTATGCAGGGTAAGAAGCTTAATTTCAAATATGTAGTTTCTCCTTATTAATGTCTATGGGCTAGCTTCATGCGTGTAGAAAAGGAATGTATGAAAAGAATTGGATCAGGTTCTCAATTCCTCATAGGCGGAGTTCTTCATAATTGGGGGAGACTTCAATGCCATTCTCATATCAGAAGATAAACAAGGTGGGGTGTGCCAGGTGCTTCAATCCCAGTCTGACTTTTGCAATTTTGTGAAGAGAATATGTTAATTGAAGTTCAAACAAACAATGGTCGTGTCACTTGGATGAACCGTAGAAAAGGATTTTGTAATATTGCGAAGAAGCTTGATAGATTCTTCTTCAAAGGTGATTTGGGTTGTTTTCCCTTCACTTTGGATAGTAAAATTTTAGCTGGTTTGGGATATGATCATTTTCCAGTCCAATTGTTGATTGATGGGGAAAGGGGTCCAGAATAATGCCCTTTTAAATTTGAAATGATGTGGTTCAAGGACGAAAATATATTAACCTTAATCAGTAAATGGTGATCAGAATGCTGCCTAGGGGAAACAAAAATGTTTAATGTTGTCATAAAGTTGAAATATATCAAACAACTAAAAATGTGGAATAAGGAATGTTTTAAGAACATTTTTTAGGAGAGATTGAAAGTTGAATTTTCATTGGATGAAATTCATGAGGAGATATCGAGGGTGGGAATCCATGATTGACATTTTCAAAAGGAGAAAGAGTTATCTAAGAAATTGAATGATCTTTCAAAGGAAGAAATCTTCTAGTGTCAAAAATCAAGGGAAACTTGGCTCAAGGCTGGGGATAGAAATACAAAATTATTTCATAATTCAACAAAGGTTCGTAGGGCTGCTAATCATATTTCCAGTATCAAATCGGTAAATGGGATCTTATTGGAAGACCCATAGGAGATAAAGCTATCTAGAGTGGATTATTTCCATAATTTTCTAAATGACTGGGAGGGCTCTAATTGGTTAGCTAAAAAAGAGATTATCAGAGGTATTCCCAGGTTGGTTTCAGATGCACAAATATAGGCTTTAAATTCAAAATTTTCCATAGAGGAAATCAAAGCAGTTGTTTTTGAATTGCACTCGGAGAAGGAGTTGGGCCGAATGGTTTTCTAACTGCTTTCTTTCAAAAATGTTGGGATTTTGTGGGACATGAGATCTCGGAGGCGATTGAGGACTCAAGGTGTTATGGGAAAATTCTTAAAGAGGTGAATAATACGCTTATAGCACTGATTCCCAAAAAAGAGAAACTTGAGATATGGGATGACTTTCAGACTATATCTCTATGTAACATGTATAAGATTTTGGCTAAGGTGGTGGCAAATTGTTTGAAACTCATTCCACCTTCTATTATCTTGGAGGAACAAATGGGGTTTGTGCCTGGAAGGTCTATTTTTGATGGAGTAATCAGAGCACAAGAAGTTATTCACTTTATTCAAAGACTAAGAAACCAACTATGTTTCTAAAACTAGATATTAAAAAAGCTTATGATAGGGTAAACTGGAGGTTTTTGTTTAAGGTTGGTTAGATTGGATCTTTGGGTGGATTGCTAGTCCTAGGTATTCATTTTTAGTTAATGGCACTCCAGAAGGTTTTTTTGGAGCATCACAGGATTTAAGACAAGGAGATCCTTTATCCCCCTTTCTCTTCATAATTATGGCCGAGGCTCTTGGTAGGTCTTTGGAGAGAGTGAGAAGTGATGGTTGGATTGAAGGGTTGCAGGTTACCAATAGTCTTGCATTAGTAACACATCAACAATTTGTAGACGATACAATGTTGTTTGGCATGGCATTGATAAGGGAAGCATGTAGTTTCAAAAGGATTTTGGATAATTACAAATGGGTGTCGAGTAAAGAGATTAATTTGTCAAAGTCTGAGGTATTTTTCTTTAATATAAGCAACATACAAGAGGCCCATATTCTAAGAATTTTGGGATTTAAGAAGGACAATTGCCTTGCAAATATTTGGGTCTTCCTTTAGCAAAATGTGTTCAAAATGACACGATTTGGAATGGCCTTATCGAGAGGGTGAAAGAAAGGTTATGTTCTTGGAAAGGAAGATGGTTATCTTGGGCGGGAAGGTTAACTATGTTGAAGTCTGTTATTGCTGCCCTGCCAACTTACATGTTGTCTTGTCTTCCTCTTTCAGTGGGATCGAGTAAAGCTTTAAACAGGTAGATGAAGGATTTCTTCTAGAAAGGGAATTCTAATCAGAAAAATTCCCCTCTTATTAAATGGAAAAAGGTGTGCAAAAAGAGGGTTGAGAATGGGGCTGGGTTAAAGAATTTGCTCATACAAAATAAGGCATTGGGAGCCAAATTGGTCTAGGAAATTTATTCCCGATCGAAGCTCAAGTGGATGAAGATTTTAAAGGAAAAGTATTTAGACAATGATAGTTGCAATATTCTCAAGGCTTCTTCTCTTCCTAGCGGCTCCATAATTTGGAACTTTATTTGTAGCTCTAGGGATTTGATTTTTGATTTTCTCACCTGGGAAATAATTGATGGCAAGGAATCCTTATTCTAGGAGGACTCTTGGGATGGTTGTCCTATTCTGGTAGAGGTTGAGGCATTGGCTCAGGTCAAGGAAAGAACTAAACAAGTGTGGGGGGAGAAGGTCTATGACTATTTCGAGCATCCCTTGCAGGAGGGCATAGGATGGTATAGATGGAAAAGTGTGAGAGGCTTGAGTTTGGATATGGAGGTGTGGTATAGACAGGGTAAGGATAGCTTAAGGTTGTTAGAAGCATCAAATGGTGTGTACTCGGTTAAAGTAGGGTATGATATTTTGGCCTCTAATGGAGATGAGGTGCCAAAATTATCGATTAATTTGTGTTGGAATAAAGCTTTTCTGCCAAAGGCAGACATCTTTAATTGGGAAATTGTTCAAGGAAGAGTTCTCATAGGGGATAGATTTTTGAAATTGGGTTATCATGGTCCTTCTAGATGTCCTCTATGTAAGAGTGCAGATGAATCTGGTGATCATTTGTTCTTAAACTATCAATTTTCCCAAGCTTGTTGGCAATGGTTATGTGCGAAATTGGAGTGGAAATCGACCTTTCCTCATTCCTTACTTGGTATGCTTAAGTCTTGGCCCTCTCCTATTAAGCAATCCATTTTTAGCGATTTGTGGATAATGGCCCCGTCCATTGTCATTTGGGAGATTTGGAAGGAAAGGAAAAGACGTATCTTCCAGGAGCGTGAGTTATCTATCCCTAGATTGCAATGCAAGATTGAGGCAAGCATCATCGAGTTGTTTAATGCGCAGATAGAACAACAGGGGGTAAAGGGGCAATTTTTTTTGGTGTGGGATTAGAGTCAGGCGAAATTGGTTTGAATTGTTGGTGCCTACTTTGGTAGGAAAAGGTGGGGCAACAACGAAGGAGGAACAAAACATAGTCAAATGGTCCCCTCTAGACCTTAGTTGGGCCAAGCTAAATTTTGATGGGGTGTCTAGGGGAAATCTAGGTCCCTCAAGGGCGGGTTGTATTATGCGGGATCATTTAGGAACAATTTTGGCAAGGTTGGCTGCTCCCTTAGCAGTGGGCACGAATAATGTTGTTGAGTTTCAAGCCTTATTTTGGGCTTGACTCTTTGTAAACATAGGAAGATGGAGAATGTGGTTATTGAAGGTGATTCTTTGTTGGTGATAAATTCTCTTAGATCCAAACAGTCGTAGAACTAGAGGTTAGGAGTGTATTTGGATGTTGCTTTGAGTCTAATTGATTCCTTTGATCAAGTTATGATCAATCATTTGCTTAGGGAAGGCAATACCAAGGCATATCTTCTTTCAAATATGGGGGTGGATGGTCAAGAACTTAGAGAAGTTGTCTAAATGATGGTTAGTGTCTGTGGGCAGAAGGGAGGGTGACCCTCCATGAGTGGCTAAGGGCATGTGGTGGGTGAAGTGGACAGGGTGTGGCATTTTGTTGTTGGGCCTAGACAACAGAGAGATCATTCCTAGGGGTGGTGTTCATAGTTGTCCACCCTAGATGAACACGTTGGTTGGGTTTCCATGTGATGTTTAACAAGTTGGAGCCGATATTGGGCACTTAATACAAGGAGTGGCATGTTGATAGAGTAACAAATTTTGAGTACTAGATCATATGTTGATGTGATATCCTGCAAATTAGTTTGTTTGGAATTTGAGGAAGAGGATGACCTCGCTCATGTGTAACATCATGGCATTAATGCCATTCTCAGTTAAGCATCATTTAATGATGAAAGTCTAATGACTTCTATAGGCTTAAATGTAGTCGAGGTGGATGTGGTGGCCACCACTTTATGCCTGGCTCTAGTATTTTGGTATGTGCTTCTTGTAGTGTTTGTTTCATCAGGTGTGTGGAAGAGCTCTATGATGGTTGGGTGCTTGTGTTTCATAATTGAAGTTTTTGCGGATGGTTTGGTATGGTTTGGTGCGGACACACCGATCTATCTGGGTGCCAAAACTCATCAAACGACATTTAGGGCGATAACGAACCAGTGCTTTAAAATGATTATGCTTAATAATGATTACTTGCTGGTTGTGGCGGTGAAAATGGTGTTAGGAGATGGGAATTTAACTAGAAGTGAGTTTGGGAGGGACAATACTTATGTCACCTTCAGGTTTCTGGCGTCTCTTTTAGACAATCGTGTGTCGAAGGTGGAGGCTAATGCGTTCTTGGAAAAGGTTTTCAAAAAGGATTTGTTGTAGGGTGTGGATGAGGTGTTGAAGGCCACCATTATGGGGACTGGTATTCCCTGTCCTAGTGATTTGGAGCTGCTAAGGAATTCGGATGAGGCGGTGAAGTTTTTTCCTTTTCTATTAGATTTAAAGGTCTAAACCTCACGAGGCATTGAATGATCATCGTCATGGTTGTGGAGTATATGAAAAAGTTTTTTGGGCTCATGGCTATGAAGGACATTGACTAGATTGTGGACTTCGAGGCCTTTGCTAAGGCAAATGGTTTTCTGTGAGTATGGGAATGTTTAGGGTTTGGTTATTTTGTTCTGTTTGCATCTTGGTAAAGTTCAGGTATGGGTAGTGTTGTTAGTATTTGAAGACTGGTTTTTTGTAAATTTTGTAAAGGATGGATTATATTCTTTTCTACGTCTGTTAGATAGTGGTGTATGGGTGGTGGTTTTCAAATTTGGTGGGTAGAAGTGGTCGGCTTTGCAATGGGCCTATGGGCCGAGTATACTCTCTGTTTTTCTCTCAGAAGTTTTTTGGATGGGTGTTTTAAATGGCCGATAGTAGCAGTTAAACTAGTATGGAATTCATGGATTTTGATGATTTCTTGCATTAGAAGATGTTTGTAAATTTTATTTTAATAATATAAATATAACTCTTACGTATCAAAAAAAAATTATAGTCTTGGGGATTGCTTCCTTTATATTAATATTAATAATAAAAATATACATTTTTAGTTTCCAAAATCAAGAGAGGTTGAACCAAAAACTCTTGAATAGTATTATAGACTTCATTACTTAACATTTATCATCTTTTCTTAGTCTTCAAAAATATGCTAAATTAACAAACTCATTTATACTATTCTATAAATATCAAGCTGAATCGTTAATTTTTGGGGGAGCTATGTACTCTCTTGCTCTCTTAGGGTTTTTCACCTAAAAGGAGAGAGATAGACCCAAAAACTGAGGTGGTTCACTCAAACTAATGTATGTATGATGGAAATATGCCTAAATGCAATGATCTAGATGCAAAAAACTAATGAAATTGATTGATTATTTACGCAAAACCTAAGAAATATGGAGTGTTTGAAAACACAGTGTGATATGCAGAAATGAAGTAGAAACATGCATAAATGAAAATAAATTGAATGAGACTGAATAGAGTGCACCTGGAGATGAAATACTAATGCTAGAAGGTTCTAGAATTTGACAGAAATCATTGTTGATGACCAGTGGGACTCATTCACCACTGATGGTGAATCCTTCTGAATCGGTAACTGTCGGTAACTTTTCTAGCCTGGAAGTGGGACTCATTCGCCACTGATGGTGAATCAGTTCTTCTTTTGGTAAAATTTGTCGAAACTAGTTTCTGACTGTCGGGAATTGAATTCTGATGAAAACAACTTTTCCAGCTTGGCAGTGGGACTCATTCGCCACTGATGGTGAATCAATCCTCCTCCAAAATTTTACAAATTTAGGGGTCAACTTGTGGGTCCAGATCTGCACTTGTCTTCTTGTCGGGTTGACAGAACTGAAACTACAGAAAATAGGCTGAATATTATCTCCAAGCTTGAATTAGGGTTTGGTTGACTTGAATAGCTTTGATGACTTGTTGACCACTTTTCAACACCTATTTCTTTGAAATTTTTTCCTACAAGACCAAACCCTTGTTGTTGAAGTCTGAAGATATATCAATGGCTGCTCCAAGATGCTTGATAATTGCTTGATTGAATGATGCAAAATGCTTGAATGAATGGGTGAATTAGTGAACTTGATGAATGGGGGTTAAAAGATAACAAACACTTATTCCCTAATTACCAAAAATAACAACACACAGACATAAGGTCTTAATGAATCAAAACTTGAAGGAAATTTGAATTTATTTTGAATTTTGAGCCAAGAGGGACTCATTCGCCACCCATGGTGAATGGGTCCCACTCAAGGCTTACAAGTGGGTGTCGGGAATTAAGTTGCTTTTAATGATGTTTGTTGGGTTTATATTCAAAAAAACACTTAATTAAGGCCTATAAGTGCATAAAGGGGCCAAATAAAGCATAAGAAAGGTGTAATTAGTGATGACAAGCCTAGAAAAGCGTGAAAGTATGTTACAAGATTTTACAACACTTTGAAATAGGACTTGATAAGGGATAAAAAGGGAATATTTAGATGAATTATAATAAGAAGACTCTAGAAAAGTGTAAAAATGTGTTACAACACTTCACAACACCTTCACAAGACATCATAATTTGAATATTCAGGACCTAATGTGAATGCATAAGTTACATTGCAACATTAAATCTAAGCAAAATAAGTCAAGCATCACAGGAAAAAGACCTAAATGACCATGAAAATGTCAAAGATCCATTTTTCTATGGTACACAAGCAAATACATCCTCAACCCAATTGATAAACTACTCCATCCTCCTTTGGAACCAAGCCTAAAATTTGTTTTAGAAAAGAAACCCCTTTTCTAGCCTAAGCCCTATGAGTGGCTTCTTTTAGAGGATTTCTTGTTGAAATAAAGGGCTTCTATTCCTCCCAAATGACATCATCATTGTCATATAAAATTATGTTGTTGGGAGGAATACCTACACCTATGGCAACTTCATTGAGGATGATATCCAAGCCACCTAAAAATTTCTTATTAATTAATAATTACACCAACTTCTTAATATTATCCTTATTCTCCCCTCAAGATCCAAGAGAATAGATAAATGTATTGATGCTACATTGGAATTGACATTGTATCTGTGATCTATAGAAAAATATTCCTCACCAAGAACCCACTCCAGTGCAAATAAAACATAATTATTTGTAGGCATATACTTAGGGAGGTGACATGCATTATGCATGTAATAATTATGGTGTTGCTTTTCTAGTTTGGTGGAGACTTGTACTACACATGTTAATTTATCCTTTATTGCATATTTATTTTACATTCACATCTCTGGGTGGCATATGTACTATGCATTCCATTTATAGCTCACTCTTGAAAATTATATCTTATATGTATCTTATACATTTATATTTTAATACTCATTCTAAGGGAATAGTCATGTATTGCATGTTGACCAATGGATTATTATTGTCCTCTATATATTAGGTGTACATCATCATCTATACAAATATTACATGGTACTAGAGATTTGACATGGTATCAAAGTAGACTTTTTTACCATTCAAATATCACAAAATGAATATGGATTATTTTAGAATACATAATCTATTAGGAATGATCTTATATCTTGAGAAATGAATCATGGTTAAGAGAAGCACTTACAATAATTTTGATATTTGTAGATTATTGAAAATAATAAAGTACTATAAATTTATGTTGGAAAGGAAGCTTATATCATTCAAAAGATGATAGTTAGTTTTATGCATGTGGAAAATAATGTTTGTGGAATTCTAGAAATAAAGTTTAGCATGTCGATTATGTTAGAAATATACAATTGTAATTTTGAATTATTATTAAATGTTGTAAGCTTTATAATCTATTTTTTAAATAATTTTAATACTCTATTTGAAAAATGAGAATTATTTGAGGAATATAATCTTAGATTGAAATATCACACTAAAGAGGATGTTATCATGCTATTTAGGACTAGATTGCAATATAAAGGATGCAATTGCACTGACTAGATTTATCCTAGTTTGGTGTGATCCTATATTGCTTAACACAACTTTGTCCTCATGGTGTGATATTATCCTTGTTGATGTGATATTGTCCCAATTATGTGATTAAATAATTATTTGTGTGATTCCATCCATTGATAGACTCTACATTTTATTTTATATGCAATCTCATTATTTTTTCTACAAGCTTTTTTTAGATTATATTACAATATAGACTAGATTATGTGAAATAAATTAGTTAGAAGACAATAGAAAATTAGCACACCTTGAGAAAATGAACCTACTTATATTATAGGTGATCCCCCAAAAATTAGATAGTTATAAGATTTAGGGAACTTGTCAAATAATATAATGATCACGTAAATAATTCCCAAACTATACCTTAGGTGTTGGTTAAGTAGCATCATGATTTAGTATGTGGTTACAAGAATTTGGGGAAAAAAAAGTAGCCACTAAGCTATGTAGGATGGTATTTGAAATACCCAATTGAATCCTACTTATGAAAAAATATTTTTTGCATAGAAAAGGGAAGAAGACTGTGTAACAAAGAGATAAGTATAACTCCCTAGGCTAAATATAGAAACAAAGTGGATTTGAATAAAAATATAGATATTCTAAATATAATTCAAAGGCTAGCTCCAAGGTTTTGGACATGGTCTAAGTGATAATTATGCTCATCACATCATAGTAGGGTCAAGTAAGGGGTACAACAGGAAAATGATCATATGGAACTGAATGCCTACTTTCCTTTGCTTCATCTTAGGGGTACACGATAGATGTAATACCTATTAAATGACTTATTAGATATTCATAGTAGGATCTGTTGATGGGTGTTTTAGCACTTTCTCAACACAGGCAATGCATAGGTGCATTACCTCTCTTGTAAGGTAGAAATTCACAAAAAAGTTACCAATCGCTACCCCAAGGTCTCTCAGATGTCAGGTTATGACATGCATGGAATTTCTCAGTTGATGTTTGATGTGATTTTTTTGGTAATCACAGGGAAGAATTACATTGTTTGGGTTGGATATGAGATGAATCTTGAAATGGAATTCCTAAGATGGGAAGTTAGAGTGCAGTTTGCTACAAGTTCGAACAATAGTCCAGAATTCCAATTTTATCTTAAGATTTGGCTTTACAATGTGCAATGAACCTTAGCATAGGTTACTTATTAAAAAAAAGAAAAAGGGTAGGGAGAGAGGAGAGGTTCTTGGATCTGAAACTAACTATGAACAATGATCATGGATGCTTCTACTGTGGACAACTTCCTTAAAAAAAAATTCACTTAACCAGAAAAATCACAGTATCATGAAACTTGTGCTAACTTCTAAGGTCTGCAAATGTTCTATCATTCATTCACATAAACATGCATGAACAAAAGATAAAAGTTTGGAGCAGCTTTTAGTATATGCCCAAACTAACTTTACACAGCTATCTACCATCAGTAAATAGCAAAAAGTATGGGCAAGAAAGGCATCCACACAACAAAAATCTACACAACCAATGAACAAAATTACTAAATCTATCAAAGTAATCTAAAACCACGAAGAAAAACAAATTAAATCTAACTAAATCCACTAACTATGGGAGATGAATCATGAAACAATCAATAGAAACTCAAGAGTCCACCAAAAGCCAATGAACTTCTATTAAAATTTATGCAGTGTGTCATTACAACAACTCAACTCTCTCTTGAAAATGAGAGGAGACCCCCTATTTATAGTGTTCAAAAAGAAAAATGAATGGCCAAGATTGATTTGCATTGTGTGGTCAAGATTCACTACAAACTAGGGTTTCACCTACCCCCAAATATATTACAATATAAAATACATTCTTGTCTTTTTCCCTATTTTGTCCTCTTGTGACAACACTGTAGCATTTTTGTCTTTTGTTGATTACCTTTGCTGTAGCTATTCTATGAGGAACTTGTCATCAATGATCACATCTCCTTTCTGCTTCTTTAAAGTGGCATCCTCCATAAGCTTGTTGATTAATTCTTGGAGTTTATCAACCTCCATTATGTTAGATTGGAGCACTTGGTAGCTCCACTGCTTGGATCATTCTGTGAGCATTTCCCAATCTCATTCATACTTGGTAGTGTTGTCCCTCACTTTTTCAGATTGGGCGAAGGCCCGAGTAGCAAAATTCATGAAATCCATGGTGAGCTCACCCGACATCCCATCTTCCATCTTCTTATGGAAATAAGGCTTTACCTTTCCTTGATTGATCTCAATAGCTGGCACATCATAGCTCATCATCAATTTCAGATACTCAATACAGTTGGCCCTAATGTCCTTGGCCCAATCAATGTCTTGCTCTAACTTGTAAAGTACTTGCTCCAGTATCTCTTTCTTATACTCGAAGTCCAATTTCCACATATCCACTAGCTAGTGGTCATCCTCCGTGAATGTAAGGTATTCTTTCCATGTTTTGTGAGGCAGCTTGAGGATGGCCTCAATCTTAGGATAGCTAGATTCATATATCCTTGGGAAGTCAGTGCAAAAATTTTGTGTTCCCTCAAGGGATTTCTGGACTTCCAAGAATTTATTTGTTGTCCTGACAGTATGACTGATGCCCATGTTTCCAACATAGAGGACTTGTTGAAACCAATCCTCCATAGTTTTGGTCCAGTTCTTCCTTTTCTCAAGCTTGTCAATTTGCTCCGTGGACAACAAATATGGTGGAGTTGAGGATGTCGTAGGTAGCTCTTCTATAGATGTCCATTATTGGATATAGGTTGTCAAATCAACCACCTGTGCCTTAAGTTCTTATTGGAGATCTTATCCTGCTGTATCAAATGCACCACCGTGGTGATGAACTCTTGGAGATGATCTATTTTTTGCTCTCTAGAAGCTATGCCCAAGTCAATGGTGCAGACGTTGTAACTTATCCCTTCTTCTCCCACAACTGGTGTGGCTACCTGCATGGTCCTAGATCCAGAAGCGTCCATTGTCAACTTGGATCTAACTTTGGGCTTCTTTTCTTTCTTAGTGTCGATCTGAGCTTAGGCCAAGATGGCCTCCAATCTTTCTCTTGGATCTCTGGGAGCCAAAGTATTCTTTTCTAATTGCTTTTCCAGCCACTCAAGCATCTGAGACTCTTTCTTGGGTGATTCTCGATCACCTTCTACTTCGTCCCTTCCAACTTCAATCTCTTTATCATTAGGAGCTTCCTACTCCATCCTTGTGTCTTCTCCTTCTTCATCAGAGTCTTGGATGAACACCGTGCTTTTGATGGGGAACTTGGTGGGCACGCATTCCCTGGGGCTGTCCTCCCCTTCAATATCCTTCTCTTCTCTTTCTTCTTCATGCACATGTTCCTCGGGCTGTTCTGTTTCTTGGCTTTTGTGGGTCTCAGCTTCTTCTTTGGGCTTGTATTCTTCTTTACTTTCCTTTTCCTCGTGTCGGGGTGGCACATCTTGCTCTTTCTTTTCTTGTTCTGTTGAGAGGGGAATTTCTTCATCTGGCCTAGAGCTTTCTTCCTGCTCCTAGTTGGAAGTTCAATATCTTCTTCCATTTTATCACTAGACTCTTTTTCTTCTTCAAGAGGTGGTCTTTCCATTTCCTGTCCAACATCCTTTAACTGTCGAGCCAACTCTTCCTTTAGGTCTGCATCAAAGGTTTCTACAATATACTTGGTACCAACATCTTCTTCTTCATCACCCTCGAAAGACTCTATTTCCTCCCCCTCACAAACTACCTTATCAATTTGCAAGTGTTAGTGCTTTGGGTGTTCATGGTAGTCATTCGCTTCTTCCTCTAATGCCTTTGTAGCCTCCTTTTCCTGCTTCTCCAAATCCTCAGATATTTGCATTATGGCTTTCATCTCCAGTGGCTCAATTGGAGGAGTGGAGGTGGGGATACTAGCAAGAATCTGCACCAAGGCAACTTGAATAGACAGGTTCATCAATACTTCAGAAAGCTCTGTAGGAACCTTTTGCATATGCCAAGAAAACGCGTCTAGAAGTGAGAGTGTGGGTATTGGAATTGTTGTTGTTGATAATGAGAGAGATGTGGTCGGAGACATGGAAGCAAAAGAGAGTGGAGAGGTGGTGGTGGAAGAAGAGTTAATCATCATGACCTACCCGATAGGTGGAGAAGAAGCAAGGTGGACCGAGATGTCCACCGTAGGTGGGGAAGTAGCAACCAATTCCTAGGAAACAGGTAGAAGAGCAACAATAGTGGAATCAGTCGATGGAGATTTTGGTTGCTTAGCCTCCATCTCTTCTCCCTCATGGAGTGGATTTTCTTGAATAACAAGCATCTCCGCGAAACTGCCCGATCTTTTGTATTTCTTGGAAGATTCATCTTCTAAGGCCTTTCTAGCATACAACTTAGGATTAGAATGTTGCTCATCAGTTTCTTTTCTTTTCCTTGATCTGGTAACCTGAGGGGATTTTAAAGTCTCTCATGATGGGGCAACAACTGTCCTACTGTCTGTTCCACTTGGCTCATTTGTGAGCCCCTCATAGGTCAAAGTGACCCCTTGTTGCTTCAATCGGGCAACTTGCACATCAATCCACTCTTTCATTCGAGCCTCAATGGGCTTGGTTAGAATGTCGAGGTCATCGACCTCTTCTCTTCCCAATCAATCAGTGGTAGTGACAGATTAGCAACAACATTATACCGGGGATCCATGACCATGCTTTCATCTTCTTCCACTTGGTCATGCACCGGGAATAGATTGAAACTCTTTACAAAGTATGCAGTCATCCGAATATAATGCCTCATCCGCACTTCATTGTAATCTTTGCAATTAGCCCAAAAATATCAATGTTGTGTAGATGGGCATATTTAGGTCCAAGATTCTTCTTGATATGGCCATCAGGATCCATCCGTGGTCGGGCAGTGTGGAGTTTAAAATGGTATTCGACCAATTCCTTCTCTGAATTGTTGACACACTGAGAGGTATGAATTTCATATAACCCTTGGCGGAAGGAGATGAGATAAGGAATCCCTACCTTATGTTTGTTTCTCAAGAGGTTGTGCACATGCCATAGCTGCCGAGAGAGCTCCAATAGTATTATCAAGTCATTAGGATACCGGGGTAGCTTGTAGGGTCTTTCTGAGAAGCCTTCTGCATGAATATATGTGAACTTCAGATACTAGATGAATAGAAAGGAAAACCATTTCAGAAAGGCATTGGCGCTATGGGAGACTCACCTCTTGAAGTCACCTCCAAGAATTCTGATGATATGACCTATGAAAGCGCCATTGATGCTGCAGTGATCCTTCTTGTAGTTCCTATATTGCACTTGAGGGTAATTGTCATAGACATTTAGCTCCCTACCAGGTTCTTCATCTGGAGCTCTGAACAAGTCTCCATATGACCTTCGTTCAGCCAACAAGTAGACCATATAGGATGTCATGTAGAATTTGGAGGTCTTCTTAACAACCATAAACTGCTCATGGAAGTAATCACTGATTATCCCGCCCTAGTAAAACTTGGTTTCTTCTCCATGAAGAATTTCCTCTACAAAGTAGACCATCCATTCTTGGAAGTAGGCAGCCATTGGGAGGCCCATTACCCTGCTTAACAATGTTACCAAATCATGGTAATCTTCATAAAAATCACATTGAAATAGTTCTTGGGGGACCTTGGCAGCACTGCCCCTCTTCTCATTAAGTCAAAATTGATTTAGAATTCTCTTACATTTAAGTGGGTCCTCCTCTCACATGGCCTTGCCATCATCCCTGGTTGGTATTTCCATTTCCCGAAAGGTAGGGATATGAAAGGTTCTGGTTATTCGTTCCATCTCTGTCTACTATTATTTGGGTCTCTGGTTGGTAAGCCTCCCTACAATCCATTACTAGTTCAGGGGCGACAAGAGCAGGAGGGAAGACTGCAGCCTTGGCTAATCCACTGCCTTTGATTAGTCTTGCATTCTCCGTTGTAGGGTTGATCCTGACCCTTTGCTTGAATTCATCGATGTCTATGTGTCCAATGTTTGTGTCAGTGACCTCCTTCCACTCTATGGTGACCTTGGATTTCAGGGGTTCCCCCTGGAACAGGTATTTCATCTAATCCTCATCTTCTTCCCCGCAGGGTACTTTGCTTGTTTTCTTTCCCTTTTCCTTCTCCACAATTTCCCCCAAAGGTCCTACACCTAATTCCATAAATCCTGTGAGCAAAGGAGAGGTAAGGATATTTGAGCACGAGAACACAAAAACGTTATCCCAATCCCTGCAAATGGAGTTAAATTGGATAATTTAGCATTAAAGAAATCTAACATATGACCCAGATTGATATTAGCAATTCACAGGAGGGGGCTTGGACGGTTCGGGCCCTAGGGGTCAGACTTCCCTAGCCGGATAGTTGTTTTGAAAGGAAAACAGGGCAGGGCAGCCCGCAAGGTTCTTCCCATCCTAGGATTTGGCCACCTTGTGAGATTCACTAAGGAGAATAGGACATTTTGGCACGTGGGTCAATGTTTGTTTCCAAGCTAGAAGTCATTTAGATTATCTTTCAGGCAGTCGAAGTCAGGGATGAGCTTGGCCTTCTGTATTTTCCATTTGGAACGGCTCTGGTGAGACAACCTTCTGAGGGCGAAGCTCCGTCGAGTGGGACCTGCGAGTCTAGAGGATGGTTGGCATCATACCTTGGTGTTTGGGAACTTCGGGTCAGGTGGGGTGGAAAGCTATTAGAGGATTTCCATTTGAAACAACGGACAACATGCAAAAGTCAGCTAGAGGAAATCTAAGGGCTTGGGTTCGACTAAGGGCCTGGCTTTAGTTTTTTCTTTGTTTTCGCCTGAAGCTCATCGACAGATGAAGGGTCAAGTTTTGGAGGCTGGGAGGACGAAGGAAATTCTCCTTTTTGCAATGGCTAAGATGGGATGGAATCCTGTCGACGGAGGTCTGCAAGGAATGACCTGCCGAAGTTTGGTGCACTTGTGGACTTATCATTTCATTCGCATAGTCGTGGGATGAATGAGACCTAGAGGGTGGAAGGTTGCTACCAAAAATCCGTCAGGAACGACGATGTTACCATGGCGGCCCGCGGACGGAGGTCCGCGAATGGGGACCCAGAGGACGTTTAAGGTGTGGTCATTTCAAATTCAATGTCATGTGGCGAACGAATGAGCGGGGCCCAAAAGATAGATGGTTGGGATCAGAATGTCGTTTAAAATGACAGATTGCAAGCAGTGCCCCGGGGACGGAGTCCCGCAGGAAAGGACCCATACAACTGTGATGGAATCAGTTTTCATGTGAGTTTCACCAGGTTTGAATGGCGGGAAGGTGGGGGCATTTTGCGATGGCGGACCTAGAAGAGCGTTTCGCCGCATGTAAGTTGTCTTCAGTTCCCAAGTATTGGCGACAGGGAAGAGGATGTCTAGACCCGCAGAGCATCAACACTCTGGCTGAAGAATGGCGTCGAGAGGACAAGGTTCTGCAACCATTTACTAGGTGATTTCAAATGATTTCTCAAAGTTTTATGACATGGGTTTGGGGTGCCTTGTTTTTCTCTATCTAGGGAATGTGCTTTTCTCCTTTCAAACTCATTCATTTTACCAGAAACCAAGAAAAACACAACAGGAGGGCGGGTGACCAACTCACCTCTAGAACTCGATGAAGGAGGCAAAGAGATCAGTCGACAAATGGCTTGAATCGGCGTGGGGATCTGTCGGGCTCAAAGTTGGTGATTGTAGGGTAGCTCTCTAATTCGTTCTGACAAAATGGTGAGTGAAAATGGTCGCTCAGACTTATCTATTTTTAGAAAATAGGACATTAAATGTTGGCTATTAAATGTAGGTACGATGGATGAAAGGTTGGTGAGCCTCAATTTTAAAATGACCGTGGGAGCGCTAGGTTCTGACAACCAGAAGGACGTCAACAGATGGCCGTTTAACTACGGCGATGATTAGATGGTGTTGAAGAGTCTGAGTTCCGAAGGCCAGAACACCGTTGGATAAAGGACGGTTAAAATTTCGGCAATAAATGGGTCGTGCCAGGGAGATTGGGCCTTGACAGGAAGAACGTCGTCAAGGGAAGGCTGTCCGAAAGTTTGGTGCAAAACAGGCGGTGAAGATAACCCCAAAACCTAATGGAGGGGAAGCTACTTGAGAAAGATCCTTTTGAAACAGTGGTGAAGTAGTGGAAACCCAATAGGGCAGACCCGATGGGTCTCAAGGATGGTCATTTAGACTTAATCGTCGAAAACATGCGGGAACGACAATCAAAGTGGCGGGTCCCAGATCGTGGAAGGACGAGGTCCTTCGGCCATTCAGCACAACAAATGCAGTAGGGAAGTTCACAAGGGGCAACCTGCGAGGGCCGACCCGTAGGGCTCGAGGGACGCCAGTTCCTAAAACACTAAGGCAAACACGAAGTGGGAACCTGCCAAGACAAAAGATATTGAAATTTGAGGGGGCAAAAAACATGGCCAATTTAAGATGGCTCTTTTGAGGTTCATTGACCATTTTGAACACCAAAACGAGGGCATGCAAAATGAGGTGTAGCCAAAAGCGACCTGGCAAGGCGAAGGAAAGAGGGGGGGTCCCCGTTCCTAATGGGGCGTGTGTGTTGAGGGCACAACAAATTATGACTCTGCTAGGGAATGCTCCCAAGCGTTCTAAGGATAAATTCTCATTCAAAACCCAGAAGCTCTGGTTTCACAAACCAGGGGATGAGTTCTAGAAGTGAACTAAGAGAACATGAAGTTTAGTTGAATCAACCCACGAAGCATCTTAGAAGTGTGTTCTTGGTGAATTCATTTCCTTTCCTTAGAAACTGTGACAAGCAACAACCAATCAAACTGAGCAAGCTACATGAATCATTCAACTCCAAAAGTAACCTAGACATTGCCCTGCTGCCAGTCAGGCATCCATAACCCCAACGGAGTTGTCGCTGTGATCCCACATATATTTCTCTACTTCCAGTCAGGCATCCATAGCCTTGGTAGAGTTATCCACACACCCATATGATTTCTTAATTTCATAATTTCCATTTCTTTCTTTCTTTTGATACTTCTTTTAATACTTTATTCTTTTTCTCAACCATGCAAGCACTGAAGCCTACTGTGGGTTTGGGAACCACAGTGGTCACTGGAGCGAACTTAAGATTTTTCGCTCACTAAGTCATCATGACCGCTACTGTATAGCCATTTAGAAATAATTAATATGTGTTTCATGCAAAATTTAAGATGAACATAAAAGGATTCAACCAAAGGTCGAGTTCTAAGAGAGTTCAAATGAGGAAGTCATTCCATAGCAGCGATCAGAGACCAACAGTTGAGAATGAATGTTTAGCCAAGGAGCACTAAGGACGGGTAGTAAAGTGAACCGTTCATCGAATGAGCATGGCCACCATAGCAAAAATGAAGAACACCTTCACCAAATCAAAACAGCTAGGAACGAGCAAAAAAATTGAGACAAAGCAACACAAAGCAGCAAAGCGAAAGCAAACCAAAAGCAACCTAAACTAACCTATATACAAATATTTACAAAAGGAGAGCTTAAGAGAGCTTAGGCCTAGAAGTAATGCTTCAAGTGTTTCCCATTGACGAGGAACGAGACGTCCTTGCCAGTTAGAGTCTCTAAGCGAAAAGCATTGTCTTCCAAGATTTCAGCTATTTGAAAGGGGCCAAGCCAAAGCTTGTCGAATTTGTTATGTCCCCCTTTCTTCTCATGGGCCTCGTCCCAACATAGGACCGTATCAATGATTCAGATGGCCTTGATTTTGGCTTGGCGGTCAAACCATCTTTTGACTATGCCGTGATGTTTGGAAAAAATTTCTATTGTGCGATCACGCACCTCTTCTAAATGTAATAGCTCAGGTAAGCGAGCTTCTCTATGATCCCCTTCTTCGTAAACGTCATTGATAAATTGGAGGGTGGGAATGTTCAAGTGGATTGGGAAGATTAGCTCTAGGTCATAAACAAGATGGAATGGGGAATCACCAAGGCTAGCCTTGTGACGTGTGCGGTCTACCCAAAGGGCGAAATGGAGCTGGGTATGCCAGTCCTTGGGATTCCTATCGAGTAGTTTCTTAATCAAAGTGATTAGATTCTTATTTGTGGATTCGGTTAGGTCGTTGCCCTAGGGATAATAGTTGGATGAGAATTTGAGGGCAATCTTGTAATCCAAGGCCTAATTGGAAAATTTTAACGAGGAAAATGCAGGGTCATTATCACACACCAATGCATAAGAGCAACCAAAATGATTTAATATAAAAAATTCAAGGAAATTCGTAAATACCTCTATTATGCATTGCCTACATGCAATGGATTTAGTCCATCTGGTGCAATAATCAAAAGTAGTTAGAATGTACCTATGTCCTATAGATGATGGCGGGCTTACCAGACCAATGAAGTCAAGACCCCATTGCGCAAACAACGTCACCTCCACAACTGGTTGCAACGGGACATCAACATTCTTCTCTCTGGTTGCGGCGATTTGGTAGATGTGGAACATACGAACATGGTTTTGAGTGTCCTTGAAAACTATCGACCAATAGTAACCTACTCGCAAGATCTGATGCGCGGTGGAAGGGCCCGATCCATGACCGGTGATAAACTTGTCATGAAATTTCTTCAAGACCCGGTTAGCTTCTTCTTTTCCAAGGCATCTTAGGTAGACACCTTCATGATTCCTCTTATATAAAATGGATCCTTGTAGCATATAGTTGCTACTTTTCAGTCTGAGGGCACATTTTTGGACCCCTTGCAAGCGAGGTGGGCACTTGTGGTTTAGAAAATAATAGACTATGTCATTGTACTACTCCCCTAGGGAAACATCCTCAAGCTGGTACTACTACACTATTAGCTCAGGCCCCACCTCAGCTGCTATTTCAACTATTCTTTGAGTGATTGCTTGTTCTCGTACTAATTTCATGGGCTGAATCTCCATGTCATATTCCTGCAACAATGTGACCCACTTTGCTCTTCGTTCGCCCAACTCAGTTTGCATAAGCAATGTCATTACTACTGGGTCAAGAACAATGGAAAACACCTTATTGCATAAGATGTAATGTTTGAACTTCTTCACTCCTCTAACAAGGGCATATGCCTATTTTTCCACGTTGTGGTACCTTAGTTCAACATCTTTCAAGGGAGCACTCATGAAGGCGATTGGGTGCTCATTTCCATCATTGTATTTTTGGGTCAAAATGCTGGCACATGAATGATATGAAGCAAATGAATAGATGCAGAAGGGCTTTAGATAGTCTAGGCTGACTAGCACTGGTGCTTCAACAATTGCTTGCTTAATTTCTTTGAAAGCTTGCTTTTCTTCTGGGGTCCACTCAATCTTAGCATCTTGTTTCAACATGGCATTGAGGGGCTTAACAATCTTAGTAAAGCTTGAAATGAACTTTCACATGAAGTTGATATTTTCGAAGAAAGATTTGAGTCTTTCTTGTTGCTTGGTAGCTGAATCTTCAATAAGGACTGGATGCATTCAGGGTCAATGGAGATGCCTCGCTCTGAGATAACATGTCCAAGCAATTTCCCCTTTGTTACTCCGAAGATGCACTTCTTCGGGTTAAGAGAAACTCCAAATTCTTGACACCTTTGAAATACTTTTCACAAGTCAGAGATGTGAACGCTCCACTTCTTAGAGAACACGATTAAATCATCCATGTAGATGATTATGCACTTTCCAATCAGATCTTTGAATGCAATTTCCATGGCACGTTGAAAAGTAGCACCAGCGTTGATGAGCCCAAATGGAATTCTTCTGTAAGAAAAGGTTCCCCACTTAGTGGTGAATGTTGTCTTGTGGTGATCTTCGTACTGCACCATCACTTAATTATACTTGGAGTACCCATCGAGGAAGGACATCATTTGTGAACCATTAACAATTTGAAGTACTTCATCCAGCGATGGCACCAGATAATTATCCTTTTCTGAGGCTTTGTTTAGATTTTGGAAGTCTACGCACAACCTAATTTCTTCGTTCTTTTTTCTGACGGGGACCAAGTTGGCCACCCACATGGAATGTCTGAATGGAAAGATTATTCTGGCCGAAAGTAATTTCGGTACCTCTTTGTAGATGATAGGTTCCAGCAAGGCGTTGATAGGGCGCTGCCGTTGGCGGAATGGCCGCATATCTGGCTTGAGAGGGATAGTATGTGTTATGATGGAGGTGTCGTAAGTTTTTAGATCTTTGTAGCTCCATGCCACCACATCATGATACTTGCGCAAAGTTTCCACAATCCCTTTCTTTTCTTCTATAGTGCACACTTTGCCAATAAAAATATTCTTGACTTCCTCGATTGTCCCGAGGTTGTGAGTGTCACATTGGTTGCTTATGGAATCTCTCTTTGTCTATTGATCCTGATCTCTAATCTAATCCAAATTAAATATGCGCTCAAGATGAACCATACCTCTAGGGATAGTGTTTATTTTAAGATTGATAACTCCTATATCTAATTCAGCCTCTTTTGGATTAGCCTCATCAATGATTTGTGTGGAAAACACGTCAGAGCTCATGTTGAATTCAAGGATATGATTATCATCATTGAATACCTGGAAGTGAGTGACATTTTCTAGCACGGATGGGGTGGATGTCAACTCAACTGTGAATTTCTTGAGTTCAGACAAAGAGAGGGGTTGCAGAGTACTGGCTACTTGAGCCAAAGCATCAACTGTGTGGTTCTGTGAGCATGGGATCAACTGTATATTAAATGTGTCTAGTCCTTCTTAAAGGTCCTAGACTCTATGCCTATAGTTTTTCAATCTTCTGTCGTAACATGAGTACAATTTCCTAACTTGTTTGACCACCAATTTCAAAATCACCAAAAACTTGCAGCATCTTAACATTCTTTCTCAAAGCCATCAAAAGACCATGCACTAAAGCTTTATATTCTGCTCCATTATTGGTACAATAAAATTGAAGTTTGTGGCCAGTGAAATATGTCTTACTTGTAGGGTTGATTAACTCGAATCCGGTACCGACTCCTTGTTTCGATTTGGATCCATCAAAGTGAAGTGTCTAGAATTTGGAAGGCTCTTTGACACCAGGGCCAAGAATGTGTTTACTCCTTTTAGGTTGCAAGTTGTTACCTACGATTTGCAGAGTGGGTGTTGATTTGATATGATTGGGGGCAGGATTCCCTGTTGGCATTTCTTTCTGAAGGGAGACTTGTCCTTTAACATGTTCCACTACTGTTTGGCACAAGCAAAATTCAAACTCAGAGTGGGAAGCATTGTGTACTATACACCAGCTTGACAGTAAGAGATCTTGGAAGTCCGTTCTTGCACCCAAGCTGAGTTGATCGTGTACACATTTATCCATAAAGTCTCAGAAACCATCTAGAAATCCCAAATTGCCATCTTCATAAGGCTCTTCATCATTAGGTTCCACTAACATTTTTGTGCTTTGAGGCGCATGGACCAAGTTGGTTGGAGGACTGCATTGCACCAAGAAGACTTCTGTAGGTAGTTCTTCATCTTGTGGCTCTACTTCTTCTTGATAAGCAAAGGGGTAGTAATTTCCCAATTTTGTTTCAACAAACAACACTTCATTGGTGGTGTTGTTATATTTCGTAATCATGAATTTCATTTGTGGCTCCTGATCTATGCGAATCTGATTTGGCAGTCCCTTCCATGGAAACCACATGTGAGAAAAATATGTTGCAACATATCCATTCAATGCACAGGTGAAGTCTCATCCTAAGATAATTCCATAGGTGTCAGGGATATCTACAACCTAGAAATCAATATCTTGCTGCATCCTCGGGTCTATAATAATTTGCATTGGGATCCGATTCATCTCTCCAACAATGTTTACCTCGGTTTTGTCTAGTTGGGTCACCTTTCTCCTTGAGGGAGTGGGTGTAATCCCAAGAGATTTTCATATTGCTAAGGGCATGACATTGGCTGATGCTGTAGACTCAATCAAGCAATTGCGTAAATTCTTTCCGAATATCAGATGGTGGTAAGGAAGGGCGGTGTTTCCAACTTTCCTTGGAAGAGGTCCATAGGTGTATCTATCTGAGCTACTTGAGCTTTGTTCTTATCGCCAGTCCTATCCTTAGTTTTCCCAGAGGGCTGATCCTTGGAGCTTTTCCTATTATTCTGGCCTGATTCTTTAACATGTTGCTTACTTGTCGACTGATTTTGAGGTAGGTCAACCTTCTTGTCATGAATTTGCTGAATAACAGGTTCATTTGGAGGGTCTTTGAAAGAGACTCTTTTGGTTGATACTTCTTGTGCTGCCTTAGAGGAAGGAGTCCCATTAATGACTCTAATGAAAGCATGTCTGACGGTTGGGACTTTAAGTAACTCAAAGGTGAACAAGTTGATTTTGATCCTTTTGAACTCCTCGACAACATACTCACCCATTTGTTCAATTTCATAATCAAATGCTTGGCCTATGGTGGAGTCAGCAGGTTGAGCTTTTGTTTGGCTTGACTAATTTTGTGGTTGACCTTGAGGCTAATTTTGTGGTTGGCTTTGGGGCTGATTCAATGACCTATCCTTGTTGAGATATTGAGTAGGCACATGAGGGAAACCAGGATTGTTGCTGGCATTTGGGTCAGGCGGGGTGTTGAAGTTGTTGGGCGGAATGGAAGTAGTAAAAGGTCCACCCACCTGCCTATTCCTAAGGTAGTAGTGAGTTGCTCTCTGATGGAACATTTGAACCTCATCGACATATACTTCTTCCTCATCTATTGGATGATTGTCTACAAAAGCAAAAAGTTGAGACAAAGTTTCTTCATTACTTACCTCTTGCACTTCTTCATTTTTGGTAGTGGCGGTCTCGATCTTAGGCTCGTTGCAATCACTTCGCGAGAATGGTGCTTGGTTGACTATGAGACAGGAGGAGTCGTAAGGCTCAGATGGAACGAGGTCTCTGCAGTTTGCACTATCAACGATGTTTTGGACCTCTAGTTGAAAGATTTTCGTAGCTGTCTAGAATTCAGGATAGTCTAATTCAAAATGATTACTTGTCTTATGAATCTAGCACCATCCAGATAAGGCAGCCTTGTCGAGGTACACTCCACTAGTCATCTTCTCATTACTGGCGGGTTGATCAAGAGGAGTGGGAATGCCCCCATTGTTGGGTCTCGTATTCCACGTTCGGTTCCTTTGGGAGGGTCTCCTTTCAAAATTCTGATTGGAATTCTTCCCTCGTTCATAATTATGTTCTAAAGAGGTACTCGCTTTGGGGTTATCCCTACTATCTCTATTATCTCTGTTGTCTTGATTGAGATTAGCTTGGAGGCTACGCTGGGAGGCCTGCAATTGATTATTCTAATTTCTCAGGTGCGTCATCTCTGTTGACATTTTCTTTATCATTTCAGTCAGCTCCTCGAGTTGGTGCTTCTCGGTATTGCTTGGTTGTGACACTTGATTTTGAAGGAAAACGGGTGGGGCAACTAGCTGATTTTGTTGTACAAGAGGAAATTTTGGTCCCTGCAGGTATAATGGGGCTTGAGGCAGTTGAGAGTATGCGTGCTGCTATTGGGGAACCTGAGGGTATGTTTGTTGTTGTTGGGACTGCAAGTAGGGAGGCACAGGAGGTGCCTGATTCATCGTATGTCCTGGATGTGGGACTATAGGAAGCTAAGGCACTTGGTTCATAAGAGGTGTCTGATGAGCAAACGCTTGGTTGAGCCCTTGAACTTGCATCAAATGAGCCACTAGACCCAAAGAGAGTAGTGGAACAAAAATGTTCTGCTCTAAATCGGTACTGGCAATGACCGCCTCTGAATAGGCATCCACCAGCCTGGTGAGCGGCAGGCGCATCCTTTTCACTATTGCTGATGTAAGATTGTCTAACGTTGCTTAATAGATGGGTAGGACAGTGGAATCATTGAGCACATATGGAGCTTGAAGCCTCATTTAGGCTCGATGGAAATGATCTTTGAAAGAGATGATTGGTTCATTGATTTCCCTACGGAGGGACATAAACTGTCAGTACAGCTCTAAAGGGATGATCAAAATTTTGTATTTCTATAGGAACACATTCATCATAAGGTCCCATGAAGTAATGGACCCCCTCAAAAAATTGATATACCAATAAAAGCTTCTTCATCAGTGAGTATGGAAAGAGTCGACATGCCACATCTTCATGATCGACTTACATATCTTTGATTGTTGTTTCAAGTAGCTTAATGTGTTCCTCTGCTGTCCTCCATAGATTGCGAGGATTGAACTTCATGCAGAATCTCTCCAGATTCTTGGGCATGTCATGGTAAGCATTGAAGTGCAATGGAGAAGGATTTTGTGCCAACCAAGCCATGAGGGGAGGCAAAGGCGAAACTTACTGTTGTGGAATGGTAACTTGGGGCTGCACTAGGGCAGTGGCAGTTGGGACTGCACCTTAGACTTGGAAGGCCGGGGTGGAGGCCACTCCTCGACTGTGGGAAGGATGAGGCCCGAAGGTAGTTTTGGGTGGTTGAATGGAGGATGGATGAAAGGTGGAGGAGGGTGAAGGTAGAAGGGAAGTGGAAGAGATGGAAGAAGAGGAAGAGGCGATGTCCCCTCCCTTGGTTCGGTTAGCCCTTGTGGGGGGCTGCAACTCTTGAAATTCCCCTTTGTTTGGTGTTGACCTTAAAACTCTTTGAAATATTTTAGGGGAGAATGATCCAATTCGATCAAGCTTAACTCATCCCTCCTTCTAGCACCAATTTTGTTGATGGGTGTTTTAGCACTTTCTCATCACAGAAAATGCATAGGCTCATTACCTCTCTTGTAAGGTAGAAATTCACAAACAACTTACTAATCGCTACCCCAAGGTTTCTCAGGTGTCAGGTCATGATGTGCACGAAATTTATCAGTTGATGTTTGATGTGATTTTACTGGTAATCACAAGGTAGACTTACGTTGTTTGGGCTGGATATGAGATGAATCTTGAAATGGAATTCCTAAGATGGGAAGTTAGAGGGCAGTTTGCTGCAGGTTCGAACAACAATCCAAAATTCCAATTTTATCTTAAGATTTGGCTTTACAATGTGCAATGAACCTTAGCATAGGTTACTTATTAAAAAAAGGAAAAAGGGCAGGGAAGAGGAGAGATTCCTGGATCTGAAACTAACTATGAATAGTGATCATGGATGGTTCTATTGTGGATAGCTTCCTTAAAACAAAATTTCACTTAACCAAAAAACTCACAATATCATGAAACTTGTGCTAGCTTCTAAGGACTGCAAATGTTCTATCATTCATTCACCATAAACATGCACAAACAAAAGATAAAATTTTGGAGAAGCTTTTAGTTTATGCCTAGACTAACTTTACACAACTATCTACCATCAGTAAATAGCAAAAAGTATGGACAAGAAAGGCATCCACACAACAAAAATCTACACAACCATTGAACAACATTACTAAATCTATAAGTAATCTAAAACCATGAAGAACAACAAAGTAAATCTAACTAAATCCACTAACTATGGGAGATGAATCATGAAACAAGAATAGAAACTCAAGAGTCCACCAAAAGCCAATGAACTTCTATTAAAATTTCTGCAACATGTCATTACAACAACTCAAATCTCTCTTGAAAATGAGAGGAGACCCCCTATTTATAGTGTTCAAAAAGAAAAATAAATGGCCAAGATTGATTTGCATTGTGTGGCCAAGATTCACTACAAACTAGGGTTTCACCTACATCCAAATATATTACAATTTAAAATACATTCTCATCTTTTTCCCTATTTTATCCTCTTGTGACAACACTGCAACATTTTTGTATTTTGCTGATTGCCTTTGCTACAACTATTCTGGGAGGAACTTTTCATCAATGATTGCATTTCCTTCCTGCTTCTTAAAGTGGCATACTCCGTAAGCCTGCTAATTAATTCTTGGAGTTTATCAACCTCCATTATGTGAGATTGGAGCACTTGGTAGTTCCACTGCTTGGATCATTCTGTGAGTGTTTCCCAATCTCCATCATACTTGGTAGTGTTGTCCCTCACTTGTTTAGATTGGGAAAAGGCCTGAGCAACAAAATTCATGAATTCTGTGGTGAGCTCTCCCAACTTCCCATCTTCCATCTTCTTATGGAAATAAGGCTTCACCTTTCTCCGATCGATCTCAACATTTGGCACATCATAGCCCGTGATCAATTTTAGATACTCAATACAGTTGGTTGAAATGTCCTTGGCCCAATATATGTCTGGATCAACCTTGCAAAGTACTTGCTCTATTATCTCTTTCCTATGTTTGAAGTCCAACTTCCACATATCCACTAGCCAGTGATCGTCTTCTGTGAATGCAATGTCTTCTTTCCATGTTTTGTGAGGCAGCTTGAGGATGGCCTCAATCTTAGGAGAGGTGGATTCATATATCCCTGGGAAGTCAGTGTAGAAATTCCACATGCCCTCAAGGGATTTCTGGACTTCCAAGAATTTATTTTTTGTCCTAACAACACGAATGATGCCCATGTTTCTACCATATAGGACTTGTCGAAACCAATCCTCCATAGTTTTGGTCCAGTTCTTCCTTTTCTCAAGCTTGTCAATTTTCTCCTTGGACAACAACTGTGGTGGAGTCGAGGATGTCGTAGGTAGCTCTTCTGTAGATGACCATTGCTAGATATAGGTTGTCAAATCAGCCACCTGTGCGTTAAGTTCTTCCTTGGAGATCTTATCCTGCTGTATCAAATGCACCACTGTGGCGACAGACTCTTGGAGATGATCTAATTTTTGCTCTCAGGAAGTTGTCCCCAAGTCAATGGTGGATACATTGTAACTTATCCCTTCTTCTCCCACCACCGGTGTGGCTACTTGCACAGTCCTAGATCCAGAAGCATCCATTGTCAACTTGGATCTAACTTTGGGCTTCTTTTCTTTCTTAGTGCCGATCTAAGCTCGGGCCAAGATGGCCTCCAATCTTGCTCTTGGATCTCTGGGAGCTGGAGTGTTCTTTTCTAATTGCTTTTCCAGCCACTCAGACATCTGAGACTCTTTCTTGGGTGATTCACGATCACTTTCTTCTTCATCCCTTCTGACTTCAATCTCTTTATCATCAAGAGCTTCCTGCTCCATCCTTGTGTCTTCTCCTTCTTCTTCATCAGAGTCTCAGATGAACACCATGCATTTGATGGGGGACTTGGTGGGCATGCGTTCCTTGGGGATTTCCTCCCCTTCAGTATCAGTCTCTTCTTTTTCTTCTTCATGCACATGTTCCTCGGGTTGTTATGTTTCTGGGCTTTCATGGGTCTCAACTTCTTCTTTGGGCTTGTCTTCTTCTTTACTTTCCTTTTCCTCGTGTCGGGGTGGCACATCTTGCTCTTTCTTTTCTTGTTCCGCTGAGAGGGGCATTTCTTCATCTGGCCTGGATCTTTCTTCCTACTCCCCGGTTGGAAGTTTAATGTCTTCTTCCATTTTATCACTAGACTCTTTTTCTTCTTCAGGAGGTGGTCTTTCCATTTCCTCTCCAACATCCTTTAACTACGAAGCCATCTCTTAATCTAGGTTTGCATCGAAGGTTTCTACAATATACTTGGTACTGACATCTTATTCTTCATCATCCTCAGAAGACTCTGTTTCCTCCCCCTCATGGACTACCTTATCAATTTGCAAGTGCTAGTGCTCTGGGCATTCATGGTAGTTGTCTGCTTCTTCCTCTAATGCATTTGTGGCCTCCTTTTCTTGCTTCTACAACTCCTCAGATATTTGCATTGTGGCTTTCATATTCGGTGGCTTAGTTGGAGGAGTGGAGGTGGGGATACTAGCAAGAATCTGCACCAAGGCAGCCTGAATAGATAGGTTCATCAATACTTCAGAAAGCTTCATAGGAACCTCTACATATGTCGAGAAAATTCCTCTCGAAGTGAGAGTGTGGGTATTGGCATTGTTGTTGTTGCTAATGAGAGAGATGCAGTCGAAGACATGGAAGCAAAAGAGAGTGGAGAGGTGGTGGTGGAAGAAGAGTCAATCATCACGACTTGCTCGGTAGGCAAAGAAGAAGCAAGGTGGACCAAGATGTCCATTGTAGGTGGGGAAGTAGCAATCGAAGCCTAGGAAGTAGGCGAAAGAGCAACAACAGTGGAGGCGGCCAGTGGAGATTTTGGTTGCTCAGCCTCCATCTCTTCTCCCTCATGGAGTGGATTTTCTTGAATAGCAAGCATCTCCGTGAAATTGCCTGATCTTTTGTGTTTCTCAGAAGATTCACCTTTCAAGGCCTTTCTAGCATACACCTTAGGATTAGGTTGCTACTAATCAGTTTCTTTTCTTTTCCTTTATTTGATAACCGAAGGGGATTTTAAAGTCTCTCCTGATGGGGAAGCAACTGTCTCGCTGTCTATTTCACTTGGCTTATTTTCGAGCCCCTCATAGGTCAAAGTGACCCCTTGTTGTTTCAATCGTGCAACTTTCCCATCAATCCACTCTTTCATTCGAGCCTCGATGGGCTTGGTTAGAATGTCGAGGTCTTCGACCTCTTGCTCATCCCAATCAATTAGTGGTAGTGGTAGATTAGCAATTGCATTATACCGGGGATCCATGACCATGCTTTCATCTTCTTCCACTTGGTCAGGCACCGGAAACAGATTGACCCTCTTTACAAAGTATGCGGTCATCCGCATATAATGCCTCATCCAAACTTCATTGTCATCTTTGCAATTAGCCCTAGAAATCCCCAACACTGTGTATATGGGCATATTCAGGTCCAAGATTATTCTTGATAAGGCCATAGGGATCCATCCGTGGCCGGGCAGTGTGGAGTCTGAAATGGTATTTAGCTAATTCCTTCTCTGAATTGTCAGCACATTGAGAGGTATGAAGTTCATATATTCCTTGTCCAAAGGGGAGGGGATAAGGAATCCCTGCCTTATGTTTTTTGCTCAAGAGGTTGTGCACATGCCACAACTACCGTGAGAGCTCCAATAGTATTATCCGATCATTAGGATACCTTGGCAGCTTGTAGGGTCTTTCTGAGAAGCCTTCTCAAATATATGTGAAGTTCTGATACTGGATGAATAGAAAGGAAAACCATTTTAGAAAGGAATTGGTGATATGGGAGACTCGCCTCTCGAAGTCACCCCCGAGCATTCTAATGATATGAGCTATGAAAGTGTCATTGACCCTGTAGTAATCCTTCTTGTAGTTCCTATATTGCAGTTGGGGGTATTTTTCATAGACCTTCAGCTCCCTACTAGGTTCTTCATCTGGAGCTTTGAACAGGCCTTCATATGGCCTCCGTTCAGCCAACGAGTAGACCAAATAGGATGTCATGTAGAATTTGGAGGTCTTCTTAACAGCCATAAACTGCTCATGGAAGCAATCACTGATTATCCCGCCCCAGTAAAACTTGGTTTCTTCTCCACGGAGAATCTCCTCTAGAAAGTAGACCATCCATTCTTGGAAGTAGGCATCCATTGGGAGGCCCATTACCCTACTTAAAAATGTTACCAAATCATGGTAATCTTCATAAAAATCACTTCAAAACAGTTCTTGGGGGACCTTGGCAGCACTGCCCCTCTTCTCCTTAAGCCAAAACTGATTTATAAGTCTCTTACATTTAAGTGGGTCCTCCTCCCACATGGCCTTGCCATCATCTGTGGTTGGTATTTCCATTACCCCAAAGGTAGGGATATGAAAGGTTCTGGTTATTGTTTCCATCTCTGTCTACTATTATTCAGGTCTCTAGCTGGTATGCCTCCTTGCAAGCCATTACTACTTCAGGGGCGACAAGAGCGGGAGGTAAGCTTGCAGCCTTGGCTAACCCACTACCTTTGATTAGTCTTGCATTCTCCGTCGTAGGGTTGATCCTGACCCTTTGCTTGAATTCATCAATGTCTATGTGTCCAATGTTTGTGTCGGTGACCTCCTTCCACTCTATGGTGACCTTGGATTTCAGGGGTTCCCCCTGGATTTGGTATTTCATTTGATCCTTATCTTCTTTCTTGTGGGGTGCTTTGCCTGTTTTCTTTCCCTTTTCCTTCTCCATGATTTCCCTTGAAGGTCCTGCACCTGATTCCATAAATCCTATGGGCAAAGGAGAGGTGAGCATATTCGAGCATGAGAACACAAAAACATTTGCCAAATCCCCACAAACAAACTTAGATTGGATAATTCAACATTTAAGAAATCTAACATATGACCTAGATTGATATTAGCAGTTCACATGAGGGAGCTTGGATGTTTTGGGCCCCAGGGGTCGGACTTCCTTAGCTGGATAGCTGTTTTGAAGGGAAAATAGGGCAGGGTAGCCCACAAGGTTCCACATCTCCGAGGATTTGGCCAACTTGTGAGGTTCACTAAGGAGAATAGGCCATTTTGGCACGTGGGTCAATGTTTGCTTTCAATTTAGAACTCATTTAGATTATATTTCAGGTGGTTGGAGTCAGGGAGGAGCTTGGTCGTCTGGATTTTCCATTTGTAACGGCTCTGGTGAGACAACCTTCCGAGGGTGGAGCTCTGTCGGGTAGGACCCGCGAGTCCAGAGGACGGTCGACATCATACATTGGTGTTTGGGAACTTTGGGTTGGGTGGGACAGAAAATTGTTAGAGAATTTCTATTTGAAATGTGGGATAGAAATTCGTTAGAGGATTTCCGTTTGAAACGGCAGACAACATGCGAAAGTCCGCTAGAGGAAATCCAAGGGCTCGGGTTCGACTAAGGGCTTGGCTTTAGTTTTTTCTTTGTTTTCACTTGAAGCTCACTGACAGATGAGGGGTCGGGTTCTGGAGGCCAGGAGGACGAAGGAAATTCTCCTTTTCACAACGGCTGAGACGAGATGGAATCCTATCGATGGAGGTTCGTAGGGAATGACTCGCCGAAGGTTGTTGCACTTGTGGCCTTATCGTTTCATTTGCTCAGCTGTGGGATGAGCAGGACCTGGAGGGTGGAAGGTTGCTACCAAAAAGTCATGAGGAACAATGATGTTACCATGACGGCCCGCGGACGAAGGTTCGCGAACTGGGACCTAAAGGACGTTTAAGGTGTGGTTGATTCAAATTCAATTTCATGCGGTGAACGATTGAGCGGGGCCTGAAAGATAGATGGCTAGGCTCATAATGCCATTTAAAACAACGGCTTGCAAGTAGCACCCTAGGGATGGAGTCTCGTGGTCACGAACCCGGACAGCTGGGATGGACCCAATTTTGATGTGAGTTTTGCCAAGTTTAAATGGCGGGAAGGTGTGGGCTTTCTGCAATGGCAGACCTGGAAGAGCGTTTCACTGCATGTAAGTTGTCTTCACTTCCCAAGTATTGGCTATGATGAAGAGGATGTCTGGACCTGTAGAGTGTCAATTCTCTAGCCGAAGAATGACGCTAGGAGGACAAGGTTCTACGACCGTTTACTAGGTGATTTCAAATGATTTCTCAAAATTTCATCACATGGGTTTGCGGCACCTTGTTTTCCTCTATCTAGGGCACATGATTTTCTCCTTTCAAACTCGTTTATTTTACCAGAAACCGAGGAAAACACAATAGGAGGGTGGATGACCAACTCATCTCTAGAACCCGATGAAGGAGGTGAAGAGATCAGTCGGCAAATGGCTTGAATCGACCCAGGGATCCGTCGGGCTCGAAGTTGGCGATCACAGGGTAGCTCTTTGATTTGTTCTAACAAAATGGTGAGTGAAAATGACCTCTCAGACTTACCTATTTATAGAAAATAAGACATTAAATGCTAGCTATTAAATACAAGTACGATAGACAAAAGGTTGGTGAGCCTCGATTTGAAAACGGCCGCGTGAGCGCCGGGGTTCGACAGTCGGAAGGACGTCGATAGATGGTCGTTTAACTACGATGATGATCAAACAACCCTGAAGAGTCTGGATTCCGAAGGCCAGAACACTGTCGACTGAAGGATGCTTAAAAGTTCAACAATAAATGGGCGGCGCCAAGGAGATCGGGCCCTGACAGGCGGAACGCCGTTAGGGGAAGGCTGTCCAAAAGTTTGGTGGAAAACATGCAACAAAGATAACCCTAAAACCTAATGGAGGGGAAGCTTTCCGAGAAATACCCTTTTGAAATGGCAGTGAAGTAGCAAAAACTCGATAAAGGAAACTCGATAGGGCGGACTTGATGGGTCTTAAGGATGGTCGTTTAGACATAATTGTCGAAAACATGGGGGAACAACAATCGAAGTGGCGGGTCCTAGACTGCGGAAGGATGAGGTCCTTTGACCGTTTGACACGGTGAATGCAATAGGGAAGTCCACTAGGGGCAGCCCATGAGGGCATACCTGTAGGGCTTGAGGGACACCGGTTCCTGAAACACTAAGGCAAACACCAAGTGGGAACCTGCCAAGACAAAAGACCTTGAAATTTGAGGGGGAAAAGAACATGGCCAATTTAAGATGACTCTTTTGAGGTTCATTGACCATTTTGAACACCAAAATGGGGGCACACAAAATGAGGAGAAGCCAAAAGTGACCCAACAAGGCGAAGGAAAGAGGGGGGGTCCCAATTCCTAATGGGGTGTGTGTGCTGAGGGCACAACATGATCATTCTAAGGTTAAAAGGAGTTATAGGATGGAGTTCTCTATGGTTTGTGTTAGATTCCAATATAAAGTCATGTTAAGATTGACTCTACAATGTCAATTTGATATTTTAGAAAGTTTAGTGCCATGTCACCATTAGAATAGATTATAATTATTGTCATCCAAAATTGCACCCATGCTTAACACAATTCAAAATTTTAGAACAACAATGGGAATGATCTCTCAAGTGTGGGACCTTTCTAACTTAATTATACCTCTAGAGAAGTTTGGTTCCTTTCTAAACCAAGATACAAGTGTTGATCCAACTCAAAATATATTAAAGCTAAAACCTATTCCTATTCCAATGATTCATAGGAGGAAAGGGAGAACTAAAAGAAAAAATGGTGATGCACCAAGATTTATTCAAGTCATCCGTTGTCTCTAAATCATATGAGAATCCTCAACGTTACTAATAGATTGCATAAATACCACTAAACATTGCTAAGAGGTAAAAATACGAGGGAATACAACTACTAGAGGGGAGATATGTCTACCATTAACCTACAATAGAATAAAAGAGACTAAAATTTAGAAATATCTAAAAAATAAGGAATTGTCAAGCCTTAATACCCATGGAAGAATTTTGAGATCTATTGTAGGTATGTTGTGGAGAGTGTGCCCATACCCTAGTTGTCATCCTCATCATGTCCTATATAGAAAACATGTCATTTTATTGGCTTGAGTGTAGGTGATGAATATTTCATTGGCAACCCTTCTATACTCAAGCATTAATGGTTGTGGTATTGAGTGTAAAAAATAGGGAGATCACCCAAGAAATCATTGAAATAATTATTTGGTAGTAGGTGGGATAAATGTTTGTTTAGATAGGTAGGTAGCAGGTGTTTAAATGTATTGATGACACACTAATGAACTTGAAAGATTACCTTGTTTCTCCCATGTCAACCATCCTACCCTTCCTTGAAACCTAACAAATGCTCCTTTGGATATCAAAAATTGGCATAAGTAATAAAAAACCCTCAACAACCTGGGGTGGTTTTGAAACCAACTTGAACCTTTGATGCACTTTGCTCTTTTATCAACATTTACTCTCCTATAAGTTACAAAAAGACCATTGAGTCTTGATGAGGTTATAAGAACCTTGTCAAAAGCTAACATGAGTTTAATAACCTCCTCAACTCATCAATGCCCTTTAACACTTAGCCAATTTTACTTCTTCCTTTGATTGTCAATGAAATAATGTATATCTCAAACCAACTCTAACCTCTACCAAATCTAACATTTTCCTCCCACATTATTGTTGGAAAAAAATGTTAGCTCTTGAACCTAATTCAATAACCTAGGGTGGTCCTAATACTAGCCCAAATTATTGACAAAGAGACCAGAAGATCCCTTTCCTTTTCTTTAAGAAGAGGTTAAAGAAAAATCATTGAGTTCTGATAAGGTTATGAGAATATTGTTGGAGTCCACATAGGTTCTATAATCTCTTCTAACCTATGAAAACCTAACACACAAGATTTTCCTCTTTTAAAGAGGAGGTTAGAAAATTGATGTCAAGTATTGACGAGGTTTTGAGAACCTTATTGGGATTTGAAACTAGTTTTAGAACCTATACAATATGTTGACAATCTTAGACACTTAGCCACTTTGGATTATGAAAAATTAGGTGATTTATTGAAGCATAAAAAGGGGGGAAATAACATAATAACAAGAGGCATATTTTGAGTACAAGGACCTAATTGATATTTCTTTGATTTACTATAAACAAAGGGAAAGGAGGTATGGAATGCCAAAATTTTGGAAACCTTGATGGGATGATTACTTTCTAATTATGGATCTAATAGCCTTATCAATCCATTGGGAATGGATTAAATTCAAGCCTTACAAATAATTGCAAAATACCTTGGAGCATAAGATAAATAGAAATCAACATGTGCACATGGCACTTAGAGTCCATACAAGACAACTAGAGTCATACATTCTCCTAACGAGGATGTAGAGTGTACAATACTCTCCCTTGAGCTCTAGACCTATCTCTCTACCTCTCCCTCCCCCACCATTCTCTCTCTACTTCTCTATATCTCACCTCTCTCTCTCTCTCTCTTTATCCTTCTAGACATCTCTCTCTATATCTCTCCCTCTCTCCTCTCTCTATTGCTTTACCTATCTCTCTAACTCTTCTCCTCTCTCCCTATTTAAATTCTTAAAGCATGTTATAATGTGAGTGTATTTGTTGGAATCCCCAAAAATGGTAAAAAGGTATGTCCATCTTGTGATTTAGAACCCACATGCTATATTTTTCTCTATGATTTGTGACTTATCCAACATAGAAACACATTTTTCATGGTGTTGAAAAAATATCAATAATTGTTTAACAATTCCACCACTTTTTTTGTTTTTCAACATAAAAATAAATTGCAAGTTTTAGACTGAATTTGATTCTATGAACTAATATTTTCATGTTCCTAGTGTTGGAATGATATTTATCATATTTTTTGTTTGAATTTGATAATATAATCATTGTTTTCATATTTTTTACTAATTATATTAGATTGATATATAATTGAACATTGAATACCAAGGAAGTTGGTAAAAAACTCAAATCGCAAAGTTTAAGGTACGTTCTTTTTTCCTTTCTACCTTGTATTGATGCCATATTATCAACATAGTTCATATGCTACATATTGTAGTGATAATTCATTTCACTAAAACCCAATTGTTAACCCATAATACATAGCCATGAAGAAGAAAATATGTGATTAAAGTATCCACACTATAAATCCCAAGAATGACACGACCTCATTACACTCTATGCATGCTTCACCATCTGATCTTCCCAACCCTAATCCCACCTCTATTTTGAGAAACATAAATTCCCATAATCTAAAATTACCTATCTACACATTATAATGTCTAATAGGTCTATCCTAGTGTAGATATCCTTGAAAAATGTGTTGGAAGTTATCTATTTTTCCCATTTTTACTTAATAAATATCCTCCGAGATTTTCTCCTCAATATGCATCATTTCAACAAAAAGATGCCTCATTAGATGTTTACATGATATTCATCCTTTTCAATGCTCATTGTGTTTTTATTAAAAAACATATATCTTTTTTTCCAATGATAAAATGATCATTCCAAAAGTGCAAGGTTTATATTAGTATCAACCATTTAAATAACTTCAAAGTTCATCATAGAACTTACACCTTAAATACCAATTTTATCATCTTGAAGAAACATAATAGGTATTTCTTTGTTATTATTTTCCATGAAAAATGTATGTGGTGATATAATTAGTATAGGGCGACTCATTTTATCATATGCCTTTTTATTCAAAATATTGACTTCAATTCCAAAGTCGCACGAAACATCTTGTAATAGAAAAAAGTGAACTTATAGAGGTAAGAGTAACTCAAAATAAATGCATTTTAGAGGAGTCCCATATAATTGGTCCTTGTAAAAAATCCTTTCCACATCCTATTTATTTGTTTGAAGATGATTTCATACTCAAATTTCTATACACTTCAATGATCTAAAATGAAATGACCAGGTAGTGGTCCAATGGACCAAATTAGTCTTAATTTCTAGACTAGTAATGCTTCAAATTAATCTAAACTAGTGCAAAATAACTCAATTTAAATAAATTTATACTCATTAGATCAATTTTCTAATATTAGTGTGTATATATTAGATGATATCAAAGTGTGTTTATCAAGGTTTTTATAATCAACCAAGTGTTATTCGTTTTAGATTTAATAATGCATAAACAAATTGATCCTAACATATATTGCCTTAAAATATCACTTTTATGCCTATAATGAGCAATATATCAACTTGTATTCATGAAATTCCACTCTATAATAACACTATGCAAGTTTGAAAATATTATTCTAACTCCAAACTAACTATTTCTAAACAAGATACAAAAGATTCTAAAAATATAAGAAAACAATTTGGTGTTTGAAAAACCAAGTAAATATTGCTTCAAGCTCTAAAAAAACTCTATGTTTGTTCGACCCCTTTTCATGTTTGATCTCATCCTTGTTTTTTTTGTCAAAATTTCCTTTAGTTTCTCACTAAAATATTTTTTTTCTTGCTTTGGTGAAATTTCCAGTGGTAGCCATGTAGCATGTTGTCACTTATGCAACACAATCTATTTTCCCTTGAAAATTAGGCACCCCCTTTTCAATAAAAAATCCTACATTTATGACCATGTGTATGCCTTTACATTGTTTATTCATAATTCTAGTGATAACCAATATAAGATCTATTTATTTTCCCCTTGCTTCTCTCAAGGTTTTTCTTTGTTTTCTTGGCTCATCCACATGCGTTTCAACTTCATGCTTTCATGGCTTCTATGGTGATTTTCTTTATTTATTTCCAAGTCTAAGTCTTTGAGCTTTCACCTCTAGTTTTCATGTCTCCTCTCATTGTTTCTCACCTTGTGTTTTGACTTAGTCATGTAGGTATTATTTACCATGTAAATCCCCATCTACCATATGTTTCACCATTTCTTTCCTTCACCTAGATGTTTTATCTTATTTAGGCCTAAGAATTGTCATGAATTTAAATTCATCCACTAGATTGCATTCAAATTCAGATTTATTTCATGTCCAGGTCATGCATGTACCCAAAACATTCCAAGTAAACTTTCTTGAATCATTTGTTTGCATCTTGATTCTAGTCATGCTTTAGTTTTGAGTCTTCCTAGTGGATGCAAAATGCATATATGTCTAATTTGATTCTTATCACTATGTTTTTTGGTTGAGTAAAGCTAAAGTCTAGACCTAGGCCATTAATTAACTTGATTTTATCCACACACTCATGTTTATTAGTTTAGTAATATTTAAAATTCTAAACCCCAAAGATCAAGTTGATTCTAACTCACCAAAGTGTTGAAGTTCATGATTTTATCTTTTCCTATGCATGAATGCTTGGGTATCGCATGACCACATTCCATTGGTTTATGCCAAAGTGTACACATTGTCTTATACCCATAATCATCATAAGATTGATTTTATTTAGGTTTTCACATATGAATGTATAAATATCACATATAACCCATTTTATAGATCCTTAGGTCCCTATAAACTCTAGCTAACTAGAGATTTTATGTCCATGACAATAAAATTTAATGTCTAGAGTTTATTTGGTTATAAAATTTAATCTATTTACATGCTCACATCTAGACACTAAGTAATATTTCCATTCCATAGACCAAAACAATAAAATAAATTATATTTTAATTCCAACTCACATCCACCAATAAATAAAGTCTTGAGTTTGGGAGTGAAAATTTCAAGTGGTCAAACTCACTACCTTCTTCAAGCATTTGATCACCCCAATTTAGACATGTAGGGGAAAGTAATAGCTCTAATGGTATTAATTTTTGTTGTCCTTGAGAAAAATGGCAGGTGGCGTAGGTTCGTGGGAAGCAATCATGGAGTAGGAATGGACGATGGAGTAGATCCAATAGAGGATTGGCTTTGCGAAGAAGATGCGACTGACGACAGGAAGCACTGAGGCGGATACAGGTAGATGACATAATAAAAAAAATTCATATCATCGCCATGACATTGGCACCAATTCCATTTTGCTAGGTAGGAAGGTTGCTACATGATAGAACCAGACTGCGTCTCAGCTTGGTCCCTGGATGGAGGCCCCCAGTTGGCCCTGGCGCCAATCCAACACTCGAGACCATGCTTGGGGGATGAAATTAAAATCATACCAGTACAAAACCTAGGAGAGCACATTAATCACCTTGAAAATGGTATGATCAAAGGTCTTTCCCCAGGAATCTAATGAATTACACCAGACCTCCACCTAAGAAGTCTGTATCTGGGGGTCGATATGGCTGATCATGGAAAAATAATGGCATGATCTCAGTGACTCTACACAACCATTGGAAGGGGAAGCCTCTGAAATTTAGCTCAAGGAGGCATAAACAAAATGCAGCCAGTTAGAACGGAGGAAGGACTCTGAGTACCAGAGATCTATTGGAGAGGAATTATGAAGGTTCGTAGGAGGGATCTAAAGTGAGGAGGGACCCTGAAGACTTTTGGAAAAGGGATTAACACCAATAAACCTAGGAGAAGTGGCAAGGTGATGGTCATCCCTTCTAAAACCTTACGAAATTCCAAGGACATGTTGAAGGAGCACAATTTTTTGTGAAGTGGAGAGGGGGTGGATGCTCTGCTGAGAGAATGGTGGATTGGTGGAAAGATCAATGGAGCAAAGAGGTATATATCAAATTTTTGGATTGTAATTTTCTCCTAGTCATTTTCCCTATGCCACAAATTAAGCAAAGTATTATGTATAAAAAACTCCTACAAATGGATGGAATAAGGTTCTACATTAAATAATAGGAACCAAACTTCAAACCCCACAAACATGGATTGGAAAAAATGAAAGCATGGGTGAATCTATTCAATCTACCCCCATAATATTGCAAAGACGAGGTCTTAAGGTTGATATGGAATGAATTGGGCACTTTCATTGGGGTGGATAAATCTCTGCTTCATGGAGAAATGAAGACCTAGGTGAGAATCTATGTATAAATCAATTAGACAACACTCATTTGGATGAGCTTTAAATCATTATGGAGGAGGGTAAGTAGCTTCAGGAAATAGAATGAGATCTCTCAACTAGCAAGATTCCCACCTTTCCAAAATTTGGTTCCGTGAAAAGAGTGATTGAACCCATGGGGGTTGCTATCACAGTTTAGAAAGTGGATTTGTGAATAATGAGGCAAATCCATTGGATGGGGTCGTCTAGGGTCAAGAGGCAAAATAGGTCACCCAACAGGAGAATGATAGGGAAGAGATTGTAGAAGAAGAAGCCTTGGCTCCAATAGAGGGTGGAGAAGGGGTGTCAAGATGGCCCACAAACTCACAAGAAGAAGAGGGGAACATGGAAGAATTCATCAATATGGAGGAAATCATGGAAGTTGGTTACAAATTTATGGCCTATGCAGCCCTTGCAAAGGGATGAATAGTAAACTCAAACTTGGAGGATGATGATAATAGTAGTATGGAGGATCGAGTAATGAAGGATAGTGATCCCTTGGAAAAAGGTGAGGTTCGAGAGCTAAAGGGGATAGAGAAGTCAAATTTATGAAAGATAATGCATACATCCCAACCAACTCGACAACCCAGAGGAAAATGGGACTAAAACTAAGGAGTAGGGCAAGGGATATCCAAACAGTGGGGAAGGAAGGAGGAAAGGAAGGTTGTAAAACATAGAAAAGAGAACTATGGATGGAAATGCAGAGGGTCAACAACAACTCACCATGATGCTAAGATCAAGGAAGGGTGGTACCCTTTCCAGGGAGCAATTAGGATCATATCATGGAATGTTAGGGGCTTAGACACCCCTAACAAAAAGAACCTTCTAAGGTGCCATATGGAGACATCAATGGCTAATGTCTTCATGATCCAGGAGATGCAACTAAGAACTATAGAAGTAGACATGTTTAAGAAGAAGTGCAAAATGTGGAACATAGAGCTTGTGGAAGCAATCGGTGCCTCCGGGGGCTTGTTTATGATTTGGAGGCCCCGAACAGTTTATTTCAAAATTATATTTGGAAGTAGTCATTAGATAGCCTACAAGGTGAGAAGTTTGACACCAAATTTGGTCTTCACATTAATCAATGTATACAACCCCTCAAGTTGCATCAAGAAGAGGGAGTTGTGGTTAGAGATTAGAGAATTTTATAGCAAGGCATCCCTCGAGTGTTGTATTTTAGGGGGAGATTTTAATGCGATCCTGCATAGTGAGGACAAGTTGGGAGGCATAAAAAGGAAGTACCAATCCCAAGTGGATTTTGAGAATTTTGTTAGAGTAAATGATCTGTTTGAGATTCAACTGGAAAATGGAAAATACACATGGGCGAATAGGAGGATGGGTTTCAATCATATTGCAAAAGAATTAGATAGATTCCTATTTAAAGGAGACCTGGGAGCTTTTCCTTTCACCCTTGAAGGCAACATTTTACCCCAATAAGGGTTTGATCATTACCCCATAAAATTGGAAATCATGGGAAAAAGGAAACTAGTGAGGTGACCCTTCAAATTTGAAAATATATGGTTCAAGGAGAAAAATATCCCAGAGTTGATTGATGTCTGGTGGAATGGGTGGAAAACCAAGGGCACCAAAATGTTTGGTGTGGTTTAAAAGTTGAAGATTCTTAAGAAGCAATGAGAGGAGTGGAAAAAGACCTAGTTCAAAAATATATTTGAATCCAAAGAGTAGGTTGGAAGAAGAATTAACTGCACTTAATGAAGATGTACTATCTCTAGAAGTGGATAGTGAAATATTTTTGAAGGAAAGAAAGTTGCTTAAGAAATATGAGGAGGTGTAGGTGAAATAGGAAGTGTATTGGAGGCAGAAATCAAGGGAGACTTGGATCTTGGAAGGGGATGAGAATAAAAAATATTTCCATAGTAGTACCAAGGCGTGAAAAGAAATCAATAGAATCACAAGCTTATGAGGAGCAGATGGCTCAACTATGGAGACACCTGAGGGTATCACCAGAGAAGTGGTCTCTTACTTCAAAAATTTGTTGAATAACATAGCAGGATATTAGAGCACCGTGGGTAGTGAAGAGCAACAACAATAAAAGACTCAAGGAGATCGAGAGTGGTCCTAAGGGAGATGAATAACACTTTCATCACTTTGATTCCTAAAAAGGAGAAGCCATCATCATTAGATGACTTTAGACCTATAGCCCTTTGCAATACTTTGTATAAAATTATGGTGAAAGCAGAAACAAATAGACTATTCTGCTAGAAGTAATTTTTGAGGAGTGCAATTTGGGTTTATTCCTAGGAAGTCAATCTTGGAATGGGTCATCATTACACAGGAAGCCATTCATTCTATTCAAAGAACTAAAAAGAAAAGTATGCCACTAAAATTGGATATCAAGAAAGTATATGATCAGGTGGATTCGAGGTTCCTGTGTAGAGTGTTGCTGGCTTTTGGGTTTGATAAAAATATGGTAGATTGGATCTTCAATTGTATCGTTAGTCTCAAATTCTCAATTATTATGAATGGTACTCTAGAAGATTTCTTTGAGGCATTTAGAGGAATTAGACAGGGGGACCCCCTCTCACCCTTCGTATTTATCATCATGGTTGAGGTCCTCAAAAGGGTAATTAGTTTAACAACAAGCGTTGGGCAGTTAGAGGGAATTCAAATCATGAGCAATGTGCCTGCGATAGTCCATCAACACTTCACACACAATACTATGATTTTTGGGGTGGAAAAATGTTGTGAAGCCTACCAATTGAAGGAAATTTTGGATCTCTATTTAGCGGCTTTTGGCCAAGAAGTTAGGGAAGTGAAATAAGAAGTCTACTTTTTCCATTCTCCCTTGTGAAAAGAGCAAGAGATCTTTAGAATATTAAGATATAGGAAAGGTCAATTGTCATGCACATACCTTGGCTTGCCCTTAGAAAAAGGAGCGAGTAGTGGTAAGATATGGGATCCATCGGTAAACAAAGTAAACAACCAGATGTCATCATGGAAAGGGAAATGGCTATCATGGGAAAGCATGTTAGTTATGTTAAAGGCTGTTATTTGTGTGGTTCCAATTTATTTGCTATCATGTCTAGCATTTCCCAAGGGGACATATCAGACCTTAAACCAAAATATGAGAAATTTCTTTTAGAAAGGAAATAGAAAGAAGAGGAAGTTTGTGCTTATTGCATGGGATAGGGTTTTTTAAGTGAAGGAGGTGGGGGGAACATGCTTAAGATACCTTCTAAGGAAAAACAAAGCATTAGGGGCTAAGCTAATTTGGAAAATGTACACAAAGAATAAGTTGAAGTGGGTCTAGATTCTTTAGAACAAATACCCGGGAAATGACGTTGAGAGTAGCATTTTCACAACTGCTTCTCTTCCCAAAGGTTCAAGAATTTAGAATTTTATGTTTGAGTTCCAACTACTAATAACAAAGTTTTTATCTTGGACATCCATGATGGCAACGCTACTCTATTTTGGGAGGACTTGTGGGGGATATCCCACTATTGATAGTTTGGAAAACATGCAACATTCAAAAGGATTACTCACACAACTTTGGGGAATGAATGTGAGGGATTATTTCAAGATGAGCTTTGTGGATGGTAGTGGGAGGATTTTAGTAGGCCTGATCTCCCAGTTGCTGAAATTACACAAATACAATTGATTCTTAAAGACAAAACCATAATCATCCAGGAGGGAGAGGACAGGCTGGTCTGGACTATCGCTATTCAAGGTAGTATAATACTAAGGATGGATTCTCAATGTTAGGGAAATAGGATGGGAGGACTTCACTTAAATAAAAATTATTCTGGGATAATCTATGCCTTCAGAAAGCTGGGGCCTTTTCCTGGACGGCAATTTAGGGAAGGATTTTGACCATAAATAGGTTTAGTAGAATGGGCTACCACAACCCATTGAGATGTGTAATGTACAAATCAAGCGAGGAGGACACAAACCATTTGTTGCTTGGATGCCCCTTTACTTAAAGCTGTTGGATATGTCTATGTATAAAATTGGGCTAGGTAAGTGCCCTACCGAATGATATTCTATCCCTCTTCAAATAATGTCCCTTTCCTAAAAAGAAAGCGATGTATTCATGCATTTCTCTAATAAGCCCATCCATTTTGATATGGGAAATTTGAAAAGAGCGGAATAAGAGAATTTTACAAGGTAAGGAAATGAGTATATCATCTTTTCAAAATAAGGTGGAAGAAACCATAGTTGAGCTAGTGATTAGTATGGTATTAAGGCTAAATCCACAAAAAGTGGAATTCACAAAGTGGGATATGAAATTGAGACTTAGGTGGCTTGGCCTCAACATCCTAGAATTTGGTAGAAAAAAGGTAGAGAGACAAAAAGTTATTCATGCCAATGTGGTTTGGAATCCCCTCACTGAGTCATGGGCTAAATTAAACTTTGATCGGACATCAAGAGGAAATCTAGGAAGGTCGTGTGTAGGTTGCATAATCTACAATGAGGAAGGGTCCATATAGTGGGTGAAATTTTGACCCCTCTTCCAAATGGGATGAATAAATATGCAAAATTAGAGGTTATGTTACAGGGGCTTCAATTTTGTTAGGAGTTAATCCTGAAAAAACATTAGAGTGGAAGGTGACTCAACTTTGGTGATAAGTGCTCTCAAGTTGAGCAAAATTTCAAACTAAAACTATGCAAGGGCTAGTGGAGAGAGTTGTTGGTCTTCTAGGGAGTTTTGATCAATATTTGGTAAAACACACATACAAAGAAGCCAACTTTGAAGCAGATAATCTAGAAATCTTGGTGTGGATGGGGTTTTTAAGAAACACTCTTACTCCTCCTCCCATTATATTTAATGGCCATCATGCATGGAGTCTTGCGACAAACCTTTGAGGTTGGGAGGGTTGCGTGGAGATGGTTGATGATGGGGAGATGTTCCTTGCAATGGTTGGGAATCTTGTGATCTAATGGCAGAGACTGTCAGTGAGTGTCGTAGTGGTTGGGTGACTCACGAGCATTCGGATTGGTTTAGGCACGAGCCAACACATAAAATTGTTAAAGTCAAGGCTTAAATACATAAAGTTTCTCGGTAATCTCTTCAAGTTGCACGTGGGTCCCACTCACTCTTTCTTGAGTCATGGTAGAGTGTTTACTGTGGAGAATCATGTTGGGTTGACAAGTGGTAGTGCTAGTGTCAAGTCACATGCACATGGCGTGAGGGTGCTCATCCTAGTGCTAAATTTGAGGGGTGGTGCTAAAGGTTGTGATAGAATGTCAAGTTTTCCACTTATGAGTTGTGGCACTAGTTCACTCCCTCTAAGGTTATGTCCATGATTTACTGTGGGGAGTTGTATTGGGCTAACAACTGGTTGTGCTAGTGATAGGCCATGTACACGTGGCATCAGGGCACTCTTCCTGACACCTTATTCAAGCACTATTAGTGATGTATTGTGATTGATAGACATGTGGCAGTGCTGCCAATGGTCTAGCTTACTTTAGCATGGCCAACCAATTTTTGTGGAACCTTGACCTTCTGACCTAAATCAAATCACTTGAGTTGATTTGATGTTTGGAAATGTTTAAATAGGGGTCTTGTCACACACACCCTACTTAAATATTTCATCTTGTGGGTGGCTTGGGAATTATGGAAAAATATTTAATATGTTAGGCCTTCGGCTACGCGAGCTGGCCAAGGGACAATATTTCAATTTAGAAGTGCTACACAAACATATTGTAATCTTGGAAAGCTCTTAAATTGGCAAGCTTTGACACAAGAGGAAATAGTTATAAAGAATGACATTGAGGGCTAAAAATATTTCTTGTATGACTATGTTGCGTATTGAGGACAATGTAATGGACACCCTTATAAGGCTGACTAACTCCTGACGATAAATGGCTTTCCTGGGTGAAGTCACAAAGTTGAGGTTGAAGAGGATCTTGATTGGGAACAATTTTTGTCGATTGGTGCTATGAAATTGGTGTTGGGGTGTGTGTTTCTGGTGGAAGAGGAAAGATATAGGGTGGACACCGATATATCATCTCGATTTGTGGCTATGTTGTTGGATTTGTACATACTGAAGGACAAGGTATTGCAAATAACAAGGATGATGGTGAATCTTGAGCTGTTTGGGGGGTCTTGGGGAGGTCATGGGGTCTACTCAGCTAGGAGTAGGTATCTTGAGGCCAAGAGACCTAGGTCTACTCAATGTGTCAAGTGCAGTGGTCAAACTCTACCCCTTCTTGCTAGACATCAAGGGAGCCGACCTACTGCTTCATCGGGCATGAGATATGGAAGGGGTGAATATTCTAAGGAGAATGTTGCATCTAGTTTTGGTCCAAGATTTTGATTGGGTGAGGGATTTCATAAATTTTATTCACGAGAATGGTGATGCACGAGTAGAAGTTTTTAAATCTGGATAAGCTTCAAGGTGTTTATCTCTGGCTCTGTGAGGCTTTTTTGCACTCTGTTTCTTGGCAGTATTGGGCGGGTTAGTGTAGCTTATTTTTTTGTTAATTGGCTCCTTTTTGGACTATTGTGAATCAAAGCTTTGGCTTTGTCTAGATTCTGCACAATCTACTTGGCTACAAAGCCTTGGATGTACAAAAAATGTACTTTTTTGAAATATTAATAAAATTACTCTCTTACATATCAAAAAAATAAAGTCTTGAGTTTGGATGTCTTACAATTTTGTCAATGTGTATTATCCTATCACCATGTCATTTTGTCCAATGATACCACCTACATTAAAATGGGTATTACCTTTAGGACTTTTGATAGGAAAAGAATTGGAATAATTATTTGACTGTAATTCCCTTTTGAAAATCAAGAACAAGATTTCTAGACCACGCTAAGAATAGATACAAGAAAACATATAAGTGCACACAAAATATAACCATTTCTAACCACCAAAGTAGAGTCCTCTTAGATTAATTACACACTTATATCTTGAAATATCATCATCACAATGCTCTAAATATCTATCCAACATAATCTTAATAGAAATGTATAATTATTAAGTAATGGATTTTAAGGTGAGAAAGAAAGATGACCATATGAGCTACAATATAATAATGCAATTACCCATCCCAATTGCACATTCTTACAACTCATATGAACATGATCTTTCCCTTCTAATACTACCACTTCACTTTATTTGATGCCCTAAAATATGCTTTGAACAATAGGGTAGGAAATTGGCTCAACCTCTATTGAATTTTACATTCTTCTATTCATAGAATTTCAATTATATGCATTACAAAAACTTGTCAAGGGTCACAAAATTCTTCTACTAGTCAAAGCATTCAACTTGCTAGCACATCTCTCTATAATGAAAATATCATTAGATCTAGTATTCTATGATTTACAATAACTAGAATATCCTTCCCACACTCAAAGAGGATCATAGGACCTATTTATATGCTTATAAAATTAGGATCCTTAGCACATGAAAAACAAGGAAAATAAGGGAAAAGGATCATTACAATACAATTTTCCAGCCTCCTAGACTTGAAACAAAATAATAATAAGCACAAAATTATTCCTTTTTTTGTGTATTGTGGGGCTAAACCAAAATTTCCAACATTTTTGAGTGGGTAATTGAATGTTAGTGGATGTGTTTGTTCATTCCCCAAGTCACTCGATCCTTCCAAGCTGCACTATTCCAACACAATCTCTTAAGAGCCCTAAGAGCAAAAGGCTGTCAATCTATGATGGAGTATTTCTCAAAGTTTGTGGCACATAAGAATGTTTTTTCTAGACCTAAAAGTGGATATGGGGTCCATATACATCAGACTCTCTCAGTTGTGGTCAAATCCACACCATTTGACCAAGCCAACAATAAATACATTATTGCAAAAAAATATTAGTTAAAAGTAGTGCAAATGTGGAAACATGCATATATTTCATTCTATGCATTATGGGGCCAAACTGACTATGCCAAAATATATAGGTGGGCAATTGAATGCTAGTGGAGGCATTCATTTATTCCCCATGTCACTTGATCCTTCTAGACTACACTATTTCAACATAGTCTCTTAATATATACCTAAGAGAAAAAATGCTAAACTATGACATATTAGTTCTCAAAGCTCATGGAACTTAGGAATATTTCATCTAGACTTACAAGTGGATATGGTGTCCCTCCATATTAACCTCTCAGTTTTGTTCAAATCAACACCGTTTGATCAAGCCAACAAAAAATGTGTTCTTGCAAAAAGCATCATTTGAGAGCAGTGCAAATATGGAAATAGGAATATCTTACATTTAGTATGTTGTGGGGCCAAACTGACTATGAAAATAATTCCAATTGGATGGGTGAATTCTATTGGAAGCATCTGTTTGTTCCCTAGGTCACTTGATCTTTTTGGGCTACACTATTCCAATGTATTCTCTTAAGAGCCCTAAGGACAAAAAAATTCTAAACTAGCATTGAATAGTTTTCAAAGCTCTTGAAACCTAAGAATTTTCTATTTGGACCTAAAGGTGGATATGAGGTCCCTCTACATTAACCTCTCTTGCTTTTGGTAAAATCAACACCATTTGACCATGCCAATAATGAATGTATTCTTACAAAAAGCATCAGTTGAGAGAAGTGTAAATATGATAAGAAGCAGATTTATCATTTCATGCATCATGGGGCCAAACCAACTATGAAAATATGTCCAGGTGGATGGGTGAAATCTAGGGAAGGCCCCTATTTGTTCCCCACGTCACCCAATAATTTTAGATTATAGCTTCCGGTAAAGTCTCTTAAGAGACCTAAGTACAAAAAAAATCCAAAATATGATGATCTTGTTATCAAAATTTGTGGATCCTATGAGAGTTTTTTTTCTAAAAATAAAGCTACATGTAGGGTCTGTTCACAATAACCTCTCTCAAATTTTCTTATTGCCAAACCATTTGACCATGGCAATGATCGATGCAATGTTGCAAAAAGCCTCATTTGTGTTCAACACAACCTTATCAAGAACCATATTTTGTTTTCCTTATCTCATGAGGCCCAATTGATTGCATAAAAACATTGGGGTGGGTGGTTGAATGCTAGGGGAGAGCTTGACTTTCACCCTTATTGTCCTTATCATTTTGTATTATAGGCTTCCAACAAAATGTCTTAAGAGACATATGTACAAAAAATTGCCAAACTATGACGAACTAGTTCTTAGAATATGTAGCACCTATGAATATTCTTTCTAAACCTACAACTACACATAGGGTTCCTCCACAATAACCTCTATTAAATTTTCTTATCTATGAACCATTTTGTTATGGCGATGATAGATGCAATATTGTAAAAAGTTTCATTTATGTTCAACACAACCTTGTCAAGAGCCATATTTTGTGTTCATTGTCTCATGGGGACCAACCAAATATGTGAGAACATTGGAGTGGTGGGTGAGTTCTAGGAAGGCCCCATTTTCACCCTAGTTGTCGTGATCCTTATGAACTGCAGGCTTCTGACAAAGTCTCTTAAGAGACCTAAGTGCAAAAATTTGATAAAATATGACATGCTGGTTCTCAAAATCCATGAAACCTAGAAATTTTTATTTTGAACCTAAAACTACATATAGGATTCCTACACAATAACCTCGCTCATTTTTTTCTTATCTCCAAACTATTTGATCATGGTGACAGTAGAAGCAATGTTGCAAAAAATGTCATTTGCATTATTTATCTCATGGGTTCCAATCAATTATGTGAACACATCAATATGGGTAGGAATGCTATGGGAGGCCTTGTTTGTCACCCTATTTGTCCCAATCCTTTTGGAAGACACTATTTTGACAAAGACTCTTAAGAGACCTAAATGAATTTTTTTTCCAAACTATGATGAAGTAGTTTTTAGAATCCATGACACTTAGGAATATTTTGTCTAAAAATATAGGTAGATATGTGGTCCCTCTATAGTACCCTATCTTTATTCTAGTCAACTTGACAGTATTTGAACATTCCAACAATGAATACATTCTCACAAAAAGACATTTGTTGAGAGTAGTGTAAATGTGGAAACAAGATTTTTTTGTATTTCATGTGTTGTGGGACTCAACCAATCATGCCAACACATCAAGGTAGGTGGAGAAATTATACTAAAGGCCTTGTTTTATAACGAGTTGTTCTGATTATTTTGGGCTACAGTATTTGTGTGCAATGTTTTAAGAGTCCTATGAGCAAAAAAATATCAAACAATGACAAAGTAGTTATTAGAGCTCATGACACCTAGGAATGCTATGTATGAACCTATAGGTATATATGGGGTCTCTATATAGTACCTTATCTTGATTCTAGTAAAATAAATAATGTTTTACCATTCCAACAATGAATACATTCTTACAAAAAGCATTAGTTGAGATCAATGTAAATAAACATTTTTTGCATTATGTGTGTTGTGGGACTTAATCGACTGTTCCAACACATGTGGGTGCTTTAATGCTAATATAGGCCTTATTTTGTACCCTATCTATCCAAATAGTTTCACAATACATACTTCTGATAAAGTCTCTTAAGAGACCTAAGTGAAAAAAAATTTGAACTATGATAGGTTGGTTCTTGGAATTTATGGCACATAGGAATGTTCTATCTAAATCCATAGGTGGATATGGGGTCCCTATACAATACACTATCTTTATTTTGGTCAAATATACATTGTTTGACCATTCCAAAAATGAATGCATTCTTGCAAAAAATATTAGTTAAGAGTAGTGTAAACGTTGAAACATGATTTTTTTGCATTATGTGTGTCTTGGGGCCCAACTGATTGTGCCAACACATTGTGTTGGGTGGGTAAATGATACCAAATTCCATTTTTTAAGTTAATGTTGGTATGATAGTCTTAAACATTTATCCTTCTAGAACTCAAGGAATTTAATAATATATATTCCTTCCAAACATGATTACCCTTCATTATGTTGCATGAAAAAGGCCCGATATGCAAGGATAAGACTCTAATGGTGTAACAATCATAAGAACAAAAAGGTGGAAATTTTTAGTGACTTGCATATGCCTTCTTTCTTGTACTACAAACTTTGGATAAGTGTGGATGGCATGATAACCTTTAGGAATGCTATTATGAAACCATTGCATATTTTGTATACCTATCAAATTATGAATATCAACCTTAAACCTTTCATGATAATCCTCTTTATGATTTTAATAATCTTCCTACACAATGTAAAAATCATGTTTAAATAATCATGATAATGAAAATGAATGACAAGATCCTAGATACTGATCTAACATTCATGTGGAAGCATTTGCTAATTATATGAATTAAAATCACGTGGCATAATTATGCCCTTTTGATCAAAACCATCCTCTAGGGTTTGGTGGGTTTCCATAGGTAATCAAATTGTAAATCCTTCCTACACCAAGAAAACCTACCCTTCTACTTTCTAATGTTCTATCTCATCATTCTTAAACTCCATATTCTCATAAAAAATTCACCCCATCCCCTCTTCCTTCTAATTGGATTTCCATTTTATCCCCATCATATAAATCCCCTCATGTAGAATTGGTTGATAGGAATTTAATAAATGAGATTTACTTAATAAATTCAAGTCATCACCTAAATAGGATAAGGTGTGTTTGTTTGGATGGAGAACTTTGTTTCTAGGAAAAGGAAGGTAGTGCATTTAAATAATGTATAAATGTAAATTCCATATATTTCAAATTTCAAAAACTTACAACTAAGAAATAATGAGTAAAAAAATATTAATGGGGTGATTACATGATTCTATGCACTAATAATAATAGCACCATGAGATAAAGAACGACGTGACATCAAGGTAAGTGACTATAGTGTAAAACAAGAAAACTTGGGAAATAATAGAATAGTAGAAAAATTAATATTTTGGGGGCGATTATTATTTCATTGGTGGGATAAGAGTAAAAATGATGGGAAAGATTAGGTGGATCTATAGGAATGTATTAGTAAGTTTGATGTAGGGACTTCTGAAGGCCATAAATTTTGACCTGGGAGTTCGATTGAAATGAAATTTCACGTGTAGGAGAGTCTCGAAGAGTTGAGTCCAAATTCAATTGAATACTTGTGTTTTACTAGTAGAGGACAGGTACTATTGGCCAAAGATGAAGATGGACATAACCAAATATGTAACAAGGTGTAGAATCTATCAAGTTCCTAAAGGAAACTCACAAAATACATATTTATACATGCCATTACCAATGCCCAAGGACCACAAATAGATTTAAGCATGGACTTTGTCTTAGGTCTCCCAAACACATAAAAAGGTAATGATTCCATTTTAATTGGTTGTTCATAGGTTCTCTAAGATTGCTTATTTTATTTCTTGTGAGAAGACTAATGATGCAACTAGGGTGGCATATTTATTTTTTAAAGAGGTTGTTAGATTGTATGGTGTCTAAAAAACTATTACATCTGATAGGGATACCAAGTTTTTGAGTCATTTTTGGAGGACCCTCTAGAAGAAGATGGGGACTAAGCTCTAGTGAACAGTTTTGCTTACCATCCATAAATAGATGAGCAGACAAAGGTAGTGAATAAAATTTTGGGAAAGCTTTTAAGATGCATTGTTGGAGAGAAACCCAGACAATGGTACTTGACATTATCACAAGTCAAGTTTTCCTATAACAATTTAGTGAATATATCAATAGGTAAATCACCATTCCAAATTGTTTATGGAAAAAATCCCTAGGGTGTTTTAGTGTTGGTGTAGCTACCAATTGAAAAAAGGATTAGTGATGATGATGAAGCGTATGTAGAACACCTTCATAGATTGTAGCAAGAAGTGTGACAAAAGTTACAAGATAGTAATACTAAGTACAAAACTACTAGATTCTAATAAAAGATATAAAATATTCAATGAATGTGATTTAGTTATGGTTTATCTAAGAAAAGATAGGTTTCCCATGGGAACCTACAATAAATTGAAATACAAGAAAATTGGTCTCTACAAGATTATAAAGAAGATCAATGATAATGCTTATGAGGTAGACTTACCAGTGAGCTTTGATATTTCTCCTATATTTAATGTTTATGATTTATATGATTTTCATGGAGAGGCTCATGATGAAGGACTGGAAGAAGTGAATTGGAAATTGTAGGTTCCCAACAAAAAAAGGAAAAGATTGCACAAATTTTGGGCAAGAAGACGATATCCACATGCCAAGGTCATTACAAAAAGTACCTGGTGCAGTGGGAAGGGCTAGTACAAGAAGATAATACATGGATTACAAAGTCTAAATTGAAGAAAGACTATAATGAATAAAAAATTTCTTGATGGTTTTTCCTATTCTAATGAGTATTTTGATTTATGTGAGAATTATTTGTTTGGTAAAAAATAATATCATTTCCTTCAAGAAATTATAAAACAAAGAGTAAATTAGAAATCATTCATATGGATGTATTTGGTCCTGTGGATGTTGGTTCTATTGGAAAATCTTGATATTTGGTAACCGTCATTGATAATGCTTCAAGGTTCACCTAGTTTATTTTATTGAGACATAAATTTGAAGTTTTTACTCATTTTAAAGAATGTAAGCCTTAGTAGAAAAATAATCAAAAAATAAGATAACGATTTTGAGATCTAATAATGCAAGGAAATTTTGTTCTAAGGAACTTGATGAGTTTTGCAAGCATGCATGCATTACTAGATAAAAGAATACTTTGTACACACCTCAAGGGAATGGGGTGGTAGAAAGAACAAACCAAAAATTTATAGAAAGATCCATAATTATGTGAAGTGGTGCATAGTTGGAAAGATGATTTTGGAAAGAACATATATTACTTGTTACTTGATAAACGTATCTCCTTGTAAGGTTTTTTATTTGACACCTTATGATGTGTGGACAATTTATAAACCTTTTATATTATTTTCAATGATTTATGGTTGTGAGGATTTTGTTCATGTGCCTAAATTAAACTAATATAAACGAGATTGAAAAGCATATAAATATATCTTCATTGGATATTGTGAGAATGTTAAGGGTTATAAGCTTTGGAATCCTTTGATCTTGAAATTTGTCTATTCTAGAGATATGTTTTTTAGGGAGTAAAGTTATTTCTATTCCTAAATAGCCAAAAGTGAAAGAAGGGAAAAACACAATGTGTTTTGAAATAAAGCAAGAAGATGCTCATGAGAAAGAATAGAATGATGGATTGGATGATGGAGGGGAAGAAGAGGGTTAAAGTGGGAGGTATAAGAAGGAAGACCTTGAAGAGGTTGAGTATGCTAAAGAACAAGATGAAGAATCTTGTATTCAACCTTTGAGAACATCCATAAGATAATGAATCCAATTGAAAGGTATATCCCATCTAATTTTTATTGTGCATTTTCTTTGTTAAGTATTGATGATGAACCTAGATCCTATAAGGAAGCTATTGTTTTAAGAGAAGAGTAATTCTTGGCAAAAAACCATGTAGGAGGAGACCATAGCCTTAGACTCTTGTGATCCCTAGGATCTTGTTTGTTAGACCCAAGGAAGAAAACCGTTGGTTGTCAATGGGTCTATAAGACGATATTTGAAGTGGATAATTCATTGGAAAGGTACACGGATAAACTAGTGGCCAAGGGCTACTTTGAGAGAAGAGTTTATTTTTGTAAAATATTATCTCCTATTGTTAAATTATCTTTAATTATATTTAAATTATCCATAGCTACTACTTGTAATTTAAATATTGAGAAAATAGATGTTAAAAGTACATTTTTGCATGGGGATTTGAAAAGGAAATTTATATGTAACAACCTAAAGCTTTTGAGGTAAAAGGAAAATAACACTTGGTTTGCATGTTGAAATAACCTTTTTTATCCAGTTTAAAACAATCACCTTGGATGTGGTATCAAAAATTTGACTCACTTTTATCAAGGTTGGATAAATTGTAAGACACAATGATAAGCACTACATTTATATTAGATGTATTGATGATCATATACTAATTATTACATTGTATCTAGATGACATGCTATTTTTTGGTAACATCAAGGATTTGATTAATGAGTTGAGAAATCATATTTCAAGTGCATTGAGATGAAGGATTTTATGTGAATCAAGATACATATTGGGTATGGAAATCAAGTGGAATCACGAGTATATAAATCCTCGGTTGTCTCAAAGTAAGTATGTTAGTACTATTTTATAGAGGTTTAATATGTAGGACTATAAGCTAGTTAGTATCCTTTATCAGTTGACACTAATCTTACTTTAGATATGTGTCCCAAATGTGGATGATTTTGAAGATATATTTAATGTGCCATGTGCTAGTTCTATTGATAGCCTATGTATGTAATGGTTTAGAAAAGAATCCTATGTTTCATGCTTGAAAAAATTATGTGGCTGTATAGTACCACTTTTCGTGGGACATTATTGCAAATAGATAGGTTATATTAAGGAAGGTTGACACTCACGAGAATGTTGTAGATTCTCTTAACAAAGCTTATGAGTATAAAATAATTATCTTGGTGCAGGGAGGCCATGGACTCATTTCTTGTACTTAATTATTTTTGTGTTCTTATGAATGTATTTACAATGTTAAATGTTAAATGGGATAATGTTAAGATTAAGGTTCCATCAACTTTGTAAATCCTATGTTAATTATGCCGAAATACATTCTACAATCGTATAAGGGTGGGAAAAACCCCTCTAAATAAAAACTTCTCATGAATAAAATTGACGTCCATTCAATTATAGGTAATGAATGGTAAGGTGTGAGAAGCCAACAAACTGTAGTGGAAGATGGTAAGGCATCAATTATGTAACTGACATGGTCAGGAATGGTGGTCAAATTTAATATTGGAGGAAGAGCAAGCAACGTCATTAGTAGCACGTAGCCATGTAACCATGTCACTTGTGTTTTGTATGATTGGTTGCAGAGAGTGATTGAGATGCACCAAAAATTAATGAGTTCAAATTGTTAATGGTAGATTTGAACACACTTTGGGTGGCCAAACTGGAGAAGGGTGTTCTCCAAGTTAGCTGTCACCCACATGGGCGCTCGAATAGGTGAAGCCTACACACTCATTAACCCTTCAAATGTAAATAGAAACCATCATAGCTGACTGTGAGATGCAAATGCAGGCGTCTTCTATTGCAGGCCTTTGATGCTTGCAAATCAATTACACTCACTTTTGTAGGAGTACACCCACAGCTCAAACATTCGCTTGGATTTTCATAAAGTATACTTCTAGCCAAGTTTCTCACATTTCTACTATGGTAATATGTTTGTATGCATCAGTTCCATGATGGTTTTAACAAAAAGCTTTGGTGCCTTATTGTTAGATTAATGATGCTCCCCATGCTGCTAAAATTATGATCATGCATCTTATAGTTCATTGGAGTCCAATGATCAGTTTGGGTGCTACTAAAATGAGGAGAGATTATCCTAATATGTCTTCAAGAACAATATTTCAATAGATTTCAGTTCTTCTGTAATTTGACCTCATGGTAGAGGGACTTAGATCAAATGTTGCTAGGATATGAAGAATGGTGTATGCATATAAATTTGAGACTCTTTTCAATATGAACCGAGTCAGGTGTTGTATCCTAATATGGAGAAAGCTTAGGGTAGTAGGACATACCCTTAACGGCATCTACTAGTCACAGTGATGTGAAGTTCTTAAAATCTGTAAATATACTGTCCATTAATACACCGTGAGTGATATGCCAATAAGAATGATTATCCTTGTTAACCATTCTCTATAAAATTCTAAGTCTTTGTCTTATCTCGAGTGCTTCTGATTATAATTCATGATTAATATGTATTGTATTTTAGAGATCTATGATGTATCAATTTAGTTCCTTTGAGCTAAGACATTTAAACATATATATACGATGTGGTTTAGCTTTACAACTGACTCTAGTAATATGCAATTAATTGGTTTTAGATAGACTCTTGAGTATTATCAATGGATTACTAAAGGAGAGAATTTGAACTACACCCAATATTGTAACCGATTGTGGACATTATCAAACTAGTTGTCTCAAGCATGTCTTGATAGAAGATTAGGAATACGTGGGAAAAACTTGTATTGTATACCAGGTGTTTCGAAGCTTGTGAAAGAACAATAGACTGCAAATAACAAATTAGATTACTTGAACAAATACAATGCACCATTAATATTACACCAAGCTCAAATTTTAGCTATAAAATTTTAGTCTTGCAAAGAATTGTGCAAAAACCCAAGAGGGTGGGTATGCATATTGCAAAGAAGGAATAATGGTTTTGTGGTATGACTAAATAAGCTCAAGTCTTGACATATGGTGTAGAGCATTGTTGTTGTATTGTAAGATTATCAAAGTGCCACATCCTTTTGGATTCCCTCTCCATTTCCTTTTCCTTTTTAGACACTTTAGTTGTTTCTTGTTTTACATATTTCCTTTTATCATTGTTTTGTGTCTATTTTCTTCATCTTCATTGTCTCTTTATGGATTGTGAATTATGGCTGTCAAGATTTTTCTTTACTTTGTTTGCACTAAACATTTACAAATAGATGTTTTGTTCACTTATTTGTGTGAATATACCTGAGAGTTTATTTCAAGTATGCGGAGTTTATCATGACATATTGTCAAAGAAATTTCATTTTTATTGAATCACCACAACTTTTTGGACCAGGCATGGAATTCTATAAATTTTGTTAGTTTGGATTTCAATTCTAATTAGTATGATATTTGGTGTTTCTACCATCTAATTGCATGCTTCAGTAAAGATGAATTCATATTTTTGAGATATCTTATTGAATTTGTTGATGTTAGGGCTCATCTAAACAAGATTATTTTTTGGTTGTCTCAACAACTATGTTTCAGATAATAATTTCTCTAATTTTGTCCTTTTGATTCCATGACTAGTGACAAATACGAGGGATATTTTATTCACGTGCCACCTTTTCAAAAATGGAAGAAGCAAGTCTATCATTGTTGTTTTAGATTAAAATAAGTGACATACTCCATGATTGTAAATTGGTCTAAACAATCCTCAACATACAATATTCAAACATATTCCTCTATTTTAAAGAATGTTACATATATCACTAATATTTTACATTTTTTGGTTTGATGATACAAAGTAATTATTCAACTCAAGGTCAGAGGTGTTCCAAATTTAAGTTTAATTCATATACGATTGTTTTCTCACCTCCATTACAATAATATTCTTTCTTGTGAGAAAGAAACCATCTATAACTTAAAATTAAATTTGGAGCTTGCCATGTTTTGAACCTTTGACCTTGAGTTGTGTTGGCAATCATATTTCTATTTCTATTTTTTTTTACTTGAACCCCTTCCTTGGTATATGCCTATGAAATATGAGTCTCCCCAATAACAAAATAAGTGGTTGAAGGTTCCACAGGAACCAAGAATCAATGGTTCCTAGTTCCCATCGAACCCTTGATGAATCAAGAACAAATAGAAAGAAGGTGGTAGAGGTTTCTAGGCTTCGAGGATGTTGCGGGAGTTTTTGGGATGTTTAGACATGTCTAACTCCTTGTTGAGGTTCTACGTATGATCTGTATATGGGTTGAATCTTTGTAGAAAGTAGGGAAGGAATAAAATAAAAAATTCAATGAGTAGATGAAGTTTTGTAGGATTTTTGGTGCCTACGATATTTTGAGGGTTTTTAAAGATATCGAGACATATCCTAATGGAAATGATTTTTCTGTAAATGTTGAGATATATTTCGAAGGCCTGCATAAATCCATTTCAAAATGTATAAGGAATCTAAATATTCAAAAGTTTATTGTTTTTCTATGTGATGGTTTCTCACCTATTTCTTTGACTTAATTAGAATGTCATCAATGCATTCTTCAACAACCATAGATTTAATTATTGATGTCATGAATGTATTTTGGCACTAAGGTTTCAAAGCATAGATTTACTATTTCCATCACTACATAATAGTGATTCAATGACCAAAATTAATTGTTGAGCCCATTGCTCAATCTAAAACATCCATTTTGGGTGTGACCCACCCTCTATCATAAATTCCACTTCTTTTATAGTGTCATGTTGTAGGGTTTTGGCTTGGCAAAGTGTTTTTATTAGGTTTCACCCCTCTTTTCTATCACTAGACAATATTGAGATGCAAAGAAGAGCATAAGAATAATAATTATATAAAATATCATTTTTAGAGTTATTGTATAGGGAGGCAAAGATAGAGTCAGAGTGTTAACAAAAGGTTATTAAATCATTGTCTAGTTTTATGGCTCCATTGATGTGCAGAAAAAAATGGAAAATTTATTGTTTAAAATGTTTTCTTCAACACAATTATTGTTGTGAATGTAAGCATCATTAGAGGAATACAATTTTTTTAAAATATCTTGCAAGACTTGTAATAGTTCTTTTATGCTTACATATGAGTTTGAATAGTTCATTAATGGATAACTAACTAGATGAAGCTAATAATGAAACATGTGATGCATTTTAATGTGTCTATCACTTGATGTTTGTTATTCTCTTTTCCATTTCTCCTTGTCAATTGTGAATCTATTTCATTGGTATAGACATCGATCTCCTTGTACTTGTTCTATTCATTTTTGCATTAAAATAAATCATCTAACATGTTTTCAATTTTAATTTTAGTTTGTGTGGTTCATGATATGACTACATACAAGGAATAATATATACAAATTTTAGTGATTCATGCAACTCACCCCCACCTTGTATTGATTGCTAAGGTAATAAATCAACTATACAAAGGTAGTAGGGTAGTTATTTTCTCCCAACCTAGTGACAACTTTGGGGTTGAATAAAAAATTTGGGTTAACTATCAGTTTCATTTGTTTGTTTTATAGTCCTACCTCCAAGAATACCCTCATGAGTTTAAGTTGAGATAAAAGTGAATGAAAGAAAAGCCACTCTTGTAGATTTAGCTTAGAGTCCTCCATAGTTTTGTAGATGAATTGATTTCGCTCACTTGTCGATAACCTTGGCCTTGTGAGTGGTTTTTGGTTCTAGGAAGTGGAGTAGTGATTTTGAGACCTAACAAGATGAATAGTTGATCTTGTTATTATCAAACCAAAATGTGTAAAAGTTTAATGATATATGTAACATTATTTAAAATAGAGGAATATGTTTGAATTATGTATGTTGACAATTTTTTAGGTCAATTTATAGAGATTTAAAAAATATAATATAAGAAGATCAATTATTCATGCACTTAGATATTCAAATGGTGTTAAAAGTATACAACAAAATTAATTTAAATTATTATATCATGTATAAATTTTATCATGTGGTCATGAGTTTCCAGTTTACCAAGCCATACATTGGTCTTTTTAAAAATATGATAAATATAATTTGTGACCAATGTTGGAGATAAAGTTTTCAATCCAATAATATTATTATAGCTAAGTAATTTTATCACTTATTTTATGATTTAATATCTATGTACATAATTTAGTAATTCTATAGTAAACTTTATTTAATGCAAAATGAGAAATTCAAACATGCCCATTTATTTGTTGAAACAAAGATTTTTGTCACCTCATGCACCTCATGCACCTCTAGGGTTTTGCACCTAAAAGGAGAGAGACAAAGATCAACACTTCACTCAAGAATAAACCCTTGAGATTTAAATGCAAAGGAGATTGAAATCTGTCATAGGGGATCATCCTAAAGGCTGAAACAAAAATTAAAGAGATTTACTACCAAATGTAAACCTAGAAAATGCAAGATGTTTGAAAACTCACTGTGAAATGCAAAAAGACCTAGAAAGATGAATAGAAATGCAAGTAAAGCATAACAAAAAGCTGTTAAAAGGAAAGTGTGCACCTAGAAATGTGTAGAAGTTGGAATGGAGACTGGAAATGTTGCTGGTTCTGAAATTTTGACCTATTTGGACTCATACACCATTATGGGCGAATCAGTCCCAGATTTGGAAAATTGCACCGAAGCCTATTTCAACCAAATGGGTATCTGAATCTACAGAAACCTCTAAAAAATAGGTATAGTGGGACTCATACTCCACTAATGGCGTATGTGTCCACTTTGACTTTTCTGAAAACTTGAAAGTGGAAACAAAAGCTCTTGGTCTACTCTTTTTGTTCCTCCAGGTGTCCAGATTCAAAACCTTGATCTCTGACACTGTAAGTGACTTTTTGTGGATATTTTGACCTATCCAACAAGGAGATTACTTCAAAAAGTTTACAACTTATTCTTCTATGATATCCAAGCCTTCAAGGTACTCAGATCTGCAATCACACAAGGACAGAGAGAGAAAATATTGATTGTTAGGGCATGGGGGTTTACCTTGGTTAAACCCCTTTTAGGTAATTAAACCAAAATAATGAAATAAGATAATGAAGCATGAAATAATGCAATTAGAGACTTTCCATGATGATATATCTTGAATTATTGCAACAATGGATGAAGAATCTACCCTTGAATGCCTTAGAAAGCTATCTTGATGACTTAAAATGCTAAAACCCTAGCTTGCTTGACTTGAGATGGATGATGGATGATTGAGTGATTTATTGGGGGTGAAATGAGAGGGAAAACCCTATATTTATATACAATTATGTCATAATTCCCGAAACTACCACATCACAAGCCAACCTTAGGTCTTAGAAAATAACAACTTGCTAGAAATTTGAAATTATTTTGATTTTTGTGCCAAAGGAGACTCATTCACCCCTAACGGTGAATGGGTCCCACTTAAGGAATTTTAAGTATGTGTTAGAAATTAGATGTATTAAATGATGTTCATTGGGATTATTTTCAAAAATACACTTAAGTAAGGCCTGTAAGTGTAAAATGGGGCCAATTAAAGCATAAGAAAGGTCAAATTATTGATGACAAGCCTAGAAAAGCATGAAAGTTTGTTACAAAACTTTACAACACTTTAAAATAAGGCTTGGTAAGTGATAAAAAGAGGTTATGTAAGTGAAATATAATAATAAGATCCTAGAAAAGTGTGAAAGTGTGTTACAACACTTCACAACACTTTTGCAAGGCATCATAAAATTCTTATTTATTCTCAAGGGTCCAAGACCTAATGTGAATGTGTTGACCACATTACAACATTAAATCAGGGAAAAAATAAGCCAACATCCACAAGAAAGACCCAAATGAGCATGAAAATGTCCAAAGATACATTTTTCTATGCTACATATAGCCCCCACTTTAGTGAGAGGATGAACCTGCTTCAGACTCACACTAAAATAGACATTCAAGAGAGGTCCAATCATACCAATGTAGATGGTATAGGATAACAAAGATGAAGGAGGTGATCAAGCCCCCAAGATCCAAGATCCTAAGTCAAACCAACATAAGCGCAAAAGGACACACACAAGGTGAATGATTTGCAGCAAAACTAGATATGCTATAATACAATGACAATAACTAGAAGGAAGAGAAATACAAATGAGTAAAACTAAAAGGGTGGATCAAGATTCGACCATTTTTCCAACACGATGTGGATTAGATCTAGGTTGTTTGTCCAAAAATGCATAGTCACTCTGAAGCAACGAAACTCTTGGCTGTCCGCCGGGTGAGAAGTCCTAAAAGGTGAGAAACATACACTCATGGATGGTATGCACTCACACACGTGAGTGGCTATGGGGAAATTCATGCCTCATAATGGGCTTCCCGCTCAACCATACCAAAGTTATACCTCCTAATAACTTTAATAAGGCACCACGTAGAAATTGTCTTCGAGCTCTATGAGGTAAGAAAAATTTCTTATGCTTGAAACTCATAGGAATTGTAAATGCAAAATAGTACAAGGAATGTTCAGAGGAATTTTTCTTAGTTTGTACAAGGTCTCATCTTAGGGAACATTTTTCCCAATGTTTCCAAGAGAGGATGTGTCAAATAAGTATCACACTCTTGGAGGGAATCAAGCCCAATGACACCACCAAGAAAAGGACACATAACAAGAAGGAAGAAATCACACAATGAAACATGATGAGTGTCGATGTATGCTCCCACTTTAAAGTGGTTGCTAACACCATTACTGTGAGAAATTTCTTTAAAGTAGAAGAAGACATGAGGGCTTATTTGGAAAGCCCTATGCCAAGTCATATGTTTCCGATAAGTTACGTCATGGAGAAGGTAGTATGTAACATGCGATCCAACGTAAGGCATGTCATACACATCCCAAGATTACTCTTATATGTTCATGAAAGGTGATCAACTAGCCGAAAAGAGGTAATGGCAAGTGACATACAAGGACAAGGCTAACTAACCCCTTGCCCCCACTTAGTGTAGGACAAGGGTGAGCTGAAATAATTTATAAGATACATGCTAGAGTGAAAATTAGTATCGATTAGAGGAATGAGGTGCCCCCAAATAAGGAAGAGCACCAAACTCCTTAAGATGTTGGATTTTACTACTCAAATCCTTACATTCATTAGTAGCATGACCATGAACTCTATGATATGCACAAAATAAAGTCTTGTAATAAAATTTCTTTCATGTTCTTTGGGGAAGGGATATCAAGTGATCTTGGAGGAGTCTCGACAAGATTCTCTCTTGATCAATGGTAGAAAGTGTGTTTGTGGTTTGCGGCAAAGATACCTCTTGCTTAGTACAGGATGTCATACCTATGCAAGACTACTTAGATTGCAAGATTTCGTTCTCTCCTTTACAAGGGGGTGTAAAATCTGATGAATTCAAATCTTGAGTGTTTTGTGAGATGACATTGACATTAAGCAAATATGTCATTGTTTGTTTCATTTCAAGCAAAGGATAGCAACCAAGACTAGTAGTGTCTCTTAGTTCAAGATGGACTACTGTTAAGGTTGGCTTAGAGGAATTGTTTGTGTTGGTGTTGATGTTTATTGAAGGCTTGTTTATTTCTATCAAAGGACAATAACCAAGTCCATTATTTGTTTCTTGCATGTTAGGTTTGATGGGGACACAAATACCTTGTTCTCTAGCACTGCATCCTTTTCCACTATAGCCAAGTTGTTTCATAAGTTTATAACCTCTTCCATAAAGCTTTTTCATTGCTTTTGGATTGGGTGGTTGTTCGTTGAGTTCGTCAAAGTTTGTTGTGTAATTTGTTTTCTTTTGTTCTAAAGTGGTTGAAGCGGATGCTTTCAAAGGGTCTTCCAAGTTTTTCCTTGACATTATTGCTTTTTCATTTTCCTTATTTGAATCTTTGTTTATGATCTTGTACTCGCTAATAAATGTATGCTCAAAATCTAAAGAACCCCAATCATCTTATAATAGCTTCGTGACTCCTTCAATGTGTTTTTTTTGTCTTGTCGTGGGACAAGATCTACTTGTGTGGTTGGTGTGAATGTGTTCAATGGATTCACTTTGTTTTTCTCAAGTTGTAACACACTATAAGGCTCAAGATTAGCGCCAAGTGTGTACACTTTGTTTTTGTAGATGTATTTCATTTTACAATGAAGAGTAGAAGGCACCTCATTCATTGCATGAATCCATGGTCCACCTAAAAGAATATTATAGGAAAGTTCATGAGGCATAATGTGAATATGTGTTTCCAATGTGGCCTTCCCAACTATAATAGGTAAAGTGATCACCCCAAGCGGTTTCTTTTCAACATTTTCTTGAATCCCTTAAGAGATAAAGAATTAGGTTTAATGTTTGATTTATCAACGCCAAGCCTATCCAAAAGTCTCACACTACACACATTAAGGGAAGAGTCGATATTGAAAAGAGTTCTCTTTATCCCTTTTCATTTGTATTGAGATATGATCATGAAAGCATCATTTTTTTTTTTCACTTCCAAAGATGGGAGTTCAATTTGGTGGAAAACAATGTCAACATTTATGGGCTTGAATCATGACTGCTATGTCATTTGGTTGCACAGTAGAAGGGACAGGAACTTGTTGCAAGGCTGCTTGAATCATGTTGTGGTAGTGAGGGGAGGCTTGAATAAGGTCCCATAATGATATCTTAGCAAGAGTATTCTTTAGTTGTTCAACAAGATTGTACTCCTTTTCAATTTGTGAATGTAAACAAGGAGGACCTAGTAAGATGGGGTTAGGCAAAGGTAGGGGTGTTAGAGTTGGTTGTTGTGGTTGTGGATTGTTTCTAGTGTTATATATATGAGAAATGGTATTATGACTCGACTGCTACAATACATTATTGTTAGGTGGGTAGAGGATGAATTTGGGTTTGTTTTGAGTTAGAGTTTTGTGTGATGGTGGGTAAAGGATGAGTTGAGGCTGAATAATATTAACATCCCTTAGCGAGTGAAAGTCTAATGTTGCCTCTTCATCTTCTTCTAAGGTCACTAGATCATTATTGTAAATGTTATCCTTTTCTTGCACCATGATATCCTTCCTAGGAGGAAAGTTATTAGGAGAACTATAAACCAAATGTTCTTGAAATTCAAGGATTGGTTCTTCCAAAATGACTTCATCACAAGTATGGGAATGATCAATAGTTGGATTTTCTTGTTTATCTATAGTGGGGAGATTAGGGGAAGGCTCTATATGATTGTAATTTTTCTCTAAGATCTCATTCTCTTGTTCCATATTAGTTATCCTAGTAGGAGAGCATGTAATATGTTCATCCATGGTCAAATTTTGTAAAGCAGCTTCATCACAAATAGGGGAGGTATAAAGAGAAGGACAACTATTATTTTCATGCGTACCAAATAGATCTTCCCATATGATAGGAACATTAGGGAAGGTAGGGACAATATTCTCATGACTCTCATCCATCAAAGTATCGTCTTCATAGCTATGAGAGATACTAGGAGAAGAAAAAGTATGATTATCATGATCATTGATAGGTTCATTCCTTTGGACCATAATGTCTTGCAAAATAGGATAGGTAGGGGAATGATCATAAAGAGGGTTATCATAGATCTTGAAGGTTTTCTTATCTAACACTAACATATCCTCATCACTATCACAAGAGGAGAAGATGTTAGGAGATGCACATAGGTAGGTTTCAATGATCTCTTGTTACATGTTGTGTGATCGTCATGATTACTTATTGTTTTGTCCTCTTTTTTAGTAATGTTTTGTCTAATAGGAGAGGTAAGCGAAGAGAAACAACTTGGGTTTTCAAAACTCTCATCAATTGGTTCTTCTAACACTATAATATCTTCTTCACAAGTAGGAGAGATAATAGGAGAAGAACAAATGCGATTGTTATGATTATCCAAAGTTTCTTTCACTAGAATAACCTCTCTCACAAAAGGGATACTAGGAGAGGGATCAATGACAAACAAAAAGAGAGGGGAAAGGACCTCATATTCATATGCACTTAACAAAACTTTCTTACAACATGCAATAAGATCTAAAAAGAGAACATGAAGTATGATAACTATAGATTTTTGTAATGAAAACATGATGTGATGATTATTCTACAAAATTGAAATGTAACCATGCTAAACCAAACATGCAAAAGATGAATGCAATTTTTCAGATTTTAAGGATGACAATTGACTGATTATGCTATGTAACTGAACCGTAGATTTTTGGCACTCTAGGTCTTTCTAGCTCTTCAAGGGTTTTTCACCTAAAAGGACAAAGAAAGGGGCCAAATAATCTAGCTAGTTCACTCAATCTAAGATGTGTATGATGAAATTATGTCTAAATTCAATATTCTAGATGCAAATAATTGATAAGATTGATTGATTAAGTATGCAAAACCTAAGAAATGTGACTTGTTTGAAAACACATTGTGTAATGCAAAATCAACTAGAAATGAATGCAAAACTTAACATAAATGAACCAAATTGAAGGTGTGCACTTGGAATCTTGAAGGAAGCTGGAAATGACATTTGAAATGCTGCTGATGCTAATTTTCAGGCCTGGTGGGACTCATTTTCCATTCTGGGTGAATTGGTCCCAATTCTGCAAACTTGAGCCGGAACTTGTTTCTGACAAAAGGGTACTAAAAAATGCAGAAAACTCAAAATTGACCCTGGAGTGGGACTATTTGCCACTCATGGAGAATGAGTCCACTTTTGAATTTCTAAAATTTCAAAAGTGGAATCTGAAGCTTCTGATCTGCACTTTGAATTCCTATAGGTGTCCGCTTCCGAAACTCTGATTTATGGGTTTGAAAATAAGTTTTTATTGATATTTTGATTTGTTGAATGAGGAGAAGAATTTAGCAACCATGCAACTTGATCCTCAAGGATTTCCAAGCTTCCAAGAGTCCTAAATCTACATACAAACAAGACAAAAGAGAGAGATGTTGAATGTTAGGGCATGGGGGTTTTCCTTGGTCAAACCCCTTTTAGGTAATTAAAAAAAAATGATAAAAGAACGGAATGAAACATGCAATAATGGAGTTGATTACCTTTCCATGATGTTTGATATTGAAAGTTTGCAACAAAACATGAGGAATCTGCCATTGAATGTCTGAAAATTGATCTCTTTGTAACTTGAGATGATAAAGCCCTAAGTTAGTTGACTTGAAATGGAAGATTGGTGGATGAATAACATGATAAGAGATGAGAGATGTGTAAAATGAGTTAAAAGACTTATATTTATAGGAAATTCATCTATTTTACCTGTTAATACCTCATCACAGGCCGACATGAAGTAATATTAGACTTAAATTTCACTCTTTTCCCGCTCAAAGGTCAAAATTGGACCAAATGGGACTCATTCGCCACACATGGCGAATGGGTCCCAACTGGATGGGACTGATTTTCCATGCATGGCAAATGGGTCCCATAGGGGCCAATTTGACAGCTTAGATGCTAAGAGATAAGGAAATAAGGTCAAAATTGCAACGTTGTCAGGTATTTGATCAATTTAAGCCTCAGGATGCACAATATGGGTTAATAGGGGCCTATTAATGATGATGTGAATATCAAATAGGGCTTGGGACACAAAAATAAATGTGAAAGTGTGATTAAATACACTTTACAACACTAAAATGAGGTCCACATAGCCTAGGAAGGCACAAGAACCAATGTGAATGTGTGAGACACATTACAACACTAGTTTATCATTAATTTTAATTCAAAAACCTTCTAGATTCATGTGATGATGTTATTAAATACATTTTATAATGTTGAATTAGGGAGAAGTGAGTTTATTAAGTCTAGAAAAGCATGAAAGTCCTTTACAAGACTTTACAACACCTTCACAAGACGTCAATAAACACATTTTAAAGGCCTAATGTGAATGTTCAAGCCACATTACATCAATAAATAAAAGAAAAATAGATCAAACACCAAGAGGAAAGGCCTAAAAAGACCATGAAAATGACAAGTGGCCATTTTTCTACAGTGCATTAAGCCACCACTTTAATGAGAGGATGAATGTGCTACAAACTCACACTAAAGTAGACATTTAAGGGAGATCCAAGTGTCCAGATGCATATGAAAAAGAATGAAAAAGATCAAAGGAGGTTGTGCAATCCCCCAGGATCCAAGATCCTAAGTCAAACCAACAAGATACATAATCATACAACAACAAGAAAGGGAAAGATGAAAATGAAAAGCTTCGATCGTTTGTCCAACTAGTTGTGGATTAGATCTAGGCTGTTTATTTGGAAAAAGGAATGTGTACTCACTTTGGGGAAATGAAACTCTTGGCTTCCCACTGGGTGAGAAATCCCAAAAAGTATACTCACTCTGGGGCCATGAAACTTCTAGTTGTCCGCGGGGTGAGAGATCCCAAAAGGTGAAGTACATACGCTAGTTGGTATGCACTCACAAACACATAGGTGGCTATGGGGAAATTCGTGCCTCAGAATGGGCTTCCCGCTCAACCATACTAAAGTTATACCTCCTGATAACTTTAATAAGGTGCCACAAAGGAAAATGATTTTTGAGCTCTATGAGGTAAGCAAAACTTCGTATGCTTGACACTCATAGACTTTGTTAATGCAAAGTAGTGTAAGGAATATTCAAAGGGATTTACTTAGTTCGTGCAATGTCTCATCTTTAAAGAACATCATGCTCAATTTTTCCAAGAGAGGATAAGTGCAAACAATCTCATCTTGTTTCCAAGAGAGGATGAGTGCAAGGTATCATCCTGAGAAACATTGTACCTAATGCTTCCAAGAGAGGGAACCACAAGAAAAAGAAAATCACACAATGAAATGTGAGTGGTGATGTATGCCCCCACTTTAAAGTGGTTGTGAACACCAGTACTGTGAGTAATTGCTTTAAAGTAGAAGAGAAAGAAGAAGACATGAGAGCTTATTAGGAAAGCCCTATGCCAAGTCATATGTTTTCGATAAGCTACATTATGAAAAAGGGAAGTATGTCATATGCGAGCTAACTTAAGGCATGTCGTCCACATCCCAAGCTTGCTCTTATGTGTTCATGAAAGGTTAACGACTAGCCAAAGGAGGCAACCACAAGTGACATAGGAGGACAAGGCTATCGAACCCCTTGCCCCCACTTAGTGTAGGACAAAGGTGAGCCGAAATGATTAATGAAATGTATGCTAGAGTAAAAATCAATATCAATTAAAGGAATTAGGTGCCCCCATAGAGGGAAGCATACCAAACTCCTAAAAATGTTGGATTTTATGACTCAAAGCTTTACATTCATTAGTGGAGTGACCATGAACTCTATGATAGGCACAAAATGAGGTCTTGTCATAACCTTTCTTATGAGTTCTAGGGGGAAGGGTGATCAAGTGATCTTGGAAAAGTCTCAACAAGATACCTTCTTGATCAATGGTACAAGGTGGTCTGGTGGTTGGCATCAAATATACATCTTGCTTAGTAGTAGATGTCATACTTACGCAAGACTCTTTAGATTGTGAGATTTTGTTCTCTCCATTAGAGGGTATAAAATCTAATGAATTCAAATCATGAACGTTTTGTGAGATGACATGGACATTAAGTGAAGGTGTATTTGTTTTTTTCATATTTTGTAAAGGATGATGTTCAAGGCCACTAGTGTCGAGAAGTTCGGGATGGACGATTGTTAAGGATGATTTAGGAGTGTGTTGTGTGAGATTGTTAATGTTGAGTGAAGGTTTGTTGATCTTGATCAAATGACAATAACCAAGAGCATGAGTTGTTTTTTGTTGTTAGGTTCTATAGGATTGCGGGTATACCTTTTTCTTGAGCACCATATCCTTTTCCACTATAGCCAAGTTGTTTCATGAGGTCATAACCTTTTTGCATAAAGTTGTTTCATTGGTTTTGGATCAGGTGGTAACTGTTGATAAGCACTGTCAAAGTTAACTATGTAGTTTTCTTCTTTGTCTAAAGTGGTTGAGGCGGATGCTTTTGAAAGGTCGTTTGAATGTTGTGCTGAAATTATTGTTGGTTGTTCTTGTTTCTCATCTTTCTTTTGTGTGAATATGTATTCACCCTTAAATGATGGTGTGAATTCTAAGTATCCCCAATCGTCACCAAATAATTTAGACACCAATTTTGCATTGTTTTGTTCAATTTCAAGAGGGTGTATATTGGATGTTGGAATTAATGTTTTCAGAGGACTTGTAGCTTCTTTTTCAAGGTGCAAGCAACTTTCAAGATCGGGGTCTATTTCAACTTGATAAATGTTATTGTTATAGACATATTTCATTCTAGGATGAAGGGTTGAAGGAACTGTATTCATCTCATGAATCCATGGTCTTCCTAAAAGAAGATTATATGAAAGATCATAAGGCATGACATGAATAGGAGTTTGCAAAGTAGCCACCCCAACCGTAATAGGCAAAGTGATTACACCGAGCGATTGCTTTGTTGTATTGTCAAATCCTTGAATAGATACAAAATCATGTTTTATTTGTGACTTGTCAACACACAATCTATCAAGGAGATTCACACTACACACATTAAGGGTAGAACCATTATCAATAAGGGTTCGCTTTATCCCTATCCGATGGTATTGAGCAATGATCATGAAAACATCATTTTGTTTTTGCACTTCCAAAGGGGGGATTTCACTTTGGTGAAAAACAATGTCAGCATTTAGTCCTTGGATCATGGCTACTATGTTAGTTGGTGGTGTATTAGAAGGGATAGGAACTTGTTGCAAGGCTAATTGGATCATGTTGTGATAGTGAGGGGAGGCTTGAATAAGGTCCCATAATGAAATTTTACTAGGAGTATTATTTAGTTGTTCAACAAGATTGTATTCCTTTCCACGAGGAAAACCTGGTAAGATAGGTCTAGGGGGGAGAGGATTTGGAAAAGATAAGGGTGTTGGGGTTGGTTGTGACAGTTGCAGATTATTTCGAGTGTTATATGTATGAGCAACGATATTCGGTTGCTGCGATACATTATTCTTAGGTGGGTAAAGGACAAGGTTGGTTTTGTTTTGAAGTGGAGGTTTTTGTGAAGGGGGGTAAAGGATGAGTTAAGGTTGAATAATGTTAACATCCCTTAGCAAGTGAGAGTGTATATCATTATCATGGTTCTTATCTTGTATCAGGATATCCTTCCTAGGAGGAGGGTTTTTAGAAGAACTAAAAACCAAATCTTCTTGACATTCTAAGGTTGGTTCTTCTAAAAGGACTTCATCACGAGTAGGAGAATGCTCAATGGTTGAATTGTCTTGCTCAAGAAGGGTTTTTTTAGGTGAAGGGGGACAACCAAGATTGTCATGACCATCATCAATTGTGTTTTCTAACAACAAAGTATCTTCTTCACAACTAGGAGAGATACTAGGAGAAGGACAAATGTTGTTGTCATGATTACCTATGGTTGGATTGTCTTGTTTAAGAATAATTTTGTGAGGTGAAGGGGGACAACTAAGATTCTCATGATCTTCACAAAATAGGTTTTCTAACATCAAAGTATCATCTTGACAACAATGAGAGATACTAGGAGAAAAAGAAATTGTAATGTCATGATCATCTAAGATTGTGTTATGTTGGTTGTGAATGTTTTTTCCACTAAGGGAAGTAAAAGGAGAGAAACAACTAGGATTCTAAAAACTCTCATTAATTGATTCTTCTATGAAAATATCTTTGTCACCAAGAGGAGAGATATTATGAGAAGAACAAGTATGCTCGTTAGGAATGGTCCAAGTTGTAGTCTCTTTCACTAAAATACTCTCATAGGGAGGGGATAGGAACTGTTTCTTAACATGTCTACATATGTAAGGTACTATGATTGTTTGAATAATAATGAAAAGCACATGTAACCATTTCATGCAATGTTTTAGCAATATGAACAATGTATATGCAAAGATACAAAACACTCTTATCCAATGTATGCAACACCTTAAGAATGTAAACAATGTATATGCAAGAATGAAAAGTACTTTTACCAAACTAATGCAATGTTTTATGAATAAAAATATTGTATATGCAAAAATGAAAAGTACTTTGATCAATGTTATGCAAAATTGCAGAAATGGAAGCATCTTCAGATGTAAGGGTGTGTGCAAATGAAGTGATTTGAAGAATGAGTATTCTAAAATGATGTTTTTGAGTGAAATGCATAAAACAAACATTCCAAAAAATTTCCAGACTTATACTATATGATACTAGGAGGCTTAGGAAGCACAAAAATGAGGTTTTTGATACTGTAACAATTAGTCAAAAATCTAGACAGGGACTGATTCGCCCAACATGGTGAATGAGTCACAGTACTGGTTTTTTGCAAAATTTTCAGAAATTTTGAATTGTTTTTGATGTGTTTAATTTTGTATGATGTAGACCTAAGATGGAGATGCAAAATTTCAAATATTTTTTAGGAAATTGTATACAAAAATGCAAGCTAAATGCACTTTTTTTCTAATGCAAAAATTTGAAACCCTAGATGCAAATTCAATGCAATCTAGGATTAGGATGAAAATGGACTCCAAATCAGAAAATAATATGTTTAAAAATTGGATTCACCAAAATGAACCATAGATTTTTGGCACTCTAGGTCTTTCTAGCTCTTCTAGGGTTTTTCACCTAAAAGGAGAAAGAAAGGGGCCAAAGAATCTAGCTAGTTCACTCAATCTAAGATGTGTACGATGAAATTATGTCTAAATTAAATATTCTAGATGCAAATAATTGATAATATTTATTGATTAAGTATGCAAAACCTAAGAAATGTGACTTGTTTGAAAACACACTATGTAATGCAAAATCAACTAGAAATGAATGCAAAACTTAATAGAAATGAATGGGTTAATGGGGGCCAATTAATGATGATGTGAATGTCAAATAGGGCTTGGGACATGGAAATCAGTGTGAAAGTGTGATTAAATACACTTTACAACACTAAAATGAGGTCCACACAACCTAGGAAGGCACAAGAACTAATGTGAATGTGTGAGACACATTACAACACTAGTTTATCATTAAGTTTAATTCAAAAAACTTCTTTATTGATGTGATGATGTTATTAAATATATTTTATAATGTTGAATTAGGGAGAAGTGAGTTTATTAAGTCTAGAAAAGCGTGAAAGTCCTTTACAAGACTTTACAAAACCTTCACAAGACGTCAATAAACACATTTTAAAGGCCTAATGTGAGTGTTCAAGCCACATTACATCAATAAATCAAAGAAAAATATATCAAAAACTAAGAGGACATGCCTAAAAAGACCATGAAAATGACAAGTGGCCATTTTTCTACGGTGCAGTAACAATGTGAGAATGCAAATTTGAAATTAAGCCATGCATGAAATGAGCTAATTTAAGCTAGATCTAATGAAGTGCATGCAACAAAAACTCAGCCAACTGATACAAATAGTTAATGGCAGAAAACAGAGGCCTAAAAATAGGGTTTGCAGTGCTATAAATGGCAGTTTCAAGGGTGCTCAGGGACTAATTCGCCCAAGGTGGCGAATGAGTCACAATGGGGATTTTTTTGAATTTTTGAATTGTTTTTGATGATTTTAATACTGTATGAGATGTATCCTAATTGAAAATGCAATTTTTAGGTGATTTTCAATGATTTGAGATGCAAAAATGCAACCTATATGAACTTTTACTAATGCAAAAATTTAGAAACCCTAGATGCAAATTAACCAATGCAAATTTCCTAGTAAAAAGTTAATGATGATGGTGGACTCAAAATCAGAAAAGAAGGTATTCAAAAAGCAGGTTCACCAAAATGAAACAAAGATTTTTTTCACCTGTTGCACCTCTAGGGTTTTGCACTTAAAAGGAGAGAGACAAAGATCAATCACTTCATTTAAGAACAAACCCTTGATATTTAAATACAGAGGAGATTGAAATTTGTCAAAGGGGATTGTCCTAAAGGTTGAAAAATGATAAAATAGATTAACCAAAATGCAAAACTTAGAAAATGTAATATATTTCACTATGAAATGCAAAAATACCTAGAAAGATGAATAAAAATGCAAGTAAAGCAAAACAAAAAGTTGTGAAATAGAAAGTGTGTACCTAGAAATGTGTAGAAGCTAGAATGGAGACTGGAAATGCTGCTAATTCTAAAATTTTGACCTACTGGGACTCATACACCATTCTGGGTGAATCAATCCCATATCTAGAAAACTGCACTAGAGCCTGTTTCAGCCAAATGGGTATCCAAATATGTAGAAACCTCTAAAAAATAGGTATAGTGGGACTCATACGCCACTAACACTTTGACTTTTTTGAAAACTCGAAAGTGGAAATAGAAGCTCTCAGTCTGCTCTTTTTGTTCCTCCAGGTGTCCGGATTTGAAACCTTGATCTCTGACACTGTAAGTGACTTTTTGTGGATATTTTGACCTAGCCAACAAGGAGATGACTTCAACAAGTTTACAACTTATTCTTCAATGAATAAGGGGGACAAGGGGTTAGGCAGCCTTGTCCTCGTATGTCACTTGTCATTTCCTCTTTTGGCTAGCCATTAACCTTTCATGAACATATAAGAGCAAGCTTGGGATGTGGATGACATGCCTTAAGTTGGCTCGCATGTGACATACTGAGTTATCTTTAGCATTGTATTTTTTGGGGTAACCCTTCCATTCTTTTTCATGATGTAGCTTATTAGAAACATATGACTTGGCATAGAGATTTCAAAATAAGCTCTCATATCTTCTTCTACTTTAGAGCAATTTCTCACAGTAATGGTGTTAGCAACCGCTTTAAAGTGGGGGCATACATCGACACTCATGTTTCACTGCACAATTTTTTTTTTCTTCTTGCGATGTGTCCTCTCCTTGGTAGTGTCATTGAGCTTTATTTCCTCCAAGAACATGATATTTATTTTGACTTGTCCTCTCTTGGAAGCATTAAATACAATGTTCCCCAAGATGAGACCTTGCACTTGTCCTCTCTTAGAAGCAAGATGAGACCTTTTGCGCTTGTCCTCTCTTGGAAGTATTGGGGTATGATGTTCCCCAAGATGAGACCTTGTATTTATCCTCTCTTGGATATGTTAAGCATGATGTAATGTAACCTCTCTTGGCTAGGTCAAAATATCCACAAAAAGTCACTTATAGTGTCGAAGATTAGGGTTTCAGATGCAGACACCTGTAGGAACAGAAAGAGTAGACCAAGAGCTTCCATTTCCACTTTCAAGTTTTTAGAAAAGTCAAAGTGGACTCATAATCATACACTATTAGTGGATTATGAGTCACATTGTACCTATTTTTTAGAGGTTTCTACAGATTTGGATATCCATTTGGCTGAAACAAGCTCTAGTGCAGTTTTCCAGATCTGGGATTGATTCACCCAGAATGGCATATGAGTCCCATTAGGTCAAAATTTTAGAATCAGCAACATTTCTAGTCTCCATTCCAGCTTCTACACATTTCTAGGTGCACACTTTCTATTTCACAACTTTCTATTATGCTTTACTTGCATTTCTATTCATCTTTCTAGGTCTTTTTGCATTTCACAGTGTGTTTTCAAACATCTTGCATTTTCCAGGTTTACATTTGGTAGTAAATCTCTTTAATTTTTGTTTTAGCCTTTAGGATGATCCCCTTTGACAGATTTCAATATCCTTTGCATTGAAATCTCAAGGGTTTATTCTTGAGTGAAGTGTTGACCTTTGTCTGTCTCCTTTTAGGTGCAAAACCCTAGAGGTGCATGAGGTGACAAAAATCTTCGTTTCATTTTGGTGAACCTGACATGAAATGAATATTTTTTCACCTCTTGCACCTCTATGTTTTTTCACCTAAAATGAGAGAGACAAAGATTATTCACATAGGGTTCACCAAAATGAAATGAAGATTATTGTCGCCTCTTGCACCTCTAGGGTTTTGCACCTAAAAGGAGAGACAAATACCGACACTTCACTCAAGAACAAATCCTTGAGATTTCAATGCAAATGAGATTGATATCTATCAAAGGGGATCATACTAAAGGCTAAAAACTAAAAAAAGAGATTCACTACCAAATGTAAACCTAGAAAATGCAAGATGTTTGGAAACACAGTGTGAAATGCAAAATGACCTAAAAATGCAAATAAACTGTAACATAAACTTATGAGATTAAAAGTGTGCACCTAGAGACTTGTAGAGGTTGGAATGAAGACTTTAAATGCATCTGATCCTAAAACTTTGACCTACTGGGACTTATACGCCATTTTGGGTGAATTAGTCTCAAATCTAGAAAACTATATCGGGGCCTGTTTTAGCCAAATGGGTATCCGGATCTACAAAAATCAATGAAAAATAGGTACAGTGGGACTCATATGCCACTAAACACTTCACTCAATAATAAAAACTCAAGAATAAACTAACTCTAGCACTAATAATAACTCTAACCCTAACCCTAACCCTAAAACTAGTGCACTAATTCTAACTCTAACTTTGACCCTAACCATAACTCTAACTCTAACTCTAACCATAAAAATCACAATAATTCTAACCCCAAACCTAACTCTAATTCTATCTCTAACCTTTACCCTAACCTTAACTCTTATTCTAAGTCTAATCCTAACCTTAACACTAGCTCTAAGACTAACCCTAAACCTAACACTAACATGATTTCTAACCCCAACACTAACACTAATCATAAATGTAACCTTAACACTAACCCCAACTCTAAAAATAACATTAATTCCAATTCTAACCTTAGTACTAACCCTAATTCTCATCCCAATCCTATCCCTAAACTTAAACCTAAACCTAACTCTAACACTAATAGTAACTCTAACCCTAACCCTAAAACTAGTGCACTAATTCTAACTCTAACTCTAACTCTAATTCTAACTCTAATTCTAACTCTAATTTTGACCCTAACCTTAACTCTAACTCTAACCATTAGTGTTTGGTTTGAATATGGTCACCTTCAAAGAAAGTGCCCCAAAGCTGCAAGTTTTTCTAGTTCTGGTTCAATTAGGGTTAGAATTTAAAAAGGTTTCAATTAGGTTAAGGATTAGAATCAGGGTTAGGGTCCAACAATAGTTATGATTCAATTAGGGTTACATATAAGGTTCAATTAGGCTTATTGTTATGGTTAGGGTTAGGATTTAATTAGGGTTACATATAGGGTTTGATTATGGTTAAGGTTGGGATTAGAGCTTCAATTCAATTATGATTACAATTAAATTGGGGTTTAATTATAGTTAGGTTTAGGGTTAAATTATGGTTCTAGGATAAAGCTTGGGGTTACAATTAGTGCTAGGGTTATTAATATCTTATAATTAGGGCTATTGGATAAAACTTGAGTTCACGATTATGAATAGTGTTAGAGTTAGAATGGAGGTTATACTTTGAGTTAAAATTAGCATTTGCATTAGGGTTACTCTAACATTGTAATTATAATTATAACTATAACTATAATTAGGGTTACACTTATGAATATAGGGTTCAATTAGAATTATAGTGAGGGTTTAATTAAGGTAAGGGTTTAATTCTTCTAGTTCTGGTTATCTCTTTTCGAGGGTGCTTTGGTTGCTTTTTCCTGGTGTGTCTTGATATTTTCTACTTGGAGTACATTTGTTTTCTTGAGGATGGCGCTGCAAGCTTCTTTTAATTTGTAGAAGCCTATTTCTTCTTTGCTAGAGAGAGGTCCCTCTTATTCTAATTTAGATAACCCTAATGTGGGTTTTTCTTGACAAGGGTTAGAGTTAGAGTTAGAGTTAGAGTTAGAGTTAGGGTTAGGGTCAAAGTTAGAGTTAGAATTAGTGCACTAGTTTTAGGGTTAGGGTTAGAGTTACTATTAGTGTTAGAGTTAGGTTTAGGTTTAGGTTTAGGATTAGACTTAGAATTAGAGTTAAGGTTCGGGTAAAGGTTAGAGATATAATTAGAGTTAGGGTTGGGGTTAGAATTATTGTAAGTTTTATAAAGTTAGAGTTAGAGTTAGGGTTAGGGTTAGAGTTAGTATTAGTGTTAGAGTTAGGTTTAGGTTTAAGTTTAGGGATAGGATTGGGATGAATATGGTCACCTTCAAAGAAAGTGCCCCAAAGCTGCAAATTATTCTAGTTCTGGTTCTTCTCATCCCCATTCTTCTTCTATGGTTGACAAGGGTAAGGTGCCTATGTAGGGGGTGGTGGCAGATAAAGATGGGTTTGTACCAGTTAAGTTGCGAAATAAAAGTCGAGGTCAAAAGAGGACTCTCAAAGATAGGAAGGAAGAGGAGATGTTTAATACATTTGATGCTCTAGATGAGTTAGTCCATGAGTAGGGGGTTTCCCTCTATATGCAAGTTGAGGCTATCCCCTTAGTTGAGCAGCATATTGTCTCTCAACCAGACATTACCTCATCTTTGGCTCATGTGGAAGATCCTCGGGTGTTGGTTACTAGTGCTATCTCCCCTGCTATTGTGCTTGGGTATTCTAGTGTGTTGGTGGAGGTTTCAGGTGCTGGTCTTGCAGGTGGGACAAGTTTTGAAGAAACTGTTAAAAATAAATCTTCCTCTTCTTTTCCTATTTTGGGTTTGTAACAAAAACCCTTGAAGAAGGGTGCTCTAGAAAAGCCTCTGAAGGTAGGTAGGAAGAAGGATTAGGAAAAGGTAAAGTTGGCGGGTGAGACATTGGCTAAGTCTGGTTCGATGATGATGTTGGATTCTCATTTCTCCCACCCTTCATGATGATTGTGTTATCTTGGAATGTAAGGGGTATGGATAGCATCCCTAGTCAAAAGGCTATTCATGATTTGGTTCGTGTTCACTCTCTGGATATGGTCTTCCTCCAAGAGACCAAGTTGTTTGTTGATGGTATGATGTGGTGCACGTCTAGGATTTGGAATAGAGGGATATGCCAGTGCGTGGGTGTGCAAGGTAGCTTTGGTGGTCTTACTTTCTTATGGGATCCTCAGCGTGTTACCCCCATTTGGTGGTTCTCTTGTAGATACCCCATTTCTCTTGTTGTGACTAGTTTGGAGTCAGGGGAGAGAATCCTCTTCTCTAACATCTATGCTCCTTCTGACATCCCTAGTAAGGTGTTCTTGTGGTCTCATGTTAGTTATATGTGATCCTTGGATCCTTTTCTTCCCTAGATGAGGAGAAAAGGGGTGGTATTGCTCGATTGGACCCTTCCTTTGATCTCTTAAGGGACAATACAACTTGTTTGCGGTTGGTGGATATCAAGCCCTCGAATGGTGTTTTTACTTGGAACAATAGGAGGATCGGTGAGGATGCCATTCTAGAAAGGTTAGACAGGTTTCTGATGTCCAAATTTTGGGTTGGTGATAGGTGGATGACAAGCTCTAAAATCTTGGATTGGCATGGCTCGGATCACTGGCCAATTAAATTTTCTGCCCATCTGGCTAATTTCTCTAATCAATAGTCTTTTAAATTTTAGCTAATGTGTCTTAGGGATGAGAGGCTCTATAGAGGTGGAGGAGTGGGAGCTTAGAGAGGATTGTTTTTGGAAACAAAAGTCCTGCATTGATTGGTTGCAAGAAGGTGATAGGAATACCCCTTTTTTTCACAACTCGGTGAAAGAAAGAAGGTAGGGTAATGTCATTTCTTCTCTTTGTTCTCTTGGGGGAACTGTTCTCTCTTCCTCTTTTGAGATTTTGAGAGACTCTATTCATTTCTTTTTTTCTCTATTTTCTGAAGATTCTCCTCCTAATGGTGAGGAGGAAGCTGCTATCTTGACTTGTATACCTCCTCTCGTGACCAAGGACATGAATGACTCCCTTATCAAACCTATTACCTTGAAGGAATTGGAGAATGTTGTGTTTTAGTTGAAGAAAGGAAATGCTCCAGGTCCTTGTGGGTTTCTAGCCAAGTTCTTTCAAGAGTTTTGTGAGGTGATCAATCCTAACTTGCTTGAGGTTGTCCAGGAGTTTCAAAGGAATAAGCAATTGTTGTAGGCCATGCATGCTACTTTTTTTGCTCTTCTCCCTAAACGAGAAGGTGTTGATTCTTTGGATCTTCTTAGAACAATTTCTTTGTGCATTATGATGTACAAAATAATAACCAAACTGATTGTTGAACGCCTGAAGCCATGGCTAAACAGGTTGATTTCTGAGGAATAGGGTGGATTCATTGTTGGTAGATAGATCTTGGATGGTGTTGTCATTGCAGCCAAGGCTATTCATTGTATGGCTTCTTCTAGAGAGAAGGCTATGCTTATTAAGTTGGACATGGCCAAAGCATATGATCAAGTAAAATGGTCTTTCTTATCCAAGATTTTAAGGGCTTTTGGGTTCGGTAGTGAATGGATTGAATGGGTCATGAGTTATGTTACCTCATCTTCTTTGTTCTTATCAATGGGGAGCATTCTAATCTTTTCACGGCAACTAGGGGCCTCCAGCAGGGGGATCCCTTATCCCCTTATTCATTTTGATGGCAAAGGGATTGGGGAGATTTATTAAATCTCGAGTGGAGTGTGGGCTTATTCAGGGATGGAAATGGGAAACAATCTGCCTCCTCAATCTCATCTCCAATTTGTGGATGACACCACCTTGATGGGGTTAGCTAGAATGGATGAAGCAGTTAATATGAGGAAGACCTTGGATTGCTATTTAGCTGCTTCAAGGAAAAACATCAATGAGATTAAGTCCTATATTTACTTCTTTAATAGCCCTAAAATTATTCAACAAAGAATTTCTAGGATTTTAAGATTTCAGATTGGTTCACTTCCCTTCAATTATCTTGTTATTCCTCTGGATTTCCACACACTTTCAAGGGGTTATTGGCAGGATGTGATCAATAAATTTTGTAGAAAGGTCTGCCATTGGACTTGTAGGTGGCATTCTATAGCTGGTAGAGTAACTCTTTTAAAGTCTGTGGTTTAAGCCTTCTGATTTATAGGTGTTTTGTGTTGTCTACCCCTACTAGTTTCATCAAAGGCTTTGAGAGTCTTTTTTGACAGTTTTTGTGGCCTAGTAATCTTCTTTCGAGAAAGTGGAGCTTGGTTAAGTGGGATTTTGTGTGTCAGCCATAGCAAGAAGGGGGTCTAGGATTGTGAAGGGATGATTAGAATGGAAAAGCCTTGGTAGCTAAGCTCTATTGGAGATGGTGCTCTCAACAACATCAGTGTTGGCCAAGATCCTTACCTCTAAATATTTGTGGGATGTGGAGGGTGCTAAGGTGCCTTAGATTAGTCTTATGGGGAAAGGTTTTATGATTTTGGGTACTCTCAAAAGAGGTGCCAAGTTGGTTAAATAGGGTCTTTTCTGGATTTGCAACAAAGGCTTAGATGCTCTTGTTTGGCATGATACTTGGGATGGCTTCCCTCCTATCATGTCTTCTCATCCTCAATTACAAGACTTGTGTTAGATTTTTCTAGAAGATGGAGCAGAGTGATGGAATTTAAAGCCCCTCAGGCTTTGGGGAAAGTTAATGGTTTTAGGTGGAAGGACCTACATGAGTGGCTATCAGGGGGTTCGGTGGGGGATCGATAGGAGTTGGATTCTATTTTGGTTGGCAGGGTGTGTAGTTCTCTCCCTAAGAGGGATGTTCTTGCTTAGGGTCATGACTCAAATTATTTGTTGCCTCTAGCTATTGGGTATTGGATAAGTAGGCTTTTGGTAGTGTTGGGGTTCCATGGTGGAGACAGATTTGGAATAAATTCTTTTGGCCAAAATGTAACTTTTTCTCTTGGTTGGTGGTTTATAATAAATGCTTGACTTGGGAGAATCTTTGGAAGCATGGTTTTCAGGGTCCTTCAATGTGCTTCTTGAGTTCAAATAAAGATGAGACTGCCTCCCATCTCTTCTTTCAGTGCCTCTATGCTAGGATAATTTGGCATTTCTTGTGGGAGGCTTGGAATCATCAGTGCAGACATGTCTCTTCCCTAGAAGAGTTTTGGTGGAGTCTTGGAATCCTTCCTATTAAGAATTTCTTCTTACAAATTTCCTAGTCTATTGGTTCCAATTTGATCATCTGGCACATTTGGTTGTAGCGCAGCCACAAGATTTTTTTGGATAAGAAGCTTCAGTTGTGGTTGCAAATTTTGGGAGATCTTCAAGATACTTTAGCTACTAAGTGTGATCTGTTGATTCCAGTGGATCCTAGTGATATAAGAGTGGTTCATAATCTGGGGATTTCGATTGGTGGTAGGGCCAAGTCCAAGCCTGGTCTGGGTTGGAGTACTAGAGGAAAGATATTTAGGGGGGGACATTGGAATCCCCCTCCCCCTGGAGTTCTAAAAAATAACATTGATGGGTCTCTAGAGGCAATCCAGGGCATGCTGGGGTTGGTGGAGTTGATAGGGATAGTTCTGGAGTGGTAGAGTTTTTCTTCTTTGAGTATAAGGGGAATAATTCTAATAACCTTATGGAGGTGTTGGCTATTATTTTGGCCTTGAAATAGGCTTGTGCTCTTGGTTGGAGAAGGGACATTTGTGATTTTAATTCTCAGATTGTGATTGACTTGCTGAACATGAGTCAATTAGAGGATGCTAGCTGGCAGTTAGCTACGGTGGTTAAGCAAATCACCTATCTTGGAAGAGTTATGGATTCTCTCACCTTTTTCCATATCCTATGGGAATGGAATAAGGTGGTAGATGGGTTGGCCAAGTGGGCTTCAAAGAGGATGGGGAATTGGATTGTGAATGATTAGGACAGTTTGCCTGGGAATCTTGCTCATGAGTTGGAGGATTTGGTCACAAAAGACATGAGATGTTGTTTAGGTACTGCTTGAGTGTTTTTCTTGGATTATCTTGCTCCCTTGTGGAGTGCTTGTACTTTTATATCTTGTATTGCTTTCTTTGATTAATAAAGTTTTTACCCTCTTCTATAAAAAATATTAATTAAAAGAAAAACTCAATATTAAGCAATAAAAATATATAAAATTGAATGTAAATATAGATAAATTCTTAAATAAAATTTTAAAAATAAAAAAGTACTTCCAATAGAATATTAATATTAAAATAAACTATACTTTTATATTCAAAGTTACAAGTAAATCAAACTTTTAGAGTTAACAATATAATGAAACATATTAAAAAGGTAAAATATTTTTCAATTTTGATTACATAATTTTTTAATCTTTTGATATCACAGACTTTGGAAGTTTCATGTTTTTAATGTAAAATGTTATTAAAATTGTTTAAAAAATAATAATCAATATTTTAAAGAATTTTTTTAAATAGAAATATTAATAATAAAGACTTTTAATTAAATCTTAAAACTATTTGAACCATAACCCTATACCTAACACTAACCCTTATCCTAATTGAACCCTAATCCTCGCCCTAATTGAACCCTAACCCTACCTTGAATGTAGCCCTATTTGAACCCAACCATAATACTAACCCTAAGTTTTATCATACACCCTAACCATAAACCTAACCCTAATTGAACCCTAACCCTTATTAAACCCTAAAACCTATTTGAACCCTAACCCTAATTAAACCTATGTGAACCAAGATCCTAATACCTGCAATAGACAACAAACAAACATATAATTAGATTCCAATGCAAGTTAAGACCAAGATTCCCCATAAAATCCATTTAACTATGCTCAAAATAGGAATAAAACAAGAACTCAATGAAAGATAATAAAAACAAACTAAATCTTATTAAGAACATGCAAATTCTTGATCTTATGGGGTGGTTGGTGCCAATTTGATGTGGAAATTGGCCCTTTCCCAACTCCTATGCAAGCTTTGATGATTTGATGAAGATTGTGATCCACTTTGTTGAAGGTTGAAGTGTGCTCCAAGATAAAATTTGCATAACCTAGCTATAAAACTCAATGAGATGGATGAAGATTGCTATGAATTTGAGTATAGAAGTTTACTCAAGTTGTGGATGATCAACTGAGGAATGAAGCCTCTTATTTATAGAATGACAAGTTGGAGAAGTCCCCAAAATGAAGCAATGTGGGACTAAAATTCAACCAATGGCAAGGTGCCACTTGTCAAGATGAGAATGGATGAAGGATGTGCACATTTTGATGAATGTGCCCATAAATGCAATTAGTATTTGAAAATGGTGAAATGACATGTAAGAGGGAAAAAAATGCTTTAAATGCCACTTGGCTCAATGCACAAGGACATGTAAGATGAAATAAATGCCTTGTTGGAAGGACAAAGTCCACTTGGATTTTGAGTTCAAATTTGAGGGAATATTCCTCCATTATGCCATGTTGAGGGAAAATAGAGATTTAATAAATGAATTAAATCTATTTTCATGTGCAAGTGGCAAAAGCTAGAGGATGGGACATGGATGAGGATTAAATTAATCAAAGGTTAATTAATTTAATGAAGGATTAGATGATGTGACAAATTTGACTTAGGTTTATAGGTTAATTTAAATCAAATATGAGAAGAATGTGATGCAAAGATTAAATAAATAAAGATTTTTGATTTATTTAATTAAAGGGGATGAAGTTAGATTAAACTAAATAAGGTTTTAATTTATTTAATTTAATGGGTGGACTTTAGAGATTTAATCAAATAAAATGAATTATTTAATTAAATAGGGATAATTAGACTAGATTGGTTGATTTAATTAACAAGGGGGAAAGACTTAATTAGATAAAATGATTTATTTAATTAAGAGAGGAAAATTCATGAATTTAATCAAATAAGGGTGTTCGATTAAATGGTTAGACTAAAGGGTAATTCAGGACGAAATCCTGTTAGTAATTGGGATCAAGTATGTCAGTATATTTTTCATGTCTACAAAACCCTAACCTTAATTTAACCTAACCCTAGCCCTAATCCTAATTGAACCATAACCATAATTAAAATCTAACCATAAATTTGAACCCAAATTAACCCTAATTGAACCCTAATCCTACCTTGATTAAACCCTAATCATAACCCTAATTGAACCCTAACTCTAACCTTGACCTTAACCCTATTTGAACCCCAACTCTAACCCTAACTCTAGCTTTATTTATCATAGAACCTTAACCTTAACCCTAATTGAATCATAATTATAAACTTAAGTAAGCATTGACCCTAATTGAACCCTAACCCTAATTGAACCTTGATCCTAATTGAACCCCAATTGAACTCTAACCCTAATTTGACTCTTAAGCTCTAATTTGACTCTTACCATATCTTTAGACTCTAATTAAATACTAACCCTAATTTAACCCTAATCCTAACCCTAACCCTAATTGAACCCTTAACCTAAATCTAAACCTAACTCATATTAATTGTAACTTTAAATCTAATCCTAAAACTAAAACTAATTCTAATTGTGATCTTAACCCTACCCCTATTTCTCACCCTAACCTTAACCCTAAATATAAACCTAACTCTAGCACTAATTTTAACTCTTATCCCTTACCCTAACCCAAACCCTAATACTAACTTTAAATCTAACTCTAATCCTAACCCTAACCATAACTCTAACCTTAAATCTAACACAATAATTTTAACCTCAACCCTAACTCAAATTCTATCTCTAACCCTATCCCTAACCCTAATCTTAACCCTTAACATAAACTTTAATTCTAACTCTAACCCTAATCTTGACCCTAACCCTAACTCTTTTGTTGACCCTAAACCTACCACTAGCATTATTTCTTACCCCAACACTAACACTAATTGTAACTTTAACCCTAACACTAACCCCAACCCTAAAATTAACAATAATTATAAGCCAAACTCTAACTCTAACCCTAAGTAAACACTAACCCTAATTGAACTCTAAATTTAACCTTAATTAAACCTTAACCCTAACCCTAACCCTAAGTGAACACTAACCCTAGATGAACTCTAACTCTATCTTAATTAAACCCTAACCTTAACCCTCAAGCTTTATTGTAGAAGGTCCTAACCTTACCCCCTAACATTAATGAATTCTAACTATAACCCTAAGTAAACACTAACACTAATCTAACCCTAACCCTAATTACACCATAACCCTAATTGAACCCAACCTTAACCCTAGTCCTAATTGAACCCCCATTGAACCCTAATCCTAATTAAAATCTAACCCTAACTTTGAACCATAATTAATTCCTAGGCCTAATTAAACTCTAACACTAACCCCAACACTAACCCTATCCCTAACCCTAATCCTAACCCTAACCCTTAACCTAACCCCAACCCTCACCCTAACCCTAATTCTAACTTTAATCCTAATCCTAACCATAACCCTAACTCTAATGCTAATCCTAAACCTAACACTAACATTATTTCTAACCCCAACACTAACACCAATTGTAACTCTAACCCTAACCTTAACTTTGAACCCTAATTAAATCCTAACCCTAATTGAATCCTAATGTATTATCCCTTACCCTAATTGAACCCTAACCCTAGCCACAAGTGAATACTAACCCTAATTAAACACTATCCCTTACCCTTAACCTAACCCTAACCCTAGCTCTAACAATAATTGTAACTTTAAATTTAACCCTAATCCTAATTCTAAAACTAACACTAATTCTAATTGTAACACTAACCCTATCCCTATTTCTCATCCCAATCCTATCCCTAAACTTAAACCTAAACCTAACTCTAACACTAATAGCAACTCTAACCCTAACCCTAACCCTAACCCTAACCCTAACCCTAAAACTAGTGCACTAATTCTAACTCTAACTTTGACCCTAACCCTAACTCTAACTCTAACTCTAACCCTAAAAATCACAATAATTCTAACCCCAACCCTAAAACTCACAATAATTCTAACCCCAACCCTAACTCTAATTCTATCTCTAACCTTTACCCTAACCTTAACTCTAATTCTAAGTCTAATCCTAACCTTAACCCTAGCTCTAAGACTAACCCTAAACCTAACACTAACATGATTTCTAACCCCAACACTAACACTAATTGTAACTATAACCTTAACACTAACCCCAACTCTAAAAATAACATTAATTCCAATTCTAACCTTAACATTTACCCTAATTGAACTCTAACTTTAACTCTAATCAAACCTTAACCCTAACGTGTTATCCCTAACCCTAATTGTAACCCTAAGTGAACACTAACAAGGGTTGAACCCTAACCCTAATTAAATTATAATCCTAGTTAAATTCTAACCCTACTTCAACACTAACCCTAATTTAACCCTAACCCTATTAAATGCTAACCTTATCGCTATTCCTAATTGAACCTTGATTAAACTCTAACCCTAACTTTGAATCCTAATTGAACCCTAACCTTAACACTAACCCTTACTTGAATTTAATCCTAAACCTAATCATAAGTGAACACTAACCTTAATTGATTTCTAACTCCAACCTTAATTGAACCCTAACACTAACCCTAATTAAACATTCACCCTAACTTTAATTAAGGTCTAACCCTAACTTTGAACCCTAATTAAATTATAAACCTAATTGAACCCTAACCCTAATAGTAACCCTAATTGAACCCTTTAATTGTAATCCTAATTGAACCCTAACCTTAATTGAACCTTTACCCTAACTAAAATAATAAGTGTAACCCTAATTATAATCATAATTCTAACTTTAGAGCTAACCCTAATGCAAATGCTAATTCTAACTCAAATTGTAACCTTCATCCTACTCTAACCCAAATTCAACCCTAACCCTAAGCTAATTAAAGTCTAACTCTAACCCTAATTGAACCCTGATTAAACCTTAACCATAATTAGTCTCTAATATTTCCTCTAAACCCTAATTCAATCTTAACCCTAATTAAACTTAACCCTAATCCTAATAGTAACCCTTACCCTAAATGAACCCTAACCCTAATTATAATAGTAACCCTTACCCTAATTAAACCCTAACCCTAACCTAACCCTAATGGAACCCTATCCCTAACCTTGACCCCAATCTTATTTAAACCCAACCCAAACCCTAACCATAACCCTAACCCTAACACTAACCCTTACCCGAGTTGAATCCTACCCTAACCATGTACGTGAATACTAACCCTAATTGAACTCTATCTCTAACCCTAATTAAAACCTAAGCCTAATTGAACCCTAACCCTTACTAAACCCTAACCCTTATTAAAACTTAACCCAAATTGAACCCTAACCCAAGCCCTAATTAAACCCTAACCCAAACACTAATTGAACACTAACCCTTATTGAATTCTAACCCTAAGTTAATTGACCTTGATTGAACCCTAACCCTAATTAAACTCTAACCCTACATTTGAGCCCTAATTAAATCCTAACCCTAACTGAACTATAATGCCAACTCTATTGAACAAGACAATTGAGAGGGGGATGAATCAGTTGTAACAATTTTGACCTTTGAAACTTTCACTAGGAGTTAGATCAATTACCATTCACAAATCCTTTACTCTGCTAATGTTATTAATAATTAAGTGTAAATCAAAAACTGAAAGAAGTAAAATCTTACACCCAATAACACCAAATTTACATGGAAAACCCAATAAGAGAAAAACCACAGTGAGGATTAGCTCACAATAGAGAGAATATCAAACCGAATACAAAGGCTCACTGCCAAAACATGACTTACCATCTAGAACATGACTCACTATCCAACAAGGGTTAACCACTTAGAGGGCTCATTGCCACATAATTACAAAGAAGATAAAAGAGATTTGTTACAAAGAGAAACAATCTCAATGCAATAGAGATTTCCACCACAATTCACTCACACACTTGTAGACATGCTTGAATGATAGAGTACACCTTCAGCTCACTGCCTCCAAAAACTCAACAATTAGATTTCGCATTGATCTGCTCAAACTCACATCACACACACACACACACACTATTTCACATATATCTCACATCTATCTTGCTCCTGCATTCATCTTTCACAAACATCAAACAACTTATATTTATACCATCTTGAATCCTTGAAACTCAGCCAAGGTCGGCCATACACCATTTGCATTTACAAGTTCAAATTAGGTCAGTGCCAAAACATTCTATGGTGGAATTAGAATGAGGGTGACCAAAAAACACAAATAAGTCCCAACATGCTTTAACATGCTTCCATAAACTTCTTGAGTAGTGTTTAACACAAGGTCGACCAATACCAGTGTAAAACACAAACAAAATTAACTTGAACATGATCTTATCAACTTATTTTTTAGAACCACAATTCCTTAGACCACAAATCAAAGAAATATGAAGCAACAACATTTCTCCTAGACCGTAGCCAAATACACATAAAAGAAAAGTACACATACTAGTGAACATATCTCACACTATACAACGATCCAGAAACCCAAAATCTGGATATAGCAACTTCCAACAACCATGAACAATACTTCAGATCCTCATTAGCATAATAACACATCCCAGAGCAAAACTTGGAGAAAACACTGAATACCTGCAAAATTTCTTTATTACAATTTTCTTAATATCCTTGACATATACAATCAATGACCTGTTTCCATGACAACAATAACAACAACTAGTTGATAACCAGTTAACCAGTTGACATCAATGACAACACCTTCATACTTGCAACAATATCCCCCTTTGTCATTAATGGCAACACATGATGTGAAAAACCATCAAAGATAACACAATAGTTTTGAATCATCAATCTCCAAGAATGCTTTCTTCCCTTTACTTTATTTTTCACATGATAATTTCTCCCCCTTTGACATCAATGGTAAAGGAAAAAGATGTTTTACATTGTTTTCCCCTTTGAAATTAAGAACATTTCCAGTACTGAATACTCCCCCTTAGGAGTACACCCAAACACTTCTTCAATGACAACACGTGACACTACTTGCTCCCCCTGAGAGGTAGCCACCAAACATTAGTCCAAAAGAAAGATAAATCCATAGACCCACCAAACTAATGCATCTCCATATGCATCTAGTTTAAGAAAAGAGGGGTAATAACCCATAACTTCTCTCAGAGATACTCAAAAGTATCTTTAAGAAGAGCCTTAGTAAATATATCAACAACCTAATCCTTTGCAGGTACATACTTAAGCTTTACTTCATTCTCCACAACCTTTTCTCTCAAAAAATGATACCTTATTGATATATGCTTTTTCCTTGAGTGCATCACTAGATTCTTTGAAATGTTAATTGCACTTGTATTATCATAGAAGATAGAAATAGGATCATCATATACATTACTCTAATATCCTTCAATGCCTGTCTCATCCATAAAACTTGTGTACAACAAGATGCTGCAACAATATACTCAGCTTCTGTAGTGGATAAGGAAAATGAATCTTGATTTTTACTTAACCATGACACCAATCTGCAACCAAGAAAGAATGCACCACCACTTGTACTTTTTCTGTCATCAACACAACCCACCCAATCTACATTTGTATAAGCACTTAGTGTAAAATCAATATCCCTAGGAAACCACAAGCCATAATTCAGAGTTCCATTCAAATATTTGAATATCCTCTTAACAACAACAACATGTGTTCCTTTAGGGTCTTCTTAAAATCTATCCATAAGACAAATTGCATGCATGATATCTGGTCTAGTAGTAGTTAAATACAACAATCCTCCAACCATAGATTTGTATTTTCTATGATCAACCTAAGGTGAATCATCATATTGACTCAATTTGTAGCCAATCACCATAAGAGTGCATACTGGTTTGGAACCATCCATCCCAAACTTCTTCAAAATTTCTTTTACATACTTTGACTATGAAATAAAAATTCCTTTTTCTATTTGATTGATTTGCATCCCAAGAAAGAAATTCATCTCACCAAACATATACATCTCAAACTCTTTTTGTATCTCTTCAGCAAACATCTTGCACATTGTTTCATTTCCTCCAAAGATAATATCATCAACATATACAACCACTATCAAGATTTTGTCATTTTCAATTTTGAAATAAAGATTGCTATATGTTGTACCTTTATTGAAACCTTGTTGAATCAAATATCTATCCAACCTTGGATACCAAGCCCTAGGAGCTTGCTTCAATCCATATAAATCCTTCTTTAATTTGCAGACCATATTCGATTGATCTGACAATTGAAATCCTTCTGGTTGTTCCATGTAGACTTCTTCCAACTCACCAGTCAAAAATGTAGACTTTACACCCATTTGATAAACTTTAAAATCTTTATGAGCAACAAATGCCAAAAACATTTTGATAGCTTCCATCCTAGCCACTCAAGAAAAAGTCTCTTGAAAATATATACCTTCTACTTGTGAGTAACCATTACACACAAGCCTTGCCTTATTTCTGACCACTTCTCCATTCTCATTCAACTTGTTTCTAAGTACCCATTTTGATCCAATTATATTTTTATATTTCGATCTAGGAACCAATTCCCAAGTTTGATTCTTCTCAATTTGCATAAGTTCTTCCATTGCTCTCATCCAATGCTCATATTTACATGCCTCACTCACTGTCTTAGGTTCAACTTCAAAAAGTAAACAAAAATTTAATTTAGCAACAACTCTGCTTCTTTTCAATACTCCTTTTCTCTTGTCTCCAATGATTTGATTTTCTGAATGATTCTTTTGCACATATTTAGGTGTCTTTGGGGACAACACTAGAGCTTCTTCTTTTTCATTATACTTTTCCACAACTTATTCTACTTATTTGTAATCAGGTTTATCTGATACATATCCATCAACTTCAAATGAATTCTTCTATGCTTCATCAACCTTGACATTTGCGCTTTCTACAATGTTAGTATTTTATTGAAACATATGTAAGATTTTCTTTTAGTAGAGTATCTAAGAAAGATACCCTCATCACATCTAGCATCAAACTTCCCTAAATTCTCTTCATCTCTTTTGATATAACATTTGCTTCCAAATACCTTGAAATACTTGATAGTAGAAATTCTTTCACACCATAACTCATACCCCTGGGTCTTAGTACTGTTAGCTTTTGATTGAACTCAATTGAACACATAAACAACAGTGTGAATAGCTTCTCTCTATTAAAATTTTGGTAGACCCGCCTCAGTAATCATTGATCTAGCAACTTATTGAATCGTTCTATTTTTTCTTTCAACAAATCCATTCTACTGAGGAGTTCTTAGAGCAAATAACTATCTTTTTATTCCATAAACTTCACAAAGCATATTAAAATCATTGGAGATGAATTCGCCACCTCTGTCAAACCTTCACCTCAAACATTTTATTCTCAAATTTACTTCATTCTCAACCATAGCCTTAAATGCCTTGAATTTATCTAATGCATCAGATTTCTCTTTGAGAAAAGTAACCCATGTATATCTAGAGTAATCATTAATCAGAAGCATAAAATACCTGTCACTTTGTAGACTTTTCACCCTTTTAGGACCATAGAGATCTGCATGAATCAAATCCATTAGTCTGGTAGTAGATTGTTCCTTTGACCTAAAGCTATTTCTAGCTTGCTTTCCAAACTAACAATCCTTACAAATAGCATTAAAAGGCCTTCTAATCCTCAGTAAATCTCTTACAACTTGTACAACACTGATTCTCACCATATTATCAAAATTTATGTGACACATCCTCTAGTGCCATAACCGATTGTCATTAATCTGAGACATAAAGCAATGTCCATAAACACCCTTAAGTTGATAAATATTTCCTTCAAACTTCTTTCTAACAGTAATCATTATTCTGGATCCTTTCCTTATTTCCCATTTCTCATTTTTGAACACAAGATTATATCCTTTACTACACATCTATCCAACACTCAAGAGATTATTCCTTAAAACCTTAACATAGTAGACATCATCAATATTATGCTTGCCATCAAAACTTACTGAACCTATCCCACAAATCTTAGCACGAGTATCATCTCCAAAATTAACTAAGCCTCCATCATATTTTTCAAGTTTAACAAACTTACTCTGATCACCAATCATGTGATGTGAAAAACCACTATCAATAACCCAGTAGTTCTTTTCTTATTTAGCATGAAAAGAAAAGATTACAGTATCTTCAACTTTCTCTAGAGCACTTTCCTTCACCTTTATGTCAGTATTAGTAGGAGTAGATTCATCTTTTATAGCCAAGAACAAGCATTCATTATCATCAAAATCTCTATAATCAGATTCTTCATTAGAAATACCAACATCTTCATTCACATAATATGCTCTCTTGATCATCTTTCCTTTGTTATCTTTTCCTTCTCTATGTTTATTCTTCTTAAAAGTCTTTATGGACATCTCAAAGCATAATGACCAATTCTTCCACAACTAAAACATTTGAAAGGTAACTTACTGTGATACTTAACGAAGCCCTTTTTCATTCTTACAAAGTTAGCTTCCACTTCATCGAAGTTTTCTTCATTCGGATCTTCAGCTCTTGTAGCCCTAAAAGTAGTTTCTATCTTCAATCCATTTCTCAAGCTAGGATTTCTCATTTCAAATGATGTTAGAGTACCCAAAATCTGATCTTTAGTATAGGTCTTATAATCTATAAATTATTCAATAGCAGATACCTTTTCACTATATACATCAGGGAGAGTTATGAGAATCTTCTTTACTATCCTTGATTCATCCACTATTGCACCAAGTCCTTGCATTCCACCTACCATCTCATCCACTCTTTATACATAGGATTTAATGTTCTCATCTTAGACATATGCAAGATTTTGAATTGTGCCTACAAGTTCTATAACTTTGCTTCTTTAACCTTTTCATCTCCTTCATGAATCTTGTCCAATGTATCCCATACCTCTTTAATAGTTTTCATATTTTAGACTTTAATTAATTTAGAATGTGAAAGAATATTCTTTAAAATAAACTTTTCCTTATTGTTTGCTTCATGTGCCTTGATCTCATCAACTGTACTTGGACCATTAGCAGGAGCAATGTATGCAGTATTATAAGATTTCTCAACATCATATCCAAAGTATTCTAGATATCCTTCCATATTTTTCTTTCAGAAGGAATAGTCAGTACCATCGAACCTAGGACAGTCAATAGTGATCTTGCTCACCATCACAAACCTTCCTTAAGCAGTTAAACTCTTCTCCAAGGAACCAAGCTTTGATACCGATTGTTGAACAAGACAACTGAGAGGGGAGTGAATCAGTTGTAACAATTTTACCCTTTGAAACTTTCACCAGGAGTTAGATCAATTACCATTCACAAATCGTTTACTCTAATAATGTGATTAATCATTAAGTGTAAAGTATAAACTGAAAGAAGTAAAATTATACACACAATAACACCAGATTTACGTGGAAACCCCAACAAGGGAAAAACAACGGTGAGGATTAGCTCACAATATAGAGAATATCAAACCGAATACAAAGTATCATTTCCAAAACATGACTTACTATCTAGAACAAGACTCACTATCCAACAAGGGTTAACCACCTGGAGGGCTTACTGCCACCAAATTACAAAGAAGATAGAAGATATTCGTTACAAAGAGAAAAAAAATCTCAATGCAATGGTAATTTCCACCACAATTTTCTCACACACTTGTAGACATTCTTGAATGATAGAGTACACCATCTCATTGCCTCCAGAAACTCAACAATTAGATTTTGCACTATCTGCTCAAACTCACATCACACACACACTATTTTGCATCTACCTTGCTCTTGCATTCATCTTTCAAAAACATCTCAACTTATATTTATACCGTCTTCAATCCTTGAAACTCATCCAAGGTTGTCCACACACCATTTGCATTTACAAGTTCAAATTAGGTCAGTGCCAAAACATTCTACAATGGAATTAGAATGAGGGTGACCAAAACACATACTTAATGAGGACCTAAATAAGTCCCAACACACTTCAACACGCTTCCATAAACTTCTTGAGTAGTGTTTAACACAAGGTCAACCAATACCAGTGTAAAACACATAAACAAAATTAACTTGAACATGATCTTATCAGCTTATTTCTAGAACTGCAAGTCCTGAGACCACAAATCATAGAAATCCATAGCAACTACATTTCTCCCAAACCACAACCAGATACATAGAAAATAATAATACACATACTGGTGAACATATATCACATTGTAAAACGATCCAAAAACCAAAAAAATGGATATAACAACTTCCAACAACCATGAACAATACCTCAGATCCTCACTAGCATAGCAACACATCCCAGAGCAAAAATTAGAACAAACACTGAATACCTGCAAACTTTCTTTATTACAATTTTCTCAATATCCTCAACATATACAATCAATGACTTGTTTCCATGACAATAATGACAACAACAACCAATTGATAACCAGTTAATCAGTTGACATCAATGACAACACCTTCATACTTGCAACAAACTCTTATATTAATACTTACCCTAATTGAACCCTTACCCTAATCTTAACCATAATTGAATCATAGCCTAATTTAACCTTAATCCTAGAACCCAACTTGAACCTTAACCATAACCTTGACCTAATCCTATTTGAACCACAACCCTAACCCTAATGCCAAGATTTATTGTAGAACCCTTACCCTAACTATAATCCTAAGCAAAAACCAACCCTAGTTGAACCCTACCCCTAATAAAAACCTAACCTTGATTGAACCCTAATCTTAATTAAATCCTAACTCTAATTAAATCATAACCTTAATTGAACATTAACCCTAATTGAACCCAAACCCTAATTAAAACCTAACCCTAATTGAACCTAACCCTAATTGAACCCTAACCCTAATCGTAATTGAACCCTAACTCTAATTGAACTCTAACCCTAACTTTGAACCCTAATTAAATCCTAACCCTAATTGAACCCTAACACTAATCCTTACCCTAATTAAAGCCTAACCCTAACCATAAGTGAACACTAACCCTAATTAAATTATAATTCCAACTCTAATTAAACTCTAAGCCTACTTGAACCCTAACCCTAATTAAATGCTAACCCAAATTGGACCCTAACCCAAACCCTAATTGAACAATAACCCTATTTGAATTTTAACTCTAACCCTATTTGAACCCTAAAACTAACCCTAACCTTAATATTAATTGAACCCTAACCCTAATTGAACTCTAACCTTTGATGAACCATAAAAATGTCTAGTTCCTTGCTTTAGTTTCATGTCTTTTTATCTCATTTCTACTAAGTCTCAAACCTTTTTATTTACTTTAAGTATTTAAGAAAAATTGAAGATGATATGATATATTAATGAATAAATGCATGATCTTTGAATGTTTATGGGATTTATTAGAATTTTGTGATTAATTATAGTTGTTAATAATGCAAAATGCCTTCAAAATAAAACTAACCTGTTGGAGTCAAGAACCTTTCAACCCATAGCGAAGGATTCTCAACCCACAACAAAAGAATGTTGGTTCAAAACATCTAGAGTAGGTGACGATCATAAAACATGTGTATGTCTCGAAGATGATGAGGAGTGATGGTCTAAGGATGTGGACACAAATATCCATTTGGAATTCCATCCCTTTAATAAATCATGGGAGGAAGAAGAGAAATGTTCTAATAGTGATTAGTGGCTTGCATAAAATCTTTGTCTTGTTAAGAATGTTTATGTTATAACGGTCTTCTTGATTATTGTATAGTCCTTACTAGATTACAACACTTCTACTTCCACCTACTTTTATATTTATTTTAAGTTAAAGACCTAGTCCTCTTCTTATTTTCTTGGAAAAGTTGATAGTTGCTCACATTTTATTTATAGTTTTTGAATAACAAGACCTTCACAAAACCTCTTTATGAGGATACTCTTGTGAGATTCCTACTAGCTAGATTTTTGTATAAAATTAGATTGAATATCAAATTTATACTACTATGTTCTAAAGCACTGTGTATGTTCGGATTACAATAAAGAAGGATACTTTAGTTCCATGATTTTTTTAGTAGTCTTTGAAAGGAGACATAATGGTTTGCAACAACTCAAGCAAGGGGCCACTTGAGGTACTACATAATCCACAATTAGCTTAGATGGTTGGTTAGATTATAAATTGTACTTTTTGAATTATAGTTTCCAATTTATATTTTGTTGAATGTTATATTGTAATTTCTAAATTGAAGTTTCTAATTTACATTTTGTTCAATTCTATTAAGTAATTAGTTGAATTAGATCATGCTACAACATAGATAGTTGCTAGTTACAATATGTGAAAAGATAATTACTAGTAACAATTTCTAAGGTCATTTAGAGTAACTAGTAATTGCTTACCCTATTCTTTAAATATATGTTATTTTGAGTTAGGAAGCTTTTAGATGAATTTTCTCTTATTTAATTATCTTTACTCATTCAATTAATAAATTATAGGATTCTTAACTGCATATATAGTGGTAACATCATCTTAAGTTTATGTTTCCTTGGTTGACAATTTAATGAAGCCTCTTTTTGAATAATGAATTGCTTAAATTGGGATAGGATATATAGGTATGTTACGTCATTTGTATTCTATCTACATAAATTAATTAGACATTAGGGGAAGCTCTACAACCTTAAATCTGAACCCTAATTAAATCATAACCCTAATTAAACCCTTACCTTAATTAAACCCTAATTATAATTCTAATTGAACCCTATATTCATAAGTGTAACTCTAATTATAGTTATAATTTGTGGACAATGGAAATGGAATGCACAACTTCCTTGTTCACACCAAAAGGGGAATGAAGGAAGAGGGATCCAATTTTGTAATGCTCACATTCAAGAATATATTAGAGACCTCAACCCAATGAAGGATATGAGAGATTTGACTGTAAGATATCCTTGGAAATGAATGAAAACAAGAAATGGGTTCACCACCACGTGTAAACTTGGAAAATGCAAGATGTTTGAAAACACACCGTGATATGAAAAATGACCTAGAAATGCAAGTAGAATGTAACAGAAAGTTATGAAATTGGAAATGTGCACCTAGAAACTTGCTAGAGATCGAATGGAGCTCTGGAATCCTAAAAATTTCATTGTTGATGCCAACTGGGACTCATATGCCAAGCTGGGCGACTTAGTCCAGTTTTTTGGAAAATGTGTCAGAATAGGTTTCGTGCAAAAGGGTACTCAAATATGAAAAAATCCTATTTAGGCCTGGCCAATGGGACACATTTGCCACTAATGGCGAATCAATCCACTTCCAGATTTTTGGAAATTCAAAAGTGGAATCTATAGCTCTCAATTTGCACTTTTGCACCTAGCAGGTTTTTGGGTCTAAAGCTACAGAATTTAGCTTGTATGTGTTCTCCAAGCTTCTCTTAGGGTTTTGAAAACTTTGAATGACTTCAAAAACTTGATGGAAACTTTTCGAATATTTCTCTTTAACAAATCTGCAACCTAAACCTACAAATCACATGCAAAGAGAGGGAAAAATTGTTGTGGGGTTAGTTAATAGGGGTTTGCCTTGGTCAAACACCAGGTTGGTAAATAAACCTTTGAAATGAAATAAAATATGGAAATAGAATGATGAATGAACAAAAGAAATGATACAAATCACCAAACCCTTGAAGTAGAATGCTGCAAACATGCAAGTAATGGCTCCAAAGTGCTTGAATACTCTTTTAAACAAAATGATTGAATGCTAGATCACTTGATTGCTTGTTGGATTGATTAAGAGATTGTAGGTGAAATGAGTGAAAGAACCTTATATTTATACACAATTATGCAATAATTCCTGAAAATACAACATCATAGGCTAACCTTAGATCTTAGAAAATTCTAGAAATTTGAATTAATTTTGAATTTTGTGCCAAAGAGGACTCATTCACCACTTTGGGAAAATGGGTCCCACCTCAGGTATTTGAAGTGGGTTTTAGGATTTAAGTGTTTGAAATGATGTTTATTATTCTAAAAAATAAGGCTTGTAGAAGTAAAATAAGGCCTATTAAAGCATAAGAAGGTCCAATTATTAATGACAAGCCTAGAAAGGTGTGAAATTTTGTTACAACACTTTACAACACTTTGAAATAAGGCTTGGTAAATGATGAAAATGGGTTATTTAGGTGAAATACATTAACAAGACCCTAGAAAAGTGTGAAAGTGTGTTACAACACTTTACAACACTTAAGTAAGGTACTACTTGAGTTCTTTTTTATTTCACAAGGGCCCAAGACCTAATGTGAGCGTGTTATCCACATTACAACATTAAATCAAGGCACAATTAGGCCAAAATCACAAGGAGGGCCCAAACAAGATAGAAAAAGTAGAAGGGTTACTTTTTCGGTGTCCACATTTAGCCCCCACTTTAGTGAGAGGATGAACCTACTTCAAACTCACACTAAAGTAGACCAACACACATGAAGAGGGGTTCCCATGAACCAATGCTATCAAGATGGGACAACAACAATCAAGAGGGGTGATCAAGCCCCCAAGATCAAGATCTCATGACAAGCCATCATAAGCACAAAGGAGCACTCATGAAAATGATATCAAGAACAACAACAAGGCACAAGAATAAAATGCCAAAGGTGAAAGAGAGAAAAATAAATGGAAAATAAAGAATCAAATCAAGCTTTGACTATTTGTCCAACATGATGTGGATCAGATCTAGGCTGTTTGTCCAAAAAACACATTCTCACTCTGAGGCGATGGAACTCATGGCTGTCCACCAGGTGAGAAGGCCTAAAAGGTGAGAAACATACACTCATGGCTGGTATGTACTCACACAAACATAGGTAGATATGGGGAAATTCATGCCTCGAAATGGGATTCCCGCTCAACCAAACCAAAGTTATACCTCCCAATAACTTTAATAAGGTGCCACAAAAGAAAAAATGGTCTTTCGAGCTTCATGAGACAAGCAAAACTTCGTATGCTTGCAACTCATGAACAAATGCGATGGCTCTACAGGCATGCAAGCTGTGTTATGCAAGGTGGCCATATAATAAATGCAAGATGCAACATTCAAAGAATGTTCAAAGGAATATTGCTTAGTTCATGCGAGGTCTTTACCTTAGGGAACATTGTGTCTAATGTCTCCAAGAGAGGACTGATCAAAGAATAGAAAATTTGCAACTTAGGGGATGCAATGTGTCGCATCAAGCCACTAAGAGGAATGCAATATGCTAAGATAGATCAAACTCATGAAATAAATCATACCTAATGTCATCCTCAAAGCGACAAACACATCATATGAAGTAAGAATGCTACACTAAGAACCAAGAAAAGGAAAAATGCAAAAGAATAATGCCAATATATGCCCCACTTTAAAGGAATTGCTAAACACCATGCTGTGAGAAATTACTTTAAAGTAGCAAATAAAAAATGCAATCAAAGAAGAAGACATGAGAGCCAACTTGGAAAGCCCTATGCCAAGTCATATGTTTCCAAGTAAAGCTATGCCATGCAAGATATAAAGAAAAGGGAGGGGTTGCCCCAAAAATAAAAACACAAAACACATAAGGGATCTATGGATTTGGGGTCAGTATGTTCATTACTAAAATATTTTTAGAGAGCTCGAAACTATCATCATCCCCCAAATACACATAGAACTGGAAGAATGAGACAAAGAGAGCAAAAACAAAGAAAAAACTTTTGGGTCAACATGGAAGAGACATAGGGTGTGTCAACGCCTTGCATCATCCCCAAAAGGAAAACACAAGACAAAGAAAGGTGAAAGAAAAAGGAAAAGCTTTTGGGTCAACATGAAGGAGATATGAATGTCTCAATGCCTTGCATCATCCTCAAAAGGAAAACACAAGAAAAAGACAAAAGGAAAGGCAAAGAAAAGAAATCCTTTTGGGTCAACATGAAGGAGACATGAATGTCTCAATGCCTTGCATCATCCCCAAAAGGAAAACACAAGAAAAATATAAAGGAAAGGAAAATAAAAAGAAAGCCTTTTGGGTCAACATGAAGGAGACATGAATGTCTCAATGCCTTGCATCATCCCCAAAAGGAAAACAAGAAATAGAAAAAAGGAAAGGAAAAGAAAAGAAAGCCTTTTGGGTCAACATGAAGGAGATATGACCGATGCTGTGTCATCCCCAAAAGGAAAACACAAGAAAAGATAAAGGTAAAAAGGCGAAAGGATGCACTTGAGAAGAATGAAGGTACAAATAGAGGAATGTCACAAAGAGAGATAACATCAAACAAAACATCACGGGGGATCACATTATGCACATGCAATCACATAAAAGAAAAAGAAAAGAAAAATAAAAATGCAAAAGACTAGTAAGGAAAATGTGAGTCAACTGTTGAGCAAATCATTTGCCTCCCAATCATGTTCATTGTATGTTGAAGGCGGATAACTAGCCAAAGGGACAAGGGAAAGTACCGAACTAGGAGAAGTACCAGGTTCATCACTCTGTATAGGATATTTCTCATTTAAGCTCATCAATTATGCACTTCTTTGTCAATTTTAGCAATCTCGTCATTGTCATCCAAATTAATCACAATAGGAAGATGAATGATAATGTCCATCGAAGAGTTCATATCTTGTTGTGATTCTTGTATTGGGTCATTTTGTTTTGGTTGGGGAGGAGGGTCATCACGCATTGCTTTAGTCAAGTGTGGATTTTTATTTTCTTTGCTTAACTTTTCATGTAACTTGCAAGCAAGGGCACGACATCTACGTCTACGCTCTCTAGCACCTCTATTTATTTTGGTTTTGTTTTCAAGTTGCGTTTGTGAAGGAGTGGGTTGATCAACCATAGGTTTCTTTTCTTCCCTAAGGGGAGGGATAGAAGGAACCATAGGAGGTTGGTCATCCAATTTCTCTTTTGCATTGTAAACTTGTTTTTATTCGAGGAGGCATGACAGAGTTGCTTTCATTGTGTCTTGGTCTTTTGGACGATGTAGGTGAAGTTTATGTTGTTGGTTGGTCTTGGTTGTTTGGTTCTTGTTTAGGTTCAATCATGGTTTCATCAAGTATGAGAGGTTTTAAAATGGAAGGGGATATGTTTCTTAGGGATAATCTGGCTATTTTCTTTGCTTTGAATTTTTGGTAAGATATGAAAAAGAAGTCTTGTCGTGGTGTTTTAGGTTCCATGGGCTTGAGCCAAAAGGCTTCTAAGGAAAAGTTTCCTTTGGAAGACAAGCGGTTAAAGCCACTATGGTGAACGATGAATATTTCTTTGTCACTTGGAAACTTTAAGCATTTGTGCACAACTGAAGGGACAAATTTCATTGAGAAAAGCCATCGCTGGCCTAGCCTGAAATGAAATTGGTCCAATTGCAGAATGATGGAGAATGTGAAATCTAATGTTTTTGGTCCGATTTGTAATGGTAGAGTGATCGATCCTATCGTAGGGAAAGAAAAACCATTGTGCGTCTTGATCCATGCTTTTGGTTTATCATAGTAATCTTGATAAAGTTCATGCAATACTAAAAATTCCTTAGTGATCACATTCTCTCCACAGGAAGGATCTATTAATATCCCATTAGTGGACTTGTCATAGATACGACCGACTATGTAGAGAGGACCATCAGGTGAATTTTTAATTATATCCTTAGAGGAGAAAGCAATATCAAGAGGATTCTTAGGTCGACCCTTATGAGGGATAACATCTATCACACCAACCATTTCATCTTTAGGATTAACATTGATATCATTTAGGATAGAGTCATTATGTTCATCATTTGTATCAACATTCATCACATCATTCTATGTAGTTTCACTAGCTTTGACAAATGAATTATTATGCTTAGGCATTGGATTATTGAAAATTTGTAAGTTTTGGTTCAGAGGGGCAACAAAATTATTGCCTTGATCACTAACACCTGCAACAAATAGACAACTGAAATCAATGAGATCTTGCACAAGATATTTAAGATGCTTGTGATGTTCCATGTCATGTCCATTTTGTCGATGATTATGGCAATAATCATTTGATTTAAAGCTCAGGGGTAAAGGCTTAGTAGGGTCGGGTGTTTTGATGTGAGGCAAGGTAATAATTTGTTGTTGTAAAAGTTAGGACATTGTGTTATGAAGGGTGTCGGGTAAGGGTGTGAATTGTCTTTTTGAATCTCCATAACTAAAGGGAACCGAGGTTTTAAAAAATTCTACTTGATTGTTGATGTTTTGAGTTGGTTGTTGGGGGGGTTGAATTGCAAGAACCCTTTGTTTTTTTTTTTGAAAGGTTGGGAATTGGTTTGGTTGGCTAGCTCATGTCTCTCAAGTCAACTAGAAGTGGGCCTTGTATCTCAACTACTGACCGAATTTTGATAATCACAAAGGCCAATACACAAGTGCATGAAGGATGAGAATTTCATCATAGTGAGCTTGTCCTGAATTTTAGTCTGCAACTTTTCTATAAACATCTTTTGAAGGTGTGGGTCAGGGATCTTGACATTGATTTGGGAATAAACTGATTGATAGCGTGAGATAAAATCAATTATCTTTTCTTCCTCATTTTGCTTGCATCTCATCAAATCGACCAAGGTTTTCTTGGGAGTCATATGCATTTGGAAATGGTTTATAAATGCATCAACAAGTTCATTGAATGAATGAATTGAATTTTTCAGTAAAGAAGAAAACCATTCCAAGGCAGTATCTTTTAAAGACCCGGGGAAAAGTTTTGCTAACAATTTATCATCAAGGACAAAGTCACTACATAAGGTAGTGCAGGCATTAACATGGTTAGAAGGATCTCCCTTCCCTCCATATTTATCAAATATAGGAACCTCTACTCCTTATGGCATTGGTGTTCGCAATATTTATAAAGACAATGGGTTGCATCTAACATAATATGTGGGTGGGCCATTATGATTTTGGTTTATGGTGGAGATTTTCTTTTGCATGGATGAAACAGTTTGGAAAAGTTGTGTTATGAGAGGATTGTTGCAAGTGGGATGAGATGGAAGTGAAAGTGGCGATGGAATGTATGTAGTGGTAGGAGAAGTGAATGGAATGCTTATATGTGGTAATGTGGTAGAAGATAGAACATGTGATGCCACATAGGAACTAGGGATGCTAGGAGGAATGCTCAAGGAAGGAATCACATTAATAACTTGTTGCATTATTGTTGTGACTTGAGGAGTGGTATAGGTAGGTATTGAGGCTATGGTTGAGGGAGGAGGAATTTGAGTTCCTCCTTGGATTACAACATTGTTTTCTAGTGTAGGAGCACTAGAGGTTGAAGGAAGATGTTTTGTATATATATCAACTGTGTTTCACAACGTCAAGGCCATATTCACTTTCAAGCATGTGATGAATTTTTTCTATGGTAGGGATTGCAATAGTTGAAATGTTTTCAAGGATTACTTGATGTTGAAGGTTTGCTAAGTCCTCATGGATTTGAATTATTTTCTCTTACGGGATATTATCATTCCATGGTTCAACTTGCATGCTATTTGAAGGAAAATAATTGCTAAGGTTATTATCATGCCTAGTGTACTAGTGTCAATACTAGGAGTGGAAGCTCTAGATAACCAAAGATCCACAATGAGTGTGTTATCGTGGGATGACACGAGTCTTGAACTTCTTCTCACAATAGTATTAGCAATAGGACACCAAACACTCATGCAAAGGCTTCTAAATGCAGAGTGAATGCAAATGCAATGTAAACTAACAAGAATGAAATGCTTATAACTAAAATTATAAAAAGTAAAACTGAAATACAAAAAAAACAAGCACAAAATAAAAAACTGAATTGTAAATGACAAAAAATTCAGTGAAAAATATGTAGAGGGACTGATTTTCCCAAGGTGGTGAATGAGTCCCGGTATTGATTTTTTTGAAATTTTTTAGAATGTTTGAAAATGAATTTTATGATTTTTCAGTTTTCCAATGAAAATATAAAATGAAAATGCAAAATTTTATTGATTTTGAATGTAGTTAAGTACAATAATGCAAGCTAAATGAACTTTTCACTAATACAAACTTTGAAACCCGTGAATGCAAATTAACTAATGCAAAATGCAATGCAATGTTAATGCAAGCTAAATCTAGGATGTAAATGCACTCCAAAACATAATTATGATGTTCAAAAGTTAGGTTCACCAAAATGTGGACAATGGAAATGGAATGCACAACTTCCTTGTTCACACCAAAAGGGGAATGAAGGAAGAGGGATCCGATTTCGCAATGCTCACATTCAAGAATATCTTAAAGACCTCAACCCAATGAAGGATATGAGAGATATAATTGTAAGGTATCCTTGGAAATGAATGAAAAAAAAATGGGTTCACCACCAAGTGTAAACTTGGAAAATGCAAGATGTTTGAAAACACGCTGTGATATGCAAAATGACCTAGAAATGCAAGTAGAATGTAACAAAAAGTTATGAAATTGGAAATGTGCACCTGGAAACTTGCTAGAGATGGAATGGAGCTCTGGAATCCTAAAAATTTCACTGTTGATTCCAACTAGGACTCATACACCAAGCTGGGCGACTTAGTCCAGTTTTTTGAAAAATGTGTTGGAACAGGTTTCGGGAAAAAGTGTACTCAGATCTGCAAAATTATTGTTTAGGCCTGGGAAATGAGACTCATTCACCACTAATGGAAAATCATTCCACTTCCAAATTTTTGGAAATTCAAAAGTGGAATCTATAGCTCTCGGTTTGCACTTCTACACCTGACAGGTTTCCAGGTCCGAAACTATAGAATTCAACCTATATGTGTTTTCCAAGCTTCTCTTAGGGTTTTGAAAACTTTGAAAGGCTTCAACAACTTGATGGAAACTTTTCCAATATTTCTCTTTGACAAATATGCAACCTAAACCTGCAAATCACATGCAAAGAGAGGGAAAAATTGTTGTGGGGTTAGTTAATAGGGGTTTGTTTTGGTCAAACCCCGAATTGGTAATTAAACCTTTGAAATGAAATGAAATATGGAAAGAAAATGATGAATGAACAAAATCAATGCTACAACTCACCAAACCCTTGAAGTAGAATGCTGCAAACATGCAATTAATGGCTCCAAAATGCTTGAATGCTCTTGTAAACAAAATGCTTGAATGCTAGATCACTTGATTGATTGTTGGATTGATTGAGAGATTGGGGGTGAAATGAGTGAAAGAACCTTAAATTTATACACAATTATGTAATAATTATCGAAAATACGTCACAAGTTGACCTTAGATCTTAGAAAATGAAAACCCACCAGAAATTTGAATTAATTTTGAATTTTGTGCCAAAGCGGACTCATTCGCCACTCTAGGCGAATGGGTCCTACCCAAGGGGACTCATTGCCCAAGATGGCGAGTGGGTCCCACCTCAGGCATTGGAAGTGGGTTTATGGATTTAAGTGTTTTAAATGACGTTTATCAGGTTTATTCTGAAAAATACACATAAGTAAGGCTTGTAGATGTAAAATAGGGCCAATTAAAGCATAAGAAGGTCCAATTATTAATGACAAGCCTAGAAAAGTGTGAAATTTTGTTACAACACTTTATAACACTTTGAAATAAGGCTTGGTAAATGATGAAAAAGGGGTTATTTAGGTGAAATACATTAACAAGACCCTAGAAAAGTGTGAAAGGGTGTTACAACACTTTACAACATTTAAGGTACTACTTGAGTTTTTTTTAGTTCACAAGGGCCCAAGACCTAATGTGAATGTGTTATCCACATTACAACATTAAATCAAGGCACAATTAAGCCAAAATCACAAGGAGGGCCCAAACGAGACAAAAAAAGTAGAAGGGTTACTTTTTCAGTGTCCACATAATTATAATTATAATGTTAGAGTAACCCTAATGCAAATGCTAATTTTAACTCAAAGTATAACCTTCATTCTAACTCTAACCCTATTCATAATCATAAACTCATGTTTTATCCAATAACCCTAATTATAAGATATTAATAACCCTAGCACTAATTGTAACCCCAAGCTTTAGCCTAAAACCCTAATTTAACCCTAAACCTAACCATAATTAAACCCTAATTTAATTTTAATCATAATTGAATTGTAGCTCTAATCCCAACCTTAACCATAATAAAACCCTAATTAAATCCTAACCCTAACCCTAACAATAAGCCTAATTGAACCTTATATGTAACCCTAATTGAATCATAACTATTGTTGGACCCTAACCCTAACCCTAATTGAAACCTTGTTAAATTCTAACCCTAATTGAACCCTAATCTTAACCCTAACCCTAACCCTATTTGATCCATAATCCTAACACTAACACAAGCTTTATCTTAGAAACCTAACCCTAACCCTAAGTGATCAATAACCCTGATTGAACTCTAACCATAACACTCATTATTACCTTACACTAACCCTTATTAAACCCTAACCCAAATTGAACCTTAACCCTAACCCTAATTGAATTATAACCCTAACCCTAATTGAACTCTAATCCTAGTCCTAATCCTAATTCAACCCCAATTGAATCCTAACCCTAATTGAACTTTATCCCTATTTTTTAACCCTAATTAATTCCTAACCCTAATTAAATTCTAACCCTAATACTAATTCTAACTATAACCCTAACCCTAACCCTAACCCTAACCTTAAACCTATATAACACTAACCCTAACCCTTATTATAACAATAATATTAACTATTAATAATTAAAATTAATTATCAACAAAAATGTAAATTATTAATATTATAAAGCTAAATTATTTAAATTATTTTTTTGTAATTATGTCAAGAGGCATTCCTATAGTCGCAACAGTGGAAAGAGCCTCTGTAAACAAAAACTAAGTATGGTTGAAATTGATGTCCATTTGTTGGGGGTTAAAATATGAAATGCAAATCAATATATATAGTTGTCAATTCAATGTAAATGTAGGTGTTAAACGCAAGAGATGGCATAATGGGTAGGGGAGAGGGGCCTGTAGTAGGGCAAGGGCCAATAGTAGGGATAGAAGTAATCCTCAATGGGCCCCACAATGGAACATTTAATATCCACTTGTCAAACACTTTTTTCCAAAAAGTACATAATTTGACAAATCCCGTGATGCCACATCAGCATAACATGTTCAGGGGACTCAGTGCCCTACTATGGGTTCCTATGTGTTTTTACAAAAAACATGCTGATGTAGCATCATATTTGATGATGTGACCCTAAAAATAATTTTTTTAGGTAGATGAGTTGACAAGTAAACTGCTATACAAAATTGAGACTTTTTTGAAATCATATGTTATGAAATTCAAAAGTCCAGAAGTACGCTGCCCTACTATAGGCCCCTCTCTAAAGACACGAAAAAAGGCATAGTGTAAAGAAGTGGCGAAATATCATTGGAATGGGTAACATTTTGGGTGCCATTATGAAACCGCCATCAAAGACAATTAATATGAATCCCATCAACTTCATGAGTTTCAAGCTTGAGAAAGCATGTAGTCTTCACGAACCTACAACCATTATAAATAATAATAAGCTCCCTCATAGCTATGCAATCATATCGCTTTTATGCTGTATTCCTAGCATAAGAAAAATTTAATGCCCTACATAGATCTGCCATTCCAAGCCACCGTTATTATTATTTTTATTTGGTATTTTTTTGAAGCCATTGGCTGAGGCCAGGTTGAAAATGTTTTGATATTTCATGGGTCATTATTTTATTTCCATTGAATTTAAAGAGGCTAACATTAGTGCAACCTGTAGTTCAAGGGATAAACAAACGTATTTCATTTATCTCGCCTCTCCAAAAAATTAATGAAATAATTTCATCCAATTTGAAAGAGGATGAAAAGAAAGGGCATTCAACGTGTTATAAATTTTAGTTATAGATGACAATGCTAAGCTCTTAAAAGAAACAAATTGATTAGGGGAAATATATACTTTCAACTATGTTGAATATATTTTTTTCTAATCCCTAATTATTTTGAAGCAATTTAATATATATCTATTTTGTCTATAGAATAGTGTCATCAAAGTTAATGTTAATATTTTAAACTTGATTTAAGTAATTTATGAATCATTATATTTTTATATTTTTTAATTATTTATATTTTAATTAAAAAATTGTATTGAATTTTATAATTATCAAAATGATCTTTAATAAATACATGTTGCATGCTATTTGAGTACAATCCTCATGCACACTTACTTACGTATTTGGAAAAATATTTATAGAGCTTAAGCCTCTTGTTAGCATAATTATTTTATTTAACAAATTTTATTTACACTTGCATAAAGTAGAATTATTTTCTCAATTTTATTCACATTTACATCCACTCAAACAATACTAACTTCATACGTTTTAAGCTTTTCCTATGGATTTAAAATAATACATTATATTTGGGCAATTGAGAGCTCTTACAAAATTCTTTGGGGGATTAAACTACTTTAATTTGAAGAATAGGAGCATCCAAAAAGTTTAAATTCTTTAAAATCATGAAAAAAATGTTTATTAAGCTAATCACAAAACTACACATAGTCGATAATTGAATAATTTATGTGAACATAGAGCCTAAACTATGAAGATTGAAAGTTGAGCATTTTACTTAAATTTTAATTTTCTCATATGTTGTTTAATACTTTATTTAGATGATATTTTATATATGACTCAACCATGTATGTCATTTAATGTGATTAAACATTCAAGTGAATATTTTATAGAATATATTTATTTTTAAAATTTTGAATGTAAATTTTAGAAAAAAAAGGTATAAAGATTAATTAAATAATGAAAAAATGATATTTCAATAGTTTTTGATTAACAAGAAAAACATGTTTTGAAGGGATCTGAAACCCTTACAAGAAAAATACAACCAAGATAATAAAACACAAACAACCAACATCAAACATAAATTAAAAAAAACAACCACAAGACTATTTCATATTGTTAAATAGTATTTTCCACCGCTAGATCGTGGTTGTAGAAGTTTTGATGAAGGTTTACCAAGTCTTGTAACTCATTTTTTCTTTCTCAAATGGTTTCTTTTTGCTCTCCCTTATCCTCAAACTTGACCTGTTTGAATATGCTTGCACCTATTTCTTCCTTTTGTCTTTGATTGTCTGCTCTTCCCTTCTGCTCTCTTTAGGGATCCTATCAGTAATTTGATCCTCACTCAATTCTTTGAGCTTCTCCATGAGAATCCTTATCCCATCAACATTATTTTTGTAGAGCAACGACTTATCTTTAAAATATTCTCCAAATTTCAATTAGTTTGTTGGAGTTTCTCATCCATGTCATCCATTTGAATTTCAAATTCCATCTTTAAAACATTAATAAAAACCTCAAGACCATGAATCCTACTCTTCATCTCACTATTCTCAACCCCATATTGGTCCTAATTCTTATTGGTAATTTTCTCTTGTAGACCACAAACTTTGATATTAGTTTTGTTGATTTCTAAAAAGAACCATTTTATCAATTTAAATTGGTTAGCGACCCCTTCCTTAGCAAGCCCCAAGATTTCATAAATCTCCTCTCTATTAGCATGGTGATAAGTAAAGTCTTTAGACAAAGGTGGATGGTCAAAAACATCTTGGTTATCTTTCACAATGCATTTCTTTGGAGACTAGATCCATGTAGCCAATTTTTCTACCACTTTCTCCTTACCTTTTCCTAATGCTTCCCCTTTAGACTTAAGAATTTTCATTCCCTTCCTTTGAGTTTTATCCCCTTCCTCCTCCTTCCTAGTTTGATATCCCTCAGAGAAGGAGATAATCCTCTTCAATTTCTTCCTAGGGGAGTCCTTCCCAATGTCCTTTCTTGTCCTTTGATACTCTCCCTCAGAAGGGACCATAGAGAACACTTCCACCTATTGTACCCAAAATAATTTTTTGGCATTTTGCTTAAATTGAGCTAAATCATATAAAATGTCGTCAAAAGTATATTTTAGGTCAAAACAAACATAAGGTCTTTGTGGGTTTCTATCAAGGAACATATGTGCAAATTTTCAAAAAAAATGAAAATTAGGGTTTCATACCCCTATTTTCAGGGAAACCCCCGAAAATAGGACCTTCTCGGAAATGATTGAAAATTATTTTGATAGGATTAATTGACTTCACAATCACACTAATCAAGTCAGAATAATCAAAAGACATATTTTACTTTGGTGGGTCTATTTCTATTTTTCAGGAACAAAGTTAGGAGCTCCAAAGCCATTAATGGCAGATTGGTCAGTACCAGGTGCTAAAAGCTAAGCTTCAAAAGCTTCAGTGATGCAACCATGACGAAAAAGGTTTAAAACAATGTTGTTTGATGAAGGAGATTCTCAAAACCAGAAAAGATCAAAATTTGGCTAACTCTGAAAATGCTATGAAGGAGAAGCTAACTCAAAGTGCTAAAAGAGCCCTTTCTAGAGAAAGGGGCCCTTCAATCTCAGGGGGAAAACACAGTCTTTTGATTCATCCAAGATAGTCATCCTCGACATTCTCCTATTGGATCGATAACATAACAATCAACAAGATCATCTGATGAAGTGATCACCGACAAATGTCAACACAATACAAAGAGGTAGTTATGAAAATCATCAAAAATGATTTTCCAACATGAGAAAAAGCGCCCTTGTCAAGAAAAGGTGCCCTTAAATGAGGTGGTCAAGATGTAACCCATTGAGAAATGTTGCCTTCGAGAGATCTCTTCGATCCCGTTTCAGCTCGACAACGAATCTGTCAGCAAACATGTGAGACAAGTCAAACGATTGTAGTGATGGATCAATTGAACATGCCAATTGAAGGATAAATTAGTAAGATACAAGCTAAAAGTGCCCCTGCTAGCTAGGGGTGCCCATCTTTTTGAGGTACCTGATGACCCCATCAACAGTTATGGTGTATAATGAACTTGTTCAACTATCAGCCAACCTCTCGATCAAATCAAAAGAACTTTCAAATGACTTGCCAGGAAAACGGTGGAAGCAATTGAGTGGAAAACTTCCCAGAAAGAGACTAAATGTAAAACATGATAAAACATGCTAAGGCATGGGAAAAAGTCTTTTCCAGAGAAAGGCGCCCTTTATTTTGGGCCCTCAAATGCTGCCAGATGGTAGAAGGCTCTCCAGGATAACCTTCACCATTTGGGTCAATCTCAACAACAAAGTTGTCAGCACGGGAATCTGACGAGGCAATCAATCTGGAGCAAGCATCAAACATAGGTCATTCAACAATGAAAAATGATGAAAAGCACTCAAACTCAAAAGGGATGCCTAAAAAGGTCAAAGGAAAGTTTGTTGACTTTAGTTAAGATATTTTGGAGGAAAACATGGCCAATTCACCCCACAATCATGTTGAAAAATGAGGTGTTTTCTTAGCTTAATACTTTGTAAAACTTTAATATTGCTGATCTAAGTAAGCTTTTTCTTTGTTACCTATATTCTTTGTGGGTGATTATCTTGATTAATCCATTTTACTGTTGTAGAATGTAGAAAAAAGTTGATAGAAGAACTAGACAGGATATTAGAAAGATTACACAAGATGTAACGTGGAGAAACCCTTTTGGGAAAAAACTCCACCAATAATTATTCTATTATTCAACCTCTAAAATACAATAGCTCCAATTCTTGCTTGAGAATGCTTCTTCTGTCTTTACCAATCTTCTTCACACCTGCAATAACAATTATGAAAAATCTATTCAACTTGAATGAGATATAGAGGCAATAAGAAATCTTATAATCTCCAAAAGATGACAATTACAATGCCCAAGCTCAAGCCATAGAAAAGGCACGCCATATTGCTTCAAGTTGAGTTATTTTGTGAAAAATAAAGCTTACAACATGTGCTTCATCCATTTGGGTGTCCCAAACTGAAGCTACAACTCATCCTTTACTTTGGTGATAATTCCAAAGCTCCTCCACAAAGATGGAACCAAAAAGTAATCCTACTTAACCAAGCCTTCAAAAATATCTTAGCATGCAAGAGAGGTAAATCCAAGAAAGCATCTTGGGCACCCAAGTTGGCTCCAAGTGATTTCTTGTTAACTGAAACATTTACTCAATACCTTTCATGCAAGAATGGCCATCCCCTGTTAACTGGAGGTAGTCCCTGTTATCTATCATACAACTCAAGTTATTAGCCATGCATTCCAAGTTAACTAAAGTTAACTAGCATACAACTAAAACTAACTGAAGACAATTGAACCATAACTGAACTAAACTAAATTGAACTGAACTGAACTGAACTAAACTAAACTGATTCTGAACTGAACTAAATTGAACTGAACTGAACTGAACTGAACTGATCTGAACTGAACTTCATGCATGCAAACATCAAACCCTAACTCCTAGGATCTTTACATGCATTCAGAAGTGTTATATCTTACTCCAAATAGTTAATTGGACTTAAGGTGAGTGTCACCTTACCATATGGGTGCCCCATGTGCCCCTATTATTTAGGAACTCACAATGGACGCCCTCACATGATCCTAACATTTAGAATTAATTACAAATGCCAATAATCATGATTATTTCATCAAATATTAATCTCATCCTAATCTTAGTGTTGTTGAACACATTCCATGAATCTAGGAGATACATGAAATAATTAATGTTTAGGATTTGCAATTAAATGGCATCCTATTTCCAACATTCTCCGACTTGACATTATACATTACAATTATTCTAAACAAGGAATAATAAATTTAAATCAAGTACAGGACTCAAGGCCAATGGCCTTCCTGCACCATGAGAACTTATCTATAGGAACTGGCTTCATAAGATAATCTGCAACATTAATCAAAGTATCAAATTTTTCAATTAATACTTTTCCACTCTCAACCATTTCTCGCACAAAGTGATACTGAACATCTACATGTTTAGTACGAGCATGATACATATGATTTTTGGCTAAACAAATAACACTCTGACTATCACATTCAAGCCTAACTTGCTTGCAATTAAAACCAATACCTGACCCAAGTCTCTATAACCAAACTACCTCTTTAGAGGCATGTGTGGTAGCCATGTACTCTGCTTCTGTGGTGGAAAAAGAAACCGTGGGTTGCCTCTTACTCATCCAACTAACCGCAACTCCAAACAAAGTGTACACATAACCACTTGTCGACCTCTGACGGTCCAGATCTCCTGCCCAATTTGAATCAACAAACCCCTGTATGTCCAATGATCTATTCATAATATCAATATTATTAAAACCATGATAAACTAAACAGTAATCTGAAGTCTCTCATAAATATCTAAACACCCTCTTAACATAAGTCCAATGTTCTTTACCAGGGTTAGACATAAACCTACTAAGAACTCCCACTGGTTGTGCTATATCTGGTCTCGTACAGACCATTACATACATTAAAATACCAATTGCACTAGGATACAAAATTTTAGACATTTCCTCAAAATCGAAATCAGATTTAGGACTCATATCCAAACTTAACTTCGTGCCAACTGGTAAAGGAATATTAACTGGTTTACTGTCCTGCATGTTAAATCTTTTCAAAATAGTATCAACATAATTGCTCTGACTTAAGGAAAGCTTTATGTTACCTCTATCTCTACTGATCTCCATACCAAGGATATATTTTTCATCCCCTATATCTTTCATCTCAAATATGCTTGAGAGTTGTGCTTTCAATTCTCTGATCATTACCTTGTTGTTACCAATAAACAACATGTCATCAACATACAAGATAATAATTAAAAGCTGATCATCAATAATTTTTATGTAAACACAATGATCTTCCTCACTCCTAACATAACCAATTTTTAATGTGAAAGCATCAAACTTCTGGTACCACATTCCAGGTGACTGTTTCAATCCATATAAAGATCTCTTTAACCTGCAAACCAATTCTTCTTTTCCTTTTACAACAAAACCTTCAGGTTGCTTCATATAAATCTCTTCATCAAGATTCCCATGCAAAAAAGAAGTTTTCACATCCATTTGCTCAATTTCAAAATCATAAGCAACAACAATAGATAAAAAGAATCTAATAGAAGTTATTTTAGCAACAGGAGCGAAGATTTCATTAAAGTCAACTCCCTCTCTCTGGGAGTAGCCCTTGGCTACTAATCTAGCCTTGTACCTTTCAAGATTACCATCTGCACCAATATTCTTTTTAAAGATCCATTTACAACCAATGGCCTTTCTATCTTTGGGAAAACTCTCAAGATCCCATGTGTCACAAGTATCCAAGGATTCCATTTCCTCATGCATAGCTTGTGACCAAAGCTTGTTCTTGTCTAAGGACAAAGCTTCCCTGTAAGAACTAGGTTCATCATTAGTACTCATTAAAGCAAAAATACAACTGAAATTAGGTGGGCTATACCTATCAACATGATTTCATTGTCTTGTGGATCTCCTCAAAGGAGTTTCTTCTTGTTCCTTAATATGCTCATTTTGAGCATCTATTTCAGAAGAACTCTCTAAACTCTCCTCTTCTAATCCATCCAATTGTTCTTCAACATTTGCATCTTGTTGCTTCTCATTATTTGTCTCAAAATGCACTGTTCAAGAAGTATCCTTCTCCTTTGGTTGTTCTTCTCCTAAATAAGCTCTAAATTCCCTGAAAATAACATCTCTAGATAAAGAAACTTTTCTTGTTAGTGGATTCCAAAGCTTGTATCCTTTTACATTTTCACATTACCTATGAATATGCATTTTTGTGCTTTAGGATCCAATTTAGATCACTTTTCTTGAGGCACGTGAACAAAAGCCTCACAACCAAAGATCCTTAAATGTGCAACACTAGGTTTCTTACATAACCACATCTCATAAGGAGTTTTATCTTCAATAGATGAACTAGGGGATCTATTGATTAAATAACAAGAAGTACATACTGCTTCAGCCCATAAGGACCGTTCAAGCTTAGCACTACTTAACATACTCCTAGCTCTTTCCATTAAGGTTCATTTCATCCTTTCTGCTACTCCATTTTGTTGAGGTGTATATGGAGTAGTTTTTTGTCTCACTATTCCTGCATGCTTACAATAATCATCAAATTCCTTAGAAAAATACTCACCACCATTATCTGATCTCAACACTTTTATCTTATGATCTGATTGTTTCTCAACCAAAGCCTTAAATTCAGTAAACTTATTAAACACATCAGATTTTTTATGCATAAAATATCCAAGTGTATCTTGAGACATCATCAATAAATGTGACATAGTATCTAGATTTTCCAATAGAGTCAATATCCACAGGACCCATTACATATGAGTGAATAATCTCTAATAATCTTTTAGCTCTATTTGTACCACTAGGAAATTTAGATCTAGATTACTTTCCAAACACAGTGCTCAAAAAAGTCATTTTTTCTAATATTATAATTAGGAATACCGTCAACCAAATTTTTATTAAGAATGGTCCTAAGACCTTTTTCACCTATATGGTCCAATCTATGGTGCCATAGCATACATGTATTTTCAGCTTCAGTTACATTTGATAAAATATTTACATTGGAGGTATTCAACTTAAACAAAGTCCCAATCCGAGATCCTTTAGCAACCACCATATTCCCTTTCATCAATCTGCAACCACCTTTGTCAAATGTCACATGCATTCCATAATCATTAAACTTAGAGACATAAAGTAGATTCCTTGCAAGTCCTGGAATATGTAAAACATCATTAAGGGTTCTAACACTACCATCACTGAAACACAATTTTACCTCTCCTTTTCCAACAACCTTTGTTATGATGTTGTCTCCAAAGAAGACATCTCCTCCATCATATGTAGTATACTTAGAGAACCACTCCTTTCTAGGAGTCATATTATAGGAGCAACCTTAATCAATAAGCCAAGAGTTATCAACAACAGTATTAGAAGAAATGACTAATGCATCATTACTGTCATCGGATTTTTCTGTAGAAGCATCAATACTCTTCTTCTTGCTCTTACAATCCTTTTTAATATGTCTAGGTTTTCCACAATTCCAACACTTTACCTTACTCTTACTAGGGGTTTTTGACTGTCCTTTAGACTTACCCTTTCCTTTCTTGTCTGCCTTAGATTCCGTCTCTTTAGGCCTACCTCTTACAAACAAGGCATCTTGGGAGCTAGTTTTAGACTTCCTCCTCATCTCCTCTGATAGGAGAGTAGGAATGATGTTGTCCATCTTTGGATCTGCACCATTACCACTAATTGTAACTATTAGATTTTCCCAAGAATCTGGTAAAGAGCAAAGCAATAAAATGCATTTATCCTCATCCTCAAGCTTTACATCTACAGATGTTAACTGACTGAGAATTAAATTGAAAGCATTTAAATGTTGTGCTATTGAATCACCATCTTTCATTTTCAATGAATATAACTGCCTTTTTAGATACAACTTATTTGTTAGACTCTTTGTTTGATAAATATCTCCTATTATTTTCCACAATTTATATGCACTAGTTTCCACTGAAACATTTAAAAGAACAACATCAACAAGATACAATCTAATTGTTCCTCTTGCCTTTTTATCTAACTTACCCAATCTTCATCTGAAATAGGTGTAGGTGTCTTTGTCTCATTATTAACCATTAACCACTTATCTCTTTCTTTAAGAAGATCTTCCATTTTTAATTTCCACATTTCATAGTTAGAACCATTGAACCTTTCAATATCTAACCTTGAATTCATTGTAACAAAAACTTAATTCCAAAATCAGCAAATTACTAAAATAATAAAAGCTCCCACTAAGCCAATAAATCCTTCAAAATCTAAGAGAAAGACGTCCCAATACTCTACCCAACCTCAGCTCTGATACCAAATGTTGAAAAATGAGGTGTTTTCTTAGCTTAATACTTTGTAAAACTTTAATATTGCTGATCTAAGTAAGCTTTTTCTTTGTTACATATATTCTTTGTGGGTGATTATCTTGATTAATCCATTTTACTGTTGTAGAATGTAGACAGAAGTTTATAGAAGAACTAGACATGATATTAGAAAGATTACACAAGTTGTAACGTGGAGAAACCCTTTCGGGAAAAAACTCCACCAAGAATTATTATATTATTCAATCTTTAAAATACAATAGCTCCAATTCTTGCTTTAGAATGCTTCTTCTGTCTTTACCAATCTTCTTCACACCTGCAATAAAAATTATGAAAAATCTATTCAACTTGAATGAGATATAGAGGCAATAAGCAATCTTGTAATCTCCAAAAGATGACAATTACAATGCCCAAACTCAAGCCCTATAAAAGGTATGCCATATTGCTTCAAGTTGATTTCTTCTGTGAAAACTAAAGCTTACAACATGTGCTTTATCCATTTGGGCATCCCAAACTAAAGCTACAACTCATCCTTCACTTTGGTGATAATTCCAAATCTCCTCCTCAAAGATGGCGCCCAAAAGTAATCCTACTTAATCGAGCCTTCAGAAATATCTTATCATGCAAGAGAGGTAAATCCAAGAAAGCATCTTGGGCACCCAAGTTGGCTCCAAGTGATTTCTTGTTAACTGAAACATTTAATCAACACCATTCATGCAAGAATGGTCATCCCCTATTAATTGGAGGTAGTCCTTGTTATCTATCATACAACTCAAGTTATTAGCCATGCATTCCAAGTTAACTGAAGTTAACTAGCATACAACTAAAACTAACTGAAGACAACTGAACCATAACTAAACTGAACTGAATTGAACTAAACTAAACTGATTCTGAATTGAATTGAATTGAACTAAACTAAACTGAACTGATTTGAACTGAACTAAACTGAACTGAACTTCATGCATGCAAACATCAAACCCTAACTCTTAGAATCTTTACATGCATTCAAAAGTGTTATCTCTTATTCTGAATAGTTAACTGAACTTAAGGTGAGTGTCACCTTACCATGTGGGTACCCCATGTGCCCCTATTATTTAGGAACTCACAATGGACGCCCTCACATGCTCCTAACATTTATAATTAATTACAATGTCAATAATCATGATTATTTCATCAAATATTAATCTCATCCTAATCTTAGTGTTGTTGAACACATTCCAAGAATCTAGGAGATACATGGAATAATTAATGTTTAGGATTTGCAATTAAATGGCATCCTATTTCCAACAAATCAGTGGAAATCAATCTTTTTAACTCTAGATCAAACCAAATCAAGTTTAGATCATGAGTTAGGCTGCTAAACATCAAGGATTCAAGCTTGAGTCTATATAAAGTAGATCTAGGCGTCCCTCTTTATTATTTATTTGCAGGTTGAAGATTCAAAACAACAAGAAGTTCTCAAGGACGCCATTTTTAGATCTGGCAAGGGTTTTCAATAGTTCTTCAATATTTCTTGAAGATCAGAGGCAAAGGAAGATTTCTAATCAAAGGTTGGATTTAGAGACAAATTTTCTCAGAGAGTCAGATTAAAAACTTCCAGTCCAACTTCTATCTACTTCCTCTTTTCTTGTCTTAGGTATTCTTGCATGTCACACAAATCAATAGGCTACCACATATTTGATCAACTAGGTAGATTCAAAATAATTTTCCAGTAAAACCCATCTTGTCAGATTTTCCAGAATCAACAAACTTACTGCCCCTATTTTTGGGGGTTTTTCCAAAAAGTTTCAGAATCAAAATTCTGAGGAACTGGGTTTGTTCAACATTGGAGCATGAACAAAACCCATGTGCCAATTTTTTTTTTTGGAAAAATATTTCTCTGTAGGGCGCTATTTTTAGGGGTTTTCAAAAATTGTCAAAATAGGGTCAAGTGTGCAATCAATCTTTAAGTTATTTAGGATGCAGTACTTCAGGTATAATACAAGAACAAGACGGCCTTGTACCATGATTACTTGAAAATGGCTGACACATACTTACATCAAGTAGACCTAGTGGTTGATACATAAAACTTGGAGGGCATGAATCAAATCACATTACATAACATAGAGGAGTTTGGCTTGCTTCAAGCTACATCCATCCCCATCACATTACAGAGTGTGGAGCTTGTAATTGCTTGCATTAAGCATTACAATCCTACCATGAGAGAAATCATATCAGTGGATGGGAGGATAATCTGTATTTTAAAGCCAAGGGACATTGAAAAATGTTTTGATGTTCCATTGTGCCCTACTAGCAGGGTCATATTAGTGACAAAATGTGACAAAGCATTCAAGGCAGCCAAGAGAAAATGCCAAGGAATAATGATAGAAAAATGTCTGAAAGTGAAAAAGGTTAACTTGCCTAAGTTGGTTGGGCGAGGAGAATGCAAAGATGAGTATGCAGTGCTAATCACTGGACAAGAGGACGACAATCAATTCCAGTCATGGATGTATTATGTCATTGCAAAAATCATCAGCAAGAGAGAACATTACGGCTGGTCCACTCTGATCAGTGATACACTTCACCAATAGATTATCGGGTTTCTAGAAGCTCATAGGTTCCACATGTGTTCTTACCTAGTGTACCTGATTTCCTTCCAAGGCGAGTTCATGCTATTAAACAATGTGGGAACCTTAGGTGTGCAGAAGGTTCATGAACACTTTTCACATCTTGAGTTTACTCAAGAAGAGTGACACTTCAAAAGGACACGTAACCTCTTCATCATGCACACTATATGAGATCTAGACCATGAGATGCACGTACGTATTTCATAAACAACTAGAGAGGCAATGGCGAATTTGGGTGGATTGGTTTATCCAATTCCCTACATTCTCCTACATACGCGTGTATGGCTACATTGGTTACCCTACCATGATGCCACGATACCCTTCAGATAGGGTAGTCTTCATGGAATTCCTAAGGAAGTTATCCAAAGTTCACATTCACTTGCACTTAAAGAAGAAGACAATTGTAAATTTTCCCATTTGAGATGGAACTCTATAGATGTAGGTCAGCGATAGACGCCAATTTAATGAGCTAGGAAATTGTGAGGCTTAATCTCAAGTACCTCATTGAGAGAAGGTCATATGATCCCCAAGGTCTCTATGCGATACATCTTGAGAAACGCTCATCACATGAATCTTCTATGGAAGATTATTGGGTCAATTGTGGCGATGAGTATGAAGTGTGAAGAAGGAATTATAGCAAGTTCAAGATCTCACAAATTGCTGACTTTATGTCAGAAGACGTCGAGGGCTTATTTGACGATGAAGGGGAAGTCATTCTCACCTCATTCTTTGTAGATTTAGTTGACTCACAACCACTCCCAAGAGTGGATTGGTACACAAAGGATAACCCATCTATAGAGGAAAGGATGAGAAGAATTGTCAGAAATAGTCAACTCTACCTCAACAACAAGAGAACAAGGAAGGTGGTACCTCCCAGAACAGAGCCGCCCCAGGTTCAGTCAACACCACCTTCCAAGTCAAGAAAGAAGCCTAGACAAAAGTAGTGGTGCAATCCTCCACAAGGGATGAGGATGTCAAAGCATACAAGGCTAAGAACACAAGGGATACATGTGGAGACAACCACACACACCCCTAAGACATTAATGGGGATTATTGCCCCTTAGCCAGTGATAGAGATGATCACTACAGAGATAGAGCCTGAAGATGAAGAGCTAGCAAGTAAAGAAGAAACAATAGAAATGGTGCCTATAATAGAAACAAATCCGCCTACATCACCACCATCACAACAGTCACAAGTCCCCATCAACTTGGACTCATCGCTGAGAGATGTCACCCCAACATAGTCTCATACTTCGGGCATTCAAGGGCCCCATATTCCTTCTAGCGAAGCTAGCCGAGATTCTATCTAGCTTGAGGGTTTCCTAGGGAGGAAGAGGGAAAGGCCCTCCTATGAGCTTGACTTCACAGAATTTGATCATGTCCCACAAGACATGCCAACAAAGAAGTTGAAGAAGTAAGTTCACGTGGAAAGGAATGCAGAATGTGAGTTCATCATAGAGATTGTTGCCCTACCAGAAGATAAAATCATACATGAGGTACAAGTGGAAGACTTCACATTGTCTAAACTTAACCTTAGAAAGACCACAGGACAGGTGGAGGTAGACCTTCTTAGGATTGCCTCGTTGAGCGCACAAAAAAGGATGGCCAAAGATGGAAAAGACAAAGCAGCCTTAAAGGCTAAGAACCAATAGTTGAGGTTGTACATTTCTAGCTTGATGCACGACACCCTAAAAGTCTCGGCCTTACCACAAGAATTGCTTGATCTTCCCACAAAGCAGAACCATCAACAGTTGATGACATACAAAAAACACTTAAGAGATCAAGTGAAAGAGTTTGTTCTCAAAGGGTGATGTATACCAGCAAATCTATACCAGTTACAAGATAAAGCGCATGGACTCCATGCGAAGATTCAATAGTCAAAGCAAAGAATAGAAAAGAAGAGGCCAAGAGATGAAGTCACAATTGCATATTTGCAATTGGCATATCAATCAGTCTACAATGAGGAAAACAAGCAACACCTTTTTGCTTGGAAAGAACAACTGGCATACAAGCTGAAAGCCTATGATTCCCATTTAGTATAATTGATTGACTACCGATGGGTGGTCACCAATTTTATCAACTTTGCAAGAAAATTGGTAATATCCTTCCCTCACATAGAATATCAACGCAAGGGAGGAGAATACATTGAGATGGTTACGGTGCAGAATTAGCTCAGAGATGTCATCCACAACACCTTCCTTGATGATCCAGATGGTTGCGAGTTGGCCAAGGTGGTAGCTTTGTCTACCAAGTTTGATGAGGCAAATACCCAGTATATAGACTTCCAACATCAACTCATGACCGGAGAAGTAATGCTCAAGAGCCACGTCATCATTTTGCAGAGCATTAACTACCTCGAGGCTAAAGAAGTCAACGAATGGATAGAAACACTGTTGACTAGTGGTGAGTTGTAAAGGCACCAAAAAAGGATTTCCTACCCTCTAGATGGAATTTATGATACTTGAAGTTGACTTGATGCTTCTTTCCAAGTCAACTCAAGAAGACATTAAATGTAATTGGTGTTAACTTGATGCCCCTTTCCAAGTTAACTCCACATCCCACAAATCATGCATTGTCAGATCCCACTAATTAAGGATGTCTAATTGGCTTCCATAATTTGTGGATCTTAGATCTCCACTAAACGTGGATGTCTATTTTGGAGGCATACTTTGTATTAAAGTTCGCCTTTAGTTTAGTTTCAGTCAACTGAAGTAGTTTCTAGTTGACTCTTTGTTGAGTTTTAGTTAACTGAAGTAGATTTCCAGTTAACTGTTTGTTCCCCTTTCTTAGGAATAAATCTTGTTAATTGATTGGTAGGAGCTTAACTCAAGGAGATTTTAGGGTTGCCTACTCCTTTGAGTTCTATAAATAAGAGCCTTGGTCTCATTATTTGTTTAACCTTTACTTACTATGCAAAATTGCTACACCATTGTTGCCAACAACTTTGAAAGTGATTATTTGTTCACTCTTGGATGAGAGTTCATTGGTTGATTGTAATTGTGCATGATTTTGTACCTTTGTTGTCCCAATCTTTGTAATTCATTCAGAAAGCTTGAAGAAAGAAATCAAAAGGCACATGCAATTTGATCTAAATATTTGAGTTCTTCCATAACGTCTTGTGTTTAAATAGCTTGTTGTTTCATTTCCCTCCTCGGATAGGGGTTCCTCCTCCTTGGATATTTGTTATTAACAGTTGTCATATGATGTTGTTTAATGGATTGAATTTCAACCTATACTTCGGATAGGGGTTCCTCCTCCTTAGCAAGTTTGTTGGCCAAAACATTGTAATTTGTTATTTCTAGTAAGCTGAATCCTAGCCTATACCTCGTACATGGGTTCCTCCTCCTTGGAAAGTCAAAGATCCAACTTACTATAAAGAGCGTTTGCTTGTATAAAACCTTATCCCAACGTATATTCAAGAGTTCAGAGCCTCGGCCATATTCTAAGATGCTGGATTCAAGTTATCCAACCAATCCATTCCCGCTCCTATGCCCTCATGCTCTATTTACCTTGAGGAGATAGGATAGATTAAAAGCTAGTTTAGTCGTAGTTAAGATCTGTCGAAACCAGAGAAAATCTTAGCTACAATGCATTGTGTTTGTGCACCCTTGTGTCCTGCCACTAAGTACAAAAAGATAGGAACCTTAGTCTGCTCTACCCTCTCTTATGCATTACATCAACAAAGAGGGACTTCTCCTCTTTAAATAATGAAGAAGTGTTGCAAAACATTTGTAATAGCTGAACATTTACAATCAACACTCCAGAGGTGCTAATTTAAATGCCAACACCACCAAATCTTATCTTCCTCCCTCCACTCATCATCATTTTCATCCTCACTAGAATTTGAACTCACATCAAAACAATGAACAACCATCAATTATTTCTTATTCTTCACATTTTCCTTCCTCCTTAGATTCAACATAGGGGTTTGATTTTTAACATATTCCATAATCGGGAGAATTAACCCTTCATGCAACACAAATAATTTGGGGGTTTTCATGTGTTCCTTAGCATCATAATAAAAAAAGGCTAACAAAAAATAGGGAAATGAAACAAACAACTTATTCCTAAAGTGGTTTAAGAAAATGAAATGAACACCATAGATTGTAGTGAGCCTATTGTCCAAAGTGATATACTACATGATGAATTCGACCACTTCTGCCCAAATGGGTTTTATGGATAGACGATCATAGCCCTAAGAGGATATTTTCACTAGCTTTCTATGCTCATTCCCCTTTAAAAAATGGTTTAGGGCTTCATTGCTTTCCTTTTGTCATAGAAGAACTTCCTTCCCTGTAATGAAAGCCCTGTAATATTCACATTCACCTCCTTACTAATAGCAACTTCCTTTCCATTCACATTCAACACCATGTTCTTCCATCCTTTGAAAAAAATCTTGGAAGCTTTTGGGTCATGACTGTGAATCATCTCCAAGTAGGGAGCCAAGCCCCCCTCTTCCATAATTCTCCATTTTTTTTTGTTCTTGCAGAACCATCGTAGAATAAGGGCTCTACATGACTTCTCTCACCTTCCATAGTAATAGAAATGAGTCTAATAAACAAACCACATCTATTGCTCCAAAAATATCGATAGCTAAGAAAATGGAAAGAGATCCCCTTATTACCGAGAAACGTATGAGAAGTCTAGGTTTCATAATCCCCACATCCCATAAAGATTGAATTGGTTTAAAATTTAAGGTTAAACACTTAATTAAATAAATTGAAAGTATTAGTACAAAGCCACAATCATTATTTTTGAAATTGTAATACAAAAATTTTAAATTTAGTAAAATAAATTTTAATCTACCTCGACACACATAATAGAACATTTAAAGATCAATTTAAAAGCAAGATAGGCATAATAAATTCTATTAAATGAACACTAACTTTTGGATTAATAATAATCAATTTTTGAATATCTATTTTTATGTGGTGGAAGTTCTCACACATTACTTTACATTGGAGAGCAGGTATAAGCATATATACTCCTATCACTTCCCCGTGCTAAATCACCTCTATCACAATATGAAAATGAGCTGCCCTTTCTTTTTGTTCTATTCTCTTGAAAGTTTTGTGTTGAATGTCCTACTTGGTAAGATAGTGTTGTCCCTTCACCAAGCCATCGTCTGCTACATGCATAGGTTTGAGAAATCCAAAATGCTCATTCCTTCATTCCTTCCTAGGATCATCAACCTAGCTTAGATCCCCTAAAGTGTTGAAGGACTGCCACCTCGACCCACCCTTATCCCCTATTCCTTAAAGTGGATATGTGGATTCTCACCCTCCCCTATACCCCAAGGTTACAATCATAGATAAACTTAATCATATCTTGATGGTGAACATTCTCTTGCCTCCCGCTAAACACCATTCAATTTCCACCCTGGGTTCCATTCACCCATTTCCACTAGACCATAAACATGTCTGCAAAAGGAAAGGTATTTTGGAAGAGGGTATGAATTCTACAAACTCCATTCCCAGTCCCAAAATACTTGCCAATCTCTCCATGACTAAACATACTAGGTACAATCCCAAGAAGGATCACCCTACCCTTAAACCCACAACCTCTATGAACCTAATACCTCACTAGTCAACCTAATGTGCAACAAGATGAGGATTGTCCCAACTACATTAACTTAAAGGATTGTGTGGAGAAAACTCTAAGAAACCCTCAACCTCCATAAATTTGTGATGGAATGGTTCTTGGCTGAAAATCATACCACTTAGCAAAGAATACGAGATATTGAGAAGAAATTGTTTAAACAAGTGAAAGACCAACAAAAAAAAAATTGATGAAGACATATGATAGGAAGTGGAGAAGTCTTTTGCTACCTAGAACTAGGAGAAAATAGAGAGGAAATTTTTCATCATGCAAAAGAATAAGGAGTTGAAGGAGAACCTTGTAATGGCGTAAAATTGCACCCCTCACAATTTCACATACATTATTGCGTCCACTTTGGTGTCCGCTCCCTTAGCATTTGTGTAGGATCATTTTAGCCCTTGCATCAAACTTTTTCCCTTATCAGGATGCTCAACACCCCATTTTCAACAGCTACTCTTCGTGCGTTAGCTTTGCATCAAACCTTGTGATTTTCCCGTTCGTGTTGTTTTGTAGCGTGACGTGTCCGAACACTAGCACGCCATGTGGATGTCTGTGCGCCGCGCTAGCATCCTGAGACGTCTCAACATTCAAATGACCATTTCCATGCATTTTTTCCACTTGTCACCTCCTTTGGTCAGTGGTAATGACTCAAGATGCCTCAAAATGGCTTGGGAAAATTCTTTTCCTTCCTTAAATGCTATCTTTTCCATTCATTTTGGCCTTCCTCTTCTGCTTCTAGCTTCACTCTTTTCCTCTTTACTCTCTTGCTTGCACAAATATCTCACTTGTTACAACAACACTCCCAAGCTCTTACAACTTTCTCTACAACACTCCTTGCAGCTATCTTGGCTCTCACAACCCTCTCTTTTGTCCTTGCTCTCCCTCTTTGGCTTCCTTAAGCCTTGTAGCTACATCTCCTTTGTCTTGTGCTTGTGAGCATTCTGGGATTCCATATCCCCCAGCTATTGCATCCTTACTTTGTGACAAAGGTTCTCCTCCTCAAGCGGGGATTGCTTTTGTCACCCATACTTGGTGGTGCGGGTTTTTCTTTCACCACACACTTTTTCCATTTCGGTTACACTCTTTCTTTCTATTTGGCTATCCGTGGAGGTGGGAACACCAAAATGGGGGTTTGACTGAGGCAAACCCCTACACAACCCCAACACTTTCTCCAAATATTACGCATGAAAGTTTTGAAGACATTCACGTGTTGGAGGCTTCATCACTTGCATGGTTGTGAGAATTTCCTTTCTTCTCCTTATGTTTATCATTTCTACTCCACTTTATTTCAATTCTGTTATATTTTGTTGCTTTCTCACATTCCAAGATTTCTTAGCAATTAGAGTAGAAGTAGCCACTTTGTCATTTTCTATGATAAACTTACTTTCTGGTCCATACGAGACACCAGTGCACTTCTAGGATGCTAGCCCGCTGTGTTGTCATTCGTATTCTACACTGTTGTCCTTTGGCTGAGAGCTTTTCAATTTGTCTAGGAAATCTTTGTGACCTGCTCTTTTTGATTCTAGAACTCTCACATTTGTTCCTTGAGGTAGTTTAGGGCAGTTCGCCTTGTGAGGCTCTCTAAATGAAGATAACTCATGAGTAGTGAATCCCCCTTCTCTACATTTTGGTGAACCCGATGTGAACAAGGTATTTTTCAAAAAACTAGGAATTTATTTACCCCTACTTGGCGGGGTCATAACTTTTGACTCGGTGCTTGGAATTCAGAACTGTTTGCACCATTGGAAAGGTCTCCTAGAGAAATAGTTTAGTCCCTAAAATACTATGCCTTCAACTATTGAATTTTAGCAACTGACGCAAGTTCTGACCTCAAATTCTGCTCCGAAGACCTTCGAAAATGCAAATTACTAGAACCTAGAAAATATCGAAAATATTAGAAAATCTAGATTTTCATTTTTTCTTAGTTCTTTCACCAAAATGAATTTAATTTCTTTTATTAGTTCAGTATCTAATTTTTTTCAAAATGCTAATGATGTTCCATTTCATGCATGTGATAGTGACTTGGCTTTGCCCATGTCACTTTGTATCTTTGATCCTTCTCATTAGAGTCGTCTTGCTTTGGAGGATATCTTGTTGCAAGAAGATGAAATCATTGATACTTTTCTTGATGCTACTCTACCTTATATTCATTCCAATTCACTCTCTTTTGGAGATGATGCACTCATGGATGATGAATCTCCCTTTCATTCTGATGTACTCTCTTCTAGAGACATTGCTTTTGTGAGTGATGAATCTCATCTTTTTTTTTATGCACTCTCTCCTAGAGATGATGCATTGATGAATGATGAACCCCCTTCCACATCTAATCCTCCCTGGATCGATGTTGAGAATATTTCTTCAAATAATCATCTTGCTAGTTGTAATGAATCTATAAATGTTATATATGTCTCTACTGCCCCTCAAAGGCCTAAGAGACCGGTCATTTACGTGACTCTGGCTAGTCCTTCTCCTAAAAGGGTTTGTTCTCTTAACAGTGTTCCATTTGATGGTGACCCTCCTGATATTCCCATGGTTCCCTCTTATAGAGCGCTAGCCCATACTTATAAGAATAAAATGAATAAACAACCAAGCCTTCCTCAAGCACCTAAACCTACAACTAAAGTACCCATTGATTACGATCTTGTCAAGCAACTTCACGTTACTCCCGCTAAGATCTCACTATGGGACTTGCTTTAGTCTAATCTAGTTTACCAAGGTATTCTTTAGGAAGCCTTGAAAAAGATCCTCTTGCCTTCTTCCACTAGGCCAACAGATGCCGATGCGTTGATAGCTTATATTTGTGTGGATTCACTGAATATTACGTTCTATACGTAGGAAATCCCGCCTTTGGAAGTGCAGAAATAAGTAGATCCTCTGATGATTATAGTTAACATTAACAATATCAGAATTAGACGTACTGTCATTGATGCTGGTTGAAAAATCAATGTAGTAGCATTGATCTATTGCCTAAGATTAATATTGATTCATCTTCTCTTAATGCTTCTTCTGTTGAAATTCGTGGGTTCAATAATGTTAGTCGAAAAGTCCTAGGCACGATAGTCTTGCCTTTGAGGTTGGGACCCATTATTGTACCTACCCTTGTATATGTCATGTTAGAGAAGTTACCATAGAATCTCCTTCTCATTAGACCGTGGATTCATGCTATGGGTGTAGTCCCGTCTACCTTGCATAAATCTATTAAGTTCATTTGTAACAATCAAGTAGTCACAATCGGGGCTGACCCTGAGGCTATGCACTTATGTGAGATGGTAGCTATCTGTCAAGTCTCGGTTGTGCCTACTCTTATTCCTTCAGTGTCTTCCAATGTGTCGATGTTTACTCCAACAGTACCTACTAAAAAGGATACTCTAAGATAGATGTCCTTGAAGAAGATCCTGTTAAAGCAAGAAATATTAAGTTTGCTCCTTCTACCTCTTCTCAAGAAAATGCATGTCTTGGTGATGATTGGGATTCTATAGACTTTATGAAATCCTTCATTGGGGAACATAAAGTCAACCCAATCCACTTAGCCCTTTTGATAACATCATCTTAACCTGATTTCAAAGATGTTCATTCTTTTGTATCACGAGATAAGGTGAATGCAAATTGTAATGTTCTTAGTGTTGATCCTCCTTGTGAGGCAGATGCTCACACTTATGTTAAGGAGGTTAATGTTGGTAGTCTTGTCAAGAAGGATGATGGTGATCTCGTAGAAGAGTATAATCCTTGTTTCCAAAATAATACTCTCCATGTAGATCCTCCATTGGCTGCTATCTTTGTGCCTTCTCCTTGTGAGCAGTCAAGCTTTTCTCCACAAGAGAAAGGGTTACTTCCTGCTCCTCATTCATTGTTTGAGAAAGAGCGTATTTTGTTGTAGCTTCTAAAATCTTGCTTAATTACTCTTCCTCCTCCCACATGTAAGAAATTTCATAAGCATAATAAAGAAAAACATTCTTTCTGTGCATACCATCGAGTGCCTGGCCATTCCACTAGTGAATGTAAGGCCTCGAAGGATAAAATACAACTCCATGATTCAAGTGCCATTACTCATTTTTATGTTGATGCACCTGCCTCTTCTTCAAATAACAAGCGATATCGAGGTTTACCTCTATCCTGCATGTTCTAAGTATCTTTCATGGTTCTCCTCCCCTATATGTTGGGGGCAGTGATAACCTATTCTGAAGATGTGTGTCCTTCTTAAAGGACCCCCTCTCTTCTCTCTATCTTTCAATTGAAGCATCCCTTGAGTGGACCCCTTTGTGTCTTGAAGGGTTCTTGAGGGAGCCCCTTTGAAAGCTTTTCTCTCAAATGAAATCATTTGCGTCTAGCTTGGGGGCAGTCCAACTAGACCTTGCTTTTCATACAGTGCATCCCTTGAGTGGACCGCTCTTCTTTTGAAGGGTTTCTGAGGGACCCCTTTGAAAGTTTTCCAATCTATCGAAAGTCTACGCGACTGTTCGCTTACTTGTCTGTGTGGCCGCTCTCAGACATGTTCTACCTGCGGGTAAACATGTCACTTTACAGGTGTGCTTGTGAAGCCGCTTTTTGACTCTGCGAAGTCCCCTTCCTTGGGTTTCCTCCATGTGAGATATCTTGGGGGGTACCTCCTTGCAGGTCTATGGGCCTATAGGATGCTTCTTCTGAGCTTCCTCCATGCGAGAGATCTTGGGGGTCGCTCCCCTGTAGGTCTATGGGCCTGTAGGGTGCTTTTTATGGTTTCCTCCATGTGAGAGATCTTGGGGGATGCCTCCTTACAGGTCTGTGGGCTTGTAAGGTGCTTTCATCTGGGTTTCCTTCATGTGAGAGATCTTGGGGGATACCTCCTTGCAGGTCTGTAGGTCTATAAGGCACTTGCTTCTTTGGGTTTCCTTCATGTGAGAGATCTTGGGGAATACCTTCTTGCAAGTCTTTGGGCCTGTGAGGTGCTTACTTCTCGGGGCTTCCTTCATGTGAGATATCTTGGGGGTTGCCTCCTTGCAGGTCTGTGGACCTGTGAGACACTTTAATCCTATGGGATGTGTCCATCGTTAGTTTGCGAGCCTTCGGTGCTCTTCGTTCAAACCTTCTTAGGAGAGAGTACCTATGGAGCCGTCTCTTTCTTAAATTCTCTTCTATTCTCTTCTCAATTGTATATACCGGATCAAAGATATGCATCTTCTTCATCCTAAGTATATGCTTTGTCTCTCTTCGACATTGGTTACTTCCCTATCTCTTGTGTATATTCTTCTCTTGAAGCAATCGTTCCTTACATTCTTCTCTTCATTTTAGATTTCTTCTATAATTTGGGGATGATGCACAATATTGAGACAACCTTTTTCATCGAGGTCTCTTTCACTTTGTTGACTCAAATCCTTTAGTTTTTTGTGTGCTAACGTTGTTATCTAGTGTAGGTATTTCTTGCCTAATGCATTTTTTTGCAGGTCTTCAACCTGGGGGCATGCTTCCATGGTTCAAAGAGTTATCTACTTCCTCTATAGTATCCTTTTGACATATGATGTTATTTATGTTTAGTTGATTTCCTTTAGCGTTCATATTAGTGTAGATTCATATGCCTGCTAAAGTGGGGGAAAAATGTAATGGCGTAAAATTGCACCCCTCACAATTTCACATACATTCTTGCGTCCACTTTGGTGTCTGCTCCCTTAGCATTTGTGTAGGTTGATTTTAGCTCGTGCATCAGCCTTTTTCCCTTATCAGGATGCTCAACACCCCTTTTCAACAACTACCCTCCATGCATCATCTTTGCATTGAACCTTGTGATTTTCCTATTCGTGTTGTTTTGTAGTGTGACGTGTTTGGACACTAGCGTGTCACACAAACGTCTGTGCACCATGCTAGCATCCTATGACGTTTCAACATTCAAATGACCATTTTCGTGCATTTTTTTCCACTTGTCACCTCCTTTGGTCAGTGGTAACAGCTCGAGATGCCTCAAAACAACTTAGGAAACTTCTTTTCCTTCCTTAAATGCTATCTTTTCCATTCATTTTGGCCTCCCTCTTCTGCTTCTAGCTTCACTCTTTTCCTCTTTACTCTCTTGCTTGTACAAATCTCTCACTTGTTACAACAACACTCCCAAGCTCTTACAACTTTCGCTACAACACTCCTTGTAGCTATCTTGGCTCTCACAACCATCTCTTTTGTCCTTGCTCTCCCTCTTTGGCTTCCTTAAGACTTGCAGCTACATCTCCTTTGTCTTGTGCTTCTGAGAATTCTGGGATTCCATATCTCCCAACTATTGCATCCTTACTTTGTGACACGGGTTCTCCTCCTTGAGCGGGGATTGTTTTTGTCACCCATACTTGGTGGTGTGAGTTCTACTCCTAAAGCGAGTTTTGCTTTCACCACACGCTTTTTCCATTTCGGTTACACTCTTTCTTTCTATTTGGTTGTCTGTGGAGGTGGGAACACCAAAATGGGGGTTTGATTAAGGAAAACCCCTACACAGCCCCAACACTTTCTCCAGATATTATGCATGCAGGTTTTGAAGACATTCACATGCTGGAGGCTTCATCACTTATGTGGTTGTGAGCATTTCCTTTCTTCTCCTTATCTTTATCAGTTATACTCCACTTTATTTCAATTCTGTTATATTTTGTTGCTTTCTCACATTCCAAGATTTCTTAGCAATTAGAGTAGAAGTAGCTACTTTTTCATTTTCTGTGATAAAATTTCTTTTTGGTTTGTACGAGACGCTAACGCACTTCTAGGACGCCCATGTGCTGCGTTGTTGTCTGTATTCTGCACTATCATCCTTTGGCTGAGAGCATGTTAGTTTGTCTAGGAAATCTTCATGACCTGCTCTTTCTAATTCTAGAACTTTCACGTTGTTCCTTGAGGTAGTTTAGGGAAGTTCGCCCCTTAAGGCTCTCTAAATGAAGAGAACTAGTGAGTAGTGAATCCCCCTTCTCTACAACCCTATACTAGGTGGTGTAATTCAACAAAGAAATAATCAAATATTCCACTACAAGTCTTTATGTTTTGCAATGTGAGATTCAAAAATGACAAAGGGAGAATAATTAGGAAGGCCTAGCTAGAAGAACCAAGGCCAAGACCACACTAAAAAGGTGAAACCATTACTCTTGATGACGACACCCTCAATGTTGCCTTTACAAATTAGGTCAATTTCTTGAGCAAGGAGTGACAAGTTGTCAATAAACTTTAGAAGCTAATTGATAACAAATAATTTATGTGCTTTCTTGTTCTATTTTACTTTTGTTCTATTGTTGTTACTTTTTTTTTCTCCTATTATTTTGGTATTTTTTGACACTTTCATAACTCGTGGAACTCTTTTTATCTACCTAATGGTTTTGGTTTTGTAAAAGGGTATTGGCTCTTTCAAAATATCTCTTTTATAAATATAAACAACAAGCAAGTGTGAGAATTACAAATGAGAAACTAAGTGAAAATGATATTTATTATAATGTTTTCAAAACTATAGATGAAAATAAATGAAAGAAACTAAATGAACTTCAAACTTGGCTACTAACTATTTGCATGAAATGTAAGTTTCATTATAAAATACCATATCCTCTAATACTAAACTTGTATTCTAACAATCTCTAGTTAAACTAATAATAGAAAATTATTACAAACTATCACATAATGATCATGACTCTCACATGGCAATAGATCTAAAGATAGATGATCTAACAATAGTTAATCCTAGGCTAAAAATAAAGAACTCTTAGAAAAGTGGACAGCCAAAAATAATGTGGGCTACAAATAGCTCTAGCTAAAAAGAGTGCATATCAAATTACTCTTTCCTCAATGACATCTATAAATAGAAGTGACTATTTTAGCATGCACTAAAAATAGACTTTATGACAAGAAACTCTAGAGATTTTAATGAAATCTGATTAAACTTCTCTTCTATTTTGATCATAGTAGATTCTATGAAACATTGAAACTCTAATAATTTATTTTGGATAAAATAAATCTAAATGCCCTTCATTGATTGTGTTGATCTTTACACCAATCCCTCACTAGAATTCATAACTCTTGAATACTAAGCTTTGATTTTGTCACACAATCTATCCTTGTTGAGGACTTCTAATTTTTTAAAATAAAATTGTGTAAAAGAAAAAAACCTCGATAAAAATACCAACATCAAGCGCGTGTAATGAGAAACCCTTCAAATCATAATCATTCATACTCAAAGGACTTGCTGAACTTAATATACTCATGAGTATTTGATGAGAAGAATTATGGTTGAAGCATAATTAGTTGGCTAAAGACTAATGAAAACACGTTGAATCTCTTATTAAAATTATGGATGACTCAATCAACACCCTTTAACAATCAAACTAGGATTGGTCACTAATGGAGAATGTACAATAAGGTGCTTTAATCCCATATGCCATGAATATTTATGATAGGGACATGCCATGGATAATTTTCAGTTGAAGAAAGAATCATCAAAAACCTTACAATAAGAAAGAAAATATTGGTGCTCTTAATATTGATGTTTTTTTTATAACAATATTATTTGTTGAAGAAGACTAAAGAAAAGAAGTTTATTTAAGAAAATTCTACTTCCAAATTGGGCATTATCTCCTTAAAATATCAATATCTTTAAATTTTTCACAAAAGGCCAATATTTTGGAAGGTGAAGACTCATTTGAAGTGGTGCCAAAGAAGAAAAGTTTGTCTTATTTGAAGTTGGGTCTTCTGCTTCCAATATAATAAACTTGATTTTTTTAAAGATTAGTTTGTAATGATTGTAAAGCTTTTCCTTTATGAGGTATGTTTCTTTCTATCCCATGCATGCCTTAATATAGGCCCTTAAACTCTAATTTTCTAAAAAAATCCTTTGTACACTTGTCTATGTTCTTTTCATGCATACTTGTACATGGCCACAATTTTAGGATTGCGTGTTGTTCCTTTTAACACCTTTAATAAAGTATGTGCTTCTACTTCACTCTCTCTCTCTCTCTCACACACACACACATATTCATGCTACTATCAAGCTGCAATTTTGTTAAACAATTTTCTTTTGGATTTTAATGCCCTAGATAAGGCATGTCTATCTTTCTTATAAATTTTGATCCAAAATTTGTCATCCTTTCTAGTGCACAACCCTATCTTCTATGCATTTTTTAAACCTAAAATCCTAGCTAGAAATTTGTTTGCAAACATGTGGAATGTGACAATCTTCTAATTCTCAAGTTCTTTCCAAGCCCTAGAATCTAATGCTTCTTTAACTTTGTGATCATTCATAGTTATTGCACATATTTTAATCTCCAATGCATTATCTCTTCAATTGGATGACACTCTGTTAATGCCTTGATGACATCAATATACCTCTTCATTGTTTAAAACCTTATTTGTTGATCGTTGTCATATGCACTTGAAGAAACCCTAACATTGTTCTTGTAAAGAAGAATGAAAGATGACAAAAATACATGGAAAAACAATGCAATGAATCATGACTATTAGATTTTACCAAAACATGAGATTTTAGTTAGAAATTTGTCATCATACAAAAAATTCATATGGGTACAATAATTGACTAGTTTGGGAGACATATTTTATGCTTACTATGCATGAGAGCTATAAAATATCTAGTTTTACAATAGAATAATATTAATTAATTGGACAATAGATTCAAACTATTCCTGAATCACTTAAACAATGAAAAAACATGGCATTACCTCAAAAAGGGAAATACAATGCAACATAATGAAAACATCACAAATTGGGAAACACAATATGAACATAACATGTAAAAAAAATGCTCTTTTACAAGCAAAAACAAAGAGAAACAACATGGGTTACACAAAATCGTTTACATGATAGGAGAAATAAGAACCTACCAATGTGAGAAAAATTCCAATCATGTCAACACATAACTTGAAAAACCTTGCAAAACTTTCTCAAAGATCCATGGTTCAAAAGGGTAGGAATGATCATGCATGGAAAAAATAAGCATAAACTAATTGATTCTGGTTCTCCATAAGGAAAAACCTTTCTGACAAATGGATATATTGTGCCTCCTTATGAAGGTATCTAACAAGGTCCTACTGTCTTAGCACATCTATAGAAATAATAGTTACCACACATCTAATTTGATCCACTCCAACCGTCACTTTCACTTTGGTATAAACCCTAAATTGAGTCAAAGTATCGTCTTGTAGGAAAGGCTAAAAATTTGTCACTTGCTCTTGAGCTTTTGGATATATGATGGATATCAACTATGTACATTATGGCAAGAACACTTTTTTTATCATCTTCATCAATTGCATCTTCATTTGACAACCCATCAAATTTTGAGTATTTAAAAATTAGACCATTGATCAAATTATAAATCTTGAAGAAAACATCCTCTAGTAACAACATTGTTCATCCATCATCCCATAGTGGTTGTCCTTAGGTAAACTATGTATCTTTAGCTTCACAAAAAGTAATGAGCTTCAAATAATGTCCTTAAGAAGGAGAAAACAATTAGACTCCTCATTATCAATCATGCAATAAGTATCTCTTATCACCAAGGTAGGAGTGTGGATATGAATTCTTGACATTTCTTTTTCTTTGATTGACCATCTCACATATTATTGTTCATTTAGATTTTGTTTCTACTTTGATGTGTATGGGATCTATTAGGACAAGGATGAGTTAGAACTCAAAAGGAAATTCATGGTCTCCTCCAATTAAGACCCACTCTCAAGGTGTTACATGAACAATCAAGATATTCTAATGAATCCTACGTACATGTCTTTGACATAATGTAAGCCCCTAGAGCTGAATTATCTTTAAAAGAAAAAAAATATTCTTTATCTAGTTGTTAACCTTCACTATCATCATGAACAAAAATACCAACCCTTGGTATCACTCATTGTTTCTTCAGTAGATATCAACTAAAATTTTTCATCATTAATGCTTATGGAAACCATTGAAGCTAAAACTCAAAACTCCTAAAAGAGAAAAATGCTATGCTCTTCTCTAATTATATCTAGTGTAGGATCTTTGAACAACCCTTTAAATGAAGGAAATAAGTTTTTGGATTCATCATCCTCTTTAGTGCACTTGATTTTTCCTTGTTCACTACTTTGCTCCTTAAATGTTTATGTACCTTCATCTTCCTCAAAGAATATGTGGCATCCTTGTGTAACATCAAGCTCTTCTTCCATCAACAGCCCTTTTTTAGCCTTAAAGAACTTAAGCAAAGTAGGCAAAATCTCTACTTCTTGTGGATATTCTTGTTCTCTTTGTAATTCTTGATTATATAACACATGACATCATTAAAGGATGGTTATGCAAATAATTTCTTACCTTATCAAGTTCATATTGAGTATATCCCATCATAGAGCCACAACCAAATTCATCTAGTAGACATCAAGGATTACCCAAAGACCCTTGATTTTTATTTGAAGCTACTAATAATTGTTTGAATCTTCACGTTTTTGGGCAACTTGTTCCTTCATGTTGATTTGTTTCATGGAGCATGTAACATATGCAAGAACATAATTTTTTTATATTTATCTTGTTTGGGATGATTATTCCAATGGGAACAATGGAGGTGGATGATTGTTGTTGATGTAGTTACCCTCTTGATCAATGTTATTTTTTTAAAGCTATTTTTTTTTAATAAACTCTAGAACCTTTGTGTCAAACTTGAATGTCATAATGGATAAAATGGTGGTCTTATGTTGTTGTCAAATATAGTCACCAGAAACTATTAGCATTTTAATTTGCACCTTTAAGTGCAACACAAAATGGAACAAAGTGTGGTAGAACCATTCTTCAAATTAGTAGAGGAAGATATTTCCATTCAATTAGAAAAAATAGCCCTAACTCTATAATGAAAAAAATCATGTATTGCTTTTTCTCTTTTGGTGAGTTGTTCTAGTGAATGAGTTATTTGTATAAATACATGTGCCTCCATTGTGAAATAATATCTCACATTGCTACATGCATTACATTCTCCTCATGACAAACATCTTAGTCGAGACATTTGGTTTCAAAAAATATTCACTTTATTAAGATGATGAATTGGAAGGCTAGACAATTGTGCACCACCCCTAGCCCAACTTCAAGGCTAAGTGTACTTCTAGAATTTGTTACTAGAAACTAACATAATATGCACAATATATACTTGTCATTTTATAATCTCTGCAATATTTTTTGGGGTGGTTCACGGTTATCTTGAATAGAATTATATAATTTGTATTTTTTTATTCACCTAAGGCAAAAGGTTGACATGCAATTCAACTAAAGGCAAAATATTTTTATATTTTTGACTCAAAATAAATCTTAATATATGCTTGTGTTCAACTAAAAGCAAAAATTGAGGAATGCAAGTACACAAAGATTGAATAGGTTTAAATATTTAGAAACAAATGATTTGGTAAACTAATTGAAGAGATTAGTACAAAGCCACGATCTCCAATTTTGAATGGACCTATAATAGAAAACTTACAAATTTAGTAGAAGCAATTTAATTTACCTCAATACATTTAATAATATATTTTAACAACAATTTAAAAATAAGATAGGCATAATAAATTCTATAGAGTGAACACAAAATTTTGGACTAACAATAATAGAAACTCAATGAACAACAATTTTAACAAGTATGCGTGAAAATTACCATTACAAAATGTGCAAATTACATTTATTCATAATGCTTATAAAATCATGCATGAAAACAAATAAAATAAATTAACTGAAGTTTAACTATTAACTACTTGAATGGCATGAAAATTTTATTATAAAATAACCTATCCTCCAATGCTAAAACTAAACTCTAGCAGTCTCTAGTTAACTTGACAATAACAATCTATTATAAACTATCACATAATGTTCACCTCTCTCGCATGGCAAGAGATCTAAAGATAGATCAAGAATAAAGAACACTAAGAATAGAGAAAAGTCAAAATTAGTATTGTTATAAATAGTGCATTTCAAAATATGTTTTCCTCAATGATGCTAGTTATTCATAAAAATAGACTTTACAATAGGCAACTCTAGAGATTCTAATGAAGTTTGATGAATCTTCTCTTTTGTTATGATTATGACAAACTCTTTCAAACTCCAACGATTTAATTTTGATGTCTTGAATTTGAACACCCTTCATTGATTTTAATGATCTTTACACAAATCCCTTGTTGAAATTCACAACTCTAAATATTTGGCTTTGACTTTTTCACACAGTCTATCCTTATTGAAAACTATTTAATTTTATGAATAAAATCTTGTGTAAAAGATAAAAACCCTTGATAAAAAATATCATTAGACACTTGCTTAATGAGATAAAAAATATCATTAGACACTTGCTTAATGAGATAAAAAATATCATTAGACACTTGCTTAATGAGAAACCCTCCAAATCAATCATTCATTCATTCATAAAGGACTTATTGAGAAGAATTCCTTTTGAAACATAACTTCTCAAGTAAAGACTAATAAAATCTTGTTCAATCTCTTATTGAACTTGTGGATGACATAATAGACATCCTTTCGCACTCAAACCAAGGTGAGTCATCTTGTTTGAATCTCTTATTGAGACTTGTGGATAGGCATCCTTTTGCACTCAAACCAAGATTGGTCATTAAAGTAGAATAAAATGCTTTAATCCTAGATGCTATGAATGTTTGTGAAAGGTGAGTCATCTTGTTTGAATCTCTTATTGAGACTTGTGGATAGGCATCCTTTTGCACTCAAACCAAGATTGGTCATTAAAGTAGAATAAAATGCTTTAATCCTAGATGCTATGAATGTTTGTGATAGTGACATGACGAGATGACTCGATGGGAGAAAGAATCATCAAAAACCTTGCAAAAAGAAAGAATATATTACGTCTCTGAATATTGGCATTCTGTGGATAATAGTGTTCTCTGTTGTAGAAGACTGAACTAGAAGTTTACTTAAGCAAAATTCTACTTCCAAATTAGGCACTGGTCCCCAAAACTGTCAATGTCTTGACTTTTCAACAAAAGACCAAAATTTAAAATAGATTTTCCTTTATTTAGAGAACACTTGCTCTTATTTTGGAAGGTGGGGACTGATTTGAAGTTATGTCAAGTAAGAATAGTTTGTCTTATTTGAAGTTTCTTCAGCTACTTTTGAAACAATAAATCTAAGCTTTTTAAAAGTCTAGTTGGCAATGATTGTAGAGCTTTTCCATGATTGCTTGTGTCTCCTGTCACGTGCATGACTTAATATAGGCCTTTGAACCATTTTGGTATTTTTTTGAAAATAAACTCCTCTGCCATACATGCACCTTTGTGCCTATCGCGTGCACCTCTGTACATGACCACATTTTTTGGATTTCAACTAACTCTTTTTTTAACCCTTTAATCAAGTGTGCGCTTTTGTTTCACATGCCTCTATTCATGCCACACCTAGGGTTTAAATGTGCGCCACTGTTGAGCCACTATTTTGTTAAACAAATTTCCTTTTTTTCCCTAGATTTTAATGTTGTAGACAATATGTCAGTCTTCCCAAATTTTGATTCAAAACCCGTCATCCTTTCTAGCATCCAACCCTATCTTCTGTGCATTTTTAAAATCTGAAATCCTAGCTCAAAATTTTGTCTGCAACCATCTGGCATGTGACTGTCTTCTAACTTGCAAGTTCTTTTCAAACCCCAAAATTTTTCTTCCTTATGTAACTCTATGATTATTCATGGCTGTAGCACATAATTTTTTTTATTTCAAAAAATCTTCAATGCATTGTCTCTTCAACTCGATGAAAATCAGCATAGCTCTTTATTGTTTAAAACCTCATTCGTTCTTCACCCTATCAAATGCATTTGAGGACTTCCTTTCATTGTTCCTGCAAAGAGAAGAACTAAAGATGACAAAAGTACACAGGCAAACAATAGAAAGCTTTGAATCATGACTGTTAGATTTAATGGAAACATAAAAATTTAACTGAAAATTACTCACCATAGAATAATTTCATATGGATACAACAAAGCTATGTCTTTCAAATCACCAAGTTCCCAGTAAATTATGATTTCCCATAATTAGAATCTAGCTAATACAAGACCAACATAGTATTGAATTTGGACTTTAACAATACAAGAAATATTCCCTTTAATAATTCCAAATAAAAGAGAACCACACACAACGAGACTTGGTAGGCTTTTTTGGTGCAGGGTTGTACACGAAGATGACTAGAAGATAATGAACAGGAAAAACTGTTTGACAGCACTTCAGATGGTTACAGCGCCAAAAATAAACAGCACCCAAAATATATTTAAATCAGTGATCCATTGAATAATATTGGTCAACACATCCGCTTAACACGTGCACCCAAGTTCAAAACACTAAACAAAACAGGATGGGGCAGTCAAACGAACTCAAAACCACTAGCATACCATAACAAAAAATCAAGATGACAAAGTCACAAAAGTATAGTAAGATATTGTATATGATTGGCCAACAAAATAGTTGCCACCACAAAACTGGATAAGATAGCCAAGAAAACAAATGAATGGCCTAATATCAAACACAATGTGAGCATAACAGGACAAAAACAAGCATACAACTAAAGATGAATGTAGAAACCCTAGGTTTCCCTCTAACACTGCTCTGATTGATATTTTTAGTTTTCTGACGTTTTTCTGAAGTTTTGTGGTTTTTTTGTAATTTTTGGATTTTTCAATGCATTTATGAACAGTACGGCTTTGACAGAAATTTAATATAAATTCAATAAAATCCTAAGATTTCAATTTGCTTGAGAAAATACAATAATAATGAAGGCATGTCCTTTATTAATCCAATGATCTTCATAAAAAAATGATCTGACAACATGCAAGATAGAATAATGATTTTTATTATGAAAAGAACCTGTTATCTGCTGGTACGGCTGAAGGTACAAAACAGTACGGCAGAAATGAATGTACTCCTTCTCCTGCTATTTGATGATCCAGTATGACTCCAGCACAGTGGGCGCCACCAATGGTGAAAGGATGTAGTCTGAAGTTAGGCGTATGAATCAATACAAAAGAGCACGATTTCTTATGCTGGTACGGCCTGTCAGAAAAGTACGGCCTGCTGCTGTATTTATTACACTTTGTACGGCTTCCCCAAAAATCAGTATTTGAGTCTCTGCAGAGGGCGCCTTGATGAATAAATGTTGTCTGGATGAATAAGTCTGAAGAATCTCTGTCAGTAAACAATCTCTGATGTTCTGTAGTTTCCTCTGAATGAGAAAACCTCTGTAGGCAATAGATCGAGTGATATTGCACACTCTCTGAATTGCTTTCCGCTGGAGATGGCTCGTTCTCCAAGGAATCGAACGTGAAACCCTACGTCTCAGGCTCAGACCAAAAATTGATCAATATCAAACTCAAATAATCTCATAATGCCCAATTTCCAAGGCAAAATCCACTAATAGGCTGAAAAGTGCGATTTGCTTGAAAATAGGGTTTCATTAAAATATTCACGTTTTAATATTTTAATATTTCAATAGTCCATCACTGAATATTTTAATTACTTTTAATAATGACTTTTGGCCCCTTCTGATGTTGGGCGCACCCTTCAAGGAAAACCACTTAAGTTATAATATTAAATTATAACTTTATATTATAAACGTTAATTAATTAATATTTAATCACGGCCATCAAATATTAATATCTCTTTATTTCTAACTCGTTTACTGATCCGTCTGATGCTGACAGACTGGCGATTCCCCGATGTCGCTACAAACGCAATCGCTAAAATAGCGGTCCCATCAGCTAAGAACTCGCTAAAAATAGCAATTTCAAGAATATCTCCGATCGAGCCGTGAACGAAAGACAACTCATCAATCCCCTCACGATCAAGCCGAGCTGGGTTCAGTGACCCCCTATCCACCCATCGGCCTAATGCAGGGTCGTATGATAGCCAATCCCGTCATTCACGAGATGTCAATGAAGGGACATGACATGTTGATGTTGATGATGTCTTAACTTTATGGAATTTTCATTGCAGTCTTGCAGATTCTTGTTCAATGATAGAGGAACCAGCTTCTCCAACAAATAAAAAGATGAAGTACAAGTATGACAAATATCAGAATGAGATTTCTCCATCTCATGCGGTCTCAAACATCGAAGAAATCAGAGATACAGAGATTGGGCATGTTGATATGTCTGAGTTTCTTGAGAGAGCTGAGAAATCAACTTCACATGATATGTAGTTGTTGCTGAGAAGTCATATCCATTTGGTTTCCTCTTTTCCTGTTGCTTCCCTAGAACCAGAGTTTGTCCTTGCATGTGCAGCTTGCTTTGATAGTGAATCCAGAACTATCAGAGATGATGATGGTAATGTGGTCATTAGGCTTGATCCAGAAACCATTAATAGAATTTTCAAAGTTCCTGATGCGCCTATGTATTCAGACATCTCAATAAAGAGTGCTCTTGATCACTATGAACAAAAGAAAGCAGATTGTGTACAACATAGCAACACTAAATGGCTTCTAAAGCGTCGAACTTGTTTGTCTCGGTGGCCCAAGCTATACTGGTCTGAATTCAAGGAAGAGATTAATGATATAATCACACGGGTTAAAATTCTCTAATGTTTTTGAGAAGTGGATGTACAAGTTCATAGTTGTGATAAGAAAGGCACAACATCCAATCTTCTGGGGTGAGATAATCAGTTATAGTTTATGTGAGCAGCTTGCACAAGTTCCTACTACGCTCACGTTCTACATGAACTCCTATTTGGTCTACATAGCAGCTTCATTGAGGCAATTTCTAGGCCTTTCTACCAAAGGTGATAGATCCTTAGTACCACTATGGGAATATTATGATCAGCTACCTTTGAGACCAAGTAGAATTCATTACAAGAGAGTCCAAGATGCATTCTTTGGTCATTTCATGTGTCTATTTGACAAGACCTTAGAGAACAATAGAGTATCCGAGGTTGCCTGGAAGAAGGTGAATGAATATGGTTGTCTCTTTCTCCAGTTTCCCACTTTCACTTACATGAGAGTTGGCTGTTTTGAAGATCAGCCGTACATGCTTCCAAGATATCCGACAGACAAAATCATTTTGATGGAGCTTCCAAGACAATTGATGACAGTACATGCACGACAAGCTGTACAACATAAAGCTGGAGTAAGCATCTCTTCTCATAATCCATTGCAGATTGGGAGATACTCTTTGACAACTACTTCAAAGGAAAAGGAAATGGAAACTGAAATTCAAGAGATTAAATTGAAAAGGTTCAAGGCAAGAGTGGATTTTGACTACAGAAGAATGAAAGATAAGATAAAAAGAGCTTTCACACATGTGCATCGCATTGAAGATATCTGGGTGGATCTTCGAACAGAGAAGGACATCCGTAGGATGGATTACTGCAGGCTCACAATTGAACAAATTGTTGATCTTAATCTAACCTTGGTCCCAGAAGGAGTGATTGATGATGGACAGATTTTAGATCCAGAGTATGAGGAACAAAGGGTTGTTGACGCTTCTATTCCAACAATACAGTGGTCTCATAAGGAATCTAGTTCTATCTTTAATAGATTCCAATCAATTTTGGCAAATACTAATTCTTGGCTTAAGAGTATAGGTGTTAAAACCATAAAAATCAGAGTTAGTGATGATGATGATTCAGCTGGACCTGTTGGACTGAAATAAGAAGTTAGAGACAAATCTAAGGAATGTGTTTCTTCTTCAGGAACTAGAATTAAGTTAAAGGTTAGCCGTGCTGTGGAGAAACCTTTGGAGAAAACAGCATTAAAAGGGAAGGAAGTTAGAGAGACGCAGATCCAAATCATTGATCAACAAGAAGAAGATATTCTTGAATCTCCTACTGTTCTAAGTGTGAGGTCTCCTCATATTGATGCTGCACCAGTGTCTATATTATCTCCTATGTCTCAAATTGATAGCGATGTTGATTCTTTCTCAACGGTGTTTGTTTCTTCTATTGCACCTACAAAAGTGGCTCATCATACTTCAATTACATCAGCATTGAATACTTCTATGAATAATATGCATAACAATTTGGAGAATGTTCTTGATGCAAATCCAATGTATCCTATGATATTAGAGATGGTACGTCCAGAGATAGATACATCAGCAGCAAGTTTTGATTGTTTTATGGCTGATGCTAATCATAATATGCCATCTGAGCAAGCTCTTGTTGCAATTCAAACCGAGACTTCACCTAGGATGACCACTATGGCACAGAATGAGTCTGTTTCTACACAATCCATGGTTGTTGTTTCAAATGTGAATACATTGGATCTTCCTCCATGGTTGAGTTCAATCACTCTAAAGAGGAAGAAACAGGAAATCTCTCCAGATGTGTTTGATTTCCAGCGGCTAAAGAAGTCTAAGCCAAAGGTTGCAAAGAAAGCCAAAATGGTTTCACGGGTGGTTGTGGACAGCAATAGAATGAAATATGCAAAAGTAGCTGAGCCTCTTTCAGACAAGCCACAAGAGAAGATGCAGGTGTCTGATTACAAATTCACCAGGATAGAGTTGGGAAAGCAGACTCACGCCAATCTGATGCAAGATGCCCAAAGTTCTGTAACAATCTTAGCACAAAGTTATGATGAACTCTTGGCCAAGAAAGAAAAGCTGAAAGAAGAGAATGCACATCTTGTTTCAGTTATTCAAAAGATTACCAAATCTTCAGAAATGGTTGATTCATTGTCTTCTTCTATTTCTGAAGAGTCTATTAAACAAATTGAAAAAATGGGACTAAAGGCAAGGGCAGTTGATTCTTGGGTTGATCAGTTGATAAATCAGAGTGCTCAAGTGGTTAAAACAGTTCTTGATGTGATGGTTAATGTAAAGATAGTAAAGCTGAAACTACGCCAAGCTTCTGACACTTTCAAACAAAGTTTGGAATCCATGGAAAGTGATTTGAAGAGTTGGTATGCTTTGAATGAAGAATGTTTGGAAATCTTATGTGCCAATGCGATAATACCAAATAGAGAAATGCATATTGAGACTAAAGAGCTCTTGTTGAATAAAACATTGGTATTCAAAGAGCTCATTTCAGATATACAGGCTGCTCAAGAGATAGTGGTTGAGGCAGAGCAGGATATCATTTCAAGCTTTGAAAAGGAGTCTTGCAAGCTAGAAGATCAACATAGTGAAGTGCTTCTTGAGGATACTATACTTTCAGCATTAACAACAAAGTTTCATCACGAGCTAGAAGCTGAAACCTTCACCGTGCAGTCTATCAGCAAATTTGTAGATCATCATGCATTTCTTAATAAGATGCAGATTGCATTGGAAGAGCATCGATTGTCAGTCATCAGATGTTGTGACACCATTATCAAAACAGTTGTTGTTTCCAAGAACACTCAAGGGCCAAATCCTGATGAATTGCAGAATTCCATTCATAAATTTCAATGTTTCAAGGATGGCCATGGAAATAATTGAAGTATTGTTTTATTTTCAGTTTTGTTCCTTTTGGACAAATTACATGTAAAGTCAGAAATTGTTATTACATGTAATCAAATTACAAGTCAAAATAAATTAGGATTGTAATTTGGAATAAGTCAATTGCAAGTAGTTGGTGGTTGAGAGAATTTCTCAAGTTAGTTGGGATCCTCCCACCTTTTTCTCATGGCTTCTGTTCTATAAATACTTGAGGGAGTCTTTTGTAATCTTATCTTTTTGGCAATAGAGAGAACTCTGCAGAAATTTACAGCAAAGAAGACTTTGTGCTCTGTGTATGTAAACCTGATTTTCAAGTAATACAAGGAAGGGATATAAGGTTTCAAACTTTGTGTTGAATCTTATTGCATATTATTACTGTGTTCTTATGTCATAGTAGTATATTTTTCTGAGTTTTTGTTGAGAAATTGTGGAGTTGTTGTGGAAAGACTTTGGTCTGATTTCTTGCAGTCTTTGTGCTGCAAATTTGAAGGACTAAATTAGAGATAGGTGAATCCATAAAGAGATATAATATAAGACTTTGTGCTTATATTATCTTTCTTATTTTCAGCTTAGAAGTGCATCTAAATAAAGACTTTGTGCTTTATTTTGCTGCTCAGTTTTATACTATTGGTTAACGGAAGTCATATCGCAAAAGGTTGATAGGAAGATAAGCTGTGAAGACTTTGTGTTTCAAGTGGTATCTACCCGTCGCGGGAAGCAACGAAAGACTTTGTGCTTTCAGGAAACTTTACTTCTTTCAAAATCACGTCAAGTTTGCTCTCTATGTAACTATTGTAAAATAGTTAAATTGCAGAAGTTTTCCCTTTACTATTCTAAATTTTCTTTCTTGAAAGAAGGAAAGATTAAACATCTATTCTAAAAAAATAGAATAGGATGAGTAACACCATGAATTATAGCATAGAATTAATATAGTCTACCATTTTCGCAAGCAAATAGAACAGTAAATCCGAGGGGGATCTGTTGTGACCTTTTTCACACATCGCCCCATTGCAAATGGGGACCCCCTAATTTTTGCTTCGTTTCGAACTTTTGGCTTGATTTTGGTTTATTTTCCTGTTGTCTCTCTCTTGTTTTGTCTGTCTTTCCGGGAATGTGCCCGCCGTTGAACCTTAACGTGAAATTTTGGCCAAGTCTGTAGAATTAGGGTTTGCACTTTTCTGGTCAATCTGAAGTCAAATGGAGTGAATAAATTGAAAACTGAGGCTAACGTTGTTGTCAGTGTGCTTGCAGCAAGCTCTCAGCTAAATTTCATCAAATTCCGGCAACTTACTATTTTTAGTAAGTGTTCAATTCAGGGCGTTCTCTCAGCACTTTCGAAGTGCCGGTCATTACACTGTGTCCAAAACATGTCAGGCTACTCATTTGCAAATTTTGAGGCGTAATCTTATACAATCGCTCATTTTTGGCGCTCAACTTCCGTAGCAAATTTTTAGGTCTATATGTAGAGGTCTTCGTGCTGCATGTCCGAGGGTTCCTTCGGGTTTTCCGAGACCTCCGCTGGCGATATAACATGCAAAATGAGATAATGACTTTTAGAGTTCAACCTTCGGAGGCTATTTTTAGGGTTTGCATGTCAGGGTTTTCTTTGCATGTCTGCATATTCCTTATGGGTTTTTCGAGAGCTTCGAAGTGATGTGACATGCAAACAGAGATAATCACTTCTTCAAGAACTTACTATTTTTAGCAGATGCATCCCGACAGCCGCCTCCCAGCACTTCAGAATCACAAACTGATCGCAATGCAATAGAAACGGGGACAAACGGAGGCCATTTGATATACATGCAAGACCAATTAGGGTTTCCAGCTTCGGGACCCAAAAAAAAGGGTAAAAAGTCAAAATTTCCGAAAACCAGTGTATACCACCACGATCAGCATCTTTTGGGCTATCCGCTGGTAAAATTTGAAGGAAAACGGAGCACTTACTATTTATAGTAAGTCATTTTAGAAACTGGCTAAAAATAGTAAATCAGCAGCAGGTGCTGACATCAGCAGGCAAGTCACATGGTGAGGAACACGGCATTCGAATTTCAAGTCAATTGGAGCTGTGGAGGTATCAGAAACAAGCAGTTGCTATAAATAGTAAACCACCTCCGGAAACATGCCAAAAATAGCATGTCAGCACAAGGCGTCAGTATGAACAAGTCAAGCAGGTGATAAGGATCCCATGGTGCGAATTTCAAAACAAACGGAGTTGCAGATGATGGAAAATCATACACTTACTATTTTTAGCAGGTTGGCACAGAAGAATTAGGGTTTCCTAAATTCAAGGCAAAACATGATAATCATGCAGAAATAGCATCCAGCCATGATCACCACACTTCAGGCATTCATCATGTGAAATTTGAAGACATTCTGAGCAATTGCTATTTTTAGTAAGTTGCTAAAAATAGCAAGTACAGATAGATATCAGGCACCAGCAATTTAGTCGCATCCTGATGTTCAAGATAAAGTAAAAATCTAGCTTTTTGGAGCCAAAAATCAGCTTAAAATGCGAAATTTGGGAAACTTTCTAAAAATAGAAATTAGGGCAAACTAGGGCTAGCACGAACAAATTGTTCCGAGTCAGACGAAACTATAAAGAGTTCACTAATAAGCCTGAGAAATTTCAAGTCCAGCCAGTAAATTTGCCTTAAGAAGCTGAAACTTTGCTAAGGCATGAAAAGTGGAAGTAGCCCTTGCTAAATGCGCCCTAGCATGGAAGGAAGGTAAAGAACTTTACTAGGTGTTGAAAATTGGAGGTAGGCCTAGTCATATGCGCCTTGACTTGTGGGGAGTTGATGAAAATTGTCTAAGTGCTTCAAACTTGAAACACACTTCCTCATATGCGCCCTTGAAGTTGAAATGGGTGGAAAATATCCTAAATGTTCAAGAGTGAAAGACCACCCTCTTGTATGCGCCCATAAAGAATAAGAGTAGATCTAAAAAATTCTAAGTCATGGAAATTTGATGCTCATGGTATGAAATGCGCCTTGCTTTACATGGAGAGGTGATTAAATTTTCTAAGTGTCCAAAGCTGAAAGTTACACCTCCAAATGCGCCCCTCATGGAAATATCAACTAGGAAATATTCTAAGTCATTTAAAATGAAAGCAGGTCCCTCCAAGTGCGCCTTGCTTTAGAGGTTGAAAATGTTTTAAAATGAAAGACCAACACCCCAAATGCGCCTAGAAGAGGAAGAAAACTTGAAGAATATTCAAAGGCGTGAACAAAGTGAAAGCCTATAGGGTGAAATGCGCCTTTGACTAGAGGAGGTTGAAAAATATTCTAAATTTGAAGAGGACTCCTCTATATGCGCCCCATCAAAAGTGAAGATTCTAAGTGTGCCCATGCAAAGAGGAAAGGTCAAGACAAAAGGCGTTGAATACAAGGAAAGGTCAAAGCAAGTATTCAAGGCGTTGAATACATGCAAAGGGAGAATAAAGACAAAATGTCTCCATGCAAAGATATCCATGCAAGGCGTGTGCATGAAGACAGAGAACAAGTGGCATTAAGACCCTTTTGAAGGCGCCATAGAAAGACAAAAAGAGATCCCAACGCCTTGGAAGTGGGTCCACTTTGGCATGTATGTGCCCAAAGATGTTGGAAGGGGAATAAGCGCCCATGCAAGATGATGAAATATTGTTCCTAAGTATTGATATTTAAATATCACCTTAGGAAAATACGCTTGAGTTTGGGGTGATAGTAAAATGTGCTAAGACATGAATAAAATTGGTTGTGGATACATCAAGAAGATGCTAGCTTCGCAGGGATAATTAAAATTTTCTAGTAAGAGCAAGGAAATGCGCCTGGAGTTGAAGAAATCGGGGTTGCAGCGCCCCCTAAAACCCCCGGAGAATCGGGGACGGCAAGGGGACGGCAGGGGACGGCTGACCAGTCCCGGGGACGGCTAGGGGACTTGGGGACGGCCAAGGGACAGGGGACGGGGACGGCCAGGGGACTTGGGGACGGCCAAAGGACTTTTGGGAGTCCCCTAGCTGTCCTCGGGACAGTTAACCATCCTAGAAGTCCCCTGGCCGTCCCTAGGATGGTCAACCGTGCCCCGCATCAAAGCATGGTCAAAACAAAACATAAAACACATTTTCATAGCAAGGGAGTGTGAACTTAATTATGTCCACCCATTAATTAAATTGGTGCCACTGCTTGTTGTCTTGAAACTTTGGATAAGTGTAACTGATACAATTATTCGAGAATCAATATTGGTTTATGTACTGAGGTGCCAAGATGAATCCAGTGAATAACCCAACACTCAGTGCTTGTTCTCAATGCTATTGTGCCTCATAAATAAGTCTCACAGGTCTTACTCTATTGTGAAGATGATACATAGCGGGCCTTGGGACATCTGATCATGCAAAACAATAACATGGTAACTGTGCAGATTATTTGCCTAATGCAACTCACTATCATTCTCAGAAGGCTGCACTCCCTTGTTCCAGTTATCAATAAACAAAAAAATTATCATCAGAGTATCTGCTTTCTTAGTTCAAAATCAAGCTAGGAAAAAATAATATGTCCTCACATCAATACTGGGGAATGTGCTGCGGCTTGTACCCATTCAGTCTTATGTTCTTCCATCCATCCACATGTAGTCTGGAAAGGTCTGAGCAACATCCAGTTTTGGCTGAAAGCACAGATTTTTCTTTGGGTCACCCTTCATGGTAAGGTACTCACAGCTGAGGCCCTAAAATCTATAGGGCTTTTTAGATCTCTTTAGTGCCTAGACTGTGAGGTACAGACTGAAGTTTCAACACATTTCTTTTCCCGATGCCTTTTTTCTAGAACTATATTGTCAGAATTTGCTAACTGGGTACAGACATGCTGTTTACAACTCTCTCTAGCTTCTGCTCAAAGACTATCTGTCATCAATTCACAAATGCTGCTGATAAAGATCTTGCACAGTTTCACCCCAATTTTCTTCATCTCAAATATTCAAAGAACAGAATGCAATAATCTTCAAAAAGATCAAGATAATCTCAAAGACTTTCATCAGGTCGACTCGGGCTCAAATTTACTGCACACCTCTAATAGTCTCTGAAAATATTGCTGACAGATGCACATTATCTAGTATTATGGCCAACAACTGGCTCATTCCCTTCCACTACAAAACCCCTGGCTTTATGATTCGTGGAAAAAGCAGATTGGGGTCCATCCCAACGAGGTAAGATGTCAATTCAAACTCAGTTTTGATGGAGCTTCACAAAACAACCATGGAAAATTAGGAAAAGAGGGTATAATCTCAAGATGAGCCAAGTATCAGTTGCTGCTAGCACATAGGCATTCAGATAAATAATATGGCTGAATCATGAGCCCTGCTAACAGGTCTCCAAATATGCAACAACTTGTACTAAAATCAGCCATAGTTGAAGGGAAGTTGGAGATAATTATTCTAAAACTTCTCAGAATGTATGTATAGACTGCAAATAAACTTTTCTTAGTTCAAAATCAAGCTTTCCATTGAATAAATTCTAACTTATTCATTAAGATCAATGCATACTCAATAAACCATATCAACTTGAACACAAATGTTATATGTGAATGTTCTATAATGTATATTATGCATGCCTTATCCATGTTATCTATTGAACATTTAAAATTTCCCTATATTTTTAAAATTTTCCCTATATTTTTATATAGCCGTCCCCTGCCGTCCCTAATTTTGGCCTCAAAAATCGGAAACTTGGGGACTCGCCCTGCCGTCCCCGTCCCCGAAACTTGGGGTAACCTTGGAAGAAATAGATTAAATTTGATGAAAAATACTTTTTCTAAGGTTCAAAATTCAAGAAAAATTAAATGAACCCGTTCGTTGTGTACCCATGAATTCAATGCGTTCTGAAGAAAATTTTCTTCTTGGTATTGAAGATTGTCGACAAGGAATTGATTTTGGTGTCTTCTATGCTTCGCCGAGACTTTCAGGATGGAGAATTTGATCGGCACCTGAAATAATGAATTTTCCTAAGGAAAATTTTAAAAAATTTCTAAGGCAAGGTGAATAAAATATGTTTTTGAGTGAAAAATGCTTAGATGATGAATTTAAAATGGATTGCCTAGATGATTTTTATTGAATTCTTCTTGAGATGAATCTTCTCGGGTCAGAGGTGAATGAAATTAAAATGTTGGAGCTTCAGCTGGTGAGTGAATTTGAAGTGAATGTTTTCAAAATAAATTTAAATGCAAAGTACGCTAGTCAAAGTCAATCTTTTCAAAGATTCCAGCCGCCAAGTGACAAGTGTCAAAATTGCCAGAGGGAGGGAAATTCGAATTCATGCTGTGGAGTAGTGGATATTTAATGAGTTATGCTAAATTTAGCCTCCTTCTAAAATTCGACTTGCCTATATAGGCTGAAAGTTTATTCTTTTTTCTCTACCAAATGAAGAAGTTCGAATTTGCTTGAGGAAAGTTAGTTGCCGAAAGTTGGTGAAGAAGTTCAACTTGAAGAAGGAGAGGAATTATTGTGTGCTGAAGCTCAAATCAATTCGCATTGTGGCTGCAATTTCTGAAGTTCAAGTTGCTGAAGTTGCTCTGAAGTTGAAGAATTTTTGAGTTGGTGAAGATAAATTGAAGACAAATTTCTCAAATTGTTGAAGTTGCAAAGTTGTTGAAGAATTTCTGTTGCTGGAGATAAATTTCTGAAGTTGAGGAATAGAAGTAAAATCTGAAGTGGAGGTGCTGAGATTGATTTTCTTTTCGAAGTGTTGAAAGTAGTACTGCTACAGATTGTTGAGGCTCAAGGCTTTAACTTAGGTGTTGTATTTCTCGAAGATTGGAGTTGAAGTTTTAATGCTGAAGTCTTTTATTTTCAAAGCCAATTTCACTTGCCAGCGATCTTACGAAATTTCTCATTTTGAAAAAAGTTAGAATTATAATGCTTGCTTTTTGTTTTGCCGATGGCTGAGGCTGGCAAAGAGAATGCTTCCAGGAAAAGAATTTATGGGCAGGAATGAACGTTGGGGCGAAGCATGATGACTGAGGAAGATGAAGCAAGTACTCCAAGACTACATTTCAACCTCGAAGGAAGAAAAGTTGCAAGAAGTGGCTAAGTGTTGGGACTTAGTATGTGCCCAGCTCAAGTGACAAAGAAGAAATATTTTCAAGGCTCAGGATGGAGAGAAGAAGGTCGCCATCAAGTACTTCAAGGTTGAAGAACAACATCAAAGAAGAAAATCATTATCGAGCAAAAGGATGAGGTTGCAGCCTTAGAATTTCAAAATGAGAATGTGCATGCCATGCCAGAAGTTGAAGCTGTTTGATCAAGTCTGCAGTCAGGAACAAGAACAGTGGAAACAGGGTCATGGACTGGAATCTTCTAGAAGGATAATGGGCATTAATTGCTCATAGTGGTCAGGAAGGAATATGCTATCTTTGGGGTCATTAATTGCGCCACTCCTCCACCTTCTGGCGGTTTTTAAGGTGAATCTTGTTTAGGGCTGAGGTGGCACAATCTGGGCCATCCAGCCGATTGTAATCTGAGCCGTCCGTTGGACTTGGCCAGCTATATAAAGGGGCATCCCCCCTCATTTGTACATTATTAGAATAGACATCAAGTAGACAGTAGAGATTAGAATAGAGAGACAGCTAGGTGATAGCTTAGAGGTAGTTTAGTATAGATTGATAGTGTAGTTGAAGAAGAAGGAAAGTTTTCCTTTGAAAACTTTTGCAAGAGATTGTTGTGTAAAACTTTCATAATAAAAGAACTTTTCATTGATGGTGAAATTCGTCTTTGTTATGGATAGCTAGCGAGGTTTCTTCATCCCTTCTACTTCAAGTAGCGTAGAGTAGCGTAATTTCATTTTCATGCAAGTAGATGTTAGCTGTGGAATGTGGTGTTTGATCTAAGCAAGCTTCGCTTATCCATACCACTAGCGGGCTCACTGATGGTGTGTTCGCCTTGTGTGGTCAACTAGAAACGTTGTGGGCCTAACTTCAATCACAGTTTGAATGATGGTATGCATCGTTGTGATAGTATCTTCATGTCAAATGGTGGTTTGAACATCTTTAGTCATCTCCCTTGAAGATTGCACCGACTCCGTGGAAGTTGTCCAATGCGAGGCAAAGCAAAGTCCGGTTGAAGTTTGCTGAAGTTGAGCTCCATATCCCGCATTTAGAATAGATTTAGAATCTCTAAACCTTACACCCTTTCAATTCAGTACTTTCTGGTTAGAATAGGAAACCCGCGCTTCATAGACAAATCTTTCGAGCATTTGAATTCCTTTCTCCGTTGCCGAACAATTCTGTAAGTCCCCTTGAAATACCAGCAAATCACATCGAGCCAACTGAGACTATTTGCATTGAAAGAACCTTGGAGTTGAACGCACGAACTCTCTCGTAATCTTAGCGTGCCGGATACTTTGATCAAGAGAGAATAGGGTAGCCATTGGCGACTTTATTCTGCATTGGTGCGGTCACGAAAAACACATCAACAGGACAACCCGTGTGTCCTTCTTGCCGATAGTGAACTTGATCCTAGGGCCTCTTCGCGAAGAAGTGGGAATGGCCGCAGGTTTATCTTTCATGCGGAGTTCTTCCTGTCGGCTAGCTTCTGCTCCGGATTGTGTACTTGATACTTATGTGATCATTGTATACTTGTGTATGTGATCAAATTTGCTTCTATTTAATGATGTTATTGTGTCTTTAAGGTTTATTCAATAAAGGGTGCTTGAAACAAGTTTTAAATCCTTAAAAAACTCTAAATTTCTAGGGTTTTTTCAACTTTTTTCATTTTGCCGAGTCTGTGCCAAGTCATGAGTCGAGTCACCCTAACCGAGTCCGAGCCGAGTCCGAGTCTCACTACAATGATGCAGATATATGAAGTAGATTTGAGCAGATTTATGAAGAACTCATTGCGGATTGAGAAGAGAGTTGTGAAGGTAATTCGAAGACAGTCCAAGAGGAGTTTATGCAGATTTGGTGCAAGTTGAAGAAGACATAGTTTGTGAAGAGGAATATATGATAGATCCATATAGAAGAGTATAGCAGAAGGTTGTTTGAGCAAAATTGTCCATCATCTGTTGAGGAAGCAACATTGAAGGTGGAGCATTATTCTTAATATTATTATCTTTGCTAAGTTGGTGCTTGGTAGGTGGGGGTTGGAGCCTCCGGTAGGTTGGTGCCTACGAACATTAGGGGTTGGTGCTCCTTGTAGGTTGGTTTCTACTAAATCAGATTAAGGGGTTGGTGCTCCTTGTAGGTTAGTGCCTACTAAACTACATAATTGGTGTTTCAAGTAGGTTGGTGCCTACATTCTTTGTAAAAGCTTATATAATTCATAAAGTACATTATTTGTATTGTGGTTTTATCCCGCAAAGGTTTCCACATAAAATCTTGGTGTCAACTTGTTCATATTGTGATATTCTTGCATAGTTGATTTTGTGTTAGAGTTTGAAGTTGATAAAGTTGAGAAGGTAAAAGTTTGTTGATATACTGATTCACCCCCCCTCTCAGTATATCTTTGTGCTCTTCAGGGTTGAGGGGAGCACCCCTCTCGAGGTTCGGGGACACCCTTGGCATGTTCTCTATTGCAATATAGGTGGAGTTGAGGGGTGGAGCCCTTGCCACCAAGCCCAAATGAAAACCTTGAAAAACACACAAAACTTCACGGTGCACGCCATTTTGGTAATTTTTTAGAAGTAAAAAAACAATGCATATAAATCCAAAAAAATAGAGTTTTTGTAGTGCCTAACCCATATTTTTTTCTTCAATTTTGACATGTTGGCGTTGTGAGTGAAATGGAAAAACTCGCTAATTTTTCGGCAAGTACTCACCAAAAACTTGGCAAGTTTTTCAAAAACTTTGAAAAAAACTCAATGAGTAAAAGCTCATCAAAATTTGCGGAACAAAAAAAAAGGTGGGTACTCAGTGAGTCACCAAGTATGTAATCTATGAAGTAGTTTAAGTAGCATACTCTTGGGAATCTTGTGCAAAGCATTGTAACAAGTAACAATTATGGAATGTAAGGAAATGGCTTAAATTGAATAGACAATATTTATTGTAAATTCCTTTGTGTTGAATGGTGATGCCTTGGGTTATTGTTAAAAATCTCATTGATTATAATGAAACACAAAGTATGGATAAATATGAACAAATGTTGATTCCTAGTAACAGCCTATTCACATGACACCTTAACAACCTTAACATGTTCATGCATTTAGTCTAGCAAGGGTTCTTGAGGAGTTGTGCTTTGAGTGAGCTCTCAAATTCCTCTAGGCTCTGGATGATAGGCTAGTGTTGCATTCCCCATCAATTGGTTGGCAATTAGTTTGCACTAAACTAGAGAATGGTTGTGCATGAAGAGCACAAAATATTTACTGAGAGGGGGGGGGTGAATCAGTAAATCAAAACAATCTCTTATTTTTTCTCAACTTTTCAACAACCTTCAATTTTTACTAACATCAATTTCTGATATGAATCAATGAATGCAAGATGACTCCACTTTATTGAATTTATTAAATGATCTTACAAATAGGAGTAGGCACCAACCTACTTGATTTACAAATTAGATGATTTTGTAGGCTGCAACCTACAAGGGACACCCAAACCTCTACAATTTTAGTAGGCACCAACCTACAAAGAGAATTAACCCCTAATGCAAGGCACCAAACCTTGACTTGATGGATGAAGCAAATGTCTTCAATGAGATCTGCACTCTCCCACTCCTTCAATCTGCCTTTGTGATGAAAAATCTCTCACTCAGCCCACACAAGAAGATGGGTTTCTGATATAGACAACTTTCAACTTCACAACCACAAATCAAATCTTAAAAATGAGTTGGTTCTTATACCTTCAAATTGAAGAGAAACAACCTTTTGTAGAGTTACAACTTTTTAAGAAGACACTTCTCTTCATAAATTTGTCTTTTAATAGTCACCTTTAATCTTCCAATAATCAACTATTATTATTTCTGCTCATTTACTTCAATTTGGAAAACTTGCTGAGTTTAGGAATTGGAGAGTCACCAAAGACGGGGGTTCTTAGTTTGAAGAGACACCACACTATAAAAAAATCGAAGTCTCTTTTGGAAAGATGTCTTCAGACTGCAATCTCCAAGTGACGTGACTTTTCAAAGCAAAATCTTTTTCCTTCTTCAGCCTGATCTAATGACTTTTCAACCACAAATAAATTCTTCTTCAAGGAAAGACGTCTGATTTTAAAAAGACGTCAATGTTTTTCTTTTTAACTAATCGCAATCTTCATAAAATACGTCCCTTTGAAAGAGTGTATCCTTTCAAAGAACAATGCGCCAATACATGAAGAGCATGTCAATTCAACACATCCTTTTTATTTCCAGCTGTTATGACTTTTGAGTGAACCCGTACTTCCTAATAGGCTCCTTTCGCAACTCTTGACTAAGTCGTATTTTATCTTAAAATATTAATTCCTTTACTTTAACAAAAATATGTTAAGGAAATAATCGTTCTTTTCTTAAAAATCGTAAGCTGCTGTAAGTAATCGTTCTCTTGAAACCATGAGCTACTATATATAGTTTTTGAATGATTTTTGATTTTGAACAGGGAGATCTTCAATTTTCGATTTGAATAGGATGATCTTCAAAGAATGAAATGATTTCTTCAAATCTGAGCAAGCGATGATCTTCAAAACTGTGATATCTAATGTCGATCTGTACTCATCTATTTCATTTGAACACCAAATATTGCAAGCTTCAATCTGTAGGTTGAACACCAATATTGCAATCTGTGAAGAACACCGATATTGCAGGCTTGTAGGATTTCAAGCTGTACGCTATTTGAACTTGAATAATCTTCAACAAGCTTGACTACAATTTCTGAGTAATCTTATTATATGATCGTCAAACTGAATATACCATGTTCTTATTTGACATCAATGACAAAACTTCTAACAGTGCATGTGCCCACATCTTAATAAGAGCCCAACAATGTTGTCAATCATTACTTGTTTGACAAGCTTCTCTATGTTATCTCGGAATCTAGCAGCGCTCGTTCCACGGATAACCCCCCTACGAAACTTGTTCGTTTCCTAGGATTCGTGAAGTTCAAGTACGCATAACGAAGTGATTTTCAAGCCACCTCGAAATGCGTTCCTAAACCTCGAATAGTCAATTCAAGCATTCCCCCATGTTCGCCTCACGAAGACCTTCGAAACAAGCCCCTTCACGAAGTCTCACTGTTCGTACTTAGCGAATTGCGAAAAATGTAGTTGCACTAAAAAAGTGCGCTCCTGCTCTCAAGCCAAATTTGGCTAAGTATGAAAAGTGCAGGGGCGCTAAAATTTAGCGCCCCTGCGTGAAAGTGAACTTAAAAAAATGTAATAGCGCTGAATTTTAGCGCTATTACACTTTTTCCTGACACTTAAACTTTTTTCACGCTTCTGGCGCGTTTCTTCATAATTTTTGCATTTTTCGTCAATCGTGCCACTTTTCATGCCTAAATTTATTGCTCGACTTGAGTTAGGTTTTCGATTTTCTCTCACTTAAAAGTGTTTTAATTCGCCATTTTCATTGTTATGATTTTTGTTCTTCCTCTCTTCATGCTGGGCGAGTTCTCTTCAAACTGCAAACACGTGTTTTAGAATTTCGCATTCTTCTCCAACAATCTTTGCGTTTTGTCTTGGTAAGTCGATTACCCTTGCTTTCTCTCCTTTTTCATTCGTTTTTGTATATGTTCTAAGTTTTTCATATGCGTTTTTATCTTCCTTTTGTTCTCTTCAAACGTTTTTCATCCTCCCACGCGTATTCTTCCTCTCCATTCGCGTTTTTGTTTCTCATGCCCTTTCCATGCTTCTTCTTCATCGAGTTTTTGTGTGTCATATGCGTTTTTCTCTATTCGCGTTTTTCCATTTTACCCTCATGCGATGGAACCCTCACGTTTTGTTTTGAAATGCATTTTTCTTTCTTCTCCCTAACGTTTCATTTGCAATCACGTCTTAACACATCACATTGAAGAAACTTTTGTTTTGTACGGAGGTTATTCTTGGTTCTCATCCACATTTGCGATGTTTGTGATGGCAATAAAACGAATTTTAGTTACAGCTCTATCCAAAGGAAAACAAATTTTGTTTTCAAAGTGTTCCATGTTACAAGAAAATAATACTTTGCCAACCTCGAGCGCCGTTTTCATATGCCTCTACATATGTTTTATCAAAATATGCCAAAGATGTAGAAGCGCTAAAATTTAGTGCCCTGACATGTTGAACATGTCAGAATAAAATCTAACTCTCAGAAATGCAAGGGCGTTAAAATTTAGCGCCCCTGCATCAAAACTGAAATTGCCAAAATGTAAGGGCGTTGAATTTTGGCGCCCTTACACTTTTTACAATCTTTTCCAGATGAGCTTCATTTCTGACCATTTCACTCCTGAACCTTGTTCCTTCCATTTTTGTGCATCGTTTTGTGTTCCTTGTCATCCGCTCCATGCTTTCCCATCATCGTTGCTTGTTTCGCGCATTCCCATGTTTCCTAACGACTAATGTTTGTTCTGGCTCAGCACCTTGCAGTCTCTTTTCAAAAATCTTCAAAGTCAGAGTGATCAAAGTTCCAGTTGTTTTTGATGACTGCCAGTAAACCTCCGTCTTCTTCGAAAGCAAAAGGCAAAATGAAGTACAAATATCAAGGTGTCTATCCGCCGACCGTAGTGGTCTCCAAGGTGGAAGAGATAAAAGATACAGAGGTTGGTCATCAGGACTTGGTTGACTTTGAGAAGCAAACAGAGATGAAGCCTCTTCTTGATCCAATGAGGACAATCGTACACAGCAACCTTCATTTGGTGGCAATGTTCCCTACAGCTGCACACAATACAGAGTTTGTTCTTTAGGTGGCGTCTCACTACATCAGAGAAAGTAGAAGTGTGATCGATTCTTCTGGGCACGAGATTCTGAGACTCGACCCTGATTTCTTTGACATTGTTTTCAAGGTTCCTCATATGGAGAAATACATTGATATTTCTATACAAAAAGCACAAGAGGTTTTTGACGCTGATCCCAATAAGGCTAAAAACCTAATAAATACTCAATGGTTGAAGAAACCTAGGTAATCTGTTTCTAGATGGCCGAAGGGACTCCTGCAAAGCGATTTCAAGGATGACGTCAAAGATATGATCACATTTCTAAGCAGAGTGAAAGGCTTGCCAGAATCATCCACTTTTCACGATTGGATGTATGAATACATCAGGATTATAAGAAGACAAAAGGTGCACATCGACTGGGGCAAACAGATCAGTGATGAGATACATGAGCAGTTGATCAATGTTCCTTCCACATTGAAATTCTATATGACTTCTTACCTGGTGTACGTGGCGGCTGTAATGAGACAATTCCCAGGTTTATCTACAAAAGGGAATCGGATGATGGTACCTGTGTACAGATTTTTCTATCAATTGGAGCTGAAGGAAAGCTTTCATCACTTCAGACGGGTCATAGATGCTTTCTTCGCGCCTTTACTTTTCAATTTTGATCCAGCTCTTGAAAGAAGGAGAGTATCTGATGAGGCTTATAAGGTGGTAAGTAAAGTTGGATGCCTATTTCTTCAATTCCCAACGTTTACTTACTTGCGAGTAGGATGCTACACTGGTTGTCCCTACATGCTATCACGTTATCCTTCGGATAAGTGGGTTCTCATGGAAACATGCAGATAGTTGATGTCAATGCAAAAAGAACGAAGAAACAACCACAAGCGTGGATTCAAGTTCCCACTGACCATTGGCCGATACACTATCCCTACTGCACAAAAGGCTAAGTCTGTTTATGCTGAAATGCAGATCATGACAATCAAGACCTATAAGTATAGGTTTGATTTTGATTACCAAGATGTCAGAAAAAGGTTGCAAAAGGGTCATCATCACAGGTACCGTTTTGAAGACATCTGGGTTGATTGCAGAGATGAAGAAGCCATTCGCAAAATGGACTATTGCAGGTTGACTGTTCAACAGATCAGAGACCTTGATATCGCTGACCTACTAGAGGATTTTGCAGATCCTGGTGATATCATGAATGCTGTCTATGATGAGCAAGGAATTGTTAAAAGGCCGTTGCCTGCAATTCAATGGTCTAGAAAAGAAATTACCAGCATAAGAGAGAGGTTGAGGCCAATCTTAGCCAACACTGCAGAATGGTTACATAAACATGGTTATGAAATGAAAAGTTTCAGAACAGACTCGGAAGGAGAGGAATCCGAAGCAGAGGCTCGCCAACAGCAAGAACTCCGCAACAAAAATAAATCAGCGACTGTTCCCACTTCTTCACGAAGAGGTCCTAGGATCAAGTTCACTGTTGGCAAGAAAGATACTCAGTCTGTCCCAGAGACAGAAGTCACAGAATCTAATCCATCTCGCTCTAAAGGTAAAAGGTCTATTCCAGAGGAGGTAGATTCCGATGAAGAAGGAACTTCAAGTGATCAATCCGCTGAAGATGAAGATTCAGCAGAAGCAGACTCCGATGCAGAAGAGGTTTCTGAAAGCGGGCAAGAGTCTGAAGAAGATTCTGAAGAAGGATCTGAAGGTGATTTTGAAGGTGAACCAGAATCGGAGAGACAAGAGGGTAATCAACAGGAACCCAGGCATGATCAAGAAAGAACTACTCCTCGTGAGAATGTAGTTGAGGAAATTCCCAGAACGTCATCGCCTGTGACTTCCAATGTTCCTCATACCCCTCCAAATTCAAGAACTCCTCCACCTCCTGTTCCCTTGTCACCTATTCCTACCACATGCATTCCTGCAGTCGAGATATCCACTATCCCCGCAGCATCAATCCCGCTTGATACTCCCTCAGTGACAAGCATTCATACGGTTGATATATTGTCGAGCCCTCCATCGTCCATTCCTAGCCTGTCTTCGCCAACGTATGATATCACTTCTGAAAATGAATTCAATCGTTTTATAAATGAGTCAATGCGTGATCAGCTCAATGTGCAAACTTCAGGAGCAATGATGACAGACACTTCTCCTATTGTCACGATACCCATGGTAACTTCAGACATGACAATAACTTTAGAAGTAACGATGACGGCTGAATTGACAGTAAATCCAGAAGTTCACACTTCTTTTCTTCCCCCTTGGCTAATATCTCAAGTGTCGAAGCGTAAAAAGCAAATGATTTCTCCGGAGGCGCTCGACCTCGAAGAGATAGTCCTTCCAAAGGCTAAAGGAAAGAAAAAGGCAAAAGTATACTCAAGGCTGAACGTTGATAAGTCTGGCCACAAGTATGCAGAGATTGGCATACCACCGCATGAAGAAGGTGATGTCAATATGGAAGACTACACGGTGACAAAGGTCCAGCTTGGCAAGGTTACCAATGAAAGTGCGAAGGCCGATGCGCAAGTCACTTTGGATATCTTGGCTGGAAGACTGGATAAAGTAGAGCAAGCTCGCAATATGTACAAGCAGAGGGAAGAGCATTATGCCACTGTTGTAAAGAGACTTGCAGGTTCTTCAAGTAATGCACAACCGCTGACAATGGTAAGTATTGAAGACCCAGCTGTCAAGAAAGCTGAGAAGTTCGCCTCCAAAGGCAGAGTGTTGTATGATTTTGTTGAGAAGATCATTGAACACAGATCTCAGATTATAGTTGTTGCGGACGAGAAAACTACCTTGTTGGCCAAGCTCACCACAGAGCTTGATAAAGAAAAAAGTGTACTTTCCCAGGAGTGCAGAGACATGGAGAAATGCCTATTGTCATGGTCGGAAATGAAACAAGTAAAGCTCAGTAAGTTGGTGGAGGTTGGGGTAATTCTTGACAAAGAAAAGTTCGTTGAGGTAAGAGAATCATTGAAACATAGAATTCAAGTGATTCAATCTCTTACGGAGGATCTCCACCAAGTACAGGAAGATGTCGAAGGGCATTGTGCCATTCTTGAAAAAGGTATCAAAGAGTTGCCTGGTCAACTTCTTGAGGAGAATCGTATCTTCTTGCCGGCCACAGAAATATCTCAGATCTTCAAAGAAGCCATCATGAAATTGATTGACAGTTCAGACTTTTTAGAAGCCTCACTGAACGTCATTTGTGATACAAGGCTCACATTGGATAACCTAAAAACGCATCTTGACAGGTGCAAGAAGGTTCACTCATCTGCCATGAGATCGATCACGAGAATTCACACCATTGTGGATTACACCGTTGGTCCAGATGAGAAATTTGTGCAAGAGACTAGGAGGAAATATGAAGACTTCCGCGCCCAAGACAAAGAAACATGAAGCAGCCTCCTATTCTCCAGTGTTAGACATTTCCGGTGCATCCCTTTATGCATCTTGTAAATATTTCTTGCCATTTTCGAATGTCTTTTTGTAAATTGTAATTACACCAAGCTCGAAGAGGTAATCTTTTGAAAACAAATTACACTTTGATTTTGGTCCAAGTTAGGTGAGATCTCCTTAAATTGCTCACCTAACTTTCCTTGATTTTCTCAATTAGTTTCCTAATTTTGCTCATCCCTCTTTCTATATAATGTGAGGGATTTCCATTGTAAATTGATCCTCTAGTATTTTGCAACGAAGTGCTGCCCTTTTTGAAGCAGAATTGTGAAACTTTGCGTTCATGCTTTGTGAATGGAATTCGATCAATAAAGAAGAGGATTGCAAACCAAACTTTGCGTTGGATTCGATACTTTTATGAATTGATCTTATTTGGTGGTGATTAGGTGATGAAATCTGAAGGACTCTAAGTGATTTATGTAAACTTTGTGTTGTATCTATTATTTAGATTTGCATTTGTGTTTTTGTTTATCTTTCGGTTGAGTAATCTACAAGACTTTGCGCTTGTAATTATTCACGCTCTTTGGATCCTTTTGTTGAATGATCTACAAGACTTTGTGCTTGTAATTGTTCATGTTTTCTGATAATTTGGTTGGATGATCTACAAGACTTTGTGCTTGTAATTGTTCATGCTGTTCGAGGAATTGCTGCGTCTAAGAAGACTTTGTGTTTCTAACGTGACAAACGATACATTTTCACAGATCCAACATTGATAAAGCTACAGAACGACTTTGTGCCTTCGTGAGCTTTCCCTTTTACTTTATCTGTTTATTGTTAATTACTTCTGGTATCTCTACGCTTTGCTTTGACAAGATAGAGGTATTGGTATTACTGCTAGTTGATCGTTTCAAGTTGTTAAGAATTGTGAACTTCCAATAGTGGAGCATTGTAAACATCTTCTCTGAAAAAAGAGAGAAGGATGAATGTAACACACCCCCCCCCACTTCATAAGTTTTGTGTACATTTTGTAATTATTTGTTTGTTTTACTATCGCTTCTGTTAGCAGTAAGAAGGGCGCCTCCCCTTTCCGAGAGGAGAGATTTACATCTCACATAGCTGTGGCTGAAGTCCAAGTTGTGTAATCTATTGAAAAGCTGATTACATAATTTTCACCCAACACTCTACAAACTTGAGTATGATTGATTGACCAATATTCAAGTGAATGCACATCCAAGTCGATATCATTTATTTAAGTTGAGCTTTTCATGGACTGCTAAATCAAACATGTGCTAACTTTAGACTTTTAGATATTAATACTAGTATGTATTCTTGGATATAGTTTCACTTCATGGAAAGAATGTTTCTAGATGAATTCAACTTAAAGGAAAACTTGCCATAGAGAGCAAAATTGATAAAAAAAAAAAAAGCTCCAATGAAGAATCTGCCCTCGGAGTCTTCGAATTCACATTTTCTAAAGGTTGAGAGGTGATTTCTGACATAAGTTTAATTTATTTTACAGTATTGGGGTGTTGCATTCCCATTTTCCTTTAATGTTGAGGGGTAAATTTTGGACTCTAGTTTAATTATTTAGGGTCTAGAACTCAATTTTGATAGTTTTTTCTTTTATATAGGCCAAAAGGTAGTCTTGAAGTTCTAATATCAATCAATTTTTGACATATATATCATAGAAACACATGGAAATTCACACATGGAGCATTTAAAAACCAAGAAAAGAGTTTTGCAATGACAACTTAGGTTTTGACCAATTTACTATTTTTATATGGGAAATATGGAAAGAAAAAATCAACAACTTTGTAAATCTTTAGCATCATGGTCAATGACAAACTGTGTTAACATGTATGAAAGTAGGGATTATTTTTTAATTTGGAGCTGGCAATTACCAAAAAGAAACATCAGTTTTCTTACCATAATTATTGAACTCCACTCATTTTGAAGACGAAGTTGGACAACAGCATTAATTAGATCATCCCATGTTTCATGTGAAGGTTGTAGAGAATCTAGAGCATTGTAAATTGTATTTTTATCAGAAATTTTCAACATGAATTGAGCCAATTTATGAGCCTTGGGGCTAATAATTGGAACCACTCCATCTACAAAGCTTGTACCATAAATCCAACCACGTCCTTTTATTGAACCACCTGTACAGACAAATGCCTAAATCAATGTGACAGAAAAAGCATCTTTCAGCAAAATGATATTATGAATAGATGCCTTCATTGCATGCAATGTCAAACAAAAGAGTCCAAGCAATATATTTAAATAAATTATTTAATCATACTGTTGTACCCAAACCAATTTTTTTGCTTCATTAATGCATTTTGCTTAAAATGGTCTAAACTTTGTAAAATTGTTGTCAAAACTCAGTTTTTGGGCCAATCAAGTATGGGCTTTTAGTCAGTGTGATGTCTGTAAGATACTGGTAAAATTTGAAAATTTTGAAAATTAGGGTTTTTGGACCCCTATGTTTTAGGCTAAAAAACCCTAAAATGAGAAGCTTGTCAAAATTGGCTGAAATTTATTTTGATTGGCTTATTTCACATCATGATCATAGTGGTGAAGTCAGATTCAAGAGAAAGTCAGTTTAAGCTTGGTGGGTAGTTTTCACTTTTTTGGGAGAAAAGTTAGGACCTCTGAGGTCGTCAATGGCAGTTGGCCAATACTACGTGTTAAAATCTAAGCATGAAACTCAAAGCAGAAGATTCTCTGGTAAAAGATACTAAAAAGGATGCTTCATGACAAAGGGGATTTTCAAATGGCAAAAATTGCAAAAAATATTCTGTCTGGAAACACTTCACTTTGCTATGTGGGAGACGTTTGCACAATCAATGTGCAAGTCAACTTTGCAGTGTCCATACATGTGAAAATGTTGAAATGTAGTCATGCCTCGTGTCAACGGCAATGATGCTTCAACACAGTCAACTTAGCAAGTGACACGATGATCGCGAGACATAAAATGATAAAAATCATTTGGAAACTACCAAGTCTGGTGACATCTGTGCCCCCTACAGGCCAGGGGCACCCTTCAATTTGAAGGCCCAGATATAGTTATCAATGGTTGCAAATACATTCATTCTCTCCATAATTTTGTCAGCTTTCCAGCAAGCTGTCAAGCAAATTCATCAGATTTGCGAAACCCTGACAATTGGAGGCAGAAGCAGAAAGTTACAGAGGATTTACATGTCAGAGATGACAGTCAAATTGCAGTTTTTGCGCCCCTGTAGCCCAGGGGCGCCCTTGAATTAGGCCTGTTAGATGATAGAATTTGCAGAATTTGTTTTCGGGGAATCTCTTCAGATTCTGCCCAACTCCGCGATGAATTTGTTCGCAAGTCCGTAAGACATGCTGAGTTACTGTGTCAATTGTTCTAGCAAGCACGTAAAACGGAGGGAAAATAAAAGTGAAAATATCAAATTGTACCTCTACAGGCTAGAGGCGCCTAGCTTTTTGGCCAGTTAGTTGAGGTTTTCGATAGCTGTTGTCTTCACGAGATTTGTGTAGAATCCTCCTAGCTACTCAGTGAATCCAAATGTCAACGCTCGGGATCCGTCAAACGCTTGTAGATGAAGAATCAGCGGAAAATGTTGAAGGATAAAAACAAGCAAAAAAATGGCTAAGTATGGAAAATAAACCCTTCCTTGAAAAAGGTGCCCTTCTACTAGCTCTTAGAAGCAGTTTTCTTGCTTCGTCACTACAAGGAACATCTCTTCCAACTTGTTCCATCTTCACGATGAGATCATTGGTGCGCGCATCGGAGCAATCTAGCTCCTGATAGTGAGGGTCAAAGTTGAGTGTTTTGTGAAAGTTGCAAATTGCAAAATCATTTTCAAAAGTGTAATTGTGCCCTTGCAGGCCAGGGGCACCCTTGCATTTGAGGGCCTTAAATCAACTTTCAGACACTGCATATACGATTGTAGTCATTCTTTGTGGAATTTTTTGTAATGTCCCCTTTTTCATGAGCAATGGAGTTTGGAGGAATTAGCCTATTCTTGATCCTCATAGGCTAATGGGGCTTGATTAGAGGGTCATTTGGCAGATACCCAGTTGATTGGTTGGCTCATTTCTTGGTCATATGAAGGTTTTCCTATTATCACCATGGATGTTTCTATTTTTAGAAACCTCATGTTATAAAGTAATGTTATGTTTGCACTTTATGTTATGAACAATTATTTTATTATAAAGTGCAAAATAATAAAATAATAAAATAAAATAATATTCCTTCTAGAAGGTGACTTGGGAAAGTTCTAGAAGGAGGCCGACCTATTGAGGAAAAAGAATAAATAGGCATTGAGGGCTCATTTCCTATCATCCAGATTTGATGTTGTTGTTGATATTGATGTTTGATGGTTGTGGAGCCTAGGGTTTCTGCAATTGTTCTTGGCCATTGAGAACGAAAACTCTCAATTGGTGAGCAATTTTGAGGGTGTGAAATATCACTTGAATTATTGCAAAGTTGAGGAAGTTGCTTCAGACTTTCTACTTGTACTTCAAAGCAAAATTTTATGGTCTTTGGCCAAATTTTGGTGGTATCGATTTGAAGAGTTCAATTGGTGCATTGTTGGAGTCATTTTGGTGTGTTGAGACTTCATTAAGTTTGCTATTCAAGGATCAATCTGCATCTTATTAGTTCTGATATAATATTACAGTCTTCTATATCAGCTTGAGGGAGCCACGAAATTGCATACATCTCCTCTTTTTGGCAACGATTTCTTCATTGTAATGTAGCAGTTCATCCTTAGGGTTATGGCAACGATTTTCAAAGCTTGGAGGTGTTAAGAAGATTGCATTCCAATTTATATTAGTTGCAGATACAGACCTGGGGCGGCAGATTAAGAAATTCGATTTTATTTCTAGAGGTGACATTTCACAGCGATCTTATCTTCCAGCTTGGGCGCACTTCCTTTGAGGTCTTGGGGATGATTGTTGATGAAGAATTGAAGACAATTGGCAGCCATAACAATTAATTTATATCAGCATTCCTTCCAAGAACAGGGGCGGCTGGTCAAGGGGGCGATTTTGCAGCTAGGAGGTGAAATAAAATCAAAGAAAATTCAAAGGCATCGTTAGGTGTCTATGAGAAAGGGCGCTGCAACGTTGAAGGAAAATCCATCTTGTATAAGGAGAATCGAATATTTTATGCTGACAGCCATCACTTCCAGGTTCTCTTGTTGATGATTTGTATTACATTAGTTTTTAGCTCTCATGTTAGTTTACAATGCTGACTTAATCAGCATTCATTAGCATTGTGATTTGGAGTAGTTGCATCTTCATTGAAGGCCAAGAATTTGTTTGATGTAGATGAACATTGAAGTCAGATAGAATTGATAGTGTTGCAGCTGTAGATGATTAATTTGCATATCAGATTTAGTATTGCAATGGCAATCATTATATGAGTTGTAAGCCAAGAGTCTTGGCACTTGCATTATCATCATTGTAGGAGGATTGCATTTTCAATAATATATCAGCTGTTGGGAGTTATCTATTGTTGTATTGAGCATTTAAATGTTGATGTAAGGATGTATGCTAATTGTTTGTCATAATGTCAATTGGCTGTAGGTGCACTTTTTGCATATAGGAGTCATGTATGAATATTGTTAAAGATGAAATTGAGTCATTGATGCATCTAGGTTATAGTTTATGCATTGTAGTTTGATTTCTAAGCATTTGGAATACTTTGGTATCATCTTCAAGCATTTATATCAGACTGATAACTCAAACCAGCAAGCTGGAGGTTGCATGAGAATTGTTTAACGAAATTCTTTGAGCCTTCAATCAGCATTTTAAGGTCAGATTTGAGCAGGCTCATTACAGTTTTCCAGCTACGCGATGGATCTAGCATCCAGTCGACGAGAGTCATCATTCACTGGCAGTGACAGATTGAAGCACGAAGAGGCAAATCAAGAAAATGGTTGTCTGGTGTCATATGCACCCTTTTGGGAAAAGGCGCCCTAGTTTTTGAGGCATCAGACTCAGTTTTTAGCTCTTGCAGCTCCCAACAACATGTCATTAGACTTGTCCTAGCTACATAGTGGATGTGTTAGCTCAGCTCCAGGATCAACTGGTCATCCGGAAATCAGAGTTCAATAGAGGCTGCAGTGAAATTTTCAAGTAGCTACAAAGTAGGAGCTTAGCTAAAAATCTCAAGTTTTGAAGGAAAGCGCCTAGAAAGTCAAAGTTTGAATTTTTGGAATTAGAATGCATATTCTAGACACCCCAGAAAGGTGGAACTCAATTAACTAAATAAAATAATATTAAAATCTTCAGGTTCAGATGTCAGTTTTGCTTGCAAAGGCGCATTTCTTCATTATTTTAAAGTGCATATTCTAGACACCCCAGAAAGGTGGAACTCAATTAACTGAATAAAATAATATTAAAATCTTTGGTTTCAGTGTCAGTTTCTGTTAACAAAGTGCAGTCCAGTGAGAAAATTGCATCCTAAATTTAGGGTTTTTGCATGTATAAGATGCCTCAACCCTCAAAATTTCTTTAAATATGCATTTAGGCATCCATTATTCTCATAGCAGGTTGAGAGAAAACACAATTTTCCTCGTGCAAGCAAGATTTGAAGGCGCCACAGGTGTTATTTTTCAGAGTTTTTCGTAGATACAAGTCCAGATTATTTAGCAAACTTCATTCAAGGATAGGCAGAGGCAAAATATAACTTCTATTTTCTCTCTTATTTCTTCTATCCTTGTCTTAGGTTTTCTCTCGCATGTCCAAGTATACGAAAACTTTTCACAGTTCTGATCATTTGGGTGTGTTGTGCATGGCCTTCTCTACAAAACCCATGTGTTAGAATTTTTCAGGTAAAATTGTCTCATAGCTTCACTTTTTGAAGCTTTGCTTTTTTCTGGAAATTCCTTTGCATGGTGGAGGGAAAGTCAATATTTTGAAAAATAAAGGATCTAGGTTTTCTTAGAATCATCTTATGCACAAAACCCATGTTTTAGTTTTTTTCAGCCAAAGTTTCCCCCAGAAACCCTAAAACCCCTGTAGTTTTCAACTGAAAAATCTTTGCATGTCAAGCTAAAAGGCATTTTTTCGAATTTCTAACGTTGTGGGTTTTCTTAGAATTATTTTCTCTACAAAACCCACGTCTTGAAATTTTCTGTGAAAATTGCCCCCCTCAAGGTATTTTTAGCCTCACCAGGAGTCATTTTAGCTTTTCGGAGAAAGTTGTCAGAACATACCCGTGTTTATAGTCAACGGACGAGTTTTTCAAAATGCAGTTCACACAGACTGAATAGAAGACCAAGTCGGTCTTAATTCATGACTTCATCAAAACGGATGACACAGATTTGCATCAAGTGGATCCAAAGGTTGACTTAAATGCTTCAGAAATGAACCAGATCACACTTCAAAACATTGAGGAATTTGGGTTTCTAGAGGCGGCTTCACTTCCCATCACAATACAGTGTATAGAATTCGTAATGTCTTGTGTAAAGCATTACAATTCTACTAGAGAAATTCAATCAGTAGATGGACGGGTGATTTGCAGTATCAAGCCCAGGGACATGAGAAGTGTTTCAGTATTCCTCAGAATCCGAATAGTTTGGTCATTACCATGGATTAGTGTGAGAAAGCATTCATTGCTGATAAGGACAAATGTCAGAGTAAAATGGGAGAAAGGTGGCTGAAATAGAAGAAAGTTAACTTGCCAAAGAATGTGGGTCGCAGAGAGTTCAAAGATGAATACACGATTTTGATTACTCTTCTTAATCGCGTTTCCGGTCATGTGGATGCTCATATATTCCAGCCTTGGATGTATTACATCATGGTTCAGATCATTTACAGAAGGGAGCATTACGACTGGGCCTCTTTGATCAGCGACGTTTTCCACAAACAGATGACCGGCTTCTTGGTTGCTCACAAGTTTCACATGTGTTCATACCTCATGTATCTGATTGCCTTCCAAGGACAGTTTAGAGGGTTGAATACTGTGGGGATTCTCAGTGTACAAAAATTTCATCAATATTATGAACAACTTAAGTTCACACAGTCTGAGCGACACTTCAAGCGTGTGCAGGAAGCATTTTTGATGTACACAGTGAGGAATCTAGACTGGGAGCTACATGTTCGTATCTCAGCGGTAGTCAGAGCAGCAATGGTAGAATGGGCGGATTGATTCATTCAGTTCCCTACCTATACCTACATCCGCGTCTACGGATATGCAGGTCATTCAACCATGCTACCCCGTTATCTTTTGGATAGGGTGGTTTTCATGGAATTTCTATGGTAGTTGTATGATGTCCACTCACATTTGCACAAAAAATGCAAAGCGGCTGCCAATTTTCCATTATAGATGGGAATTTACAAGTGTAAAACAGCAGTTGACGCCAAGGCTATGGGCCATGAGTTAGCAAAATTTAATCTTAAGTACCTTGATGAGAGACGCTCATATGACCCTTGGGGTTATTACTCAACACGCCTTGGAGGTTGCTCTTATCACAAGCCTTCTATGGAGGACTACTGGGTCAATTGTGAGAACAAGTTCGAGGTGCGCAGGCACAGTTACAACAGGTTCACCCTTTCACAAATTTTTGTTTTCATGTCAGAGGATGTGGGAGGGTTGTCAGATGATGATGAGGATGTACTTCCTTCATTTTTTAGAGAACAGGTTGATATGCAGCCACTTCCAACTGTCGATTGGTTTGCCAAGGAATTCACATCTGTTAAGGAAAGGTCAAGGAGGGTTGTTGGTAACAACATACTCTACTTGGATAACAAGAAGACGAGGGCTGTAACAACCTATCCCTTGCGTAAATTAATTTTTTTCCAATTTTACTCCAAACATATAAAGATAACAAGTAACAAAGGCAATACGATAAAATTTTTCCTTTCTTCTTTGATAAATGCATACAAGTTACAATATATTTCCACATGAATTCCATTTTCATTGCAAATATAAATCAAAGTACAAAAGTAAAACAATTACATACATAGCTCAAGAGCTTTTGAACAAATAGAAGTAAGAAGGTCCAGGAGTCTGTCCTTTCAAATCTTGGTACATTGACCGCTTCCTGTGGAGGAGAAACATCACTCAGGCGCTTTTCCGCCAACCACAGACTTATAATGTTGTCCCCCGCACACCTATCATTAGATAGATGGCCCTCCCTTCGAAGAAGAGATTGGTAGGGTGTCCTTTAACGATTACCAACTGAGCATAGTGTTGTGTCCTACACAACTAGAACCTTGCTATTTCACAATCTCGAACTAGTACAAGGATCACAATGAACTAACAGTGTAGTCTCAACTAACTCACATCTATGTGGAAGTCCTACATTTCACTACTTTGGCCAAAGTATTCTCATTTAGTACTTTGAATGAAGATCATCTATCATAAACACTACTCAGGGACGATTTGACTTAAGGCTATCTTATTCTACGCGTAGGCTATGTCCTCCAATGGGTATTTTAGTCACCCCAGACTTCCTACATCAAACTATCCACTTAGAAATGAAACAGTCTACAAGTGTCTTGTAACCTAACTCCTAATTAGGAAATCTTTATCCAAGGAGTGTTTAGCTTGTCACAGTTAACCTAATAACTTAAGCTTAAGACCATACTTGGTTCTTCCTTCATTTTGATCCTAATAGATAATAACTATTTCATCGTACTCCATATATGGAGATCATACAAAACATGCAATATTCATTCTAAATGCATTTAAATCCCTTCCTTTATCTCTTTCACATTATTTTCCCTTTTATGCAAAACAATTAAACCATTCCCTTAATTTCTTTTCACATAAATCCCCTTTTCACAAATTCCCTTTTTCATTAATTCCCTTACACAATTTCCCTTTTATGCATAACTTGTAAATGTTTTCCTTAATAATTCTATCCTCTTATAACTATGGAAAACAAACAAGCACAAGAAAATAGAAACCAACACTCAAATTAAAAGATACAAAATGAAGAAGTTCCATGCTTGTTATAAAGCTTCTCCTTCGAAAATCGTACTTCCAATCCCTCTTTCAATCAAGCTTCCAGAAAAACAATGACTTCTCACTAAAATTGACTTCCCAATGATGGCTTCTCACTCTAAATGAACTCCCTATGAATTCTCACTCAATAATGAACTCACAACTAATTTCTTACTCAATAATGAACTCACAATGATTTCACTCTCAGCTGTATTGTAATGTCCCCTTCTCAGACATGATCGTTTCTGTTGACCGTTGGCTTATTCCGGAGACCCGTAGGCTACGCGGATGGTAAAATTAGGGTTTCCTAATTTTGAGGAGGTTGTTGCTTGAAATTTGGAATTCTGATTGCGGATTCTTTCTATGTTTTCAGAGAGCTTCGCAGTGGTATGTTTAGTTTGGCATTCCGAGCAACTTCACGAATTTACTATTTTTAGTAAATTCTATTTTTGGCAGTGGACAGGTGGGGTTCAGTTCAGTTGGTCTTCTTCTTCAGTTGGTTCAGCTGGCACTTCAGTTTTTGGCCTTGGATGCATTTTTCTTGGAGAGATAAGTATTTTTCATTATAATATTATATTTTAATATTATAGCACCCCTTTACCTAGCAGTACAACTTCATCTTGTTTTTAAAAAAGGGGACTTAAAGGGTCAAGGCGTCATGGAGATAAATTATGTTTTAAAAGTCAAATTTTGAGCTAAGAGAAATGGACGCCCACTTAAGGTGATTGACTTTTATTTTAAAAAGTGAAATATTTCAATAAGTGAAAAAGGACACCATCTTTTGGAGGGAAATGTTGAATTTGAAATTAGGGTTTTGGGCGCCCTTCTTGAAGCTTCTAGATGGTTCTCTCATGTCTATATAATCAGGCCTCAGCTCTTCATTTGGGATCTTTTGTCTACTACATCATTATGCTGCTGAATTATCTTCAGGCACTCGCTTCGAGGAAAGCACACCTCCTAGCATTGGCTCATCTTCTTGCTTGCAAGATAGCAACTAGTTGAGAGGTTAGCTTGTAATAGGTTTGAATTGCATTTTCAGTTTAGTATTTGCATTGGAGTTCTAGTATTTGCATTTTCTGCTCATTTCTGGAGTTGCTGAAAATCATATGAGAATGTAAGAATTGATCACAGCTTTGAAAATAAAATTGTTTTGGTTCTGGGCATTGAAGTAATCGATTTTCTTATGCTAGGCGACCATCTTTGCAAAGTTACAGATTTTTATATTGCTTGTGGGATTTTTAAAAGAAAATCGCCCTACTAAGAGGGTCGTACCTTTCTAGAGAGGGCATTGGGATCTGTGCAAATTAAATAGAGTTCATTTGGTGATGTTTATGCATTCATTTTGGGAAACACCATTCCTAGAGTGCTTTTGCATTTAGTTTCATAAGATTTGGGTGAGTTTGAGCATTCCGTGAGCACTAGTGAGTTGCTATGTTGCTGGTCTGTGCATTTTCTGTCAAAATCAGTCATATCAGACTTGAGGAAGTTTAGTAGTTGAGTGAGAAGTTGATATTAAAAGGGTTTGAGAGGCTGAGAGTTTCAATTTGTTGCAGCTGAAGGGTTTCTAATCTTGTGGACTCGCGTGTTCTACTGATTGTGTATGTAGTACCGCCAAGACTTCCTCAATTTTCTCTTTGATTTTATTGTACTTCTAATTGAATAAGGGAAGAGGCTGGCTTGTCATCATTTACTGGGGCCCAAGAGTTTAGGGACCGACCATATGTCAGCCATCTCTCAAGCCCATTCTTGGTTAGGGTTACACTGTCGATCATGCATTGATCCTCCTCGACCATATGCTCGTCTGCACAGGCGCATTCTTGGTTAGAGTTCCTTTCAGTTTGCATTTGCATAGATCCTCTAACCAATACTCACACCTTGCCCACATCGGGATCCTGGTGTACATTCTGGTTAGAGTTACTTTTCGCATCATTTTGGTTTATGCTAACCTTAACGGTTGCGTGTTCATTGTAATTGCATATTGTGAAAAACAAAAAAAAATTGGTCCGATCATTACAGTTGGTATCAGAGTGATGATTCTCGCTTAACCTCGCGTCTCATGTGCTGATTCGCTAAATATCGTGATGAGTGATAGTATGAATTTCACCGAGGTCGTGCCAGAAGACAATGATACAATCTCCACCAGAAGCAGATACTCTTTCAGAAGCTTTGAGAGAAACCGGAAGAGCAGTGGATACGGGTAAAACAGTTGAGAATATGTCAGACAATCTTAGGCAGGCCATGGATGAGAAGGATGCAAGGATGGAAAAGAAGTTTGATGGAATGATTGAGATGATGTCCTCGGTTACTTGCTCGAATGGACCAGCAAACTCCTCAGAACCATACTCCTAATCAAAACCATGCTACAGGAGAAAGCAGTGGAGTCAATGGGAACAATGGGAACAATGGTAATGGAGGAAGTAGAACTATTGGACAGCATGATGCCATCTCTAGCGGATCAGCCTCTAGGCCGCTCTTTCCTACATTCACTCCGAGGGAAGAACAGCAAGTTGAAGCTACCATTCCTTTGGTAGACGATGCCAGGCAAGCCTACATGGAGTATGCCACCCTACCTCCTGATCTTAGAGACCAATGGTCCTTTGATCAATTCTTGAACCAGAGAAACAGAAGAAACGGAGGAAGAGCTGATAACCGAGCTTATATGGCTCCTAGAACTGATTTTCATCAAGCCTTAGGGAAGGTAACATTGGCTCACTTCGATGGAAGTGATAAGTGTTCAGCAAGATCGTGGGTTCAGAAGTTAGACAACTACCTTTCACTTCGTCCCATGCCAGAAGAAGATGCCATCAAGTTTGCAACACTTCATTTAGAGGGAGCTGCCCATGAGTGGTGGTACCATGGTTTGGTCACACTTGGCCATAACCTTATTCAAACCTATGGAGAATTCACCAACAAGCTGATTGATAGGTTCGACACTAAGGATCCTGAAGTAAGATTTCGTGAGCTTGCACAACTGAAGCAGCATGGCTCCTTGGATTCTTACATTGCTGATTTCCAGAGACTTTCGATGATGGTGCCCAACATCACTGAAAGAAGATTGGTTGTTTTGTTTTCCGAAGGTTTGGTTGAACCCTTGAAAGGGTGGGTTAAAGCTTTCGATCCACCAAGTCTTGAAGAGGCAATCAAGAAGTCTCGAAGTATGGAGTTATCAGCCCCTAGGCCTAAATTCCCGCCTAAGCCTTTTGGCCATAAGAAGGATAAGAGACATTCTTCTAATCAGCACAAGAATTTTCCACCTAAGTTGACTGAAGAGCAACGTGAACAGCTCAGAAAGGAGGGCAAGTGTTACACATGTTTAGAGCCTTGGACTAAGGGTCATAGATGTCCTGGAAGAGGGCGTTATAATCAAATGGGAACCTATTCTGATTATGAATCAGCATCTGATATGTCAGATCAGCAGTCTTATTTTGGGGACAGCGAAGATGAAAGAGCCACAGAAGAGTCCGATCATGAGCAAGGAGTTGGGGGCCCTATTGCCCAACTCTCTAGTTTCCAAAAGAACGAATCTTTCAAGGTTCGTGGTGGAGTTGGAGGCCATCGTATTGTTGCATTAATTGATACTGGTGCAACGCATAACTTCATTGATGAAGGTGTGGTTGCAAAGAGAGGTCTCAAAACTGAAGAATTTGAAGGCTTCAAAGTCATGGTGGCTGATGGGTTTCATATTTCCTGCACCCGAAGAGTTCCTAACATGTCCATGCAGTTAGGCAACTATGAAGTCAAAGATGACTTCTATGTGGTTACTATTGGTGACACAGATGCAGTACTTGGCATACAATGGTTACGTTCACTTGGTGAAATCTCTCTCAATCTACAAACAATGGAGCTCAAGTTCCAATCTAATGGGAAGAAGGTGGTGTTGAGAGGAATGTCCAATGGTGGTCCTCGAATAGTTTCATTCAAAAGAATGGAGAGGCTGATTCGGCATGACCAAGTTGAGTGGGCTGCGGAATGCATGGTCCTTCCAGCTAGTCCAGTTGAGACAAAGAGGGATTATCCTCCAGATATTCAGTCTATACTTACCAAGAGGAGTAAGGTGTTTGCTGATTTACCTCCTGGGCCACCTCCTGAAAGAGGAGCTGAACATGTCATTGAACTCAAGGAAGGGGCCAAACCAGTCATCACAACACCGTATCGGTATCCTAAGAAGCAGAAGGATGAGATTGAGAAGAACATAAAAGAACTCTTGGAGATGGGCTTCATTCGTCCTAGCAAGAGTCCCTTCGCTTCAGCTGTAGTTCTTGTGAAGAAGAAGGATGGCACCATCCGCATGTGTGTGGATTATTGTGCCTTGAATCAAAGCACAATAAAGAATCGATACCCTATTCCTCGGATTGATGAGCTCATTGACGAGCTACATGGTGCCAAGTTCTTTTCAAAAATTGATTTGAGGTCGGGTTACTATCAAATCCGATGAGAGGTTCAGATGTTGAGAAGACGGCATTCAGATGCCACTATGGTCATTTTGAGTTCCTAGTCATGCCCTTTGGCTTGACTAATGCTCCAGCCACCTTCCAGTCTTGCATGAACAGAGTTTTCCAGAAACAGTTGAGGAAATTTGTGTTGATCTTCTTTGATGACATTCTCATCTTCAGCAAGACGTGGGAAGAACATCTCAAGCACTTGGAGGAAGTGCTTAGCATTCTTGAATCTGAAAGTTTGTTTGCCAAAGAGTCCAAATGTGAATTTGGAATGAAGGAGCTGCTCTACCTTGGTCATATAATCAGCGCTGATGGGGTGAAGGTTGATCCTGAAAAGATCAAGGCAATAGTTGATTGGCCACCTCTAGAAAATTTGACTCATTTGAAGGGGTTCTTGGGTCTTTGTGGCTTTTACAGAAGATTCGTGAAGGGCTACTCTCAAAGTGCTGCTCCTCTTACTGACCTCACTAAAAAGGGGGCTTTCATGTGGTCAGAAAAGGCTCAAAGTGTGTTTGATAAGTTCAAGAAAATCATGAGTTCTTGTCCAGTATTGGCCATACCAGATTTCTCCAAACCTTTCGAGTTACAGTGTGATGCATCAGGGGAAGGTGTTGGGGCTGTTTTGATGCAAGATAAGCATCCCATTGTGTTTGAAAGCAGAAAACTAAGGGGCGTTGAAAGGACCTATTCTATCTACGACAAAGAAATGCTTGCAATCATGCATGCATTAGCCAAGTTCAGACAATATCTGGTGGGGAGCAAATTCGTGGTCAAGACTGATCACAATAGTCTCAAGCACTTCATGCATCAGAAGGATTTGAATGAAAGACAACAGAAGTGGGTGAGTAAGCTTCAAGCTTACGATTTTGACATTGAGTATGTCAAAGGGAAGAACAACATTGTGGCAGATGCTTTATCAAGGAGGCCTCATTTGAGCTCATTGTGTGAGCTTACTGCTGATTGGAAGGAGTTGTTGCTTGCTGATTATGCCAAAAATCAGTTTGCAACCAGCATTATTGAAGGTACTTTTCATGATGAAAGGTACAAGGTAGTTGATGGGTTGATACACTACAAGGGAAGAATCTTTTTGGTGGCTGATTCCAAACTTAAGAAGAAGATTTTGATGACTTTCCATGACATCCCACTTGCTGGTCACCAAGGATATTTCAAGACATATAGGCAGATTCGAGAGAGGTTCTCGTGGAAGGGGTTGAAAGATGAAGTTCAGCGTTACATCAAGGAGTGTAGCACTTGTCAAATGAACAAAAATGAGCACTCTCTCCCAGCTGGTCTACTGCAGCCACTTCCCATTCCAAATCAAAAATGGGAAAGCATCTCGATGGATTTCATCACCGGATTGCCTAGGGCTCAAGGCAAAGATTGTATTTATGTTGTAGTGGACAGATTGACCAAGTTCGCTCACTTTTTTGCCATCACTAGCACATTTTCAGCAGCTCAAGTTGCAGATTTGTTTTTCCATGAAGTGTTTAGATTGCATGGGTTGCCTAAAAACATTGTGAGTGATAGGGACAGCAAATTCCTAAGCACCTTTTGGCAAGAAGTTTTCAGGATGAGTGGTACAGTGCTTACTCCGAGCACTAGCTATCACCCTCAAACAGATGGTCAAACAGAGATTGTGAACAAATGGTTGGAGGGCTATCTCAGGAATTATGTCTCGGAGTAGCAAAGAGCTTGGGTGAAATGGCTCCACATGGGAGAATATTGCTACAACTCATCTTTCCACATGTCAATAAAGATGTCTCCATTCATGGCTCTCTATGGTTACGAGGCTCCTAGCTTTGCTGATTTGGTGTTTGGTGATAGCAAAGCTCCTCAAGCCAAGGATTGGTTGCAGCAAAGTCAAGATGTTTTGAAATCCTTGAAGGACAACCTTCAAATGGCACAAAATCAGCAGAAGATGTACGCTGATCAGCAGCGTGTTGAGCGCTCATTTGAGGTTGGTGATATGGTTTATCTTCGACTTCAGCCTTACAGACAGTCTACACTCAAGAAGAGTGGAGCTGAGAAGCTTAAACCTCGCTTCTATGGGCCATTCAAAGTTGTCAGAAAGGTTGGAGCAGTGGCTTATGAGTTGGAACTACCTTCGAGTAGTAAGGTCCACAACGTTTTCCATGTGTCTCGCCTCAAAAAGGCACTTGGACACAATGTTGTTGCTTCATCACAGTTGCCTCCCTTGGATGAAGAAGGGCAGTTGACCTTGGTTCCAGAAGAGATTATTGATTCCAGAGAGCGTTCTTTGAGGAGGAGAACAATCAAAGAGTACTTGGTGAAGTGGAAGAATTTACCTTTGGAGGATGCTACTTGGGAGAATGAGGAGATTCTACAGCATCCAGACTTGCGATTGCTTGAGGGCAAGCAATCTTGGGGAGGGCGGACTGTAATGTCCCCTTCTCAGACGTGATCGTTCTGTTGACCGTTGGCCTATTCCGGAGACCGTAGGCTACGCGGATGGTGAAATTAGGGTTTCCTAATTTTGAGGAGGTTGTTGCTTGAAGTTTGGAATTCTGATTGCGGATTCTTTCTGGGTTTTCAAAGAGCTTCGCAGTGGTATGTTCAGTTTGGCATTCCGAGCAACTTCACGAATTTACTATTTTTAGTAAATTCTATTTTTGGCAGTGGACAGGCGGGGTTCAGTTCAGTTGGTCTTCTTCTTCAGTTGGTTCAGCTGGCACTTCAGTTTTTGGCCTTGGATGCATTTTTCTTGGAGAGATAAGTATTTTTCATTATAATATTATATTTTAATATTATAGCACCCCTTTACCTAGCAGTACAACTTCATGTTGTTTTTAAAAAAGGGGACTTAAAGGGTCAAGGCGTCATGGAGATAAATTATGTTTTAAAAGTCAAATTTTGAGCTAAGAGAAATGGACGCCCACTTAAGGTGATTGACTTTTATTTTAAAAAGTGAAATATTTCAATAAGTGAAAAAGGACGCCATCTTTTGGAGGGAAATGTTGAATTTGAAATTAGGGTTTTGGGCGCCCTTCTTGAAGCTTCTAGATGGTTCTCTCATGTCTATAATCAGGCCTCAGCTCTTCATTTGGGATCTTTTGTCTACTACATCGTTATGCTGCTGAATTGTCTTCAGGCACTCGCTTCGAGGAAAGCACACCTCCTAGCATTGGCTCATCTTCTTGCTTGCAAGATAGCAACTAGTTGAGAGGTTAGCTTGTAATAGGTTTGAATTGCATTTTCAGTTTAGTATTTGCATTGGAGTTCTAGTATTTGCATTTTCTGCTCATTTCTGGAGTTGCTGAACATCATATGAGAATGTAAGAATTGATCACAGCTTTGAAAATAAAATTGTTTTGGTTCTGGGCATTGAAGTAATCGATTTTCTTATGCTAGGCGACCATCTTTGCAAAGTTACAGATTTTTATATTGCTTGTGGGATTTTTAAAAGAAAATCGCCCTACTAAGAGGGCCGTACCTTTCTAGAGAGGGCATTGGGATCTGTGCAAATTAAATAGAGTTCATTTGGTGATGTTTATGCATTCATTTTGGGGCGCCATCATTCCTAGAGCAGTTTGCATTTAGTTTCATATGATTTGGGTGAGTTTTGAGCATTCTGTGAGCATTCTAGTGAGTTGCTATGTTGCTGTTCTGAGTAATTTCTGTCATAAACAGTCAATATCAGACTTGGGAAAGTTTAGCAGTTGAGTGAGAAGTGGTTATTAAAAGGGTTTGAGAGTATTGGAGAGTTTCTTAATTTGTTGCAGCTTGAAGGCTTCTAATCTTGTGATTCTGGCAGGTTCTCTAATACATTGTAAGCTGAACAGTAGTACTGTCAGCACTTCTCAATTCTTCTCTTTGATTTTATTGTATTTCCCACTGAATAAGTGGAAGAGGCTGGCTTGCCGCCTATTTACTTTCAGTTCAGTAGTTTAGGGACCCTCTGACCATATGCTCGCCATCTCTCGGTGCCATTCTTGGTTAGGGTTACATTCTGTTCATCATGCATTGATCCTCTGACCATATGCTCGTCTGCACAGGCGCATTCTTGGTTAGAGTTCCCTTCAGTTTGCATTCGCATAGATCCTCTGACCAATGCTCACACCTTGCCCACATCGGGATCCTGGTGTACATTCTGGTTAGGGTTACTTTCCACATCGTTTTGGTTTAGTGCTAACCTTAACGGGTGCGTGTTCATTGTAATTGCATTGTGAAAAACAAAAAAAAATTGGTCCGGATCATTACATGTATTGGGATTATTCACTTTCTGTGGAAAATTGTTGGTAAAAACTCTATATTTTCTACTCAGAAAAACAGAGTATGTAAACAAAATTATAAAATGGAAATGAAAGCTCAGAGAAATGCTAAACTCGGATTCCACAAGTGATGCCATATAGAATAGCAAGGCGTCTATATATAAGGCCCGAAATGCAACGTTTTCCACTTATGAAGGCATGATAAATGACAGCACAATGCCCAAAAACATTCAAAGAGAGACATGGTGGGTTTCTAACCCCTTACTCATCAAAAATGGAAGTGATTCGACTTCATTTTGAGCCAGCAAAACAAGAATAAATCAACTCAGTAAGAGAAATCGCCACCTATAGGAAACTTACCTGTAATGGCGCCCATGTGAAAATGATTCATCATTTAGTGAATCGGTCAAGGCAATACTTCAAACACCTCACTAGTTGCAGACTACATCGTCCATATACATAGCATTGGTTGAAAATTTCTTCACCTCAAGTGCCATTTTCATGGGAAAAATTCTTTCAACAATTTTTGCCTTTTTCCAAAAGTTTAACTATTCACTTACAAAATATTTTGATTCCTCATTGAACTTTATGTTTTAAATTCTTTTAAATGAAAAGGCTCAATTCTCTTTTGATTGAGATTTATTATTTCTCCATAGTTTAATACAAGAGATTTATTATTTCTCTATAGTTCCATTTTAAATATTTACTCCAAGTAAAAATTTAATCTTTTAATTTTTCACTTTAGAGTTTTAAAATATTTTAAAATATATATTTATATATATTATATACTATACATGTATATATATTATGTAATTATTAATATATTCATATATATATATATATATATTTTCCTCATTACTCTCATAATGTATATATATATATATCTCTATATATGTATATATTATCTTACTATAATATATATACATATATTTATCCTTTATATAATATATATAAATATATATATTTACATATATATTTACATATATATTTACATATCTATTTATATATCGTTTAATATCAATACACCATCGATATATACATACATATACATGTAAATTACCAGGCAATAATATCACAATATTATTTATATCCACAGTTAATAGGTATCGTGTGTATGTATATACATGTGTATAACTGTATATACCTCTGTGCATACGTATGTGTATGTATACCATGTCGACACATACGTATGAGCATATCCATTTGCCTATCATACGTCTGTATCGATATGTTTATACATATGGATACGTGTACATAATGTATACATGTGTATACATACCCACTCAACCTATACACATATCCACTCATGTTTTCCACACAATGATCACAGTATAGTAAGTCTGATAAACAAACAATCATCACTCACAAAGCAAAAAGAAGTAAACCAAACTCCTAAAGCCTATGGATGACTTATCAAGACCAACTTATCTGACTTGGTTCCTCCAAACCTATAATGACGTGTGTGTATATGCTCAAATGGTTCTCGTTACTGTTTACTCGACCAAGCTCCTCTCCCGAGTGATATTTCTCCTCTGCTTGGAGGAATGGTCCTCATACCCGCACATAATGACATGACAACGGAAGTCATATGTTCTCAACAATGCAGTATACATAAAACATCTCAAAGGTTAGAATAAACATTATTCAACATCTTACATGCAACATTCATCAAGAATAACATCTAAATGAGACAATCGTTAAATGGTGACACATTCATATTGACAACAAGAACATCATGTTTTATTCATCACATTGATTCAGTCACTACAATCAATTGCCCTATGCAATAGTAGCTATACAATCGGGGTGTAACAAGGGCAGCCATGCCAAATACAGAGCTGCCACTGGTGGATACTTCACTGCCTTCCACGTCAAAGACAAAGCCCAAACAAAAGAAAAGGAGTAATCCTCCCAAAGGGAGCAAAGTGTCCAGGAATTCAAAGGGAAAAACACTAGTTGCTGATTTGGACCAGCAAGAACAACATGTGGAAGTTGCCACAATTTTAGTTGAAAGTATGCCAGAAACAGAGGAGGAGCCTCCCATGCCATCACCAACACCACAACAGTCTCCAATTCCAATACACATTGATTTGGTGCCAGACACGCCGTTGTATAGCAGTGCTTCCACACATTCCCACTCATTAGGAGTTCCTATGACTCACACCAATCCTTCCAGTGAGATTAGTCGAGACTCGTCTTGGCTTGAGAATTGGCTGGGTAGGAAGAGAAGGCAACCATCCTACAAACTTGACTTCTTAGATTTTGATCATGTCCACCAGGACACACCAGATAAAAGGATAAAGAATCAAGTTCATGTAGGGAGGAACGCTGACAAGGAAACCATGATTGAGACCGTTGCACCTCCAAAGGATAAGAACTTGGACGAGGTAGAGGTTGAAGACTTCGCCTTGATAAAGGTCAACCTTGGTAGAGGCACACGCTAGGCAGACGTTGATTTCCTCTAGGTTGCAACAGAAAGCATAAAGGAGAGAGTCATAAAGGACGGAGAAGATAAAGCAGCCCTCAAGGCTGAAATCCAGCAGCTTCACTAATATATCTCCAACCTTATGCTCAACACTGAGAATGTCACCGCCTTGCTCCTGCAGATGTTAGAGTTACCAGCAGAGCAAAATCAGTTAAATCTGTTGGAGTTAAAATGACACTAAGAGGGGGGGGGTGAATCAGTGACTTGACATATTTGACCAATTTTCAAAATTCAAAAACATAGCTCAGATTTTATCTCAATATTACTCTGATTAATGCATTCATGAGTTGAATGTAATCATTCATAAACATAATTGAGAAGAGTAATGACTCAACAATGAACTAAAACAACAGTACAGAAAAATCAATGAGAACTCAGAAGAACAAAGAGACACAAGATTTTGCCGAGTGGAAAACCCTCCTGGGGTATAAAAACTCCCCATCTGGCTTAATATTTTAAACAACTGTTCACAATGCCTCATAGGCTGATTTTTGAGCACCCACTCAAGGAGCACCAACCCCTCGTTTAGAGATATCTATCTCAAGGAGTACCAACCCCTCAATATTTTTGAACAATAATAACAACTCAGAGGATTTCTCTGTTTTTAGTTAAGCACATATTTCCCTATTTTTCTCATCTACAAAATACCTTAAAGATTCAATAATTGAATCCCTAAAATATTACATAGAGAAGAAATTTTACAACATATCTCTACATTTTTAAAAAAAAAAAATTTAACACAGAGTATTTCAATACATTTTCATACAGCCAAGGAATGATAATCTTAGAATTACATCAACAGCAGCAGAAAAGAGTTTTCTGCTTCTATTTATACATCTGCCAGATAGGTAACTGTCTTCAGGAGTAACGGCTGAACAACCAACCCAGCTAAGAGCCGTTCTCAACAAATCAGAAACGTATGAGATCATTTTACTGCATAAAAAGCACAACTGTCCACCACAGAAAATCATAACCTCTAATGCATGAAAGACAATACTCAGTCAGGGCATCATTTGTCATATTAGTAACAAAGATGCAGAGAGCAGTTAAAGAAAATGGTAATTATAAACCAGTATGTGCAGCATGAAACGCATAAATAAAAATACCAGACAAATCTGTAACTCCCATGGCTCCATCAACCACAGTCCGAAAGCTTCCACCAGAAGGAACGTCAAACCTCTCATGATGGCGGCCTAGGGGTTCCATACCCAGTCAAAAAGAATAATCAAAAATTTTGTCCTAAGTAACTTTCTTTTCAATCGATGTGACGGTATGCCGAAGGCAACTTAAACGCCAAACGTTCATCCCTAATTCAATCGTTTGTCGTCCCCTTGGTTCAATTCGCTTTCGCTGTGACACATCAGAGTCGGGGAGAAGACATAACGAATACATCATGTCTCATCGATGGGCTTCCTTAGAGTATTATTCATTTGCTGAGACATAAGGAAACTTCTCACCGAGATGCCCTTTAGTTTCATTCACTATTGCTGTGACCAAACGATATCGGAGAGACCTCTTGTAGACTTCATAAAGTTTTGCCGAGAGCCATACAACATTCTTCTGATCGTTGAAACAAAAAGTATCTTTCACCGAAATGAAATCATCATTCGTCTTCGCTAAGACATAGTATAGTCAGGGTGACCTCTCGTAGAGCATCCTCTGTCATATCGAAAGACCACGTGAATAATTTTGTTGCCGTGACAAAACGCTTTCGGGGAGACCTCATATAGATAAGATTTTGTTTCACCGAAGATCACCCACCATCTTGTGAGTCGCTGAGACAAGTCAGATCTTATGTCAACAAAGTCCTTTTTATGTTCCATCGGCAAGACCAAAGGTCACTCGCCGAGACCTCTCGCCGAAAACCCTAGCTTTTACCGAAATGTCCTTCCACCACCGGTCAATGTGAATTTTTACAGTCACTATGACTTCACACCGAAAGAAATATGTCTGGCCGAAGTGAATCTTTAATGTGCCAGTCAGTGAGACACAAAGAGTCGATGAAACAATATGCCGATAGGGATTACTTACGCCGAAGAACCATCTCATGTAATAGTCGGTGAGACCCGACTCATTCGGTAAGACCTCTCAGCGGTGAACTAAACTCATGCCGATAGACTTCCATTCAACCTCCGATCGGTGAGACACAGCAATTTCGCTGTGACCACATACCGACTGTATAACATATATCGATATGATCCTTTTCAGTCGCCGAAACAAAGGAGAAGTCTTGCCGACAGTAGCCTGTATGATAAATTCAATCGACATGACATCAGAAATGTCTTGCCAATAGGCAACACAGACATTTCAAAGTGGATCGGGGAGACCCTTCCATACTCATGCCGATATGTGTAAGCCCGAATGAGAAACAACCAATACCATTAGACAAATGAGATGTCAGAACCAAGGTAATAGTAATGCCTTCAAAAAAAGTGAGTTCAAAGAATGTAACCAAATGGCTTGTAATCATGTGAAATACACCTGTGGTATGCAAAGAGAACCATCCTGACAAAGAAATCATCTATGAACTAGAAATCTCATCACCATGAATTTGAATCATAACAAATAACTTTGTAATAGCCAAGAGACATCGAAGAAGTGCCAATATAAATCATAAGGATCCAAACTGAGACTAATCATCAAAGAGAACTAACTGAAAGAGATTTTGTCATCAAGGACAAACCATAAACACAACTGAGATCCAACAAAATCAGCTGGTTGTATACGGTAAGTGCCTGAAAGACTAGGAGGAGTTCGTCACAAGGAGCCACTTCATGCTTTCAGAATTGTACCAATTGAGGTGCAACGCCCATGAACTTCGTACACAAATCCAGGATATAGAGCAAGACTTGGCGGTTGACAAACCAAGGAATGAAATCATGATCTCTCATATGAGGATGGCATATGACTCGGTCATAGACGAAGAAGATAAGGAAGTTATTTTTACTTGGAGAACACAATTAATCTTCAAGGAAAAAATACATGAGACAATTGTTGCAGAGTTGGCCGAGAGCAGAGAACAAGTGACTAGTGCTATCCAGTTCATGAGAATGTTCATGTCATGAGTCCCATGCCAGTATCAGTGTGAGGGTGGTAAGTTCATCGATCTTGCCGACATACAGTCAGAGTTGTAGGTGCTCATTCATGGTATTTTCAGTGGTGATTCTGTTGGCTGTAAGTTGGATCAACTTACAGTCATGTCAACATTATTTGATGAGGCGGTCAAGATTGGAGGAGAGTTGCAAAGTCAGATCACGGGCGGTGAGGAGATGCTGCAAAGACATAGAGTGCTTTAGAAGAGTATCAGTGCCCCAAATGGTGATGCAGTCAACGACCTCGTGGAGGGGTTAATTGCCCGAGATCACAGCCAATAAACTACAAATCAGGACGTCCCACCTTTTCAGGATAGACATTAGACATAACAATTAACTCGATGCCTTTTTCCGAGTTAACTCGTTGATCCACATATTATGGCATGTCTATCTTGGAATCATCTATGTACAGTTGGAGTTCTCATATAGTTTTTGGTTTCCGTTCATTGATATTAGTTGTTAGTTAACTTGCATATCAATAAGGACTTGCATGTTGCAAACGTCCATTTGATTTAGTTTTGTTTCTGTTACAACCCGACCCTTTGGTAAAGTAAAATTTCCATAATTTACATCCTAAAAGTAATTTAACGTGTTAACATGTCATTGCAATAAATTTTTTTCCTTTTCTTTATTGATAAAACATGAACAAGTTGCCATATTAATTTACAATAAAGATTCCATTTCAATATAATAACTTCACAAGTACATGAAACAAGAATACATACCTTAACTAACATAGCTCCAATGAGCTTTAGAACAAATAGTAGTAAGAAGGTCCAGGAATTCGTGCTTTCAAATCTTGGTACATCGGCCGCTTGCTGTGGAGGAGAAACATCACTCGGGCGCTTTTCCGCCAACCATGGACTTACAATGAGGTCCCCCACACACCTATCGTTAGATAGATGGCCCTCCCTTCGAAGAAGAGATTGGTAGGGTATCCTTTAACGATTACCAACTGAGCATAGTGTTGTGTCCTACACAACTAGAACCTTGCTATTTCACAATCTCGAACTAATACAAGGATCACAATGAATTGACAGTGTAGTCTCAACTACCTCACACCTAAGTGGATGTCGTACATTTCACTACTTTGGCCAAAGTATTATCATTCAATACTTCGAATGAAGGTCATCTATCATAAACACTACTCAGGGCTGATTTGCTTTAAGGCTTTCTTACACTACGCGTAGGTTTAGTCCTTCATTGGATAATACATACCCCAAACATCCTACATCAGACTACCTACTAGAAATGAAAACAGCATAACAAGTAATCACAATTTCCCCTCCTATACTGGACATCTTCATCCATGGAATTCCATAAGCTTAACTAAGTTAATCTAATAACTTAAGCTGTGATCATTACTTAATTTAATGCTTTCATTTCCGTCCTAGTATTTAGTAACTACTTAAAGCATATTCTCCTTATATGGAGATCATACAAGAAACGCATTTCACACAAATATGCAGTCTTATCTTTTAATAGTTTACTGCCTATTTTCAACTAATAGGTAATTCCATAGAAACTCATTTTCTCCTTTTCATGGGAATGCAGTTAAACAAATAACTACTTGTCAATGCACAAACAGTATTCATAAATTATTAAAA
>VDFB02000017.1:434201527-434424928 GCA_007258455.2 Sequoia sempervirens
GGTTCAATTCCAAGCTTTCTTATTCAAAATTTGAGAATATTTACCACCAATCTCTATAGCCTCCTTCAAGCAATGTTTGAAATAGTGGCTCTTAATTATAACATGATATTTTTTTGTATAAATTCAATTTTACACGAATGTTTTGATAAACTTGTTTTTTCTTTTCTATCATGACATATATTTGACACATATTTCTTAATCCTCATTTAAATGGATCTTTTGTCTCACTACTCTAAAGAACCTTGCACACACAATCAATTTGATAAACCTTTTTGTTTGGTTCTTTAGGATCTTTTGTTGAGAAACTTGGCCAAAATTAACTTAAAGATGATATTATATCACTTTAGGATTCTAGAGATACCTTCAATATAAGGTAGGAATGTTACATGTTTGCTAACTAAAGCATCAACTCTTTAGGATTTTTTTAGAGATACCTTCAATATAAGGTAGGAATGTTACATGTTTGCTAACTAAAGCATCAACTCTTTGATGACTCTATCATCTGAACTTTTGAAATATTTACTTTTATAGTTATTTATTTTGAAAACCATGGTCAAGTGTTTGGTTTCTTGCTCCAAGAGCTCCTCATCATAGATCTAAAACCTCTCATAATAAGACTTTTCAAAATACTTGCTTTCTATGCCAAAAGTATATGTCCATTACCCATCAAATAAGAGAATTACCCACTTTCTAGTGAGGATTTTGAAGAAACGAAAACTAACATTTACTTCTAACTCACTTGTAAATTTCAAGCTGTTGACCATGTTATTGATATATGGTGTGGAGCTTGCAAGCTTTTCCTTGCAATGTTGCCAACATATTATGTAATACAAAAATTGAAGGTTTGGCAATGGGTTCTTTGCTTTCACAAATGGTGCTCAATCTCTTTACAAAATAACAAGAAGAAAGGCCATCAACCCCTCTTCATAATTTTTGAATTGGAGGAAGTTATCTTAGTGATACAAGCTAATGTTAGCAAAATGGTGAAGAAAAGATCGAGAAGTTCCATATCCACATAAATAATATTGTAGATAACATAAAAGGTATGAGTGATCTAGAAGTAAATGGTAGTTTGTCTTTCATGATTTCCTTTTTAACTAATAAGAGAATGGTTACCTTACTGGGTGAGTTTATAGAAAAGAGTACACGTATATCTTTACTTTAACATTGTTTCAACACCTAGCACAAAAAAAACTTGTTTAAAATCTTGCCACAAGGGATTTTAGGTTTAGTGACAAGGAACAATTGGAGCAAGAAATCAATCACTTGAGTATGGTTTTCAAAAGAAATTATTATAAAACTAAACATATATCCAAGGCTTTCAAACTAGTGATAATGGGTCAACAAAGTTATCAAAGAGTGGATGCTATCGTTGGTGAACACATAGTATTCCTACCTTGTATTGAAAATTATCTAAAAATATCTTGAACTGAAGGTGATAGCATGCAGTGCATTTAAAAAGAATTTGGCGAAGGTTCTAATGTTAACAAACCATCCTATAGAGCTAAACAAAAATAGTAGGGATTATTGAATTGGTTGGTCCTGTAGGGTTGCTTCATTGACAAGATTAACGAGATGGGTCAATGAATTTGACCCAAAAAATGCAAATTTGAATCATGATATAAATATCATAAGATAGGTAAATAAATTCAAATGACACTTGTGATTGAAATGCAAATAAGGTTTAGTAGTTCATTCATTTAAAATTAAATTGTTAGCATAGCGGTTGAGTTAAGAGACACTATCTCAAGTGTCTTTAAGAAAGGTTGTGGATATTGGTAATTATTCTCAAAATTTGAACATGTATGGTGACTTTGATTTGAGCTACTCACAAAAACCAATTATAACAAATAAAATAAAACCTTACCCATTTAATATTTGTAGAGTTAATGTACTACAAAAAAATAGATATTCATATCACCAACTACTTGTATTTATTTTCTCCTATAAGATGAAACTCTTAAATATCTTATATTTCACTAAATTAATCATTATGTAGAATTGGGCAAGCTTCTGGTTTAAACAGTGTATGGTTTTTATTCAATTATACACAGTTTAAATCAAAAGCTTGCACAATTCTACACAATGGACTACGAAAAACTCATACCAACTAAATTAACCATGCAAAACAAAAGATGAGATTGTCTAACAGTGATATATATTCTTCAATTAGAAGGTTTGGTCCATGACAACATATATAATGAGATATATCACGATTTTGATTCCGAAAGTAAAATAACCCTTGTACTAATATAACAATTGATTGATTATATTTAAATCTCCCATGTCTTACATTACTAAAACCCAAAACAAATCTCTTTCCAAAATAGATCTTCGTATTTGATTCTAAGGGATTTTCAAATTTGATTCTAGCACTTAAAAAAACCCAAAACAAATCTCTTTCCAAAATAGATTTTTGTATTTGATTCCAAAGAATTTTCTAATTTGATTCTAGCACTTGAAAAAACCCAAAACAAATCTCTTTCTAAAATGGATCTTCATATTTGATTCTAAGGGGTTTTCAAATTTGATTCTAGCACTTGAAAAAATCCAATGGCAGAAACAATACAGTGGCCTTATATCCATAAATGACGGTGTTAGTCCCCACACTAGATCAGAACAAATAGAGAGTTAGGAATTGTGTGGAGAAAGGATTTCCCATTTGTATTTCCAATATTTTGTTGTACATGGTGATGGATATGTGTTGTGTAAGGCACAGACAAAAGCTGCTGCTGCTCATCTTTCAAGCAATATTTTATATCTTAACAGGGGATTGATAAGACTTGAAGGATGCACATTGGATCTGGTCGTCGGTGATAAGTAGACTGTACCAATGCGTATCAGATATTCTGATGCCAAACGGTGCATTTGCAAGAGGGACCAAGGAATTGAGAATTGGGATGTGTTTAGATAATTTTTACTTGTATGCTTCCATTAGGATTTTTTAAGGTCTAAAGTCAAGGATTCGAGGAATCTGATTTAGGAATTTTAGGAATTTTAGGATGAAGGGGAAGAAAATTTCCTTAGGGTTGGGAGGGAGAAATGATAGGGAAATATGGAAGTACATATTGAAATTTAGAGATAATTGATACACAGAATGGGGGTAAAGATTTAAAGATACTTGATGCATGGAGGAGAGAGGTCAAGCATTAATGTTACCCAATGTAAAAAGGAGTAAGAGACAAGATTAGTGATACAAGGATGCACAAAAGAATAAGGATCAAAATTCAGTGATACTTGATGCAGAAGGGAGTAGAACTCAAAATTCAGTGATACTTATGCAAAAAGGAGTGAGAATTAGAATTTGGGAAAATTAGTTCCATATGGGAGAAAGAAATATAAAAGTTTAGGGGTCTACACAATGATTAGGGAGTGGGGGAGACTAGGGATTGGAGCTTTGGCATATTGAACATGAGATACTGTATCTCGTACTAGAGTAATGAAGGAAGATAAAACTTGGGAGGTTTTCTAAGGTGGTAAGGTTTGGGGTTTTGGGATACTTGATATCCTATTAGTATTTTAATAATGAAAATTTTACAAATAATTGATATATGGGTGTTGGCATTCCATTTGTTGTGTCTCATTTTTCTTTATTCTGCTCTTTGGTTGCACATTTGACCATGTTCACCTACCCTTTATACCTGATATGAGAGATCTTTAATCAACCCCTATGTTCAAATTTTATCCTTTTGTTGCGCCTCTTTCCCCTTATACTTAAGGTTATTTGCCCAAATTGTCAAATCCAAAACTAGCTAAGTATAAGTGTTTTCTTTCATGCCTTTATTGCAAAATGTAGGAAATTCACAAGTCTGTGAACTCCTTGAAACCATGACAAAGAGAATGAGTCAAGTGTCCAAGTTTTAAATGACATGATGTTCACAAGTTTGTGAACTTTGTGAAATGTTGATAAGGTTCAAGTTGTCAACCAGTTCACAATTTCACAAACTCATCAAAAGTGCAACAAAGGAAAGATATGTTAAGTATGTTGTAAAGTTAGAAGGTTCATGAACTAGAGAAAAGTGTGACAAAGTTCTTAAGGTTCACTAATTCGTGAAAAGTGTAAAAGTGTGACAGAGAAAAGACACATGGTAGAATGAGAAAAGTGTAAAATGAATGAAGGAGAAGAACAATAAAGTCAAGAATTTTTAAATGTCACAAAGTTTGAGTTTGCAAAGTTATTGAAGTAGAAAAAAGGTTCATAAATTCTTAATTTTCCCAGAAGTACAAGTTGAAATATAAGGATAAATAAGTGAAGAAAAAAAAGGAGAAAAGTGAAAAAATTCTAAATGTTGCAAAGTTCATGAACTATATGAAAGTGTGACATGGTTTGTGAAAGGTTAGAATATTTGATAGATAAGTTGTGGACAACCATGATGAATTTTTAAAGTATAGAAAAGGAAACCAAAGGAACATTTAATGTGTTGCACCACTCCTACATGATCTAGAGCACTATTAAATATTTTTTGAGGTCCTACATTTCCCAATCAAAATTCCCCACAAGAGGCAATGGTTCATCATAAAGGCATGAATTACATGTAGTGGTAGAAAAGGAAAATGAACCATTCAACCATTAATGTAATGTTTGAAACTATAATTCCTAATGGTATTCAAAAATACCATTCTAATATACTTTGTAAGATTTTCCTTGGCTATTGGCATTAGAGGTTATCAATTTTTTGGTGGTTAATCTTGTGACAAGTGTCACCCATCTATAGGGACTATCTCTATAATATTTTCTATATAAGGGATGAATTTTTAATTTTTGGAGAGGGAAGAAAAGATAAAAATAGAGTTATTTTGGAGCTAACAAACGAGAAATATTTGATGGAAGCCTTGGGGTTTCAAATCCTCTAGTTTTGGGTGTAGCATTTTGATATTATAATGATATGGATTCATCCTGAATTCATAGTAAATATTTATAACCTTTGAAGAGAGAATTATTAAAGGAAGAATCAAACTTGATTGAGTGTCTCCCTATGTATGGTGTGCATTTTTAGATATGTCATTGATTAGTTGGGCAACTAGATGACTGCAAAATCCTTGCAAAGATTTTGTGAGGTATTTTTTTAGGACAATAAAGGAAATGTATAAGTATAAGTATGCTCATGGATTACTAAGTAGACTCATTTGATATTTTAAAAACATCTTGTTGGCACCCTATTTTTATGTGTCTCATCTTTGCTTTATTTTGCTCCAAAGGTTGCATATTTAACCGTATCCACCCTCTATTGATAACCAATTTGAGATATCCTAAGTGGACCCCCTAAGTGTCAAAAGATGTAAAAACCCATAAAAAATTATGGGTGTTTTTAGTGTTTCCTTATTGTTTTGTGTGTTTGTTGGCCTTCAAAATTTTGAAGTTGTTCATGTATACGTACCTTCCCTACCGGTCCTAACAACTTACTCAATTCCTTGTTAAATTTTTGTCTATGTTGTTTTCTTAGACTTTTGAAGTTTTCCATTCATCGATACCATTCCTTTGACATTACTGATCAACAAAAGTCTATTAAAACTCTAAGCCCTTTGCATCCACTAGAATTTCAAACTTCCTCATCCATTCCATCCCTTGGAACCCATTCCTCTTCATCTCTACTCTCGAAACTCCAATCCAATTCACTCTAAAAAGGTTTCTAAGTCCTGTGATGTCATACTTTTAGCTTCTCTTTAATTGGGTACCCCTTTCCTTCAAACATTGAAGGCTCAAAACTCTGTTAATTTATTTTATATAACTTATCAGAGTCAAAATTTTGGCTTTCCCTTGACTTAGTCCCCATCCCAACTCCCCAATCCCAAAATCCTTTTCTTTGTCAAGGTTCCCTTGTCAACTTTCCCCCATCTCACATTCCCTCTAGCATGATTTCCTTGTCACCCCCAATTCCCTAACACTCTAATCATTGGCATGCAGTATGAGTTCTTCCTACTCATTGATAGTTTGAAACTCCCACCAATCTCCAAAATCTCAACGCATAGTGCATTACATAGTGTATTCATCAAAATTTTGGAGAGGGACATGCTCCCATTCAAGTTTGACATATGATGGGATTTTTACAATAATATATAGTGAGTTTCCTTTCATCTATCAAAGGTCTTGAAATATTAATGTATACCTCATTCTAAGGTCCAATAAAGTGAAGGGGAAATATTTTAAATGTTGTAAAGGTTGATGGGAGCTTAATAAGCTTAAATGGATAATATTTTAATATCCATTCAAGAATTGCAGGAATCAAATAAGAATGATACAATTTCCTTTCACCTACTCAATCTACTTTCCTTTATTGTAGGAGCTCTCCCACCTACCCTACATACTCCAAATACCACATTGAATTCATCTAGATTCCTCTTCATCTAGGTAATCTATTCTAGAGGGAATGTGTATGTGCCATCAATGTTCAAATTGCTATAGTGATGCAATTAGGCTTAATTCATTGTAACTGTTAAAGAGGAAATTTTGACCATTCTTAAAGGATGGAAAAATAAGAGAATACAAGAGCATATTAGAGAGAAAGACTTACACAACAAAATCATAGGGTTCATAGTTTCTAGACCTAGGTATGGAATTTTGGCATTGTAATGATCTGGGTTCAACCCAAATTTGTATAACACTTGTAACCTTGTAAGAGTGAATTATACTTGACTTTGATTGAGTGTATCCCTATGTATGGTGTGCATTTTTGGATGTGCTTCTAATTAGTTGGCCAACTATACGACTATTAAATCCTTTCAAAGCTTTTGCAAGGTATTTTCTTAAGACAATAAAGGAAATGTATGGGTATAATCATGGATGATTAAGTAGACTCATTTAATATTATTAAACTATTCATTATTTTTCTAAATGTATGTGTAGAGCCTAAATTATGTGTTCATTTTGAAAGACATAATCTTTTGTGACATCTTGATTAAGGTATCACCTTTGGTTTTAGTCATTGCATGCCCTGTATGAACTCAAAGACTCTATTTCACAATAAGATAAAGACACTAGTTTTCTACTTGCTCCATCTCCCATCATCCCAACACACCCAAACCAAATTAATATAAATATCTTTTTAGTTTAATCCATTTTAGCGTTTCCAATTGCCATGTTTGAATATATGTGACATCATAAGGGGATATTATAGAACACACTCATTGACATTTATATGGTATACTATCTACTTTAATAAGGCGATTGACCTTGAATATTGAAAACCATATGGGCACAAGTGAACACAAATAGGGGTGCACTATGTAGTGGGTATGGTTTGTATCAGGGTTGGTGTTTAGTCATTGTCGTGATATCTATTGCAAAACCTTAGGTAAACCCACCTTGTTTTAGTAGATCTATCAATGAAGGAGGTCCTACCCACCTCAATAAGGGGTCATCAATTGGCCAACTTGAATATGGGTTTTGTGGTATTCTTCCTAGGTTAGACAACCTTGGCACCTAGGAGACTATCCAACCTTAGGGATTTAGGACCTATAACTCATCACCGACACATCTATTATATTTTTGAAAGTATGTGTAGAACCTAGTTTTCCTGTGTATTTTGGAAGACATAGTCTATGTGGTATCTTCATTAAGGTATAACCGGTGGTTTCATTTATTGCATGTTTTGTAACTATATTGCTAAACTATATATAGGCACAATTTTGGTATTGGCTCCACCCCTCCCCACCATTCCACAACACTCTAAAATTAATTGTTTAATCATCTTTCTAGTTTATTTGATATAGTGTGTTCTCAATGCCATGTTTGAATGCATAAATTAGCATTAGTGATTATCAATAAAAATAATTTCAAATAGCTGATGCGATAGTTTGTTTACTTAATTAGGCTTTTGAACTTAAAATCCTCAAACCAACATATGGGCATGAAGTGATAACTAAAATAGGGATGCACTATGGAATGTGTATGGTTTATGCCAAGGTATGCGCTTAATTTATATGGTGATATCTATTGTGGTACCCTAGGGAAGTCCTCCTTGGTTTGGCATAGCTAGAAGTGAAGGAGTATTTACTCATATGAACAATTAGTCCATTTTTTCCCAACCTATACATTAGTTTGTGATTTTCTTCTCAAGTTTGACACCCCTAACACTTGGGAGAAGATAAACCTTTAGGGATTTGGGACATATAAATCTAATCATCAAAAGTGGGGATTGGGGTGACCACTTCGTTTAGAGGGAGTGTAAGGAGGGAGCAATAAAACTTTAAAATTTCATGGGATAGAAGGGGGTAGGGTTGTAGGGGCATGTGCAACAAAGGAAAGGTGTGCAATTAATTAGGAAATTATGAAGGTTCAAAACATGGGGAAATTGAGAATCAAGGACTTGAGGGAAATAAAGGAAAAGGGACATTGGTATGAGAAAGTTCAAAATTGGGACATTTAAGACAAAGTGGGGGTTTGGGGAATGAGGGACCAAAGGAAAGGTTAATAAGGTAAGAGAAACCTTGGAAACCCATATAAGGGCAAAAAACAAGAAAGTGGGGGCATGGGCAATGAAGGAAAGACATGACAACATGAGAAAGCCTAAATATACAAAGCATGTGAAATTGGGTGATTAGACAAATGAAGGAAATGTCACCTAGGTAAAGGAAAGCTTAGTAACCTACCGAAAGCTAGAAAGTGACCCAAAAACCCTCATACTTAAAAAATTGATAGATTTGATGTTTGGGAATAAGATAAAGAACTTTTACAAATTTTAAAAAAGTGGCAACATTGTCCTAAAAAAGTGGACATTACAACAATCCCCACCTCCCCAAAAAAGAAGCTTAATGCCATTAGAATTTTTAAATATATAAATATGAGAAATACTATATATTCACACTCACAATCCTCTATTATATAATAATATTAAAAAGGTGTGCTATATAATAGCATTTGCATTGCACCTACCATCACTCGTTATAAAGAAAGAAATGTTAAAAAGGCTACATGTTATTATTGCATTTTCTCTACGTTTTTCATAATTCAATATAAATAGATATACAAAAATAAATTATAACATGATTTGAATTATATCATAAATATTTTTACACCATTTTTTGAATTACAACATAGTAAGAATTGTAGAAAACATTTTTTATAAAAAATATTAATGAAGTATAATCATTTTATTTAATTTCTTTAGAAAAAATAATAAATACAAGTAATTCATCATTTTAATTATTGAAGTTTTAGTTGAACACTACTTATACATTTTAAATGTATCTCTACTTAAGGTTAAATGCATATTTTTATTTGCTAGCAATTATTTTTCATAAATGGTTCAAATCCAAGCCTTCTTATTCAAAATTTGACAATATTTACCACCAATCTCTATAGCCTTTTTCAAGTAATGTTTGAAATAGTGGCTCTTAATTATAACAATCATGATATTTTTGTCTAAATTCAATTTTATATGAATTTTTTTACAAACTTGATTTTCTTTTCTATCATGACATATATTTGACACATATTTCTTAATCCCCATCTAAATGGATCTTTTGTCTCACCACTATAAAGAACCTTGCACAAGCAATCAATTTGATAAACCTTTTGGTTTGGTTCCATAGGATCTTTTGTTAAGAAACTTGGTTAATTTGATTTTTTTAGAAACATAAAGATGTGATTATATCACCTTATGATTCCAGAGACTTTGTTAGAAATACCTTCAATATAAGGTAGGAATGTTACATGTTTGCTAACTAAAGCATCCACTCTTTGATGAATCTATCATCTTAAATTTTGGAATGTTTACTTTTGTAGTTATTTATTTTGAAAACCATGATCAAGTGTTTGGTTTCTTGCTCTAAGGGCTCCTCAACATAGATCTAAAACCTCTCATAATAAGACTTTTCAAAATACTTGTTTTTTGTGCCAAAAGTATATGTCTATTTACCCATCAAATAAGAGAACTAACCCACTTTCTAAAGAGGACTTTGAGGAAAGGAAAAAAAAACATTTACTTCTAACTTACTTGTAAGTTTCAAGTTATTGACCATGTTATTGATATGTGTGTGGAGCCCACAAGCTTTTCCTTGCCATGTTGCCAACATATTATGTAATAATCAAATTGAAGTTTGGCAATGGGTTCTTTGCTTTCACAAATGGTGCTCAATCTCTTTACAAAACAACATGAAGAATGACCATTAACCCCTCTTCATAAGTTTTGAATTGGAGGAAGTTATCTTAGTGATACAAGCTAATGTTAGAAAAATGGTGAAGAAAAGCTTGAGAAGTTCCATATCCACATAGATAATGTATGCGTGATCTAGAAGTGAATGGTAGTTTGTCTTTCATGGATGCCCTTTTAACTAATAAGAGAATAGTTACCTTATTGTATGAGTTTATAGAAAAGATTGCACATATATCTTTACCTTAACATTGTTTCAACATCTAGCACAAAAAACATTTGTTTAAAATCTTGACACAAGGGATTTTAGGTTTAGTGACAAGCAACCATTGAAGCAAGAAATCAAACACTTGACTATGGATTTCAAAAGAAATTATTATAAAACTAAATTTATATCTGAGGCTTTCAAACTAGTGATCTAATGGATCAATGAAGTTATTAGAGAGTGGAAGCTATAGTTGGTGAGCACATAGCATCCCTACCTTATATTGAAGGTATCTCTAAAAAAATATCTTGGATTTGAAGGTGATATAGCATCACAAACACATTTCAACCAAAAAATAAATTGACAAAGGTTCTAATGTTTACAAACCATCCTATAGAACTAAACCAAAAAATAGGGTTTATCAAATTGCTTGCTCATGTAGGGTTACTTCATTGACAAGATTAGAAAGATGGGTCAATGAATTTGACCTAAAAATTGCAAAGTTAAATCATGATATAAATATCATAAGATATGTAAATCCATTTAAATGATGCTTAAGGAACATGCATAGAGACATCCATTGTGATATGAAATAAAAATAATCTTTAGTAGTTCATTCATCTAAAATTAAATTGTTAGTGTAGCAGTTGAGTTAAGAGGCACTCTCTCAAATGTCTTTAAGAAAGGTTGCAGATACTGGTAATTATTCTCAAAAGTTGAATGAGGATGACGACTTTGATTTGAGCTACTCATAGAAATCAATTATAACAAATAAAACAAAACCCTACCCATTTAATATTTGCAAAGTTAATGTATTACAAAAAAATAGACATTTATATCACCAACTACTTGTATTTATTTTCTCCTATAAGATGAAACTCTTAAATATTTTATATTTCACTAAATTAACCATTATGTAGAATTGTGCAAGCTTTTGGTTTAAACAAGGTATGTTTTTTGCTTAATTCTACACAGTTTAAACCGAAGGCTAACTTAATTCTACATAATGAACCATAGAAAACTCATACCAACTAAATTAACCATGCAAAACAAAAGATGAGATTGTCTAACAGTGATATATATTCTTCAATTAGAAGGTTTGGTCCATGACAACATATATAGTTAGATATATCACGATTTTGATTCCGAAAATAAAATAACCCTTGTACTAATATAATAATTGATTGATTATACTTAAATCTCCCATCTCTTACATTATTAAAAACCCAAAACAAAATACTTAAATCTCTCATCTCTTACATTACTAAAACTCAAAAAAAAAAACTTAAATCTCCTATCTCTTACATTACCAAAAACCCAAAACAAAATACTTAAATCTCCAATCTCTTACATTACAAAAACCCAAAACAAAATACTTGCCCATCTCTTACATTACTTAAAAACCCAAAACAAAACACTTAAAATCTCTCATCTCTTACATTACTAAAACCCAAAACAAAATACTTAAATCTCCTATCTCTTACATTACCAAAAACCCAAAACAAAATACTTAAATCACCCATCTCTTACATTACTTAAAAACCCAAAACAAAATACTTAAATTTCCCATCTCTTACATTACTAAAACCCAAAACAAATCTCTTTCCAAAATGGATCTTCATATTTGATTCTGAGGGGTTATCAAATCTGATTCTAGCACTCAAAAAATCCAATGGCTAGAAAAAATACAGTGGTCTTATAGCCATAAATGACGGTGTTAGTCCCCACACTAGATCAGAACAAATAAAGAGTTAGGAATTGCGTGGAGAAAGGATTTACCATTTGTATTTCCAATATTTTGTTGTACATGGTGATGGATTTGCAGTTTTACTCTCAGGGATATGTGTTGTGTAAGGCACAGACAAAAACTGCTACTGCTCATCTTTCAAGCAATATTTTATATCTTAACAGGGGATTGATAAGACTCGAAGGATGCACAATGGATCTGGTCGTCGGTGATAAGTAGACTGTACCAATGCGTATCAGATCTCTTTTCCTTTGCACAAATTCTGTCGGTTGTTTACTGCCCAGGTTCTACTTGACTATCTCATCTTTCTGAAAGTCACGGGTCACTCACATTTGCTTCGAAAATTGCAATTCTGGTTTGCCTGACACTGAAATGAATGGAGCATTTGATTTTATGATTTGGTATCTACCTGCTTTATCTTTTCAGGGATCTGCATACACCACTTCTTTACATTTGAGAGGGTAAACAATCTGTAATCTATAAAAAAATTGTTAATTTGTGGAGTATGAATAACTGTCTTTTATTAGGAATTAAAGATTGGGGGAAATCTATTTGGTCAAAGTTGGTTGGGAGCACAATGTCAGTCTCATTCATCAAGTTGGTTGGAGTACAGTCTGAGTTTCATTCATCAAGTTGGTTGGAGTACAATACCAGTCTCATTCATTTTAATGCGACCCACCTTGTACTTGATAAGATTTGTTTCACAGTGGACTGTTTGTGAGTCATTCAACTTCAACTCATTATCATGTTTTCAACAACTTGTATACTTACATACAATCTTACAATCCCTGTCCCATTCATTAAGTTGAATGGAGTACAATACTAGTTTCACTCATTTTAATGTGACCCACCTTGTACTTGACAAGACTTGTTTCATGGTGGACTGTTTGTGAGTCATTCAACTTCAACTCATTCTTATGTTTTCAACAACTTATATACTTACATACAATTTTACAATCCTAGTCCCATTCATTAAGTTGGCTGGAGTACAATACCACTCTCACTCATTTTAATGCGACCCACCTTGTACTTGACAAGACTTGTTTCATGGTGGACTGTTTCTAAGTCATTCAACTTCAACTCACTTATGTTTTCAACAACTTGTATACATACAATTTTAAGTTGGTTGGAGTACAATACCAGTCTCACTCATTTTAATGCAACCCACCTTGTACTTGACAAGACTTGTTTCACGGTGGACAGTTTGTGAGTCATTCAACTTCAACTCATTTTTATGTTTTCAACAACTTGTATACATGCAATCTTAGTCTCATTCATCAAGTTGGTTGGAGTACAATCCCAATCTCACTCATTTTAAAGCGACCCACCTGCACTTGACAAGACTTGTTTCATGGTGGACTCTCTGTGAGTCATTCAACTTCAACTCATTCTTATGTTTTCAACAACTTGTATAAAATATTTCTCTTTCTATTATTCAGCCCTATGTTGATTAGGGATGTTCTCATCTGTTTGTTCCAAATTGGTCGAAGGGTGGATGCGGTCTAGTTAGGCTAAAATTGAGGGCTTAACTAATTGTGAGGGTATTTGATTGATGTAGGAAGTTGAGGGGTGAGGTATAGTAAACTACCAATACTATGATTCTAGATTAAAAAAGTCAACATTCATTACACTAAGGACACTTGGTAAGGAAAGGGGTCCATAGTGGGGCACCCTAACTTTGCGTTATTCAAAATCCTATGTGGAAATTTCAAACCAGTCCCAATTTTGTACAACAATTTACTTGGCAATTCACTTGCTTATAACTCTCGATTTTAGGGCCACATCATCAAATATGATGCCACACCAACATGCTTTTTGTTGAGGTATCCAAAAAGGCCCAAAAAAAGGTGAAACCGATAGTAGGTCACTAAGTCATGTATTATTGGTGCACTGATGTGGCATCACATGATTTGTCAGTTTGTGTACTTTATGGATAAAAGTGTTTTGCTATTGGATATTAAGCCTACCCACTATGGGGTCCACTCAGGCCCCACCATTGGACCCCTACCCACTATGGGCCCCTTTCCCTTAATATTTTAAAATAATAGGAACCATTTACCACACACTTTTAGATTTTTGTTAGTAGAGGGAGGAATAGTGAATGACACCCACCCTTTGTTTTGGCTTTTCACCTTTAACATCTTTTCTATATTTCTTTTGTCAAAGGATTAGGCAGGCTAGGATAGCATAAACATGTCTCTATAATTATGTGTCTTTAGCATGTTTTATGTCCCTACACCTTACATTTAAACACTTACTAGTATTATTATCAACTTACTTCTTCATCTAGCATTCCCTTGTAATTAGTTGATCATAACATGGTTGACATCACCATGTATGGTCAATAAAGTACATTATTGTTGCTTTTTCTACTTATTCAAGCCTGTTATCACCAACCATTGAAAATGATGATCTACAAACTAATGCTTGAATATATAACCCTAGTCTTAAGCCATTTCTTGATGAATAATTGATAAATCTTTTTTACCATTGCAACTTACAATAAAGTCACCTATGCATTTCTTAATGCCCTCTTAAGAGGGGAAACATGACTTCACTTAGAGGAATTCACTAGCACAAGGATTTACATAGACCATACTTCCTAGGCTACCTATTTCCTTCCATAGCTTCCACCAAATCCATCAAATCTTGTGAAGTGGAAGCTTTAATAAGAGGGAGAGATCATTGTGCCAACAAATTCTCCATAAGTAGTTATCTCGTTTCTCTCTACCTTGTGTACGTTGGTTGATATATTGCCTTCTTTGCTTTATTTATATACATGAATTGCTTTTCCATTACTTTATATATTTGCCTACATATCACCTTGTATTTTTTAATTTCTTTATTATAACTAGAAATCCTCCCTTTGTTACTTACACATATCATCTTTCTTGAATCTTTTGAGTGCACAATAATATAGGTGTTCTATTTTTCCCTATTTAGATACTGACTTAGCAAAGTCTCAATCTTAGTGCTTGTATTTTGGTGAACTCGATGCGAATATTACACTCTTATTAGTGGAGACATTTCCATGTTACCCTTATTTCTTAGACATATTTCTTTGAAACATTCTTATCAATTGTCACTTTTTATACTTCTTAAGGGACATTCCCAAAAATTATAAAATATAGAATTTTCAATTAACTTTAACATGTCTTTTTCTATAATATATTATAGTGGCTTGTCCACTTTTGTCTAAAAAAAAAAATGTCTTTTTCTATCTCTTCTTAACACCTCTTCACACCTAGAAGGACCAACCATCAAAATTGATAATAAATCACACAAATTATCCTTAGGATCATTTTTATACATTATTGTTATCCTTACGATCATTTTTATACATTGTAGTTATCCTTAGGATCATGCTCATCCTTCTTATAAAGTATTCACCACTAACTTAAATACTAACTTTGAATCCAATATCCACAATAAATAGCCATCAATCTTATTAGGAATTACACATACCAACCTAGTGAATATGTCTAACTTCACATTACAAATCCAAATATAAAGGTTGGATCCAATAAGCTTATCAAACATCCAAGTTATGTCTTTTGTATGAGGAACCTCTTTCCCCTCAATGAAACATGCTCACCATAGTTTCTTATATCATAAAATAACAAACACCTTTTAAATCTTTAATTACTGAAGAATTCAAGAGAATACCACCACCCTCAAATAAACAAGTTTATTATCAAGAAGTAGTGCCACATTTGTGTAATCCCAAAAGATTTGGTTGGTGGTGTGCTTATAAGGAACATGCTACTAATGATTGTAAAAACTTCTTTTACTTCCTAGCAATACTCAACCATGACAAAGACTTTGACAATTAAAGTTATCACTCACATACATTGTACATTGATTACTTACAAGATAACAAAGTCATTGAATTCAAAGACATTTAAGTCATTAATCAAGAAAATGCATCTCAATTAGCCAACCATTCTTACCCACCTTTATATTCTAATGCATAACTTGTAGATCATCATGATTGATTTTCTAACCCTTCTAAAGAACAACCAATAACCACACCTAACTATTGGTAAAATAATAAAATATTCAAATATAATATGGATAATATTAACAAAATTGAAGTGGAAAATATTCAAAAAATGAAGCAACAAAAAAATTTCAATCACCAAATATATATGGTCAAACCTATGAGTAATAAGGATCAACAATCTTCAATCATTCGAAGTTCATAACAACCTAGCTTAGATATTCAAAGGTTAGAATAAATACTCTTAGAGTCTTCAACCTTAAAATTAGAGTTTAGTACACATATTAGTTACCTCAACAAATTAGTTAGAGAATGCACTATCCATGTTTGGAAGCATTTATATTACATTGACTATGGTTGGTAGCATTTAAAATTCACAAATCTTAATCCCAATAATGTAATATTCAACAATTTCACAGGACATTATCATTTATTATTATTACAAGCATTATCATAGTTAGAATACATGCCATTATTCTCCCTTAAAGGGATAATCATTGTATAATACCTTTAATTTTTTTTGGTGGCACTAACCAATGAGAGAATTTTATCATCAATTTTTGGGTTTATCAATGTTGTATAGATAGGAATGCTATACAAGCTTAAATGGTTCACTTTTTCTAAAGGGGAACTCACACTCTACAAGGTTATATTTACTAGAGGAAGAAACTACTATTGGTGGCATTAACCAATCACCCACAATCTTTGTGAATGTAAATCCTAAAAATAATATCTTGGCATCCAATGTATTGAGTAGTTTTAGTCAAAAGATTCATGCTTCGTTACCACTTTAGATGCAGAGAATCAACATACAATAGTAAACAAGAAGTTTCCAACTAGAATTTGTATAGCCATTAAAAGCATATGATAAAAGCATATGATGACAAGTGGAAACACTAATTTTAAGAATTATTGGTGAAATATGCACCCATCTTTTAAGAAATAATTATGCCTAAGGTTTATTTTGATTTGATATCTTGTTCATTTAGTTAAATATGTAGAATAGTTTTTATCTCATAATGTATTAAAATTATACGATCTCAATTTATTTTTGTTAATTCATTTAGACCAAGCCTTCATATTGACTCTTTTGTGTACCATCTTATAACTCAAATTTAGATTATTCGCACATATTGCATACACAATTACATTCTTAGTTTTAGTCACAAATTATTTCCTACAAGTTCTCACCCCTTGTATTATTTTCTTCTTGGTTCTACCATCCTCTTTATGTTATATACCACTTTTATAATCTTATAGACTTACTTTTCCTTATTTAAAATAACCTAAATATAATCCAAACAATAATGAATCAATGTAAAATAATAAACAATAATTTTTTAATAATGAAAATTTAAGTTATTTTAATTTAATTTCTCTTCAATCCCTCTTGATGAAATTACAAGCATAGGTCCTTAAGGTAATAGCTACAAGGAGGAAAATATTCACATAAATACACCTTTTGTAACGCCCCACCGTGCAAACCCCAAAGGAACTAATAATAACGGAACAATTTTTTTTTTTTAAGAATATAATAAACATACTTAAGTATTCTAATATAATAATATACTAAGATGCATGACTAATTCCATTGGGGTACACGGGGTGACATTACTACACTAACCCATAACAACGAAAATAAGATAAACAGTTACATAAATCTATTCATTCCCACTTCATTAGTTAAAATACCAATTAAACAATAACCATATTCATAACATATGCACATATGACAATACATGTAATTATAACGATATAAAGTGTTACATATTTCGATAGATACAACTCAACATAACCAACTATAACAAATGATCCTGAATAAATACATGGCCTGAATAAACATTACATCCAAAAGATAGTAAAATACAACTGACTGAAAATACATCTCAATAACCACATATACATTTTACAATAAGGTCATCCCACACACATGGGAGACAATACATCAATGAATACATTACATCTGAAGTATAACATACATCTGGTACAAAGAATTACTGGATCGTCAACATCCGCCAAACCCTGCAATAAAAGATACATCTGCAATAGAAAAGGGAACCCAACGGGGTGCGAAGCACGTTCCACCCAACCACCCCCATGCTGGGAGTAGACAATGAAAGGTCCCCGACCAAGCATGCCTAACAATAACAAAGACTAACTCCAAATAGACAACTTAACATCAAAGACCACTTAGAAACTCAACAACGACAAATCCAAAAGCACAACAACAAACCACTTCAGAACATAACAACAAGTCATAATCACAACATCAATGAAACTCAAGACATAAAATCAAAGACTATTTCCACCATTAACCAAAGAGAAATTAATAAATCACTTAACCACTACAGACACAATATCACTTAACAATTACAATCACAAAGTCACTTAACAACTACAATCACAATATCACTCAACACGAGGTTACAAAGCTTCCAGAGAACAAAGATCATGAACATCGCACAATAACTGAATGACTGTTGACATAGGAAGAGTGTCATGCATAAATTTCCATGAGTTACCCTGGCTCAACCTTCCTAGGCTACCGAACCCCCATTTTGGGTTACCTTGGCTTGCCTCTACCGGCCGCCGGACCCTCACGCAAAACTATGCGTCCCATCTCATCTCGAGCCTTATCATTCACTTGCTTCACGAGAGAGACATCCTTTATCTTTATTAGTGTGAGAGATCCCCATTAATTCTTTTAGATTATCACTTAGTTAAACTCTAGGTGAGTTACCCTGGTGCCCCTTTGTGTGCCAGACCCCCACAAAGAGCCACTCTCCTATCGACAACACACAAGGTACAATACCACAATAGGTAACTAGACAACATAATCTCTCCAATCCAAGGAGGACACGAAACAAGGAACTCACTCCGAACATTGGAGGAAATCAAATACGAAAACACACTCCTTCCAAAGGAGGTACAAATCTCATTACCCTCTCCTATTTCTTAGGAGACACAAATCCCCGTTCGTGGAAACCGGGTACAACATCATAGTACAACTCCACACCATTCCCAAGACAATTCACAAACTGAACCTCTACACAAAACATCCCACTCTAGAGAACTTCTCTAGAAGACTTACTTAGACCCTTAACCCCATTTGCCCAACATGGAGAATAAAAGAAACATGATAGAAAAGCATTCCATCTCTGGAAGTCCTTAACAATAACTTAAACTCTTACGAAAGGTAAGGTGAACCTAGGGTTTTCCCATACGACACAATTACATAAAGAAGAGGGTACCACAACAAACTTGACGAATAACCCCAAGAAAACAATTACTTAAGAACAATTCCATAAAGAAATATTTCCAAACTCAGCAATTTCGTCAAACAAATAAATCAACAATTCGAGATTATTCAATTCAAAACAAAACACACTGTTAAATTCAAATTCGCACAATTACATTTTAACATCATACCTTTAAATTTTAACTATTCGATTTAATTATAATCACACAGCTTATTTCCAATTTCTTCAATTAAACTATATCACTATATCTCGTAAAAATTATCATACTAAATTTTTGTTCAAAACATTTCAAAATTATTTATATAAATATATTAAGAATGAAACATTTTTATAAAACCAATCATTTTATCAAAACATATTATAAAAAATTTAACAATTAATTTTTATATATATTAAATAATATATATAATATATATAATATATATATATATTAAATAATATATAATAAATATATATTAAATAATATATATATTATAAAACGAATATGAATTAAATAAAAAATTGAATTATAAAAATTATTTTATAAACCAAAATCCGATTTAAAATACTAATAAAAACAAACATAAAAATAAAATTTAAATAACTAAATTAAATTTCTTTTCTCTGTACCAGTGCCTGGGAGGCCGCAGCCCCACAGGCGGTGGTACTGCGTACCACCCTGTGGTGGCCGCAGCCCCCACGGACTGTGGTACTACGTACCACCCTGTGGTGGCCACAACCCCCATGGACTGTGGTACTACGTACCACCCTGTGGTGGCCACAGCCCCCATGGACTGTGGTACTACGTACCACAGTCTGTGGTGGCCGCAGCCAACCACGGTGGGGCCGTGGGTGGTACGGCCTCGGCCGACCCCCACCCCCACAAAATTTAATAAAAACTTTTCCTTTCATATTTTAAAATTAGATTTATATTCTTAACATTATTTTCACAATATTCATCATACAGAAAAAACTCGAAATACACGCCATTAAAATATTTAAATGCACAGTTATATATATTCAATTTAATTTTCTTGAAATTCAAACTAATTAAAAAAAAATATATATATATATATAAAGAATTCAAACAATCCATATGAATAAATTGTTTTTTTTTCTAACAAATTCAATATAGATTTGGGAAAATAAAATCAAACAATAACAATTTTTTTTTTTTTCACAAACAAATTTTGTTGAATAAATTTTGAAGGGTTTTACTATAGTTTTCTACAAAGGATTCGAGAATATAAATACACTACGTTTTCAAATCACAAACCTCATTTAATTACTTTTCGAAAACATAGCAACCAGATTTGCTTACAGATCAACCAAGTATAAATAATTTAAAAGGAGAAAACCTAGAGTCCTTTGTCTGAAGAAGAATCCCTTATGTAGCCTCCTCTCGATCTCCTCCTGCTGCTCTCTTTTCTCGATCTTCTACCTTCAATATTCTTCTGAACAATCTTTTCTTTTTCCAATACCACAATAATTTTTACCCAGAAAATACCAACCAAAACTATCTTTCCTTTAATTTTTTCTTTCTCAGATCCAAAGCAACAGAGCCAAAACTTCTCTGTGTGTGAATAATCTCCTCATAAAAATAATAAATAAAAATAAAGATTCCATAAAGCTCTTCTACTTTCTTTTCTCAAAAATCCTCTTTTCTTATTGGTCCTTTTCCAGCTTTTAAAATCTCACACTTATCTAAAATTTTAATTAAAATAATTTATTTAAATCAGATATTATCCTCACATGATTTTCTAATTTAATATTATTAAAAAGATAATATTTAATTATTCTCAACAATATTAATTTAATTTAATTTCTTGCACTATAATTAATTAAATACTTTTTAATTTATAATATATTTATATTTAACCATTTACTAACTCTCAATTAAATCAATTAACAATGCAACATTAATTAATTATTTTATGAAATACGATCAATTAATTAAACACTAACCAAGAATTAAATAAATACTCAACAGTCAAACTACATAAAGACAAGGACAAAACTTCAGTCATAACACAACGACTCACAACAGATGACGGACTTGGGACGGGGACACTTCCAAACCTACTCCCTTTTTCAACATTTTACCCATTGGGTTAATTTATTGCTCGCCCTGTCCTGCCGAAGCAGGTGGAAACGAGATTTATTCCTGCAATCCTGCATCCAAATAAACGTCAAGTAGCACATGTATATATATAATCAAACATCCTATCGTGAGAAGGAATTGCAGTGTAGCAGGGCACTCGTGAACGAGTGATGCTACAGTGTCCTCTCACCTAATCTATTCTAATAATTACAATATCAATGACGAACTAACATTTCTTAACCAAATTGATCATAAGATAACATGATACTTAACTACTGCATCATAACTAATTATTAAACCATTGCATTGTAAAATAATACTGAATTCAAATAACATGATCACCATAGAATCATCACATCGACATATAAAACATTAACGAACAACTATTCGAATAAACAATAATCCAATCAACACACAGAGTATCATAAGTCATACTAATACTGTCATATCAACTGATCATGTCCACTAAAGGAATAACAACATCATCAAACTTCAAACCAACCAACTCAAACAATAATAGTATCATCATAGAATCAACGTATCAAGTTAAAGCATAGAAATTAATAAGTCTAAACAGTATGAGGGGTATTACACCTTTTCTTGGTTAAGACCAACCAAGCTATACCCTATATATTCAATTGGACATGCTTGAATGCCCCTTCTCCAATGTCTATTGTCCACCTTGCTTTGTCACCCAAGAGATTCAACCATGCCCAAGTATCCAAGTACACAAGGAATACATAGTTTTTTTGGATAGTTGAACAAGCATCATGCCCTTTTTGTAATGCCCCCCGCCAAGGAACCCCAAAGGACAACACTATCTAAGTCACATTAATGGAACAATTTTTTTTTGAAAGAAATAACAGTGGAATGCATAACATAGCATAACATATAATCTAATCCTAGGTCTTCTAAGGTTCCTCAATTGTGCTACTCACAAAAATAATAACCTGGATAATTGGAATCATTTCATTAACTACCAAGATATCATGATTTAACTAACAAGCAAGGTTCATTTTAAAAGCATCACCTTAAATGATTTCACATAACATATCAACTAATAATCAACATTATGTTCACTTCTAGTTAGCCACATATACAAAATGCATTACATTATAGTATTCATTACAAGAAGAATACATCGATATTAGTACATCATTACAATCTTTACAACAATGCTTCCCTGAGTACATGTAGGAAGAATACATCTGATTACAAGAAGAGATACAACTAATATTCAATCCAAAAACATATACATAAAAGATAGTCCTCCTGAACTGGAACAAGAACTGGAATTCTGCTACACAAGGAACAACCTCCACACACACGAACATGCAACAAGGATACCTAATGGAGGAAAAAGCACCAACCTCCCGACCATGTGGAATCCTTGAGGTCCACCCCTCGTGCTAGGAGATAACACAAGGTCCAACTACTAACAAACAGTTAGGAAAGCAACATGCTATCACAATCAAGGGTAATACATGGACTCCAATGCAACACTATTTGCAACACAACATCACTTACAAACTGACTTCACTTCTAGAGGCACACACACAACATGAGGAGAAAATACAACTAGGAAATGCTAGACTGCAATAGGGACGAGTGTCATCACATAACTTGATATGGGTTATCCTGACAGATCTTCCTAGGCCTCGACCCCCATCCTGGGTTATCCTGGTCGCCTCTACCAATCCCCGGACCCCATACAAACTCATGCGAAATCAACATACCTTTCATGAGGACAAGGCAATTGATCTTTCCATTCCAAGACTTCCCATCTCATCTCAAGCCTAAACAAGCACTTGAGCCATGAGTGAGACATACATTATATTAATTAATGTGAAATCTACCCATTATCCTAGCTAATTCATTATTTAGGTTATCACTGGATTGAGAAACTCTCAAATGTGTTATCCTAGACACTACTTTGGGTTCCAACCTCCATTGAGAGCCACTCCCCCTACTTGCAACTAGTAAACCCTACACATCAAGCAAGGAATTTACCATCTTGCACACTTAACTTAATCATATGATACCATACACAATGCAAGGCATTGAACCTCTTGCACACATATCACAATCACAAGAATCAATTCATAGTGCAAGGCATTGACCTTCTTGCACACAATTCAAAATATTACCAACCACTTCCAATTGAAACAAGCATAAAACTCATACATACAAAAATACCTCCTCCTAGCCTCTTGAAACTGACCTTAACAATTTTTGCACAAATGACTCCCACTTTTAAATAAATACCAAAATCACCCCACTCCCACTAATCAAACACATTATTCAATACAAGCAATCAAATAAACAATACATCCATGAAATATATATTATTTTCACATTTTGTATTACTCATTAACCTAATCACTTAATTTACTTAATTGGGTCATTTACACATTAATTCATAAATAACTAATTACATAGTGAATTTACAAATCAGCAATTCATTATTTAACAAAAATGCAATCTAATTTTCTAATTTAAACTTAAGCTAATCCTTCAATTTAATCTAATTATAAGTAAATCAAATTTCCCAATTTATTTATCCAACATACTCAATTAATTATAAAGGCGGAAATATTCTCTTACTAAAACCATAATATATGTACCTATATATATAGTTATTTTTAGAATGTAATTTCCAATACAATCTTCCAAATGATAATAGGGAAAACATATACATACATACATATAAACACACACACTCACACACATATATAATCGAATGCCGAATCGTATCTTTTTATCGAATATTAAACATAAGCCAACAAATACTAATCATACTGTATATCAAATGTAATACACAACAAGGAATCCCTCACACAACATCAAATAAATATAATGCAGAAATGGAAATCAAAATACCAACAGAAACTATCGAATACCAAACAAATGAATAAAATGTAAAATTGCATGCCATACTACTAAGGTTATCGGTTACCATAGAAAATTTATCAGACTTCCCTATTTGCATAGCAGCCAGCCAAAGAGCTACAAAAGCAATGAAATTGGTGAAGGAGAGGGCACGTGACTGAGATGGCCCTTGTCTCCCTCGACCACCCTCTCATGAAATCTCTTTCATATTTTAGTCTTGCATGAATTAATCAATGTTAGTGTAATTAATATTTAATTACACTTGCATAACTTTACTTAGGTAATATTTTAATTCCTAGGTTAATTATTGTCATCCTTATCTTGTTGAGCTATCTTGTTGCTCAAGATCAGATAAGGGTTATGCATACTTTGCTTTTATAAAGCAAATCATCTCATGTAATTATGATTTCCTGAATAATAATATTTTGCACATCTTTTTGCAAAGCTCTTGCTTTTTCTATTTTTCTCTTTTGTGGAAGGTTTTTTGGTTTGCATGTTTGATCTTGGTTTCTAACATGGTATCATAGCCTCGATTTGTAGCCCCTTAGCTTTTTTGGAGAAATACATTGCAGAGCACGTTTGAGATTCCTCAAGGGTTTCATTCCTTGAGTATATTTATGAAGCATCTTGGATTAGATCGGGGTTTTCCATTCGATTCAGAGCACTGGAAAAAGATAGGATTGGCTTTTATTTTGCATATTTTGGTCATCGTTTGCTAGATCCATGAGGGTTTCAAGCTTGGTGATTTTTTTGAGAGATATGGGGGTAGCCTAATTTTTGGAGCATTTTGGGCTCAAACGGACCTCGCCATTGAGTTTGGAGCGCCCAAAAACCCCTATTTTCATATAAAATTTGTCCATTTTGGACACAATTGACTGGAGAGGCAAATTTTTTTTGCCCTAAGGCCATATAGCCCTAGGGCATGCTCTACGAGGTGGAAATTTTGAAAAAAATTCAAAAAAATAATAAAAAAATCAAAAACTCGACAAAATTTTTAAGCCGCCTGTTATAAACGGCTCTTGCTGCCACCGCACCACCATCTGGCCGCTCCCACCGGTTGCCCCACCCACTCCAAGCCAATCCGCCACCATTTAAGCCCCTCACGCTAGCTCCGCCCTCTGACAGGGTCATGTGGGGACTGAGAGCCATTGCGTTAAGCCCCCACGAGCCCCTTAAGCACCAGCAGAGGTTCTATGGGTGACCGGGAGTGCTCGAACTAGCCCTCGACGAATTTTTTTCCCCCTCTTAGCGCGCGGTCACATGGAGGACCAAGGGCCAATGCCTGAGGGCTGATTTTTTGCCCCTAATTAGTGCTGAAAGGGCCTCTTTTTAGGGCTTTTTTTCTTTTTGGCATAGCTTGGGCATACAGAGTCAAAATTGGGCATCCGAGATATCGTCAGAAATATGGTTCGACGAACTTCACAATGGTGCAAGTTTGGTTTTTTGGTTTTTCTTTTTTGATGCCTTTTTTAGCCTCGGAAGTCGCACGTTACTGTTTTCACTCTGGGACACATATCTTTTGACTCACTTATCCATTTTTTGCCATTCTTGCGGCGTTGGAAAGCTGGTTTAGTCCTCTACAAAGATCTAAGGTCTATTTCTATTTTCTATTTATGCATGTTAACATTCTATCTTTTTACAATCATTGTGTTATTGTAATAAATGAACTGCGATAAAGTTCCATCAGGGGGGTTTCTTGCATAATAATCTGATTAGAGTGTAGTTTCACTTTGATCTCCATTTTGATCTTGATGACAACTTGCATGGGTTGTATCTGGTTTCTTAGTTTCTTTTGGCCACATCTTGCTCTTGCTGGACACATTAGATTCACATTGGTTCACACTTCAGATTGAGAGCCTATGGTTATTGATCTGCATTGGTTCAGATCCATCTCAATTTGAGGGCCATGGTTTTATGGTTAATGTTCCAGAGTCTTTATGGTACTTGTTCCCATGGAAGAGTTTTAGTCTTAGTTTGGCATTGACATCGAGACACACAGTTTCTAGATTTTGTCATCATTTCATCTACTGTTTCTTCACAGATTCTAGGGTTGTTCCAGTTTGTGAGTTTTCTAGTGTTTCGTGGCATCAGGTCTGTTGTCGCATTATTATGATTCCGCTTTGGTTTCTTGTAGATAGAAGTATCTTTCCTTGCTTTCCAGATTTTGGTTCTAGTGTTACTCCATAGTGTTCTTCTAGTGCTTCTTTGCAACAGTCATCTCATTGTAGGGGGATTTTGTCCCACTAGGTTTTCCTTCTCTACCTCATTATTGCATTTGTACATGGGTACTTGATCAAGCCTTGTTGTCGGGACCCATTCATGCTTTCTTGCATTCATCTTAGTTTTAGGTGCATGCTTTTTTAGTCTCCCTAAGTTGCACTTATGGGGGGTGTTAGTGTAATTAATATTTAATTACAGTTGCATAACTTTACTTAGGTAATATTTTAATTCCTAGGTTAATTATTGTCATCCTTATCTTGTTGAGCTATCTTGTTGCTCAAGATAAGATTAGGGTTATGCATACTTTGCTTTTATAAAGCAAATCATCTCATGTAATTATGATTTCCTGAATAATAATATTTTGCACATCTTTTTGCAAAGCTCTTGCTTTTTCTATTTTTCTCTTATGTGGAAGGTTTCTTGGTTTGCATGTCTGATCTTGGTTTCTAACAATCAATGCATAGGTGATTATTACACCATTGGGTGCAACTCCATGGCGTCAATCAAGGCAAGCTTGCAACCTAATAGTTTTATTGTTAGCATGACATTAATAATGATTTATTGCGGTCATTTAAATATCATGGTATCATCTAAAAGATGTTTCAACTATTGCACAAGTAACAGGGTAAAACAACAATAAGATTGATATCAAGGAAGCGGTCTTTTGGAATGGATATGAGAACTCAACGTGTAAGGCATGAATAAAAATGTACAGACCATGAGTTGTAGTGTATAGGTCAAGAAAACAATATGGAGGCCGAGTAAGAAATATAGAGGCTACGACGACTAAAATAAAATTGCAATGACTAAATGGAACATACAAATTGCAAAGTAAAGAGGAATATCAAAGGTGAAATGATCAGGAACCCTTCGCAGGCAACATACTAAGGAATTCTAATGCACAAATTGTACTTGCTAGGAAGACTTAAAAATGATTTTCAAGGAATACTATTGGCAGGTGTAAATCAATGCTTGCAGACCCAATCTTTTTAGGTAGAATGCCTCACGGGACGAAAAATTGTAAAAATGCAATGGTTGCAAGATACACACAAACTGGGTTTATTGAAAACTTCACAAATGCAATCAACAGGAGTAAATAAATGTTTTCTTAGGAATGCAACAATTACAAAATATGCATAAAATATATTTGCACTAAGATTATACACAAAACGATGAATTTGTTGAACAATCAAAACAATAGCACTGTAGTAGGAAGAACGAAGACTCATCTATAAGTTTGTTTCCTCAAGTTGATTTGATACAATTCCTTCCTTCACCAATCCTACTATGTTCCAAGAATAAACACAAGAATGAAATTATTTTACAAAAAATTTCTTCCCAAAACCCCAAATCAATTTTCTCCAAGAAACCCCATTTCCACAACAATAACAATATGTGGAATTTTTGTAGATAAATTACTCCCTCCCCCAATAGAATGAAAAAAATCTCTAAAAAGGAAAATTATTTACAAGAAAGAAGCTAATCATTTTTTCAAAACCAAAAATCTAATAAAATCTCTTAAATCCCCCAAAAAAAACATTAAGTTTCTTTTTTGACAATCTGTTTGATGTTGTGCATGTGCTGCATGAAAACCTTTCTATCTTTTATATAATTTTTACTATTTATTAATTACAACATTCCATTTTTAATTTTAATTTAATTTTAATATTTCATCACACATTTAATTTATTATAAACCATGATTATTAATAAATATATTTATATTTTTGATCAAGTGCCCTTTTACTTAATAATTTATTTTAATGCATCTATTAACCAAAAACATTTATCAAACAAATTTTAAATTAAAAAACCAAATGTCAACAATAATTACATAAACCCTAACCAGGGTTGAAAAGCAAGACCAACTGACCACAAACATTTGACAACATTAACGAGGTGACAAACCAGATACTCATCCTATTCGAGGATGATGACTAGGGTAGGGGACCAAGTGTTATCTCCGATCAACTATTCCATTGGGTTTAAGGCACACTCAGACCTACCAATTCAGGTGGAGAAAATTCCTAGTATCTACAACTTGCAACAAACAAAACAGTCATGCATATACATATAATCATCACATACCTAGTGAAAGGAAATCAAAACATCGTAGGGTTCTCACAAGTGAGAAATACAACATCCTTCCCTCCACACCTAATAGCATTTAAAAAAACCATATAATATATCAAATAACATCTCGTAACATCAATAATCATAAACCATTTTGAAATAAGGTAACACATTCTATTTCTAGCATATTCATAAACATGTCATAATTAACATCTAACATAGTAACGTACTGTAATGAATGCCATCATAAAATTTTTTAACCACACACAAAGAGTAGCTGAGACATAAAATGAATCCACAAGCATCTGACATAAACATCATGAAAGGGTGAACCATGGAGGGGCACTACGCTTTCAATTTTTTAGTTACACCATTTGAAATTTTAATATAATTACAAATGATGTTTATATACATGTCAAATATGACTCACCACTACTATGTATGAATCACAAATGGCATGGACATGCATTTATTATATATGTGGTAAATTAATGTTTCTCACATGGTAACAATAGTTGTAATAATGGAGAATTTGGTGGATTAATCTCTTTATGAAGGAGTGATCATTAGATGGTAATAATGTATGGTTGTTGTGTTATGAATGTTGAGTTTTATGTAAAAAATGTTAAGATTGTGTTGAGTGGGCATGAGGAGAGAATCTAAACAAGTGATCTCTTACTTGAAAATGACATTGAGATGAGCAAATGTAAGGGCTAGAAAATATCATTTTCCCATTGAACTATTTCTAAGATCCTTTAGTTTATTTTGCAATCTTGATGGTTTTGGGAATGGGCAACTTGTTTAACTCACCAAAAGTATCTCCTTACCAATCTTCCCTCTCTCTTGGACATAGGTGTGAGATATCAATAATGATTAAGATAGGGAAAATATAGCCAAACATTAATTTGGTGCCTTAATTTGATTGTTCCCTTTTTTGGGTGAGATTTGACTCATGGATGAATTCCAAGTGTTAGGACACTCATTATGTTTGTTTTGGTTGTAATGTTTAATATTCAAATGGTTTTTTTTAATTGCATGGTTGGAGGTTTGACTAAGTTTGGAAGTATTCTTGCTCAAGTGAAGAGGACCTAATGATTTTTTTTCTAGGATCTTTATTTTATTTTGTGTTTTTGAAATGAATTGAATGCTAAAAGAAAATATTTCTGAATATGTTAAATTGTTTTGATTAATAAGGAAAAAAAGGTTTTGAAGGGAGCCAAAACCCTTTACATTAGAAACAAAATGCTGCTCCAAAAAATATTCAAAAGTCTACCAACAGCAACCCAACAGCCAAAAAACCAACCACCACGGGTGCCAAACTAAAAGAAGACAATCAACAACCAGCATCACCCACCAACAAAACAACAACAAAACAACCAACAAAAGACAAACATAAAAAAGAAACAGAAAGAAACAAGAAACTAGTTAAGGCCACTCAGAGTTTTGGCCACCTCAATCTGCTAGTTTTTATGTTTTTCAACCATATCTAGTAGTTCCTTTCTCTCAGCATCAAAAAATTTCTTCCATTCAGCCGACCCTCTACCAACAGGTACCTTGTCATCATCCTTTGCAACTTTTTTACCCTTACCCTTAGCCATTTTCTTTTTCTCCATGATCTTTGAGAAGAAAACCCGATCTTCTCTGAGCTACCCAATTTTCCTAAAGAGAATTTCCAAAGCTTCTACACTATTCTTAACTGAAGTGTGGCTTACTTGCAACAATTTTTTGATATCCCCATTAATACCAACAACCTTGGCCTCAAGGGCCTGCATTCTATCCTCACACAATGCATTGAAATCATTAAACGAACCTTCCAGTTCCACCATTCTATCAATGAGGATGTCAGACATAGAGGCCTTCTGAACATTCTGCATATTCGCCTTAAGCCTCTTATCTTGATATTAATTTTATTGAATTCTTGCAAAGTCCATTTGGTCAATTTGAAGGTGCCTATTGCCCTAGCCCTCGCCATGTCCAGCAAACCAAACATAGAAGTATCATCCTCGTCTAGGTATGAAAAATCCTCTGAAAGAGGATCAATCTTCAAGAGTGGATTAACATTTTTATTTTCCTCCACATTAAGATCCCCAACCTCCTTAACTAGAGACACCTTAGGCATGTCATGAGCTGGAGAATCCTCCACAGTCACCATTTTATCTGTAGGAACCTTACCTTCCTCTGCCTCCTTAGGGTCCTTGGCCGAAACTACAAAATCCTTTTTCTTCAAATTAGCCAACCTCTTCGACAGTCTTCTCAGTTTTTCAATCGACCCAACATTAACTTGGGCCCCAACCTCAAGAACCCCACCAATAACACCTTTATCAACAACCACTTTCACAGCTTTAGGAGAGGACCCATCTGACCCAACCTCTGTATCATCACTCCCAGAAAAGGCCAACCTATTAGGAGCTCTATTACTCTTAGAACCCACTACCTTCCTTTTCTTGGAAGCCAAAGTCACAACCGTAGGGAAAATATCTTCCTTGTCCTCATCCCAGTCCTCCTCCTCCTTTGAAAAGGAGTCCAAATCCGATGACGCTGATAAAGCACTTAAAAAATCTTCCTTGCCTTTGATGGCCAGAGCCAGGGTTAGAGATTGGAAATGCTCCATAATAAGAAAAAATAGTCCTTCATGGAGGATAGGGGTCCTCCTATTCTTCAGATGACCATACACCAAGGATTCCAACGAAGATAAAAGGAAAAAGGGAAAGGAGATGAACAAACCATGCTTGAAATGATTCAGGAGAGTAAAATGGTGGCCAAGAAGAGCCTTAAATCTCCCTTCCAATGTCACGTATCGCATCATCACCTCTGCAACCCTAGCCCAAATTTTCTTGAGGGAGGTTCTATCATAACCCCAACTCTCCAACTTGACCAAATTCTTCCACTTATCATCCTTAAAAAACTGGGCCATCGCTTCTTCATTGCTGTTCTTATCTTTGAAAAATTTCTTTCCCATAGTCAGCATTCCCATAATAGTGGCAATAAGGTCTTCATTCACCTCCACATCCATCCCTTTCAACACCAGCTTGCAGTTATGCTAAAGAGAGACAAACTTGGCCAAGGCATTAGGGTCATGACCGTGTAATCTCTCCAAAAATAGAGTGAAATTTCCCTAATGAAGAATGTTCCAGAGCTTCTTCTTTCTTTGAATATCACCACATGAGTGTGGCTCAACTTGGCTTCTATCACCACCCATGGTAGCCCAAATAGAACACACAAAACCCTGGTGAAAGCTACTAAAAAAAAACAAAATACCCATAAAACACCTAGAAAATGTACCAGACAGGAAGACGTACAAGGCCATAAAAGATGCATCAACTTATCCAATGCCATCATTTCTTAAAATGTTTCTAGCATCCTCAGGAGTGATCGACCCTTCCTCCCACGAGTGAAATTCACTAAGGCTGATAGCCAAAGTAGAAAAATAATCAACAAGAGAGTTTCCTTCCTGATAAACATGAGAGACGTGAGTCTCATCACAAGATTGTAACATCATTACCGTATCCTTTATTAACTGATCCACGTTCCAGCTTGGGGGATGAGTACCACACAAATAGTTTATGATATTCATAGAATCACCTTCCACCCAAACTTTGGAAAACCCCTTACTAATAGCATATCTAACACTCATGAATGCAACCTTTGCCTTTGTGCAATGATTATTTTGTGTACCTAATGGGAGTGCCACCGTGCCAAGAAGTCTGCCAAAGTTATCTCTTAACACCCCCCGCATCGAACAGGCCTAAGATTCCCCTTCGCTACCCCATCAAATTTAATTTTAATCCACCCAGCCAGGGGCATTTGCCATCGTGTGTTCTTCCTCACAATAGAGCTAGCCTTGGGATTAATAACAAGAACTAAAGAAATTTTCCAATTCGAAATCACCTTACGATCATAGCCAACAAGGCACATAGTTAGATCACACCGAGCAGATTCAAATCTAATGAGAGTAAAATTATCCAGGATAGGTCGACGAAATTTGATGAAAAGACTCTCAACCTTCAGCTTGGATTCTCAAAAGATCTTGTTATTTATTTCTTTCTAGAGTCCCCAGGCAATATGCAGGGCCATAAGATCCCAAATCCCACACAACATAGGAGAATAGGAAGGGCACTTCCATTGATCATAAAACTTAGCCAAAGAGTCTGGAAAGACCCATCCCAAATCCTAGAGTCTAAGGAACTTTCTCCACAAGGTGAGTGAGTAATCACACCCAATGAGGATATGAAAAGCATTCTCCCCATTAAATTCATAGAGGACACACCTATTAGGAATCACAAACGCCCTCTTGCAGAGATTATCAATCGTAAGAATTTTACCTTGCATAATCAGCCAGTAAAAGACATTCACCTTAGCAATCAGTTGCTTATTCCATAGCCACCCCCAGAACGTAAAAAAATCTGTGGTAACTAGGGAATTCAAAAAAGTAGAGGCCACAGAAAAATTACCACTTGCACACGGGCCCAAACCATTCTATCCAGCCTAGGAAACACTGGAATCTGAACCTTACGTAAGAAGTCCTTAAGAATCTTCAAAGATGGATCCCAAACATCAAAATTCTTCCATTCCCCATTCTCGAAGTAATCTGCCACCTTGACTCCAAAAAGATGTTTACACAGGGGAGCAATAGGAGGAGCCCAAGGGAGAGAAATAAGAGGGCAATCCCCACACCAAATGTCATCCCAAAAGAGAATACTAGTCCCATTGCCCAACAACCACTTAACACCTTTAGCAATCACATCTCTACAGAGAAAAATATTCCTCCAGAAGCACGAACTAGATGAAATCTCCTTCGAAAAAAGCATATCCCAAGGCCTATCTAGACCAAACAAGTACTTATTACTCGCCAGAGGAGCCCACCGCTCAAGAATATGTTAATTGTTGAAATAATTGATAGAATTTTTTTTGGTGTGTCTATATGTTTGCATGCATAAAATAACTAATTAAAAATGGAATCTAAATCCCTTTTTGAAATTAAATATGATTAAACATAAGATAGACATAAAAAAAGTGAATTTAAATAATAATTGAATAATCTATACATTTCTATTTTTCCCAATCAAAACGACAACTTGCAAATAACAAAAGGTTATGAATGTTTGGTGATTTTATTTTAAATGCTAAGAAAATGATATCTAAATTTGTAAATTTGGGTTGAGTTGTGGGATTATTGATTTTTTTTTTATGCTTTCTTATTGATTTGCTTTGATCTTTTTAGAATGATTCGAAAGAATGATACTATTTTTTTAACAATGTATTTGGAAGAAATAAATATAATCTAAGAAATAAAAACTACTCCAACTCTATGCTTAATCCTAACCTAAAACATAATATTTGATATTTAAAGCAAAAAAAATCTACACTATAACTAAAAATTAATCTAATCTATGAATATTAAACTAATATAAACCAAGATAAACAAAATAATAATTCTATCACTTGGGATATTAGAAATCTAAGATATAAAGAATGCAAGTGATCATAATTCAGTCCTCAAGAACCCAACTATTTTTCCTCTCCTCAACCATGGGTTCTCCTTTTGGTGGTGGGAAGAAGATAAACAAATCAAAATATGATGATGCCAAGAGAAAGACATATATATTGTTGCTAAGGAACTTCTAAAGAATCTTTAGAGCTATTTGCACTAATGAGGATGTTAAATATGGATTTTAAAAATCCTAGAGACTATATGCACTTGGTGGATCCCATTAAAAATGTATAAAAGTTATTGGTGACTCAAAGATAATGGTGCATTCGTTTAGGCTTGGAACTTGTTTGAGAAAATCAAACTTGGTGAAATATCAAAATTTAAAAGAAAAAAAAAATCGAAAAGGAGAAAATAATTTTTAAAATAATTTTTGAAATCTATTAATTATACAAGTTCTATAATTGGAGATGGTAATGACTTAGCTAAAGTGGGAACAACTTAAAAAAACTCAAGTTAGAGATCAAAAGGCATGATAAATGCAAAATTAGACCCATGCAAATAATTCTCAGAGAAAAGAAAACACATGTTCACCCATTTTGATAGTACTTAATTCATTGGAGCATGCATGCATTTTCTAAGGCATTTATAAATTCATCAATAGTGATTTGATAAAAAGGGGAAAATTCATTAGTTAACGAAAAAAAGTAAAGTTTTCAAAGAATGACAAAGGACAAACACTTAATAAATAATTTAACAAGAAAAACACAATAGAAATAAGTGTCTTGGGGCATAAATAAACACTTCAATTATATCTAGGTTAGTTGAGAGAGTTTTTTTTTTCACACCACATAGGCTCATGTGCTAGCTATTGGTTCATCATAAGACTTGCCATGTATGATTTCCCATTTTTAAATGGTAATTGAATTTCATTTATTTATTTTTTAACTCCATTTCAAAAATAAAGGAATATCAACTATTTATAACATTTGGATTAATAATTTTAGAAAACGTCTCTGAAAAATCAAATATTGTCCTTAGCAAAATGATGTTTAGTTATGCCAAAAATCATAATGAATAATGCTTAGAAAAACACATGAGTATATTGGTTATGAATATATTCAATGTTTCCCATGTAGCACTATTCACATCTCAAAATATCCTTTTAATTTTAACATAATCAATCACTCTCTTTCATTATTTTCTTCTTTTTATCAAAATTTCCCCATGTTTAGTTTTAATCTCAAAAGTAGGTTTGGAATTTATATTTTTCCAATCAACCACATTTTCATAATTAAAAATATACTTTTAAATCAAGTTGTCATGAAAAATATTACGAGCTCTATGTGACTAAGGAGGTAAAACAAGTTTAATACTAAATATCTTATTTAAAAAATAAAATGGACCACTATAACTAGGAGCCAATTTAGTACATTTTCCAAGTTTCAAAGAAATTATTTTAGGTTTAACCTTAAGAACACTTAATCACCAATTTTGAATAGATCATTTATAATCTATCCAAATTTTATATCAATCTTGTGAAAATTTTATGTTTTGTTTTGGATCTATTAACAATTTCTTCAAAGGACTCCTACTCATTAGCGTACTCAACAATTTTGAATTTTTCTGAAGACTCTTGATGATTTGTGGTCAATTGACCTCCCTAGAGGGGGGTCGACAAAGAACCCCCATATAACGTGGTTGATTTTGAGGCACAAGAGGCTACTATTTTTGGGGGTTAGAATGTGTCTTTTGGGTCTCCAAAGTTAGGTTATGACTTAGCTAGTCGAGTAATAGTGTTGGGTTCTGCATCTTACATAGGGGAAGCTGATTCATTCTTTGTGGAAGAAGACCCTTCTTCTTATGTTGAAAAAATGATCAGATCTAAGTTTGCAAACCCTAGCAAAGGTTCTCCTCCTTTGGTGTCTAGATTTGAGGATGGTCTTGAGGCTAATGTGCCTAATGATTTTCTTGATGAGCTGATTGCTGGTATGCACAATACTCTAGTGGGTAAGTTTATTTCCTTTAGAACAAATATTGATCAAATTCGTAAATGGGTAGATGGTGTTTGGAAGTTGAAAGGTAGTGTTTCAATATGTGCTATGGAAAATGGTTTGTTTCTATTTATATTCGTTAATAAATATGACCGCATAAAGTTTTTTATGGAGATCCTTGGGTTTATGATAGAAGCTTTCGTAACCCTCTTATGCAAATAGAAACCTAAATTTGATCTCTCTACAAATCTAGGCTCAGTTGCGCCAACATGGATTAGGTGTTTGGGTCTTCCATTGGAGTTTTAGAGTAATAAGATCTTTCAGGGTATTTCCAATTCTTTTGGTCACTTGCTTGATGTGAATAAAGTTACTCAACTAAGATCTAGATTGGTCTTTGCCCAAATATGTGTGAATGTGGCCGTATATTGTCCTCCCTATTTACATACCTCTAAAATATTAATTTAGGAACTAGGTCCAACTAATAGTGCACAAAAATGCTAGAGTTTACTATCAAAATTGCAATCAATATGGGTATTTAAGGGATAACTAAAAAAAGGAGTGTTGTCTAGAATTAGTCTTCCCCTAAAACCATTCTTAAGGATGTAGAAAAGGTTAATCAAGTTGAAAATTTGAAGAAAAAGGATTCAAAACTAGATTATGAAGATACTTTGGGGGATTCTGAGGTTAAGAAAAAATATTGAACAATTTGAGGTTGGTTTACCTCAGGAAAGGGATGAAACTCACAAGAATAAAGTTGAAAGAAGTACTCAAAAAGTGGATAAGAAAAATGTAAATTCTCAAAAATTTCAAGGAGTTAGTAATAAACAAGATGACTCATGCTTGAAGAATGGAGAAAACTTGACTCTTCAAGAAGAAACTTGGGGGAACTAAGTCTTGAAGGAAGGGGAAATAGAAAAGGTTATTCAAAAAGCATAGGAAGTAGGTGTTTTAAATTCAATTAAGAATAGTATTGGAAAAAAATTGCTAGATCCTCTTGAAAGGAGATGGAGAAATCAAGTAAAATGAATAGGACATAATTGTCACCACCAAAGGTATTGAAGAATCCTTAAATATGTTGGGATTTGGGACATGATTGATCTCTTCCTTGATTGGAAGTGTCATGGGAGGTAACATTAAGGATGAATTGTCTCTTGAAAATGGAAAAAAGAAGAAAAAAAACTAGATGTGGGAGGGTGTAATAAGCAAGCAAGGTCTTCCCAAAGGGAAACAAGAGCTAGAGAAGCAGCTAGAGAAATGACTGTGAGGAAACAAAAGACCTTGGATAATCTCTCAAGGTATAGAAAATAGAAGAAACGAAGTATAATAAGTATGAGGGGATGAGTGTTTCAATTATGCTGCTGGTGTTGTCATTGATGTCAATAGTTGTTGGTGTTGGTCATTGATGTCAACTGTATGGAGATTATGTGTTGAAGTTGTTGGAAGGATGTTGGTGTTGTCATAGTTAGGGAGATTTTTTTCAAGTTCTAGTATGGATCTGTTGTGATTTGATAAGGTGTTATGGTACTATTATCAATGTTTTCATTGATTTCTTGATGAATAATAGTTGCAGTTGCAGTAAGTTCACTTGGTTTCCAAGTGATTTTTAGAAAATTTGAATAAAAGAGTGAGCTGTGTGATAGAGGTGTGCTCAATTTTGTGTTCCACATTTCTTCATGGTTGAAGATATGCCTATGTGGTTTGGGTATGATGATCAAAGGTAATTAGAGGTTCTATATCCACAGTTTTAGGTTCTATATGGTTTTGTAGTGAAAGTTGTGTTTGATAGTTTATCTTTCTGTGTAGGGTGTTTGGGAGAAATGAGATTGCTTTGCGTTTCTCTACAGTAAGGTTTCTTGTCTTATAGATTTGGGAATGTGCTTAAATTGTTTATAACTTCTTTCCTTTGAGGTTTTAGGTGTTGAGGTGTTTCGCAAGGTTGGTTAGTGAGTTGTGTTATGTGCTAGTGTGTTTAGTTGCATAAAATAATGGTGTTCTCAGCTTCAAGTGGTTGTGACAAAGTTACAAAATATTTTGATGATGCTCGAATATTTTGAGATGTTGTGTGGATGATATGAAGTATTGTTGTGTGGTCCGTGTGATTGGGAGAAGTGTGTATGTGGTCGCTTGTAGTGTTAGTTCAAGTTTGACTAACCTGGCGTGCTAGCGCTATTTGTGGAGGTACCTCATGGATTGTGAATGTGTTGAGTAGTGTGGTAATGTGGATTTGGGTCCTACTTAACTCTTGGTGTGGTTTTCCTTCACTTCTTTCGACTGTGGAGGTGTTTGGTGCCAACCTATTTTGGTGTTGCATGTTTTAGGTGCATACATTTCATTAAGGCCAACCTAATTGAAATTGTTTAGGTCATGGATGATATATAAGTAAGGTAAATTGTTGGAGATGAGTGTGGATTTATATAAGGTGTGTAAAATATGTGAATTTGATTAATTTTTTTGAACTAAGTGCAAGATTAATTCTTATGACTCTGAAGCAGTGAGCAAAAGGGTCTACATTTGCAGTGTGCTTGAAGTTACTGGAAGCAGTGAGCTGAAGGTTATAGATGGCATAAAGTTTCATTGGTGGATTTATCCTCTTGCCTTGAGATAGTGAATCTCTTTGTAACATTATTCTTCTATCTTCTTTCTTCTTGGCAGTGAGCCATCGATAGTGAGCCTTTCTTCTTTTTTTTGGGCAGTGAGCCTAATTGTATTCAATGTTGCAAATCATATATATGTGAGCTAATACTCACTGTGGTTTTTCCCTTCTTAGATTTTCCACATAAATATGGTGTTATAATGTGTTTGCATTACTATTTCATATGTTTACATTCTGCTAATGCATGTTAAGGGTTTAATGGTTGATAAGGGTTTGAAAATATATTGAGGGATTAAATGTTTTTACATATACAATTGATTCAACCCCCCTCTCAATTTTCCTATGCATCTAAAAATTGGTATCAAAGTCGTGGTTCCTTGGAGAAAGCTTAAACACTTGAGGTAGATTTGGATGGTGCACATGAAGGATGTCAAAGATCTTATGTTCGATGGAACAAATTATGCTTACTGGAAAGCTAGGATGGAGTCCAATTTGGTCTCTTTTAGATTTGGTGTTTGGAAATCAATTGAAAAAGGATACAATATGCCTGTTGTTGGTCATAAAAGCAATGATAAAATCAAGGAATATGAGAACAATGGTAAAGAAAGTAATGATATCTTAAGTGACCTCTTTGATTTTGAACTTGGAAAGGTGATAAGTCTGAAAGCTACTAAAGATGTTTGGACAAAGTTGGAAAGCATTTATGAAGGAGATGATAAGGTCAAACAAGAAAAATGAAAAATTACAAAGCCAAATTTGAAACACTAAGGATGTCTAAAGATGAAGATATTACTGCCTAAATGCTTAGATTGGATGAAGTTTTCAATACCATCAATGGTCTTGGTGGTAAGCTGGAAGAAAGAAAAGTTGTGAAAAAGGTACTAAGAACTCTTCCTAAAACTTATAGTTCTAAAGTTTTTTCTATTGAGGAAGCTTAACATTTGGATAATTACTCAAGATATTAAATGTTTGGTGCTTTAATTTCTTATGAATTGGGAGAGTTTGGTCAAGATGCTACAAAGAAAGAAACTAATTTTAAAGTCTACAAAGTAGAGAAGGATGATGAATCAGATCTAGATGATCTTGATGATGTAGAAGCAAATGTTATAAGGATATTGAAGAAGGGAACTGGAAAATACAGAGGTAAGTTACCTTTCAAATGTTTTAATTTTTGAAAGATAGGTCATTATGCTTCTAAATTTCTAATCAAAGTTGCAAATGAAAAACCTAAGGATCATAAAGGAAAATTTATCAAGAAGAGTTATTATGTTGAAAGAGACAATGGTGTATCTAATGATGAAAAATATGACTATCCTGATGAGGACAATGATGAATTCTTATTCATGGCTCTAAAAGTTGGAACTAATTATGCTAATCTTGAAAGATGTGTGAAGGAAAGTGCTCTGATAATAGGTCATAACAGTGAAGGAACTATGTTGATTGCTTTTCATGCAAGAGAAGAAAGGAATTACTAGATCATTAATAGTGGATGCTCAAATCATACGACAGGTGATAATAGTAAGTTTTTTAAACTTCAAAGGTATGATGGTGGTCTTGTTAAGTTTGGTGATGATACATTTGCTAAGATTTGTGGAAAAGGTTCAATTAGTTTTGATGGAAAGCATAATACAAATGATATTCTTTATGTAAAGGGTCTCTGACCTAATATTTTAAGTGTAGGCCAAATGTGTAGCAAAGGATATAATCTTGTATTTCAAGATGGTGGTTGTGAAATTAGAAAAGGAAGCTTTGGTACTCTGGTTGTTTTTTTATTCAAGGGGTAAATGCTTTTGACCAGAGCTATGAACCGGAATACAACCATTCAACAATACCACCCCAATGGGGTTTGAACCTTTGTGGCAAGAACAACAATGCCACCTATAAACCATCACACCATGCCAATACCGGTGGTACTCTGGTTGTTGTTGGAACAAGGAAAAAAAGGTAATTTTTATCAGCTCAAAGGTAGTGGTGCAAAATGCTTTGTCTCAAATCAATGAAAGTTGGCTATGGCATATAAAGATAGGTCACATTAATTTTGATAGCCTAGTGAAGACCAGTTATACTGATGCTATGAGACATCTACAAAATATTACAAAGCTTATCAATGCAATCTACAAATAATGTCAAGTGGGAAAGCAAATGAAGAGGAGATTCAAGAAAAAAGAATATTCTACTATAGGTCCTCTGGGTTGGTGCATACAGACCTATGTGAAACTACCAAAATAAGAAGCTCATATGGTGATAGGTATTTCATGCTATTGATTCATGATTATTCTAGAATGACTTGGGTGGCATTTATTAAAGAAAAAATAGAAGCTCTAGATAAGATAAAAGCATTCAAGTCCATGGTTGAAAACAAAATGGATATGAAAATCAAGTGCTTAAGGTCTGACATAGGTGGTGAGTTTATTTCAACTGAGTTTAATAGATTTGTGAAGATCATGGAATAAAAAGGAATTTGTCAGCTCCTAGAACTCCTTAGTAGAATGGATTTGTGGAGAGAAAAAATAGAACAATTCAAGAAGATGCTAGGACAATGATAAAGGAAGAAAATCTACCAGATGCCTATTGGAGAGAAGAAATTCATACTATAGTCTACATTCTTAATAGAGGTCAAGCAAGAGTGAACAATTCAAAAACTCCCTATGATTTATGGTATGGTAAACCTTCTACTGTAAAGTATTTCAAAATTTTTGGAAGAAAATACTATATTAGAAGAGATGAAGAAAACTTAGGAAAGTTTGATGGAAGATCTGATGAAGGAATCTTACTTGGATATTCTACAAGAAGAAAATATTACCAATGCTATAATAAAATATTGAAGAAGATTGTTGAAAGTGAAAGTGTGAAGCTAGATGAAGAACCACTATAGAGTTCAATATTGATAGAAGGATATGAATTTTATGAATCCCCCTACAGTGAAGAAGAAAGGGATGGAGAAAAAGAAAAAGAGATTATAGTTGAAGAGGAAGATGCTCAGGAAAAGATCTCTAAGACTCCTAAGTATATGCAGAAGAATAATTCTAAAGATTGGATCATTGGAGACAAGAGAAAAGGTGTCTTGACAAGGAAGAAAGTAGCTATGATAAAGGAACAAGTAAATTTTTGTTTACTTTCATAGGTGGAACCTAAATCAGTAAATGATGCATGCAAAGAAGAAAATTGGATTAAGGTTATGAAAGAAGAATTGGAATAGATTGAGAAGAATCAAACTTGGGAATTGGTCCCAAGACCTACAAACAAGAATGTGATAGGAACTAAGTGGGTTTGCTAGAAAAAATTGAATGAGGATGGAAAAGTTGTTAGAAACAAGGCTAGACTTGTGTGTAAGACCTACTCACGAGTAGAAGGAATAGATTTTGAGGAGACATTTGCTCTGGTGGCAAGGATGGAAGCTATTAGAATTTTTTTGGATTTTGCAACACATAAAGACTTCAAAGTTTATTAGATGGATGTTAAATCTACATTCTTGAATGGTGAGTTGGAAGAAGAGGTATACATTGAACAACCAAAAGGGTTTTAGTTGTTAGAAGATGTTGATATGGTCTGCATATTGAAGAAGGAATTGTATGGACTCAAAAAATCCCCTAGAGCTTGGTATGCAAGGTTAGATAAGTATTTTCTACAACAAGGGTTCAAAAAAGGTACTATAGATAACAATCTATACTTCAAGGTTGAAGGAGAACAAATCTTGATTGTGGTAATGTATGTGAATGAAATTATCTCTGGAGGAAATGAAGGCATGTGCAAGAAGTTTTAAGAGGAAATGCAGAAAGAGTTTGAGATGTCAATGTGTGGGGAGATGAATTTCTTCCTTGCTTTACAAATCATTCAATTAGAAAAGGGTATTTTCATTTCACAGTCAAAATATGCCAAGGAAATGTTGAAGAAGTTTAGAATGGAGGATTCTAAACTAGTGTGTACTCCTATGGTTACTGGTTGTAAGTTGAGCAAGAATGATGATTCTTCTAATGCTGATCAAGGAAAATATAGATAAATGATTGGTGGATTAGATTGGATATCATGCATTCAGTCTATCTTGTGTCTAGATTTCAAGAAGACTCCAGAGAATCTCATGTTGCAACTATGAAGAGGATATTTAGATACTTGAAGGGAACTCTAGAATTTGGTTTGTGGCATCCTAGGGATACTGATTTCTCCTTGAGTGCATATCCATATTCAAATTGGGAAAAATGTACAAATAACAAAAGTATAAGTGGTGGTTCTTTCTTTCATGGAAGCATATTGGTTTCATGGTTTAGTAATAAGTAGGATTCAATGTCATTATATACTGCAGAGGTAGAGTATATTACAACAACATCATGTTGTACATAGGTGTTATGAATGAAGCAAAAGTTGAAGGATATCAAAGTTTCATATGATGAACCTATTTCTATCATGTGTGACAATACAAGTGCAATCAATATTTCAAAGAAATTGGTAATGCATTCAAGAACAAAGATATCTCAATTAGGTATCACTTTCTAAGAGAGAAAGTTGCAAAGAATGAGGTGAAGCTAGAATACGTGTCTACAAAGGATCAAGTTGCATATATCTTTTACAAAGGATCTTCCAAAAGATACTTTTGAGTATCTCCAGGATAAGTTAGGGGTTATTTCCCCTCTGTTCAATTAGATGCATAAGTGTGTGTGCATTTGTCTAAGAAGAATTTCAAGATACATTCTTGGTCCTAGACTTTTGTTGAAGGACACCTCTTAGACAGAGTAGGTAGTAGTGATGTTGGATGGTGTAGTCAAATGGAGCATATTGTGTGCCCCTAAGGGGGAGAATGCAAAAAAGTGAGTTTGAAAGTATTTCCCTTTGGAATGTTTTGAAAGGAGATGTAGATGGAGAGTGCAGAAAAGTGAGTGTAGTGAAGAGAGTGTTGTTGCTTGCTGGTGTTGTAAGTGGTGTTAGAAGTGGTGTATGCAAATGTTAAAAATAAAAATCCTATGTAGATGATGTGTGAAAGGTGCGTGTGTTTCCTTTTGAATGTTTTCAAAGAGGACATCAAGACAATTCAATGTAGGAAAGAGAGTTGGATGATTCTATGGCCCTATTCCATTGACGTCGAAGGGTAAGAGAGAAAAGTTTGAAAAACACAAGGAAATGATTGACGTCAAAGGGAGAGAAAGCTCGAGTTTCTTGGGAGAGATTTGGTTGAATAGTGCAAAAGTGAATATGGTATGAAGACCACAAGGGGAGAGAGTGTTTAGGAGAAAGAGAAGGAGAGAATGAAGAGTTGCCCCAGTTAGAGGGAGTATTGCTTGTTGCAGAGTTGTTGGTTGCTTTTGTTGTTGATGGTTTTTCAAAGAGTTGGTGTTTCCATTAATAAAAAAGGGTGTGATTGTTGAAAGTATGTTGTTGGTGTTGTCATTGATGTCAACAGTTGCTGGTGTTGGCCATTGATGTCAACTATATGGTGATTGTGTGTTGAAGTTCTTGGAAGGATGTTGGTACTATCATAGTTGGGGAGATTGCTGTCAAGTACTAGTATGGATGTGTTGTGATTTGATAAGAAGTTGTTATGCTACTATCATCAGTGTTTTCATTGATATCTTGATGAATAAGATTTGCATTTGCAATAATCTCACTTGGTTTCCAATTGCTTTTGAGAAAATTTGAATAAAAGAGTGAGCAGTGTGATAGAGGTGTGCTCAATGTTGTGCTTTGCATTTCTTCATGGTTGAAGATATGCCTGTGTGGTTTGGATATGATGATCATAGGTGTTCAAATGTGTTTAGAAGTTCTATATCTAGAGTTTTAGGGTCTAGATCATTCTACAATGAAAGTTGTGTTTGACAACTTATCTATCTATGTAGAAGGTTGTTTGGGAGAAATAAGATTGCTCTGCATTTGTCCACAGTAAAGTCTTGTAGATTTTGGAATGTGCTTATATTTTCTGTAACTTCCTTCCTTTGAGGTTTCAGATACTAAGTTATTTTGCAAGGTTGATTAGTGAGTTGTGTTTTGTGGTAGTGTGTTTTCTTGCACAGAATAATGATGTTCTCAGTTTCAGGTGGTTGTGATAGAGTTATAAAATATTCTGATGATGCTGGAATATTTTGAGATGTTGTGTGGATGCTATGAAGTGTTGTTGTGTGGTCCATGTGACTAGGAGAAGTGTGTATGTGGTATCTTGTAGTGTTAGTTCAAGTTTGACTAACTTGGTGTGCTAGTGCTATTTGTGGAGGTACCTCTTGGATTGTGAATGTGTTGAGTAGCGTGGTGATGTAGATTTGGGTTCTACTTAACTCTTGGTGTGGTTTTCCTTCACTTCTTTCCATCGTGGAGGTGTTCAGTGCCAACCTATTTTGGTGTTGCACATTTTAGGTGCATACATTTTATTAAGGCTGACCTAATTGAGATTGTTTAGGTCATGGATGATATATAAGTAAGGTAAATTGTTGGAGATGAGTGTGGATCTATAAAAGGTGTGTAAAATATGTGAATTTTATTAAGTGTGGTGATCTAAGTGCAAAATTAATGCCTATGACTCTGAAGCAGTGAGCAAAAGGGTCTACATTTGTAGTGTACTTTAAGTTACTATAAGTAGTGAGCTGAAGGTTATAGATGGCATAAATTTTTTGTTGTGGATTTCTTCTATTGCCTTGAGATAGCGAATCTCTTTATAACAGTCTTCTATCTTCTTTCTTCTTGGAAATGAGCCACCTAGTAGTGATCCTTTCTTCTTTTTCTAGGTAGTGAGCCCTTGGCAGTGAGCCTAATTGTATTTGATGTTGAAATTCATATATATGTGAGCTAATCCTCATTGTGGTTTTTCCCTTCTTGGGTTTTCCATGTAAATTTGATGTTCTTATGTGTTCTTATGTGTTTGCATTACTATTTCATATATTTACATTTTGCTAATGCATGTTAAGGGTTCAATGGTTGATAAGGGTTTGAAAAGATATTGAGGGATTGAATGTTTTTAAGTATACATTTTATTCACCCCCATCTTAGTTGTCTTATGCATCTAATAATGAGTCCCTAGTTTTTGGTCAGTTGGATTTTTCTAGTTGATCGGGTTTTGAATTTTCTGTTTGTTTATTTAGTTTCTAATGAAGATTCCCTCATGGAATATTAGGGGACTTAATATCTCATATAAACAAAATATTATTAAGAGATGTATTGTAAAAATTAAGGTCAATATCCTCTTGATCTAGGAGAGTAAAATGGTTGAATCAAATTTTTCTCAATTTGTTAAGAACCTGTTGCCTTCTACTGAATTTTGTGTTAGTCCTGCTAAACTGGCTTCAGGGGGAATTGCTACCTTATAGAATCCTTGAATATTTCGGGGAAGAAAATAGATTTATTGTAAGAATAACCTATTGGTATCTTTTTAAGATTTAAATAATTTTGTGGAGTTGAATTTACTTAATATTTATGCCTTTAATTATAAACCTACTAAAAAATAATTGTGGGATAATTTGTCTACTTTGATAAGGAGTAACCAAGATGATAATTGGATGTTGGGGCTGAATTTAATAGTCCTTTATTCCCCTTAGAAAATAAAAGGGGGATAGAGGACTATTATGAAAGTATGGTTTAATTTGTGGACTTCCTCTCTTGTGTTGGTTTGATTGACATAGATCTCCAAGGTTCTTAATTTACTTGGTCTAATATAAGGAAATAAAATAACCTTATTCAAGTTAAGCTAAATAACTTTCTAATCTGAAATGGGTGGAATAATTTTGTCTATTTTATCTCTACATGATTTTCCAAAGATTGGATCAAATCATAATGCTCTCTTTCAAATGGGAGGATGTTTTTAGAAAATACCCTTTCCCCTTTAGGTATAAAATCATGTGGGCCTCCCACTCAAAGTTTAGGGAGCTCGTTGAATAGTGGTGGAAAACTCCTTGTCAAGGAACCCCTATGTTTTGCTTGACTAAAAAAAAAAGTAGGTTAAAGAAAAAAATGAAAGGATGAAATAGATTAAATTTTAAAAATATCTTTCATAACAAGGAGAATATCCTGAAAGAATTAAAAGAGATTCAAGATAAAATGGAGGGAGAAGTTGATTTAAATAATTTTTCTAGAGAGAAGGAGCTAAGAAATGAATGAAAAAGACTTATGAGAAATGAGGGTTTTTTAGAAACAAAAATAAAGGATCTAGTGGCTTATGGAAGGAGACAAGAATACAAAATTTTTCCATCACTCTACCTTGAAACACAAGAGGATGAATTCTATTAGAAGTCTTAATCTTCAAAATTATCAAATTTTATTGGAGGAAGAGGACATTGCTGATGTTGGTGTCTCTTTTTATAAATAAACCCTTGTTGATACTTATCAGGATTTGTGATGAAAGGGATTCCCCTTACAAGCTAGAACCACAATGCACAACTAGGTTTGCACAATAAAATGATCTTTATTACTAGATCGTCATTACAGAGAACATTTCATCTTATGGGAAGATTATTACATGCATTTGCTAGCTTGCAGATTTGAACCAACCTTCGTTCAACACTGTATGATATTCTATTACTCCTTCGCTGTTGTCTCACATGTATTCCTTCAACACTTATATCTCTCTCTAGTTCTTGAGGTTAGCCTGCACCTCATGTTGTAGTTTCTATCATTGTCCAATTAGTATTCAAGATCTCCAAATTGTTACATCATTGTCAATAGCTCCACCGAGTTGGCCAATGAAATCGTATTTCACAACAATGATGTGAAATGCACCAATATCACTTTGCCAAGTGTCATGATTGAATTCACCATCCACTGCCATTGACCATCTCTGTTATCTACTGCTAATGGAATGTCACCAAGACTTAGCAAGATCTCACACCAAAGAAAATATGTCACATTGATAAAGCTCTTATCAGACACCATTGAAATGCCAAACAAACTTTGAGGAATCTCTCATTGAAGCATGTATGTCTCACCGATATTTCCATTTCCAGGTCAATGATTGCTATCCATGTCATTGTTCGTAATTCACAACAAGGATGCGAATTACTGATTACCCATTGGTCCCACCATTCACTTCCATCCATCGCCTTGTTGAAGAGACATTAGAGGATGTCACGCCGAACCCCATATGTCACCTCGACACACAACCCAATGGAATGTCGAAGATACATTTGGCTGACCAACCTATCTCTCGTCAAAAAGTCTTCACTGCACTCCATCAAAATGTCTAAGAGACATCCACCAAACTCCCACCGACACTGCTTTGTCTCACCGATGAGAACAACAACAAATCGAGATGTCTGAGAGACATCTTTAGATCTCTCATCGATTAGCCTGCCTCTTGCCAATATAGCCCACTGCCTACTCACAATGTCACAATGATAATGTTGAACACCCAAAAGAAGGAGCTCGATGATGATCAGAATTGTCAAGCCCTTATTGGATTTAAAATAACTAAGATTGCTTTTGTTGATGCAAGATTTTTTTTCACCCTCGATGCTTCTGCATCAATTTGGGAGGACTTCAAAAACTTCTTCAAGTCACCCCTCAGGCGCTTAAATATTAGGAAATTGTTGAATTTTAAAATGTTGTCTCTATAAAGGAGGTTAAAGCATCTATGTTATCTTTTGGTGCCTATAAAGCCCTAGGGTCAGATGAGTTCCCCCCATCTTTTTTCAAAAAATATGGGAGATTGTTTCTTATGATCTTCTTTTGGTTGAGTTAGAGACTTCTTTAGAACATGTAAGATTTTGGGCCAAGTGAATTATAATTTTATTATTTTAGTCCCAAAACAGAAGATGCTACAACTATGATGGATTATAGGTTGATTAGCTTATGTAACTCAATTTTATAAGATTTTCTCAAAACTATTTTACATAGACTTATCTTTACAAATAAGAAAATCTTTATTTAGGGAAGAAAAATTATAGATAATCCTTACTACTCATGAATACATTCATTACATGGATAAATATAAAAACCCAGGTATGGTCCTAAAGCTTGATATTTCAAAGGCTTATGATAGGGTTTCTTGGCCTTTCTTGTTGGTTGTCCCTCAAAAGTTTGGTTTCAAAGGGAAAATTCTAAAACTCATAAAATATTTTGTGACAACCACAAAGTGTTCAGTTTTGGTTAATGGTGTCCCTAAAGGATTCTTCTTCTATGGAAGAGGCCTTAAACAAGGGGACCCTTTGTCTCCCTATTTGTTTATAATTATTGTGGAAGTCCTTGGTAGGAATTTAAAAAAAATATAGATTCTAGAATCTTAACTAGGGTTGAAGTTGCTTCCTCTTTATCCCCTTCCTCTCACCAACAATTTGTGGATGATACTATCATGTTTGGGTTTTCTTCTATTGTGGAATCCAACCATTGGAAGTCTATTTTGGATGATTATACAAATGTGTTTGGTCAATATATTAACTACAATATAAGCATATTATATTTCTTCATTACCGAGGCTCCAATGAAAGACAAAATTATAAGAATTATTGGTTGTCAAATGGTTGTCCTTCTTGCTACCTACCCGAGGCTTCTTTTATCCACAAAGAAACTATCTAACAATTTTTGTAACACTATTGTGGAAAGGGTTCAAAAGAAGTTAGATGATAGTCAAGTGAGGTTGTTAAGTCAAGCTAGCAAATATCAACTATTCAAATCTTCCCTACAAAGTATTCCAATCTACTACTTGTCTCTCTTTAAGATTCTGGATTTTATGGTTGAAAGGATTGAGCATATTCAAAATAAATTTCTCTAGATATGCACTAAAGAAAAATCAAGAATTTATTTGGTAAAGTGGGAGAATGTTTTTAAACCTAAGAAGCAGGGAGGTCTTGGTATAAGGAGACTTAAAGTATTTAATAAGGATTTGATGGCCGAAATTGGTTGGGATCTCCTTGAGAGAAATAAATATTCGGTTATTGTTCTCAATACTAAAAACTTGGAAAATAGAGACTACTATTTTTTTATCCTCTTCTACTTTTCATTAGGGATCGATGATTTGAAATAATTTACCTAAAATTAGAAATGTTATTAAACATGTAGTTTTTTGGAGGATGGGAGATGGTAAAACAGTTAACTTCTAGGATGACCCTTGGAAGGAAGATCCCTTGTTGTCTTCAATGTAAATATTTTCTGAAATAAGAGATATTCTTATTAAATATAATATAAATATACTACATGGGTATATTGAATAGAATGGGGATAAGCCTAAATGGAAATATTTTGGTGGTCAAATGTTGGGAGGAAGGACCTTGAGAGGTAGTAAAAAATAGGGGTTGCAAGAGGAGATAAAGCAATTAGTTCTTTACATTGGTGATTGTATATTTTGTTTTTAGGGAAGACAAGATAAATGTATTTGGTCTCCAAATTCTTCTGGTTTTTTATTGTTAGATCGGCTTACACTCTTATTGTTGCTTGACAATAATGTTTCCTTCTTGAACTATAATCAATTGTGGAATAGTAGAATGATCCCTAAATTGAACTACTTTTGGTGGGCTATTATTCATAATAAAATTCTTACTATTGATAATTTGAATCAAAGAGGATTCTAGTTTGTTAATAGATGCACCTTATGCTTCAAGGAGGAAGAAATTGTGGAACATCTATTTTTTCACTATAATTTTTCTAGAGTGGTTTGGATGGATGTGTCGATTAATTAATTGTACCTTCCTTGAGAGTTTGAAAGAATTTGTTAACAACTGGTATAAGGGTTCTCCCTTTTCCCATCCAGTGATTTTGGAGATTTAAAAGTCGGCCCCCTGTATTTGTTACTTGGGGTTTGTGGAAAGAAAGGAACAATAGGATATTTAGAGACCAATATAGAAACAACAAAAATTTATTTAGTAGCATTAAAAATAGTTTGCAAGAGAATATCAATGTGTAGGTTTTTGGTTTTTCCAAAAGCATACCCTCTTATTTTGAGCTAAGGATTGAAAAATGGGGAGTCAATTGGGATATTACTAAGATTAACCGGGTAAAAATATTTCTCAAGAACAATATCAAATGGAAGCCTCCTAAAACTGGTTTGGTAAAGCTTAACTTTGATGGCTACTCAAAAGATAACCCAAGAATTGTTGTGGTTGGGGGAGTGATAAGTGATGAGAAAGGTTGGTTGATTGAAAGATATGGTAAAAATATAGGAAGGAGGAAAATAAATGAAGTTGAGGCTATGATTATTTGGTGGGGGGTTAAAATAATGTAGAGGCTTAGATTTAGAATGTAGTGATTGAAGAAGACTCAAAAATCATTATCAAATTGCTAAATAATAACCACACCCCTTCTTGAAAGATTCAAAATATGTTAGAGGAGTGTAGGATATTATTGGAGAATTTCAAAAATTTGAAGATTATTCATACCTATAGAGAAGATAACAAAGAAATAGATGTTTTAAATTTTGGTATAATTTTTTTATGATTGGCATTGTTGGAATTTTTTAAATCTCTCGCTAAAATAGGGAGGTTTTGTCTAAGGAAAGAGTTAATTTAAGTGACCACTCTTAGGGGTTTGGTGCCTTGAATCATTTTTTGTATTGGGTGATGTGGCATTAATAGATGTTGGAATAAGAATGAATTGTCTAATATGGATGATATTAGACTCTTCATTAATATGGATAATGAAGTCTGTAGTCAAATTTATTTGATTATTATGGATAATAAATAGAAAAGGAATATTTTTGATATCAAGGACTTAACATATTTGGGAAATAATTTCACTTCCCAAAAGAGAGAAAGAAAGATAGTGATGATTACTCACTCCTTTGTGCGGACTTGCAGATTTGCTTGCGAGAAAGGTCACATTATTAGGAGGATTATTAAAGACAAGAATTGGAATGTGTATATGGAGGTAGAAGGTGATTTAAATAATAATGTAAATGGTACTAAGGGATTCTATTGTGTTGTCAGAAGGAGAATGATTATAAAGGAATGTGTTGATAACTAGGAGAAAAAGGTGGTAGTATCACAAAAGGATTAGCGAAAGTCAAATTCTAATAAACATTAAGAATTGGAGTTGGTTCAAGAGTAACAAAGTAATAAGGAGACTTCATGGGTTTGAAGAGATTAATGATAAAATGGATAACATGGTTTGGTTGAGGTTGCGAACAAAACCTATTTCATGTGAGGTGTTGAGAAAAAATATGGAGCTTTGAGAAAAAATTAAAAAGGTTGTTGTACACCATTATTTATGGTGAGTAATGGGTATAACAGTAAGTTGAACTCTAAGTTTGTGAACTCCTAGGTGTAGGACAAGGTAGCTATTGGAGGGGTCAAGTTTAAAGTGATGGAATATTTGATAGCTAGAGAAAAAAACTTAACTTGTGAAGGGTTAAGAGTTGAGAAAAGAAGAAAAGGTGAATACAAGAGGTTTATTAAAGATTTTTGAAGGAAGGAGAGAAATAAGATATATTCCAAAATGGATATAGTCGTAATAAGTTTCCTGCATCGTGGGCCCTAGTATGCCTTCATGTAATGAATTACTTTAATCTTGAGGGAAGGTTTAAAACTATTCACTTATACTATTTTCCAGTTTTGGATGATATAAGACATGGTAAAAAGATCAATTTACCTTTATATTTTATTTCTTCTTCGGATAAATGTATTTTCGAACAGGCCTAACCTCTATCACACCAAGGATTAATCACGATGCTTTATAAATATAGCATTACTAATGGGTCCAATCAACGACTAGTTTTCATTTACTGATTTATGTTTTTATCATTTCATCCGCTAAGTTTCACAGACATTCTTGAGGCTTCATATATCTTTTGTATGCCTTTCATACACTTTAAAGCAGACTTAAGTATGTGGAAATGAATATATGATATGTTGACATGTGCATGTGAATGCATGAATGTTCATGATATTTAGTATGATTCTATGATTAAATTATGATTGTTAATATAAGTGTATACCTTGAGGATGAAACTAACATCTTGTAGCTAGAAGGACGGTAACCCACAACAACAAGATTTCCAACTCACAACAAAGGGACTATAGACGGTTGTAGGGGAAAGGTCAAAGAAAATAAAGTGTGACATTTCTAGAAGAGAATGAAGGTGATCATTTAAAGATCAATTGTGAGTCACTAGAACATATCCTTGTCTACCAAATAAGACTACTTGGAGGAGAAGTCTGTTTTAAGTGGAACTAAGTCATGACATGACAATCCTCAAGCACACATCTCTGTCAAGGTAGTTAACCATTAGGCATAGAGTTACAATTTAGTTTCTCTTCTTCTACTTCATAATTATGGTTTTTTGTTTCAAGACTAAGTCCTCTCCCTATCTTTGAGGGAGAGTGGACAGATACTTTATGAATCTATTTTAAGTCCTAAAGGAGTAAGAATCCTACCAAACCCTATATAGTAGGATCAGTTGTTGAGGAGAAAATCTAGTCGTTAGTTGCTAGTAATTGTTGATTGTTGTTTTCTAGTTGGTTAGTTGTTTTTCTATTACTAGTTGCAGCAGTAGATATGCATTGTTGAATAATAAATCTTTAGCAAATTATTGTCAGATTGTATGTGTGAGACGAGGATTGTCAGTGTGGGTCGATTACGTTTAATCCATGATAAATTGAAGCATAATTTACCCAATAAAGTTGCATCTACCAAACAAGATCATTCAAATTGAAAAGATTAAACTAAGCATTTGTACAAATTGAAATTTACAAACTAAAAAGCAGTTAAATTCCTACTCTAACCCATTTGAAACATATCCTATTTTGGAATTGGTGTCGTGTTGATGTGAAACGATGACCCTTTCCCAATCCCATGATTAGTGAACCTATTTCAGTCAATTCTATGGAAGAGAATTGATGAAACCATTGTGATAAATGAATGAAAACCTAGTTTATTCTAAAAAAGAACATGATGCAAGCTAAATTAACATGATTTTATGCTACAAATGATCTAATTATGCTATTTCTAAGCTAATCTAAGCCAATTCTAAGCTAAAATATGAAAATCCTAATTCATATACAAACTAAGATGGATGCATGGAAGCTATTAATGGATGCTTTAAGCTATTATGCAATTAAAATAAACTAAAAAAAGCTAAAAGTGAGTAAAGTATGAGTATGGATGCAAGTGAGTTCAACAACATAAGTTTGCAATTGAAAGATGGATCCATTTATCTCCAAATAGTGTCCTATTTATAGGAAAGCAAATGAGGAATTGAGGGTTGAGATTGAAAAGATTAATCAACGATCCAAGATGAAGGAGATGAGAGGCATGGATCATGGATTCTCATCAAAGGATGAGAATGCATGATGGGATTTAATCAAGGGCTCACATTTGCTTCAAACAAACACACTTTGGACCTGCTCACATAGGTCAAAGGTGACTTGTTCAAAAGGTTAAAGGTTAAAACTTGCTTAAGAAGCTAAATGAAAATATCTCTTTTTCAAATGATGGAGGAATAAGAATATTCCTTGGAATATTCATTTGCGTGAGGAAAAAGAAATTTTGCAAATTAAAAGAAAAAATTAATTATGCAAAAAAGGAGATATAAGGAATATTCCATTTTTAGAGGAAAATTAGTTTAATTGCTAATTAAACAAGATTTAATCATGCAATTAGGGGATTTGGAGGACTAAAGTGATATTTATTAAATAATTTAATAAATAAGGAGGAGAGAGAGATGAAATGATATTTAATTAAATAATTTAGGGTTATTTAATTAAATAAGATGACTTAGGGAATTAAATTAATTTTTTTGATTTATTTAATTCAATAGGATGAAATGTTAGCATGATGGGAGATGAATTAACCCGATTTTGATGAATTAGGTTAATGGATGAAATTGATGCAATTAATTAAATAGCTAGGCTATTTTAATCAACTAAGCAAAAAGAGGATGGGTTAAAGAAGAAATGATGTTAGTAAATTTGTTTCGAGTGTATGATATCATTCAAGACATTTTTCAGTGTCTACATTTTGCCCCTCTTTGAAGTGAGGTAGTTGTTACTTCGGTTCAAAGAATAACGCTCTTTGGATTAAAATTGTTGCTTAAATCAATTTTTTTTAGATGCCCCACTATTGAAGGATAAAGCTGATTCCCTTCCCGCCTTGAGAAATTGGGAAATTTTTTTGAATTTTGGGTTAATTTCTTGATAAAGGTTAAAAGTTGCCCCAAGGGTCCAGAAAGGCTCTAGGATGTAAGATTTATGCCAAAAGCGCAAAAAAAATGTAGAATAAGGTTTAGATTGGCACAATTGCTGAAAATGATGATAAAACCTAGCTTGAAGGTGAAATTAGGGCAAAAAACCCTAATTTTCTAGCTTAAATAAGCCAAGAAGGGTCACTTTCAATTCATTTGTACATTCACACTTAAGAGATTCTTGCTATTTTGAGCTCTGATCCTTCGACGAAATGACAGACTGAGAGCTTCCCATGCACATCTCTGGCTGAGTTTGAGAGTTCCAATGGCTTCCAGGCGCAGGACCATCAGTATGTAACTCCGAACTTGATTTGAAATTTGACTTTTGGATGCATTTTTTATTCTTTAAAATTTAAACTTTGGTGTCGTCGCTATAGAGCGATGCTCAAATTGAAATCGACGATGTTGAAATGAATTATAGCGATGCTTGTCGCCATTTGAAATTAGGGTTTCTAATTTTAAAGTGCAATGCATACTTGTATAGTGATGCTTCAGCCGATTTAGGAATTAGGGTTAGGGTTTTACAAATATTAAAATGCAACGTCCATGTGTTTGGCGATGCATGTTGTGATTTGTAATTTTAAATGCTTTTGGGTGTCACAATTTGAAATTTGAATATAGCGACACTATTGCAGATAGTGACGCTATTGTGATTTTTTAGCTGTAAATTTCAAATTGAGTCAAATTTTCTCAATTTCCTGATGTCGTGCACTTCATTGATGTAGGAGGTCACCCACCGTTGATGTTGCATGAGCATAGACCCATCATGTTGGAGAGATTGAGCGATTTGTTAAGAGTTACGCCAGGAGCACCTGGGAGAGATTGGCCTCTGGAATGTCGCGTACACACCTGTTATCTGGACACATCTTGCTATGATGACCATTCTATGTGAGAGATGGCATAGTGATACTTCATTGTTCGACCTTCCGATAGGTGAGGTGACAATGACCTTAGAGGATGTTTGGCAGATCCTTCATTTGTCGATTCATGGCGATCGAGTGATTTGTGATGTTGATTATGGATTTGACACCTGTCACAAGGTGATGGAGCTTTAGGAAATTGCCTTGGTGACATCACAGATCGACCTTGAGATGTATAGAGGTCAAGTACCCACTTTCAGATTGATCATTGTAGCCATTATTTCGGGTTTGGTGGCTCTTGATAGACGCAGTAGAGGGTTCATCCCAGGATGGGGCTTGGCGTAGCATCAAATGCTTTATAGGAGGACACTCTTTGCATGGGTTCCCATGATGCTGGCCTTGCTTTATCATGACATGCACAATTTTTTTACTGTGATGGGAGAGCCAATGGTGCAGGGTGACTTTGCTTCACATTTGGGTGTGGGAATATATCACCGTCCTTCAACCTATTGTTCAGATGGTAGACATCGAGCCAGAGGATCCTATGAGCTGTTGGTACAGAGGTACTATTACACTGAGGCACACTAGATAGATTGGGTTCCTGTATTGGCGAAAGGTCATTGATGATATGGTAATTTTCCGTTAGCACCTGTGGCTACAAATGCCACCTTGGTTTGATGATGTGCAACCGTTATACTTTTCCATACATACCCGATATATGTAGGGTTACGAGCACACTATTATTGAGTGCTATTTACTAGATAGGGTTGCTTGATAGTTTGGAGAGGTCCAGGATAGGGCAGATGATAGGTACAGGGCTATTTTTGCTAGATCGATTAGAGAGGTTCCCACATGGGGACTGAACATTCCAGCTCTCGAGGCAGTCAAGAGCTTCAGATAGTTAGTGGCTCAGCCTTGGGCCTATGATCAGGGTTAGGTAGTAGCACATACTATGTCTGCATATGAGGCTTGGCTTGTCCCTCCCCGACGATTGATAGATCTAGCGGGTGCTCCTTAGCGAGGGAGGCCTAGAGGCAGGGAGCTAGAGGAAGAGGACAGGGTGGCCAGGTTCAAGGGGCTTCATCGAGCAGACAACAACCTCCTCAACAACCTCCATTTGTACAACAGGGACCACAACAATAGGAAACACCACCACTGCCACCACCAGATGCTAGGGATGTGTAATGCCCTGTCTTAATAACCTAAGAATGTTGCAATAATGTATATTGGTGTAATAATTTTTTTTTTAAAGTTTAATTATGAAGTTATTTAGTTGCATACATTCATTAGGCTATGCGACGTTACACTACTTTGAGTTTCCTTAAGTGACTTATGTATTTCGTATTGCACATATTAATTTAACAACATAAATATTTAAAGATAAACATTGCATAACATTGAGATTTCCATTCAAGATATTATAATAAAGTTCAAACATGTTTCCATACATTGCATTTGATAATTATACCTTTATTTCCTTAACTAAAGCCTTCCATTTGCAAATTAAAACTTAAAAAACAATAATCAACCCAAATACAAAACACGACTTGACTCAAGAAGGAACAATTAAACAAAAACAATCCAAACAACATACCAATCAATACTCGACTTCATAGCGGGTCGATAAGCAACTCAAGGACAACACAAATGGAGGGTCATTACATCCTCCCCCCCTTGGCTTCGACTTACTCCTGGTAGTCGCAAGGCTAAAGAAAATGCACACCATTGAAAACAACATCAACTCCAACAATAGCATTACGACATCATCAAATAATGGAAGACACCCAAAAACAACAACTTTCAAAACATAAAAACCATACCGACTGGGTTACAAGTTGAAGGCACTCATCCTTGTCAAGGATGATGGCAAGGTTGGGGAAACTTTCTTGTCAACTCTATTTTTCCACATTATTCCCATTGGGTTTCATGAGGCTCGCCCAATCCTGCCAAAGCAGGTGGAGTCGAGGCTTACTACCTGCAATCCTGCATAAAAGCAAACATTGTGTACACCATATATATATCAAATCAACCTAGTGTAGAGGGAATTGTCGTGTCGTATGCCTCTCATGAATGAGTGATACGACATCGTCCTTCTAACACTCTACAATTAGTGATACATCATAAACAATCATAAATAACAATTACTAATTAGATGCAACCATAGTATTAAATCCACATATTAAACATAACCAATTAATTACCTTTATCATCAAGATTCGAAGCCGACTACCTGAAAATCATAAACTAAGATGGAAACATAACACATTAGCACCAGTTATTCATGCTAATTCATTGCCAAGATACACATTTCTGGTTAAACTTCATCATTTATACATCATGTACTACTTTCTATTCATTACTCAATACAAAATCTCACAATATATGTGTCACAAGATCATAATTTATGGCCTTTTCAAAAACAAAAACATAATTATCACTTCAAAACACACATAAATTTTAGATTTAACACACATACACTGCATACATACTCAAATTCACTTCACACTAGAGACACCACAAGACAACTAATGGGTAACACAAGAGTCCCAAAATTCATTTCCGGTAGGAAGGATATCGGTGCATTGTGCACTACACCGAGGGTCCTATCCTTTCCACAGGTTCTCTGCACCATTGAACCTACATCACCCAGAGACAAACTAGGGAAACCAAGTACAAACTACATAAATAGACTGACACACCCTTATGAGTATGAGCAGCTAGGTCAATACAATGGGCTCATAGTGCCCCAGTGTATAAACCTATGCTCTGATACCAATCTGTAATGCCCTGTTTTAATAACCTAAGAATGTTGCAATAATGTATATTGGTGTAATAATTTTTTTTTTAAAGTTTAATTATTAAGTTATTTAGTTGCATACATTCATTAGGCTATGCGACGTTACACTACTTTGAGTTTCCTTAAGTGACTTATGTATTTCGTATTGCACATATTAATTTAACAACATAAACATTTAAAGATAAACATTGCATAACATTGAAATTTCCATTCAAGATATTATAATAAAGTTCAAACATGTTTCCATACATTGCATTTGATAATTATACCTTTATTTCATTAACTAAAGCCTTCCATTTGCAAATTAAAACTTAAAAAACAATAATCAACCCAAATACAAAACACGACTTGACTCAAGAAGGAACAATTAAACAAAAACAATCCAAACAACATACCAATCAATACTCGACTTCACAGCGGGTCGATAAGCAACTCAAGGACAACACAAATGGAGGGTCATTACAAGATGCATAGATTTAGTAGCTGCAGTAGTAGGTACATACTTTGACTGGTGAGCGGGATCAGGGCCACCAATAGATTTTGGGTATTACTATTGAGAGGGATTAGGCACGATAGCAGGTGGTAGCTATTACAACCGAGAGAGATTAGGCATTAAAGCAGGTATAGGCCGTGACTGGAGAGAGAGACCAGGAGATTTCCTAGTGCCAACAGATAGAGGCTATGATGGTGGCCACTCATGGTAGGACCATTTCGGTGAGGTTATATAGAGAGGCCATTATAGAGGCTGCGTATTATAGGCTTCATTACCACCGAGATGTACCATAGGCACTTAGATAGCTTGATTTTTCACAACGCAGTGATGCACGACCAAGAGCAGAGGATCAACTTGAGAGGTAGGCCAGAGAGGGTAGCAGCCATCAGGGCTAGCTATTATGTATAAACACTTTAATTTTTTTCCCGATTCTTAGTCACAGATATACAGTCATGGGCTCCTTTTTGATAGCCTTGTGGATATTGTACTTTTGATCGTTATACATACATTGATCCAGATTTTGTACCATGACATTTTTTTTGATATATATATGATACAGATACATATGATTCTATATGATGTGTTCATCTTATTTCATGTTTGTGGGTGCATATGATATGAGATGCTTATATTATGTATGGATGCACTCTACTTATGTCTATATGATATATGATGATTATGATATGATATGGATGCAATGTTGTGTTCTTTCTTAATATATTTTCACGATATGCTATGGAATGAATGACATGTGATGTGAATATTATAGATGAAATGATGTGGATGCATTTTTTTTTGTGTATTTTCTATGCAATTTTATGATGATGATTTATGCATATGGATGTATGGATGCAAATTCTCATGATATGCAATGATTTAAGTAGATGCTTATAACAAATGTATATTATTCATCACAACTCAAATGATAATGTAGTATGTATGATGTGATATGCAATGATTATCTGATGGATGCTATGATTATGCTATAATTAGGAGATGCATGTATGTTGATGGTTTGTGGATGCAGGGTGGGTGCATCAATGATGTTTTTTTTGTTGACTATCATGATACTAGGTTAGTGCAAAGAGAAGATAGAAGAATAAAGAATGAATGACCATTGATTTTGATGATTACTTCAAAAGATCCAACAATTCCTTGATCCATTGAGACTTTATTAGAGATGGTGATGAAACAATGTAAAGTGAAGATGAAATGTAGGATCATGAGATGCTCACATTTCAAGATTGGGATTTTCTGTTGTTCCTTATTGTTTGATATAACACATAGATATGATGCATCAAGGTATTCATAACTAGGATGGCGTTGTATTACTTTGACTCAAAAAATAGATAGGATAGTTCTTGTTCACACCTTGACATATGGAAACCTTGTTGGAATATAAGTTAGAAGCTTAAAATGTATTGGACCAAAAAATACGCAATAGTCAACAACATACCCTAAACGACCTTCCTACACACAACTAAGAAAGTATGCGCCAAAATTATTTACAAGAGTAACCACAAGCACAACAAATGAAAGGTAATGATCAATGCATCATTCCTTTCTCTCTAAATCATTTTGATAGACATCATCGAGAGGTCCTCAGAATGGGTCATTAAGATAAATCATAAGAAAAGATCAAAGACAAACAGTCAGTGTTATCCATATCTCTTGCCTAGTTTAAGTTTTGCTAAGGTGATGTTTGATGTTGATGTCCATTGCAGGAAGGATACATCCTAGGAAATTTTGATAAGAGGTTGTTTGATGTTAGGATGATGATGCTAAGATGAGTCGTTGATATAAACTTCACTAACACATTTAGCTATGATTTAGACTTTAGATTTTGACACTTAGGTTCACACTTTACGACTTACTATGCTTGTTTTTCCAAAGGTTGAAGGTGATGATCAATTTATTATGGGTGAAGGTTTATTGCAGGTGAAAGCAAGATGGGATGGGTGGTTCTAGATTTTTTGGAATATTTCAATGTTTTTGGTATTTTTGGAAATGTTTTGAGGTTGTTTTTGGTCTTTTTGAAAGTTTTTGCGAATGTTTAGGATTTTCAAAATTTTTGAAGTTGTTTAGGGTTTTCTGAGATATTTGAGGCTTTTTAGGTCTTTTGAATATTTTCTATTGTTTTTGTGTTTTCCATTTTCAAATGTTTTTGTGTTTTCTGAATATTTGGATGTTTTGGTTTTTGAAGATTTTACCAATGTTTAGGGATTTTCTAAGATATTTGGATGTTTTAGGGTTTTTAAGAATTTTTGAGTTTCGACCAAGAACCTAACCTAAAGACCTATCCTAGGGGCCTCGGGGGTTGATTAAAGATAATCCTTGCCTACATTATACACGCAAAGACTGCATAGTCTGATTGACTCGACCTATTTACAAGGTGAAGATATGAACAAATGAAAAAAGTTAGTTTATTATTGCAGACTCCTAAAGGACTGACCTAGGGTGTCTTGGGGGCACATCAATGATGGCCTTGCCTATGTTCAAGCTCAGAGACACCGTAGTTTGACAAGGGGTACCACTTTTTGAATTTTTGATGTTCAAACTTTTTAGGTTTTTTGATGTTTTCTAGATGTTTTGGATTTTTGCCTTTACAATTTTCTAAATGTTTTTGGATTTTTGCTGTACAAGATTTTGCAAATGTTTTTGGGATTTTCTGATGAACTTTTTACAAATGTTTTTGGGATTTTTGATGAGATTTTATGAATGTTTTTGAGATTTTCGAGATAAGATTTCCGATGACCTTAAGATATAAAAGAACCCAATTCAATCTAGAACAAAGTTCCCCCAACATGATATGTTGGGCTACTTCAATAAAGGCAAGACAAGCTGACCTTTGGAATATGCCAAGCAGTACTAAAGGGGTTGTGATACTTCATAGTGTTAAGCTATGATAAGGATGCAAATGAGCGATGAATGACAATGCAAAGAATGATAGGCCAAAAGAGTCAAAGAATAGATGGAGGTGCTTTATTTACGCAAGGCACCTGTTTGCCAGGTTTTCACCAAGGTACTTTCCCAAAGCGCCACCGAAGTGGTTTTCACTAGAGGATGATTTTTTCTTTACTTTTTTCAATACTTTTTTCTCATTTTTTTTGGATTTGGATTTTTTTGTTTTGTTTGTATTTTTAGATTTTATACCCTTCAAGACTAGGCATAAATTTTTTTGAGATGCAAGCTGTTAGTTAGCTCTTGCAAGGGTTCACCTTCAAGGGTTGACAGTTGGTATGCTCCTGATCTGTAGCTTGCTGTGATGATAAAGGGACCCAACCAGTTAGGTTCAAACTTTCCTTTGCTATCTCAGTCTGGAAGGTTCTTCTGATTCTGCTTTAGGACAAGGTCTCCAACTTGGAATGATCGACATTTGATCCTGTTGTTATAACTCTGTTTCAATCAGTTTTGATATACTTGCAAGTGATTGAGGGCATCAAGATGATGTTCATCTAGGAATTCTAGTTCATTCAGCCGAGACACTCTATATTCTTCCTCAGTAATTAGGTTCTATAATGACACTTGTAATGATGGGAGCTCCACCACAATAGGCAAGATAACTTTTGATCCGTAGACCAAGGAGAAAGGGGTTGCACCTTTAGGCATGCAAATATTGGTTCGATAAGCCCAAAGAGTGGGATTTAGTTGCAGATGCCAGTCACTACCAACTTCATTCACTAATTTCTTCAATTTTTTAGGATAGTCTGTTTTGTAGCCTTAGCTTGGCCATTGCCTTGGGGATAGTATGGGGTATAGAATCAATGTTGGATATTGAATCTTTGGCACAACTCTTTCACATCCTAATTTTTAAAGGGGGTTCCATTATTTGAGATGAGAGTTTGAGGAACACCATAACAATAGATAAGGTAATTCATGATAAACTTGGAAATCTACTTCCCCGTTATATATTTCATAGGAATAGCTTCTACCTGCTTAATGAAGTACTCAGTGGTGGTTATGATAAACTTGTGGCCATTGGATGAGGTTGGGGTGATTTTTCCTATGAGGTCCAGGAACCACTGTGAAAAAGGCCATGGTGTGATCATTGGCTGCAATTCTTGAGCTAGAGCATGAATCAAATCCCCATGTTGTTGACACTGGATGCACTTCCACACATATTGATGAGCTTCTTTTTCCATGGTTGGCCAATAGTACCCTGTCCTCAAAAATTTCTTAGCTAATGCCATAATGCTAGAATGGGACCCACATATGCCATCGTGTACTTCTGTTAAAACAGTTAAGGCTTCCTCTTGGTTAAGACATCGTGGTAATGTCCCTTCGATGCTTCGACGGTAAAGGGTATCACCTAGGATCATGAATTTGGATGCCTTTTTAACAAAGGTCCTTTTAAGGTTTAGGGTGATATCTGATGGGAGGGTTCCTTTGCTTAGGTAAGTGAATATTTCATGATACTATGGAGATATAGGACCAACAATGACACACATGAATTTAGATTCAGGGATTTTGAAAGTTGGTACGAGAAGTTGTTCTAGCAAGAACTCACATTGGAGGATGTTCGACATGTCTAACAGTCATCCGATTGTTGCCATGGTGTCTATTGCTCTATTTTTCATGTGAGGAATTTTCTCAAAAGTTATGTCTATGAAGAGATCTTTGAGATTATCCACCATTTTCTTGTGAGGTGTGAGCTTGTCATCTTTAGTTTGATAGTCATCATTGACTTGGTTGATAACCAATTGTGAGTCTCCATAGACTTTCATCTCTTGAATCTGCCACTAAACTGCTATCCTTAGACCTGTGATAAAGGCTTCATACTTAGCAATGTTGTTAGTACATGAGAATGATAGCCTGCATGACTTTGGGATACAATCAACTTGGGGGGTGATAAAAAGAATGCCTGCTTTGGATCCATGTTGGGTGAATGATCCATCAAAGTACATCTTCCACTGAGCTATGAGATTAATAAGAAACATTAATTCATTAGGGAACTCAAATATCAAAGGGTTCTCAACATAGATAGGTGCTTTTTCCAGTTGGTCTCCAATCACTTGTCCTTTGATTTCCTTGCGCTCCACATACTCTATGTCAAATTTTGTTAAGATCATCACCCATTTATCCATTTGTCTTGTGAGAGTTGCTTTGGATAACATGTATTTTAATGGATCGATCTTTGTAATGAGATTGATTTGATGTGACAACAAGTAGTGCTTGAACTTTTGTGATGCAAAAAATACTACTAGGAATGCCTTCTCAATGGGTGAATAGTTCATCTCATAGCCCACCAATATTCTGTTAATGTAGTAGATGGCTCTTTCCTTTCCATTTTCATCATGTTGTGCTAAAAGAGCTCCTAGTGCTACTGGTGTTGTTGGGATATATAAGATCAGTGGCTTGTTCGATATTGGTGGAATGAGAACTAGAGGTGTGAGTAGATAATATTTGATTTGCTAGGAAGATTTATCACACTTGTCATCCCACTTGTAGGTTATCCCTTTATGGAGAAGATGTGATAATGAGTGGATTTTATCTAATTGTTGTGCTATGAACCTTTTGATAGACTGCATTCTTCCTTGCAATCCTCTCATTTGCTTTAGTGTTTGCGGTGGTTCCATGTCTAGGATAGCTTTTACCTTTGTTGGATGAATTTATATCCCTCTTTGTGAGACAATAAAGCTGAGAAGATACCCTGATGTGACCCCAAATACACACTTTTTTGGATTTAATCATACCTTGTATTCTTCAAGCCTATCAAAGATGGGTCCTAAGACTTGTATGTGCTCACTTATCTTCCTTGGTTTTTCCAAAATATCATCCACATAATTTTCAACTATTTTGTGGATCATGTTGTGAAAGATGAGGGTCATTTCTCTTTGATAGGTTGCTCCTGCATTCTTTAACCCAAAAGGCATCGCATTCCAACAATAGGTTCCCCATGGAAAAGTGAATGCAGTTTATGTTGATCCTCCTTGGCGATTATGATTTGATTATAGCTCAAAAAACCATCTATGAGTGATAGCATTTCATGCCTAGCTGTTAAGTCCACAATGAGATCGATGTTTGGAAGAGGGAAATCATCCTTTGGGCATGCTTTGTTTAAGTCTCTGAAATCTATACATATTTTGATGCCCCCAATGGGTTTTGAGACTAGTACCAAGTTTGAAACCCACTAAGGATAATCTATTGGTCGGATAAATCCAACGACAAGAAGCTTTTGTAACTCTAGTTTGACCAAGAGTGCTATCTAAGGATTCATCTTCCTTAATTTCTGCTTAACTAGTTTGGATTTAGGATAAACTGCTAAGTGATGCACAACCACTTCAGGATCAAGACTTGGAATATCTATGTATGACCATGCAAATTTGGCCCTTTGCTCTTTGAGGAATGCTACTAGGTTCTTTTGTTCTTCATCCAACAAGTATTCAACATAGAAAGTGATCTGAGGTGCTTCTTCGGTACCCACATTGGCTGGATTGGCCTTTTTTGCTACCATTGATGACTTTTCTGGATGCATTGCACTAAGGATGAGATTGAATACCTCATCCTTGGGTGACTCAAAGAGGTTTTCACCGTCAGATACGTCCTTTTTTTTACTATTTTAGGATCAAAGAGTGCCACTAGGTGATTTTCACTCAAGGATTTGCATGTTAGTTGCATTTAATTAATTTTGCAACTAAAGGATTCAATCGTCTCCCCATAGTATGCCCCTATGTTGGGCTCTATGTTGAAGCCTGCTTTGTGATCTTCCCATGATAAGTTGTCACGAATTCCAATGATGAGATTGCTTCAGCATTTTTGAATAAATCTAGAATCGGTGGTCCTTGTTGGTCTATGTTGATGAGTTGTGGGTATACTAGGCATATTTCGATTGGTTGGTTGCTTGGGAAAAATGATGTTATGGATATCATAAAGAGTGTGTTGTTCTCAAATAGGTCCACAACATCAAGGGGAAAGCCATCTAAGGTTGTATCACGTGATGTAGGTAACCAAGAGGAAGCCTCAACTCGTTTAGCAGAAATACCTTTGCCAATAAGTGTGACCTTGCTAGTAGTACAACCTAAGCGAAAATTCTTTATTAGTTTCTCAAGAACGATGGGTTCTAGTAAACCATTATCATTCTGTCCTAGCTTTTCATTCTTGTTATATTCCCAATTTTGCATGAGCTATAGGCCTTTGTTATCATCTTCCATGGGAAGAACATGGACATGTCATTCATCTTGATAGAGGAGTTTAGAGATATCTTCCTCATTGACATCTTCCTAGTTCAAATCTACCCACTTGGTGAAGGTAGTAGCTACCATCTTGATTGTTTCAGGTTCTTTGGTGCTAGATGTGGGTTTCCCATTAGATTGAGGAGAAATAGGTAACTCTCCTAGGACAAAGGTGTCTTTCAATAGTTTGTAGTTTCCACAACCATCATCTTGGATCACTACTTTGACGTCGGGTATACTCTGCACAATAGGAATTTTTTTTGCTGAGGTAGAGGCTAGGGATGATGGGTCAATAAATGAGCTTGATGGTGTAGGCCCTTCATCATTCTTAGGTATTTTTGGAATCTTATAGATCTTAGCTTCAAGAATTTTGCAGTAGTAAAAAGGCTCAGGATCTCTATGGATAGTGATTTCTCTACCTTGAAAAGGAAACTTCACACACTGATGATAGGTCGAGGCTACAAATTTTAGCGCATGAATCCATGGTCGCCCAAGCAAGATGTTATAGGGAAGGTCAAGATCAAGCACTTGGCATGTAGTTTCTACAATAAGAGGTCCCACTTGGATTGGAAGTGCAATGATTCCTTGTGATACTCGTTCTTGGTTGTCATAAGCCCTGATAGTGGTACTCTTTGTCTTCTCAATAATATCTTCTGAATAACCTAGATTTTTGATCAACTGTAGGGTACAAATGTTCAAACCAACGCCTCCATCTACCAAGAATCTTTTAACCTTATTTTAATTATGAATGACAACCTCAAGGTGTAAAGCATGGTTATGAGATGGTTGTGACACTAGGTATTGCTCAGAGAAGGTAAGAATATGGTTGGTGATATGCCCTAACATAGCTTGAAACTAATCAATATCAATATTCTTGGGAACAAATGACTGAGACAAGGCTTTCTTCGATATTTTCCTATGTGCGGGGGATAACCTTAAAATTTCTAAGATAGATATATGTGCGGGGGTTTGTTTAAGCTGATATAGAAGATTGTACTTGCTAGGATTAGATGTGGGAAAAGTAGGTTGTGTCCTAGATTGAGATGGGACTCCTTGAATGGTTATTTTTCCACGTTGTGCGGTGACTCCACATTCTGTACTAGCTCCTTTGATGGTGACAACAGTAATGATGCTATCGTAGGAAGCCAATACATTGGAATAGGTATGCTACACATTTGTATAATCCTTAGATTTTCCATTGTTGTTTGCTTTGTTATGATCCTACATAGGGTTCTTGTATATCTTAAGATCCCGATTCCTAGCTAGTACCTCAATAGATATGGTATTGTTTTCTATGAGATCTTGAATGATGTTCTTAAGTTTCATGTAGTTTGCTATTTTATGTCCTTTGATTTTGTGAAAGTCACAAAGGTCACGCTCGTTGTACCAGGATGGCTTCTCTTGTGGTTCTTGGTAGTTTTCAAAGTTGGAAAGTGTTATAAGATTTGACTCTACCAGCTTCATGATTGTTTCAATGGGTTCCAATAATTGTGTGTACTTGTGTTTGGGATAGTTGTACCTGTTAGCGATCTGCCTTTGTTGCATGTTGGTGTTATTGACGTGATTGTTCTGAGGAGGTGTTGTTTGTTGCACAGTTGGTTGGATGGTAGCAACTTGATTGTTGTTAGGTCTAGGAGCACTTAGTATGATCTTAGCATCTACCACACTATCATTTGTTACATTTTTGTTCTTAGCCCAGACACAAGGTTTCTCATTCAAACTAGTTGAAGGATGGTTGTCTTTGTAAGCTTGAGTATTTACTTGTGAGATTAGAGCTATTTTGATGTTAAGGGCTCTAGGGACAAGTTCATCATATGATGTGATGCACTGCATTTTCAAGTGGAATGACAGATTTGGATCTAGATTGGCTATGATGATTCCCACTTGTTTTTCATCAGGAAGAGACCACTTCCTTTTACTAGCTCTTTGTCTCCATTGTTGTAAGAAATTAGTGAAAGTTTCCCCTTGATTTTTTCTAAGAGTGTATAATTCTTCTAAATTGACGTCCATGTCAAGATTGAAGGAGTAGTGATCAATGAGTTTGTTAGTAATTTCTTGAGAAGTTTTGATGCCAGGAGGTAGATGAGAAAACCAATCCATAGCATGACCTATTAAACTTTGAGGGAAGAGGCACATTAGATATGAATGATTGTAAGCCACCTCCATGCACATGACATTAAATTCTTTGATATGGTCCATAGGACTTCCTCTCTCTTTATATTTGTCAAATTTGGGGATTTCAAAACTAGGAGGGAATGGTATCATTGCTATGTTTTGTTCAAATGGATAAGGACACAACTTCTATGTATGGGGTTTCTTTACCTTTCCCATGCGAAGGTCCTGCATTTCTTGCGAGTGTGCTTTAAATTGTGATGCTAGATCGTCTTGTGGGTTGGGTGGAGGAACACATGGTGGGATGACAGATGAGTTGTAAGGGGTGTATGGTGGTGTGAGATTCTATGAAGGTGATTGGGATATTGATGTATATGTTCCCAATGCATTTGGATTGACGATGTTCAAGTGAGGGTAATAAGAACCTTGTTATTGTTGGGCGTACTGTTGAGATAGTAAGGCTTGTTGTTGAGCTTGCTATTGTTGTTGTGCCACTAAGGCTTGCTGTTGGGATTGCTATTGTTGGTGCGCTAATAAAGCTGCTTGTTTTGGTTGATGTTGTTGTTGTGTGACTTGTTGTGCTGCTAAGGCTGCTTGTTGTTGTTGTTGTCACTGTTGTGCTAAGGCTGCTTGCTAAGCTTGATGTTGTTGTTGTGCTAAGGCTGCTTGTTGAGCTTGATGTTGTTGTGCTAAGGATTCTTGTTGAGCTTGATGATGTTGTTGTGATAAGGCTACTTGCTGAGCTTGATGTTGTTATTGTGCTAAGGATGCTTGTTGAGCTTGATGTTGTTGTTGTTTTAAGGCTGCTTGTTGAGCTTGATGTTGTTGTTGTGCTAAGGCTTCTTGCTAAGCTTGATGTTGTTGTTGTGCTAAGGTTGCTTGTTGAGCTTGATGTTGTTGTTGTGCTAAGGCTGCTTGCTAAGCTACTAAGGCTACTTGTTGTTGTTGCTATTGTTGGATGGCTTGTTGATAGACTTGTTGTGCTTGTTGTAAAGCTAAGGCATGTGCTTGTAATGTGGGATAAGGGGGTTGTTGAGACATCTATGGAGGATTATGAATATTAATATTTTGAGTGGGTAATGGATTGTTGATGAGAGGTGGAGGGTTCCCTTGGTTCAACATTCCTTGTAAGATGGTAGAATGAGGTGGAGGAATGTATTTTTGAGGTCTCGATTGATTTGGCATAGTAAAGGGGACTGTGGGAAAAGATGAGGATGGTGCCATTAGATTATGTGATGGAAATTACACACTAGGACCTTGAGTCTATTGGTTGAAGAGATTTCCTTGTCCCATGTTTTGAGGATTGCCTTGTGCCAAAGATGTAAACAAGGGATTTGTGATCAATGTACTTCCTAGATTGACAAAACTCTTAACCAAGGGATTGTTTTGAGGTGGATTGATGATGGATGGTGTGGATGTGTTTTGTGAAACCAATGGTATGGATGAACCCATTGGAGGATTGGGTAAGGATGTCCTTATTTTCTTCAAGGGTTGACTTTGTGGTATGGTATTGGTATGCCCTTGCGTGCTGTTTTGAGATACCTGATCCGCACTACTTTATGTAACAGTAGGAACACTTGTGTTACTCATAGATGCAAATGAAGAAGGCTTCTCTTGATATGTTGAAGTCGTGGTTGAGTAATGGAGATCAAGATGTGTGTATATCTGTTTAGGATCTTCAGGAACGGGAGGAGCACCAAAGCTAGGCATCCAAGTGGTTGTGTTAGATGGAGGATTGGTTTCAAGTGTTCCCACAAGTGTACTATTTTCAAATGAAAGAGCATTTCCAAAGTATTTAGCAAGGCTTGTTGCAATATTGGGAATGTAGGTCTGATTTAGCCCTAGCAATGGAGTTGTGAAACCTTGTGTTAAGTTCTGTGCCACAAACGTCGAGGAGATAGGAGCTACATTTTCAAAGGCTTGATGTTCCATAATTTCCTCCCTAGCAAGTTCAAAGGGGTTGTTTGTGATATATTCTATCTCATATGGTCCTGATGGGGATGAAGGCTATTGTGATGGTATAACTTGACTTCTCAGATAGAATTCTAAAGGATTTGGATCACTTGAGGTGAATGCCACTTTGGTTTTCTCCATGATTCTCTTGTGTTGTGATCTAGTCTTTACAATAAATGTTTTTTCACCTATGGGAGAGTTTTGTTGTAATTTGTGATGTTTGAACTCTCTAGTTGACTCAAATCTAGGTAAAAGAGATGATCTAAGTCTTTTGGGAGCAATTGTGATAGTGGGGGATGAAAAGATGGATGATGTGGAGAGTGATCTTTGCAAATGTTTTGGAACAAGACTTTTGACTTACTCTTGATGTTTTGGTGTTGGGATAAAGGATGTTTATGAACTTGTAAATCTTTAGGCTAAATTCATGACCTTCAAGATGAACTAGTTCAAATATGATAACTAACTTAAGTAAGTGCATGGAAAAGGATTCATTTCACATACAAATTATCTAGGTTAGAGGTTGGTTTGATTTGATGTTTAAGTCACAAAGTGTTGGTGTACTCAAAATTTTGCAAAGTTGGATAAAGTGAAAGATGAATTTTGATGAAGGGGTGAGTGAGGTGTTTGACCCAATGTTGACTTTAAAGTGAACCTTTGTTTTGACAAGACCAAAGTAGTGAGAATGATACTAGACCTCTAAAGTGTTCAAATCCTAAAGAACCAATGTTGATTTAGATGAGAGGATGAATGGGGATGTTTAGACCTGTTCGGATTCTCCTAACTTGAGCATACAAGTTTCTTAATAGGAGGTAACAATTGCGATAGAGTATTAAAGCCCACTTCCCACTAAACTGTGCACTACGATATCTATGTTTGTAATGACGTGATGGAGATCTTCCCTTATGGATTTTGATTGTGCAATGGATCATTTAGAGAAGTTCAATATTGTGAAAAAGACCAGGATTTTGACTCCAAAAGAATGCATATAGTTGATCTGGACTGTTTCTTGAAACGTGTCTGTAGAAGTTTGCTACCAACTTGTCTCTATTCTTGTGAAGTTTTAAAAGATGTTTTTTGAGAGCTTTTGGACTAAGATGCATGTCTAAAATGACAACCAATAGAATTTATCTTAGGGATCTTGAATTTACGTGAGATCATGTAGAAACAGTTCAAGTTTATGGATGAAAGGAAGATTTTTATTGCTACACGGGTGGTGGTAATGTTGGCCTTCCAACCTCAATATCAACTTGTTCCTCTTCTTCATCTAAAATGGTTGTTTCTTTTCTCCACTGGGTATTTGTTTCTTTTGTTTCAAAAGTGAAGCTTCTCAAACTGCTAATGAGATCGGTTTGTTCTCCGTTGATGAGTTCAAAGTTTGGATGAATTATAGCACCTGGAAGATCAAGTTGTTTAATGGGAGCAATCAGTCTCCAAATAGTCAAGTGGGGTTTATTTTTCAAGCTTATCTTGCTTAAATGAATTGATTTTATAAACACTTGTCTGGATTAAGTTTTCAAACTAGATGTTTATGTCAAAAACATCATAACTTTCACAATGTCCATTTCATGAAAATTATGAGATTAGAGCCATAATTTCCTATGTTGTCTTTGGGAAATATGGATTTGAGATTAATGTCAAGGTATTTAGAAATCACTAAGGATAAATCCTTAGGACAAGTAGTAATATCAAGGCTAACTCAAGAGGTCCATATTTAAGCCAAAGGGTTTGAAATTTTGAGGAAGATAGTGAATGTTTGTTTTTGCATCATTTTGAAATTAAGAAAAGTGGTAAACTGACTCACAATCATTGCAACCCTAGGTTCAAAATGGTTATATTTGTTGTGTCCCCACTCAGATTTCTTCAAACACTAAACAATGCAAATAGTTAGAGATTTGGCGACACTGGCTCCCCTCCATGATACACACTTCTCGGGACCACCAAATCTCAAAATCCTTAAAATACAGAGATCAAAAGGATTTTTTTTGTTTCTACAATTGAATAGTACAAATGTGGGGCAGCTTCAGAATGACCATTCTTGCACCAACAAATATTAAATAATAAAGGCTTCCAGTTTAGGGGGTGCAATGATAAAATCCATCAAGAGGTCTCCCAACCCTTAGAACAAGGGATTTATGCATCATGAAGATACTAGGGGAGAGCTATCATGTACCGCTTCCCATTGATCACAATTTTCGTTGAAACCACACATTTATATCGCGGTTTGGAAGATCTTGGCTTTAGCTCATTATCACTTGGGTCATTCCCTTGGGGTGAGTACTTTTTCCCACCAAGGTAGACCCTCTAAAGATAAAAAATAGCAAGGAAGTACATCCGTAGTTTGATCATCTTCATTCGTATGAACAAAGAGTGAACACACGCTATGCCTTTTTCTCTCACTCGCAAGGGGGTTCGGTTTTAATCCAAATTGAAAGATGTAGGTGATTTTGCAAAGTGTTAAGGAATGTTTTTGTTTCTCAAGGTTGAAAAATGGCATGAGAGAATTGCATACACATCCGCTAACAACATTGAAAATCACAAAACATAGCAAACAATTGTAAATTTTAACCCCTCAAAGTAGTGATGAGTTCATTTTAAGCACCAAATGAAATATGAATTTTCCTTGTTCAATTTTAAGCCCAAAGTAAAATGATGATGTGAGGGTTCAGTTTTAATCCCGTTTGAGCATTCTTTTTAAACCCAATGGAAATTTAGTGCGTGTCCTAAAGCAGAAATTAGAAAGCATAAAAGTTGGGTTGTAATTGCCCCAAAGCATCAAATGCTTGTTACAATCACAAAATTTTAAGATAAGAAAAGGATTTCTTCACTTGAGTTCCATGTCTTTCAACCTGAAAAACCTTGTTAGTCTAACAACCAGAACATAGTTAGAAGCACATCAGTGATCAGATAATTCAAGGAAATTAAAGCACATGTCAAAAAAATGATCATAAAGTTTCTTACCCTGGTTGGGTGTCGCTAAAAATGATAGCATCACAGTTTGAAGTCTTGGCATTGCTCTAGTGAAAATGGGCATCGCTCTATAGTAGAAACAGAGAGGATGATAGCGTCAGGATTTGGTCCAATGTTGCTACTTATAGTAGCATCACGTTTTGAAATTTGGGGGCATCAGTTTGGTGAAGTTGGGCGTGAATTTTTGAACTTTTTGATACCTCTATATTAAGTCAGTGTCACCATATTTAAATCAACAGTAGTGCATTTAATCGGTGTCGATGTTTCAAATTGTAGCGGTGTCACTATATGGCGATGCTCTTCAAAGTGCACCAATGTTTGTAGTTTGGGCATCGTTGTATCTTGCAAAACAACAAACAAATGGAATTTGAGCTAAAAATGGTTGAATTAACAATTTTCCCTCCTTCTAGCGCCAGAATGTGAGACGAGGATTGTCAGTGTGGGTTGATTATGCTTAATCCATGATAAATTGAAGCATAATTTACCCAAATAAACCCCCATCTATCAAACAAGATCATTCAAATTGAAAATATTAAACTAAGTATTTGTACAAACTGAAAGTTACAAACTATAAAATAGTTAAATTCCTACTCTAACCCATTTGCAACTTATCTTGTTTTGGAATTGGTGTCGCGTTGATGTGAAACAACAACCCTTTCACAATCCCATAATTAGTTATCCTATTTTAGTCAATTCTATGGAAGAGAATTGATGAAACCATTATGATAAATGAATGAAAACCTAGTTTATGCTAAAAAAGAACATGATGCAAGCTAAATCAACATGATTTTATGCTACAAATGATCTAATTATGCTATTTCTAAGCTAATCTAAGCTAAAAGATGAAAACCCTAATTCATATACAAACTAAGATGGATGAATGGAAGCCATTAATGGATGCTTTAAGCTATTATGAAATTAAAATAAATTAAAACAAGCTAAAAGTGAGTAAAGTATGAGTATGCATGCAAGTGAGTTCAACAACATAAGTTTGCAATTGAAAGATGGATCCATTTGTTTCCAAATAGTATCTTATTTATAAAAAAACAAATGAGGAATGAAGGGTTGAGAGTGAAAATATTAATCAATGGTCCAAGATGAAGGAGATGAGAGGCATGGATCATGGATTCTCATCAACGGATGAGAATGCATGATGGGATTTAATCAATGGATCACATTTGCTTCAAACAAACACACTTTTGACCTACTCACATAGGTTAAAGGTGACTTGTTCAAAAGGTTAAAGGTTAAAAATTGCTTAAGAAGCTAAGTGAAACTATCCCTTTTTCAAATGATGGAGGAATAAGAATATTCCTTGGAGTATTCATTTGGGTGAGGAAAAAAGAATTTTGCAAATTAAAATAAAATTTTAATTGTGCAAAAAAGGAGATAAAGAATATTCCATTTTTAGAGGAAAATTAGTTTAATTGCTAATTAAACAAGATTTAATCATGCAATTAGGGGATTTGGAGGAATGAAGTTATATTTATTAAATAATTTAATAAATAGGGAGGAGAGAGAGAGAGAGAGATGCAATGATATTTAATTAGATAACTTAGGGTTATTTAATTAAATAAGATGGCTTAGGGAATTAAATTAAATGTTTTGATTTATTTAATGTAATAGGATGAAATGTTAGCATGAAGGGGGATGAATTAACCCAATTTTGATGAATTAGGTTAATAGATGAAACTGATGCAATTAATTAAATAACTAGGCTAATTTAATCAATTAGGCAAAAAGAGGATGGGTTAAAGAAGAAATGATGTTAGTAAATCTGTTTCGAGTGTATGATATGGTTCAGGACATTTTTTAGTGTCTACAGTATGTAAGAGTTCAAAGTTTTTATGCAATAAAAGTAGTTCGACATTATGATTTACTGATTAAGTAGTGAGTGTTTGACATCTTTTGTGGAAGCAACAACTCAAGTAAGGGTCACTTTAGGTACTACTAATCCACTCTATTTCATGTTATTAGATTAGCTAATGCATTGTTTTAGTTAAGGTAATTTCTAGTTACATGCATGTAGAATTCATGAATGAGATTCTATATTTTGTACTAAATTTTGTAGCTTCATGATTGTTGAATACTCCGAAGAAATTAGCTACAATTCAGTTTTAGCAGTTAATAGTTACAGTCTTGAGTGATAGGTACCCGTAGCATAAGGTAGCAGTTTATATTTATTTCCCCTATTTTTTAAATTAGCATTTCATTTCCTTTTTCCTTGTTTTACCATTTATATACATGTGTAATTACCTATACTCCATTGATATAGGAATTTTTTTTGATATAATAAGTTGCATTTACAGGGCGTAGGACCCTTTACACTACGAGCCCAAAGGGCTAAAAAAGATCAAGTCCATAACATTAAAACATAAACCACCAAAAAACAAGATACAAAAATAATAGACCAATAGTTGACATACAACGACCCAAACAAAATAGAACACATAAGAAACAAACTAACTTGCAATACCCTCCCATTGATATAGGACATGTTTAGGATTCATGAATGCATAAATTATGCTAGCATTGGATAAATTTTACCTGTCCCTGGTTGATAATTAAATGAAGCCTCTTGTGTGAAAGATGAACAGTTCACTTAGGAATCCACCCTCTAAGTTATGTGTCTACCTATTAGGACTAGGTTAATCAGACATTAGAGAGGCCCTACACTTACTATGTCCCCTATACCCAACCCAATTGAAAGATATGATAATGTTTATATTAAACTTTTGGAAAATAGTAAAACTTTGTCATTACCTACTCATTTGAATAAAGGAAGCCCTAGCTCGAGTAGTAAGAATGGTTTTAGTAAAAAGGGAAAGGCCTCTTCAACTAATAAAAAACCCTCTCCTTTTTAATATTTTTGTTTACTATAACTCCCAGAAAGAGGAAAGCTTCAGACTCTAAATAAGCTTAAGCCATAACCAAAAATATGAATAAGAGGAAAAATAGCTCTAAAAGCCCTAAAAGTTTTGGGGTTGGTAGGACTATTTTTATTTCATATGTTGAAGGATGGGTGAAAAGATAATGAAGGGGTTGATCATATCAATTTGAAGTCCATAGGGGGAAGAAGATCAACTAGGCTTGCTAAAGCCTTTGCTGCTAAAAATGAAAGAGATCATATTTGAAATTGATGAAGATGAGGATTTTCTCCCCTAAAAGGAAGATGAAGGTTTAGGGGAGGCCTCCTCACAAGAATATTTTGAGGAGAATGTATTAGAGGTCTATGAGGATGACTAGGGGAATGGTGGTAAGGACCTTGAGGAAGATGAGGAAGGGAATGATGAGAAAGATAAGAGAATGTGGATGAATAAATCAATGAAGAAAGTGAGAAAGTTGAAGAGGAGGAGAAATATATGTATGAGATGGAGAATATTTTTGTTTCCTCTTCTCTAAGGATTAAAGGAGGCAAGGAAAGGGATGAAGACATGATTTCTTCTCTAGGCATAAAATAAGATACTATGGGAAGTGAAAGAACAAAGTTAATCAACCTTCAAAAAATAATGGAGGATTTGGAGAAAAATATGGATATAAACAACTACAAGATAAGATGAAGAGAATGGAAACAAGCCTTGAAAAAACTATTTCTAACATTGAAGGTATTATGAAGAAGGTTGTCATGGGGACTATTTCTGATCAGTGTAAAATAAAAAATAGAAGTAGGACAAAGATAAATTAGACACTTAGGGAGTGAGAGAAAAAAATAATAAGGTGTTGAAAATCTAGGATAAATATGTGTGGGAGGAGTCTCTTGACTCCTTGTTGAAAATTGTAAGCTTATATGCTAATGTTATTTTTGGTTCTTAGGTTTTTTTGCTGCTAGGTTCATTGTTTTTGTTTTTTTTGGTACTGTTGTTTTGATGAGCCTATGTGCCCACTTTTTACATTTTATGACTATGATCTATTTTTGTTTTGAACTTATGATATTAGGTCCCTTTTCCTTCTTATTTAATCAAAAACATTTTCTTTAATTTATTATAAATTTTAATTTTCATATCATGTTCTTTGGACTAGATTTGAATATGATATACAAGTATTATAGTTAGAACCATAAAATTATTCAAAAGGTGACATCTTGATAGATTAATTGTACCATTAACTATAAAAAAGCTCAATTAAGTGAAATATTCCTCCCATAATTTAGGTCTTTCAACAATTTACATCCTTAAAAGATCCTCAATTTTCTTATAAATCATTTCAATTTGACCATTAGATCCAAGGTGCTAGGTAGTAATGTAACTCAAACTAGTGTTGAATTCACGAGAAAAGAATCTCCAAAAGGATTAAGTACATCTTGGATTTGGATCTGATACCAAATTTTTAGAATACCATGTAAACAAACTATTTCTTTGAAAAATGTATGGGATAAAATTGAAGTAGATGTCTTAATATTAGTTTGTAAAATTAAGTTGAATTAGTTTGTCTATCAACCACAAATAAGATAAAATCACCCCTTCATAATTTTGAGATAAATTGGTCATAAAATCCATACTTATAGATTCCTATTTCTAATCAAGAATGGACAAAGGTTGTAATGATCCAAGTTTCTTACATTCTTTTTAATTTTAAAACTTTAACAATTCAAACATTGATGCACATAATTATGAATATATAGTTTCATTTTATGCCAAAAAAATCATTTTTAATTAATAAATAGGTATTTGAAAACCAAGATGATAAGAGAGGTATATCACGAGAATTTCTAAATACATACTATTTAATATTAGATAGATTAAGAATACAAATTCATCCTTTGTAAGAAAAAATAATGTTAGTTCCTAACAGATCATTCAAATTTATATTAGAAGAGATTTTTTTCATACCATCATAAAGAGTGCAAATAATTACCAATAGGTAATTTAGCTCCAATTAGTGTCTCCAAAGTTTAAAGACATGAATAATTCCAAGTAGTTCCTTTTAGATGGCAGTATTTTATGTGAATAAAATATAATACTATTTTATTGATCTTCAAAATCCACGTATACCTAAACCACAAGCATTTATGATAGCTACAAAAGGTTCACCTAACTTAGGAATAAATAAAATAGGTGTAAACTAACATTTTTGTGTTTATTTAATTACTTATCATCCACTCATTAATCTAATAATAATTTGGGTATTTCTTAGTTAGGTCAGTTAATAGTGCAACCATTTTTAATAAATTAATGGTAAAAATTTGATAACACTAATAAAATTTTATCTAATGAGCATCTTTAGATACTAGTCATTCTAAAAAATGTAATATTAATATGTTTTTAAGGAGAAAGACTATGTGACTAAGGTATGACACTTTATATTTAAAGAATTCACATTTACTCAACTTACCATGTAACTTATGTTTCCTTAGGTTAATGATTCTTTGTTTTTGAATAGATAAAGTATCATCTAATAAATTATTATAAACACATTTAAATATGTCAAAAAAATCATAAATTAAGGTCATTTGTTTTAAGCATTGATTAAATTGAAAGACATTACATCAAATTTGTTCTATCTATATTGAGTTATAGTATCGATTTTAGGACTGATGGATTCCTTAATATTTATTTGATGATAGGGGAGAGGGGCCCATAGTGGAGCACTCTAACTTCATGTTTCTCAAAATCCTATTTGGAAATTTCAAATCACTCCCAATTTTGTACAACAGTTTATTTGGCAACTCATGTGCTTCTATATTTCATTTTAGGGCCACATCATCAAATATGATGCTACATCAACATGCTTTTTGTTGAGGTATCCAAAAAGGCTAAAAAAAAAGTGAGACCGATAGTGGTGCACTAAGTCATGTTTTATTGGTGCGTTGATGTGGCATCACATGATTTGTCACTTTGCGTACTTTATGGATAAAAAGTATTTTGCAATTAGATATTAAAGTGCTCCACTATGGGGCCCATTGAGGACCACTTCTATCCCCACTATTGGACCCTACTCCATTATGGGCCCCTCTCCCCTACCCTTATCACAAGAAAATCTTAAAACCTTTTTTGTGCCACTTAACTAATCTAATGAATAATTGAATTAATGCAAAGGATATTTACTGATGCAACAACATCCAGGGTGTAAGGGCAATCTTGCATCACCCAATAAATATTTTATTTTGATTTTTGTTTGGTTTGACAAATATTCATCAATCTTAATATTTCCTTTAAAGTCCCATTGAGGACCACTTCTATCCCCACTATTGGACCCTACTCCATTATGGGCCCCTCTCCCCTACCCTTATCACAAGAAAATCTTAAAACCCTTTTTGTGTTACTTAACTAATCTAATGAATAATTGAATTAATGCAAAGGATATTCACTGATGCAACAACATCCAGGGTGTAAGGGCAATCTTGCATCACCCAATAAATATTTTATTTTGATTTTTGTTTGGTTTGACAAATATTCATCAATCTTAATATTTCCTTTAAAGTCCCAAAGAATAGTTAGAACTTTAAAATTTTAAAAGAGGGCTAAAAATATAAAGGTTTCTATTTTTAGTAAGTTTGCATATGAGCACATAGGTGCTTGAAAATTTTCCCAAATCTCCAAAATAGTAAATTGCATATTATGGGCGAGTTTCGGTTCAAGATTAGCTCTAAAATTGAAGATATTAATAATTTAAGTTTCCACATTTCTCAAAAATTATTTAAATTGATTCGACCACTTTAGTTTTAAAAAAGGACTCAATCAGGTACTCAAATCAAAAGTTATGGCTCTCAAAAGTTGAGCTATTTTTGTGGTAGGAGTTACAAATTTCAAATTGGCTTGGTGGTGCCAAAGGTGATTTATGACATTTTTCTAGCATCTTGGAGGTAGTGGACAAAGAGGGGAAGGTGGTAAGTTGTGAGAAGGGAGGGAAGGCATAAAACATAAGCATATTTGAAGATATAGTAGAGTAGAAGGCTCTAGAAACTTAAGAATGAAGTTGTAATATGTTGTAGCATATTGAGGATTCGATCCTATATTTTATTTCATATTTTTGTCATTTAAAAAATACAAATTTCACTAAATAATTCATCTTTTCATGTGTAAATCTACGTTGTTATGTGTTGTGTGATTTTCCCCTTTCATCACTTAATTTTGATGATGAGATTATTTAGCTATTGATAGTCAATGTAAAGTCACATTATATCATATTTTTTCTTAATAAACAATATAGGAGCACACTGTGGTAACATATTAGTTGAAATTTTTTCTTTCTTAATTAATTTTGTTAATTAAATATTAAATTTTAGTTAAAGTAAAGACTGATATTAGTGAGCTTTAAAAATAGGTTTTTATTTTAGAACTAAATTAATAGCATGTTAAATTTCTCTACATGGGGGTAATCCATTCAATAACTTCACAAACACATCCATACATTCTTGCACTGCAATTTTAACATAATTAAAAATTGACATAAATTCATCACCTTTGTAAAGTGCAATGTCTCAAATAAGTTTACAATATTTTCTAGCAACATATTTTTTTTCTTTTTTGCAAAAAGGGTAAAAATTTATTCAATAAGAGAAAATCCAAGATTACAAGAAGCAAGAATACAAATGGCCAGAGCTATGAAGGCATATCCAGCTACCAAGAACCAATGAACACCTAGCCACCCAAATAGGAAAATTAGAACTTGTTTAAGGACCATGCATATCCTCATGAATCAACATTTTTTAGTTTATGAACACAGTCACTGGGAAGCTACTCCCAATCATCCATCTTCCAGTCATCAATAAACTCTAAAGCCCATTTAGAAAGACAATTTTCTATATTGTTCCATTCTCTAGGGATATGAACAAAGGACACCATCTCAAGAGAACTACATAACTGATTAATCTAATGCACAATCGAAGACAATTTCCAATTCACCCCATCAATACTCTGCTTATTTAAAAAAATAATAACGATATGTGAATACGATTCACAAATAATCTTGCACCATCATAGAGCATATTCCTCTTCCAGGGCAACAAGAATAGCTAGAGCCTCCATGAGGTTATTATTTTGGATGCCTTGACACTTGGAGAAGAAGAAAAGGGTATCCCTAGAACTATCTCTCCTACACCACCCACACTAGTATAACCTAGATTTCCCTTGGAAGAGTCATCAGTATTAATTTTTAAAATCCTAGCAAGAGGTGGGGACCATCTACCTTCTCTCTAAATTTTCTTGCTAGGATGTCTCCTCACATTGGAACAAGCCCTCCTTGAGCTGATGCCATTTAGGAAAAAAACATAGAAACACCACAACCTCATCAAAATTTAGAGGAGCCCCAACCTCACATTTAGCTAAAATAGTCTCTTGAAGCATACCAAGAATTTGTTGCCAAACTTGCACAACCACTAGTTTTTTACCCTAAAAAATAATGCGATTATGCTCTAGCCAAATTTTCCAAAGAGTACACAAAGGCCCAATAGTCCACACCATCTAGAGAGGGAAAGAGAGAGTAGCGGGTCTCCCCAAAGTCATCCAAAACTCCATAAGGAAAAGGTCATGCACACAAGAGTGTCTCCACACTGCCCACCATAAGTTCCAGAGAGATCTAGAAAAGGTACATTGGAAGAAAAGATGTGAAGAAGAATCCTCACGACTACCACATAGAAAACATATGGAGGGACCCTAAAAGACCCTCTTCAGAAGATTATCCTAATTAATTCACCTGTTATGATCCACTAACCAAAGGAAGAAGTTGCACTTAGGCCACACAAACTTATTCCACACATATTTCCACCAAGGGGCTTCATCCTCCCCATACTTCCTTCTATCCAATTCATGATACCTAGTAGCCACCGAATGCACCTCTTTAGGATCTAGAGCCAAGCTAAGGCATCCCTCTACTGCAAAGAGCTTCAAAATCTCTTTGCTAAAATATTAGTTAGCTCAGTATGATCCACATTCAAACCCCCAGGGGCCACAGGTGACTCCCTTTCCATATGAGCACCTCCACCTAAACCAATTGCTCTATAAATTTGAAATCACTAACCTTTGACAATCCATCAACTTGAAAAAGTAAGCCCAAATTCTATAGATGAGGATGGGTGGTGAATATTGGGGGATGACTATCCCAGAAATTAAGCCAAAAAAAGAGCATCATCACCCTTGTGAAAAATCCAAAATAGGCCTTGCTTGATCAAGCTTCCACCTCTTTTGAGTGTTTCCTAGATCATAGACCCCTTACCATCCAAAGAGCATCTAGGAATATCCTTATCTACAACACCTCTCAAATATTTATCCTTGAGGATTTTGGCCCAGCATTGATCTTGATTAGTACACCATTGCTAGTAAAGCTTGGAAGAAAAAGCTTGCCAACAATAATTTCCTATCAAAAACCCAAGTCCCTTGTTGAATAGGCCTATAGATAGAGTCCCACTTAACCAAACTCCACTTCTTGGTATCCAAACTTTCAGGCCATAAGAACTTCCCAAAGAGCGCATCAAGCTCTCTAATGAAGTCTGCAAGAGCAACTTGATCCATACACCTATAGATAGGAAGTGCTTGAACCAAAACCTTTAGGAACATAATCCTCCCAGAAAACGACAACCACCAAAAAGTCCAATGATTGACATAACCCCTAAAATTATCCAAAAAATTCATTCAAGTTCCTCTTGGAAAAGGGGACACATAGAGGGGAACACCCAAATATAAAAAAGGAAGATTACCAATTTAAAATCTAAGAATATGAGCAATCCTAGATTGAATAAGTGGAGGAGTGTTGAAGAAAAAGATAGAGTATTTCTCTTCATTAATCCTCTGACCCAAAGCAACAAGATAAATGTCAAGAGCACGCCTAAAGTTGCTCACTTCTCTAATTATGGCAACACCCAAGAGTGCAGTATCATCCAAAAACTAAAGATGGGTTTGAGGAGACAAGCCTTCACCCCAAGAGCATTTGTAAATAATCCCTCAAATCAGATGGGATTTAAGAAGTCTTCTCAAACCTTCAACCATAATAATGAAAAGATATGGAGAGAAAGGGTCACACTACCTAATGCCCCTAGAAGCACCAGATAGAGAAGAAGGCACACAATTAATCAACACATAATATGACACTAACATGACATAGATCATCAACCAATTAATCCAATACTCATCAAACCCAAAAGCACAAAGAACCTTGCAAAGAAAGGACCATTTGACTAGATCATAAGCCTTAGCCATGCCCAATTTGACAAACATGACCTTCCATTTGGAAACCTCCATGGAGTGGATGGCCTCAACCATAATCACAACACCATCTTGGATATGCTTTCCATCTACAAAACCCCCTTGCTCCTTTGAGATAACATTAACCAACAAGGGATTCAGTCTCTCAACAATCAACTTCGATATGATCTTATAGATGACATTACAAAGATCAATTGGCCAAAAGAGGTCAAAAAAATTAACACCCTCACATTCGGGAATAAGAGCCAAGAATGTGGAATTCATGGATTTCAACATTTGTTTACTATCCTATGATTCTTGCACCACCTCCAAAAGATCCCATTTGATAATCTCCCAATATTCTTGAAAAAACTCAATAGGAAACCCATCTAGGCTAGGGGCCTTACCTTTTAATTTCATGTTGAAAACAACCTCCTCCAACTCATCTAGGGAAATTGGTCGATTAAGTTCAACATTAGCTTCATAGGAAACCATAGAAGGGATACAAGCCAATAATTGATTCAATTCCTTCAAATCCTGAAGAGAATCCTCAGAGAATAAAGAAGAGAAATATCAAGTGGTCTCCTAAGAGATATCACAAAAAGAAGAAAGTTGAGCACCCTGAGAGGACACAATAGAGGAAATTAAATTCCCATGTCCCCTAGCTTTAACAGAGTTAAAGAAGAAGGCAATATTCATGTCTCCCTCTTGAAGCCAATCAATCCTTGAATTTTTCTTCCAAAACATATCCTCCCACAGTTCCCATTCAGATAGTTTCTCTAAATCATTTTGTTCAGCTTTAAGGGACTCCCGGGTGATCCCTTGATCTTTTTTCTGCCTAGAAATGATATCCAACTAATTTTGAGCTACAAATTTTTCCTTAAATACATTCCCAAAGCATTTCTTGTTCCACTTCTTTATCTGGAATTTCACAAAATGGAGCCTTTTAACAAAGGTCTACATAGTTGTTCTATGTGGAGGCAATCCATCAGACCATCAATCTTCTATAAGGTCCTACAGAGAAGGCTGAAACAACCACATTAACTAGAATTTGAAGGAAGGATTCTCAGTACTTTCTCAACCATGCACAAAAAAAATTATGGGATAGTGGTTCGAGCCTCTCTAGTCAAGGATTTCAGAACTAAATATCCAGTAATTGCCTAACCAAAAACTAGAGACCAAAAACCTATCCAAATTCTTAAAGATAGAGTCCACACCACACCTACTATTACTCCAAGTGAACAAACCAATGAGAGGATTTATATCAAACAAATTTAGTTGGGTTATATTACTACTAAACAAAGACGAAGAGGGCTCCAAATGATCCAAACCATCCCTCTTTTCATCAAGACTGAGAATAGAATTAAAATCCCCAACCACAACCTAGGGAAACAAAGGATCTAAGGATATCACATACCTTATATGGTCTCGCATATGATCCTTTCTAGGAAAGTCATTCAAAGCATAGAAATTAGAAAAAAACAAGATTTCTATAGATTCAAAACTTTAAGCAACCATGGATAAGGGAAATCAACCCACAATCCACTACATGGGGGAGATATTTCGCTTGTCCTAGAGGCATGCAATCCCACCAGAGATTCCCTAGAATCCAATGTACTAGCACTGACCATGCCACCAAAGCTTGGAGGATACCTTAACCATGCCCTCCATGAACAACTTAGATTCTTGGATAAATAAAACATCAAGAGAATGAGCCTTTATCATTTCCCGAACAACCTTTTGTTGAGGTATGTTGTTCAAACCCCTCACATTCCAAGAGAGAACAATCATTTTTGGGGTTTAGAAAAATGGGATTGAAGAGGTTTAACAAAGCATGACTCCATAGAATTCTCACCCATTAACTTGATCATATCCTAATCTTTCTTCCTCCCAACCTTGGAAGGATTCTCTGAGTTCCCCTTTTGAAAGTTTTTTTAGTACAACCCCAAGGAAGAAGAGACTAGGGAACCCTTACCAGAATCTTGATGTGAATCCAAAGACTGTGAGTCCATACAACCCAAGCATGGATAAACATCCACATCTATCTCCACTAGAATGACTGGTAAAATAGAAGATTCTAGGGTGTGACTAGAATTCAACTTGGTACCTATCTCCACAAAGATTCCCACTCCCATCCTTTTGAGAAGCCAATTGCTCCACCTCTAAGATAGTATCAATAGAGACACCCTTATTAGGGATAGCCACTTGCTGGTCCAAATCTTCTAGGGCCTCAAAATAGTTAAAACTTGTATCGTCTTTCCTATCCTTAAGGGTTCTCCTTTTGCTTCTTCCCTTATTACGGGACTTCAATGAAACAAAACCATCCTTATCGGTTTCCCCTTTAGACATAAGGGTTTTTCCTTTATCTATAAATGGAGTAGAGAGAGGAGGCATCCTAGTAGAAGCTGCATCGAAAGAACCAAAAACCTTAAGTCTAGGACACTTTCGTTGGAGGTGACCATATTCATGGTAGGTTCAAAACCAAAAGGGAAAAATCTCATAGTCCAATTGTTGAATCCATTATGTGAACCCAACTTGAAGTTCCAATGAATTAGGTAACAAGTTGATTAGATCAATCTCCACACAAATATTGGCCAAATAAAGGGACCTCCTCTCCAATGTCTACTGTAATGGCCTCATTGACTTACCAAGCAAAAGTTACAAAATATCATTCATCCATAACTCAACCGAAAGCTAGGGAAGTCACACCCAGATTGAAACCCTCGATAGAAGCTCTTTAGTTGGATTAAATCCAGTGTGTCAGGGTTTCAAGAACCCCACTTGATTGTAAGAGTAGGGACCTCCCTCAAAAGCTTTATTACAATCTATAATACATGAAAAAACACCATAAAATAGCCAGTTTGAGCTTGAAAAACCTCCATGTCTCCCTCTGGGTTCCAAGTCTAGAAAGCCCATGATTCAAGAAATGGGAGATAAACCCTAATTCCCATGAACTTACAAATTAATGCATGGTTTCTATAATACTCACCATCTTCTATAATAGATTTTGGTTGGATAAGAAAAACTGGGTGAGTCTCACTCTTAACCAAGCAATCATTCACTTTCAAAGCCTGAGAGAGACAACCATGTGAAGATCTTGCACCATTATATGCATTGATCTTGAAATAAACAACTATAGCCTTTCTAGACGAGGATAAATCTACCCACTACGTCTGAAAAAAGACAAAAAACTAGATCACGAAGGAGCAACCTCCGAACGCCAAACCCATACACCTTATGTAGGAACTGATCGAAAAAACTCTAGCAACATATTTAATTTTAACTATAAAAACTATTTTAATTGTAAGGGGTTGTCTCTCTTTCTATAAAACTCAAAATATCCCCTTTATTTATGACCTAGAAGAACTTGTTTATTTTCACACTTTACATATGTAGTATTATATTCTAACCAACTCATCCCTTATACATCATCATGTTTACCTAAATTAAAAACATGAAAATGATCTTTTGTATTCAATTTGTCTTTATCAAAAGTACAATTTTTTATATACACTAGTATACTTAAACACTCTAGTGTTTTCCATCTTTGTAGCCATGGGTTCAATGTTTCCAAATAGAATTTTATGTTTAGAAACAAATTTAGGAGAGATGAAATTATGACTAATAAAATTAACAAGAAAACTAAGACCCCATCAATATTTCTTTAATTTTCAAAAATAAATTTAACAATGTATAGTACTTGTATGAACAAATATGTGTATCTATTCATTTTAAGTTGTGGATCATTTTTTTTTATAAATATCTTGATGTTAAAATTTTATGTTTAATTTTTGAGGACATACTTGTACATAATGATTCTCCCTACAAACCAAATAGTTAATTTTTGTTGATGTATTTTCCTTTGGAAACAATGAGATTTACCATTTTTGTACAGGGTTGACATATTAATTGTTTGATAATAAAAAATTCTCTAAGATTTGATTGATTTATTTCATTTATTACTCCTTATTGAAAACCATTCTATGTATCATCCTTTATAATATTTTAATATTGTTATACTTCTCAATCAACTTAGCTATTTGTGCAACATCATTAATAACTATTAGTTTTCCATGCCAAATATTTACTTTGTACTCATTTATTAAACCATTTATGAATCTTAACAGACTAATCCCTTCCATCTATAAAAGATACACAATTATTTAGTTGTTAAAAATCTATTCTATATTCATTATTGGCTACCATTCTTATTTCAATTCAAAGAATTAATTATATCAATCTTGTATGGTAAGGGACCTTGTAGTATTTTACCACCAATTTTGTGCCATGTTCTTCAAGTAATACATAGAAAATCATGTTCTTGTATGACTATACATGTCCTATAAGTCAAAATATTATTCTAAATTGGTCAACCATTATATAGCTTCCTCCTTTGTCTAAATTCCTCCATTGTACTAAGGTAATTTAACCTTTTGGACAAAACAATTAAATATTTTCAAAATTTCTTATTCTTGTTATTGTTAGAGGATTATGATAATTTTAGAGTGAATACTTAATTCATACAATAAATATTATAGAGTAAAAGGGTAAATGATTGTAAGAGAAGTGACTAGGTGAAATAAGAAGGATCATTTCATAGGTATTTTGAGTGATTGTAAGTTAATAATGGATCAAAACGTGGCAATAAAAAATTCTCTTTTGAAGATAGTAAAAACAAGAATAAATATCTTAAGTTTTTCCATGTTTGGGTATCCATTTGAAATCTTGTTTAAAAAATAGAAAACCAAAATGAATATCAATTTTTAGAAACACATATCTATTTTTTAGAAACAAATATATTTCAAGAAATACATATTTGTACCCTTTCAATGTATAAACTTATAATCTATGGTTTTAGTTTCATAATAGATTCCAAAACGAATATCCAAAATAATTGATATCCATTTTATACCTTTCCTTATCCCCTCAACACTAATTTGATATCATGACACATATTTATTTATTTTTAAATGTAATTTAGTTTAAAAATATTTTTATTTAATTGTTAAGGTTTAATTTTTTATTGATGTAATATTTTATGTTTTACAATGTTTTTTATTTTAAAATGAATGATTTTAAAAAAAATTATTAGGTTGATTATTGAAATTGTGTGTGTGTTTTTTTTTTACTCTTACATTGTTTTAAATTAAGTGATTTAAAAATATTTTATAATTCTAAACTTTGAAAATATATATTAAAGATTTTGAATAGATTCTATGATGGACTAACCTCTTGATATCTCACACCATGCCCTTCTAAACCCTATTCTAACTAGATGCATAATCAAGTAAAACTAATATTGTTGAGATGAAATAAATAATCCTATGTTTCACTTTATATCCTCGGTTGCTTTTAACTACGACCATTATACAAAAAATTATGGCCCAAGTCCAAACTCTTAGTGCCCAATATAACGTGTTCCATAATTAGCATGAAACCAAGAGGATTGTACATAGATGGTGCCAAATAATTAATTAAAAAGCAACAAAGCCAAAATTCTATTCATCCTATAGCTAAATTTCCCATAGATCCTTATAAACCAATATTTTTGATAAATTGCCCATAGATCCTTATAAAACTAATATTGTTGAGATGAAATAAATAATCTTATGTTTCACTTTATATCCTTGGTTGCTTTTAACTACGACCATTATACAAAAAATTATGGCCCAAGTCCAAACTCTTAGTGCCCAATATAACGTGTTCCATAATTAGCATGAAACCAAGATGATTGTACATAGATAATGCCAAATAATTAATTAAAAAGCAACAAAGCCAAAATTCTATTCATCCTATAGCTAAATTGCCCATAGATCCTTATGTTTTATTTTTGATAAAGTAGTGCACATTTCCTAACATCTCTAAACATTATTGGCATTTTAAGTGAATCATTTTCTTAAAACACCTAATGAAAATCTTGGGTTACCACTTTTTTGTGTGTGTAAATTATATAACAAGTCTATTTTAGAAAAAGATGTCAACTATTTTTATTTTAGAGAATCCTAAGAAGTAGGTAAAGGAATGCCCTAAAATAGACTTGGGAAATTTGATCTATGTAGGATCCTTTTGTTACCTGTATTGTTCCTTATCCATTTCCTATCTAGTACCCAAGGGTTGTAGAAAATTTTGTAGACTAGTTTAATTGTGATGTGCTCTTTGATGTAGTAGTAGGCTAGTCATGCATCACAACTAGTCTAACCTACTTCTAGAGATGCTATGAGTGGATCATTTTATTTAGGTGGAGCATCCATGATGAGGAACATTTTTATTCCTCATTTTTACACCATGTATAATTAATTATGTATAGGCCCTATTGTAGACACCAATCATATTCCTTTAGAAAAATGACTATGGTATCTTGTTGGTGCTATCAACACAAAAAGATGCATCCAAGACTAGCGAACATGAAGAGTAGGGTCAATATTTAATTAAGGTAAAGCATGAATTTTTATTTAAATTTTATTGTTAAGGATATAAATGGATGAGTATCATGAATAAGTTCATGACACAACACCCATTGCCTTTGAATTTGTTATAGATTATATGACATGAATCTTCTCTAAATATTTTTTTTCATATAGATTTCCTTGTTTCTTACTCATTATATGCCAAATATAATGTTAGTTTACTTTTATAGTCTCCTCCCACCCTTAGTGACACTCCTTTATACTTATTATATTTTAATAGGATGCTTAATTATATTGTTAATTTTATTGCATGACTTTATGATCATCGAAAAATAAATTAAAGTGGTTGAATTGAAATTATATTAGCTGATAATTGATAGTTTATTATTTAATTGTATCCTTAAAAGTAGATTTATAGGATATTATGTGTCAATAATGCAACAATAGGAAGGAATGAGAAGTTGTGTACCTTAACTTGTGTGTATTGTCCCATCAAAGTTTTTTCTTTTATCTTCGTTTTGTTGAGAGAGTTCATTAGATTGATGTAGTCTTGAAGTTTGCACGGAGTGGGTAGAATGTTGAGGCCTCCAATAGAGTTAAATATCCTATCTCAACATGTTGTCACAATCAATTTTGTGCCACAACACATTGATTGAAGAGTTATACTCTTATACACCTAGCACTAAATGTATTTGACACTTTATTGCAACATTTAATTTTTTTTTTTTTTTGAAAAACTATTGACATTTATTTAAAACCAATATAGGCTATTGTAGATGAGTTGAATATGAAAATTTATGAAGAAATAAAAGGTTTGTATGTGCCTCAACTTGAGTGCATTAGGCTGATTAGCTTACTGTTTTATCTCTCATTCAACACCCTTTTTTGTCTTGTTTTTCGGCTACTGGTATGCAGCTGGTTTCGCTTTGAAGTTTTTTAGCAACACTTTGTATCTTTTGTTGTAAAGGGTTTCGGGTCCCTTCAAAACCTATTTTTCCCATATAATTAAAACTTGAGTACATTATGCTATCAAAATTTGTAGCTTTTTTTAATCTTAAATTGATTTAGATAGTTTATTAGATTGATGTATCTTGGAAGGTGAATAATTGAAAAAAACCACCAATAGTTTTAACCTATCCAAATTTATGTTTTGGTATATTTTATTTTGATAGATGACATGTTTTTATGAAGAGTTTCTTGTTACGTACTTGTTATCACATAAAACTGCACCCTACTGAACAAGATTTCAGTGTTCTTATGACACAATGGAAACAACCTCAAGGTGTGGCACCTTGTGTGAATGAGGTTGAATATTCAGAGAAGGCTGACTTCCTATTTTAATCTAAGTGAAAATATTTTGGTCTAACCCAACACATGAAAACGTATCACTACTCTACTCTAACAATTCACAAGGAAAATGGATAGAAAGAGAGCATGGAATGTAAATGAAGGTGATACGCCAAGATATAATTTGTTTCTTCTTTGCTTTAGATTGATCATACACTAAAAAATAAACTAAAACACACATTCAAATATGAAGGTAAGAATTTTTACTCAAACATGCAAGAAATATCTGATAATAGCTAGATTTCATTAATATAAGGCATAAAGCCAAACTTTACAATGATAGAATGTAGAGATACAATGTCTACAAAAGAAAAATGTGAGAGGATCACAAAAGAAGAACCCTTTTAATGAATACAAGTGTTTCTCTTATAGATCAAACATAACTTGGATGAATGCAACTCAAACCCTAACTCAGCTAGGGTTAGCAACTAGCAGAAATCTGTCTAGACTGTTGAGGCGATCAAATCATGAAAACCATGTTGAAGGACAAGCCCAGGAAGCACAAAGATCTACACACCATGCATCTACAATAAATGTTGTCCAAAACTTGTCCAAAAATGCCCTTGTGAAATCAACGATCTAGGTATGGGGCAAGAAGAGAGGACAAAAATGAGCTTTTAATGAGCATGGGTGCCCACGAGATCAACCATAACCATCAACAAGCATAATAAATGTTGTCCTTGAGCCTCAAAAATTGGATAGGTAGGTGAGAAGGTCGCTCAGGAATTAATGGTACCACCACAAAAAAATGCCAAAACATGGAAGGTCAGGTTGTTAGGCCCAAAAGGAAACCCTTGCTAGCTCAAGAATTAAATGGCTTGGAACCTCACAAGACTGTCACCATTGAGAGTCGAGTGTCAGAGATAACTTGTACTGCTTGTTGAAGAAAATAAGGAAAGAGTAGAGAACCATGAACACTGGAACCTTTCGAGGGTCAGGATTTGGGATTTGGGCCTACCTCCTATTACTTGTTGAAGACTAGAAGAAGGTAGAACAAAATCGCGAGTTCCAAAGGTTGCTACTTGTCGGGGTTGGGTGGAGGTATTATCACTTACCACAAAAAAGAGGGAAGAGGGATTAGCAAACACCCATGACCGAAAGAAGCCATCAAGCATTGAGGTTTGATAGGAGGGATTACCTCTTACCAAAAAAATGGTAAGAGGTAAATGAGAAGGCTGAAGCTCGATCCTCAACAAACTAACACTTAGTTGAATTGTAGAAATAGACCTTAGAAGGGAGACCTAAGGCTTAGAGAAGAAAATGAAATTATGAAGGAAGAAGACATAGGTAAAAGGAATTTTGGGTGTTGAGCATTGGGAGGATTCCTTACATCGTACCTGTAATGGAGGTAAAGGGTAAAGGGGAAGATCTATCCCCAACACCTAAAAAAAAAAACACAATTTTTTTTCTAGAAGCACGTTGGGGGTCAGGGGTCAGATGGAGGGCTTACCTCTTATCGTAAAAAAGGTAAGAGATAAAGGGTAAGATTGAAGTTTGACCCTCAAAAGATCAACACAGTAAATTTTTAGAAGAATATGGTGTAGAGGGAAAGGGTTAAGGAAGCAAGCAAGTGACAAATTGAAGGTCCAAAAATACAACACTTAGCTAATTCTTGGGTTTTTCAAGGGAGACTTATTCAAGGTGACCCATGTGAGATCTTTTAGATCGGTTATCAATGATGGGTCATCAAAGGGTGGCATGAAATGTCAACATTTATGGAAATTTTTGTAGGATGATTGCCTACTAATCATGGAATCTAGGGGCCTTAACAATCTATTGGGTATAGATTCATGAAGTGGATTTAAAAAACTAGGCCTCCCAAGGGAAACATTAAACATGTGCATTTTTGGACTTGGAGAAAAGATTGGAAACTAGAGGCATACATTCCCTTAAGGAGAATGTAGGGTGTGCAAAATCACTTCATGGAAAACAAGATATTTACAATATGTACATGAAACTCAAAAATCATCAAAAATAAGGTTTGAGGTGAATCCCATTGACTGAGATTGGAAGAACCTCACCATCCAACTTGGAAAGATGGAATGCATTGGCCTCCTTGTAGTTAGTGATGACATATGGACCACTCCAAATGGCATCAAATTTGGAATGTCTTCTAGCTTTGGCTCTGGTTGCATCTTATTTTAGCACTAATCTTCCTCTTGGAACACCTTGTGGACTATTTTTTTGTCAAAGCTTCTTTTGACCTATGCTTGATGAGTTTCTATGACTTGCATAGATTTGTTCCTTGTCTCCTGTAATTCCAAAAGCTCAACCTACTTTACTGTCATAGCATCATTTCCTTCTAACTCTAGCTGATGTTCCAACCCAAGGGAAGATGAATTCAATGATAACGATAACCTTTCCTCCCTTCCATAAACTAGCATGAAAGGAGAATTTCCAATTTCTCTTTTAGGAGTAATTATATTAGCCCAGAGGGTTGTCTTTAGTTTTCTATGCTAGACTCTTTGATTGTCCTCAATGGCCCTCTTGATAATCCTAATGAGGTTTTTTGAAGACTCTACCAGGCCATTACCCTAAGGGTAATAATTAGATGAGGTCTTCAAGTAAATTCCATGCCTAATTTCCCAATCAAGGATTTTAGCACTAGTAAAAGCCTTGGAATTATTTGAAATGATGTTAGGAGTACCAAATCTTGTAATAATTCCATCAAGGAATTCCAAAATTGAAGAATCAATGGCATCCTTCAAGGAAACTTCCTCTATCCACCTGGTGAAGTAATCCGTGGTTGTCAAAATCCATTTATGACCAACACTTGATGGTGGATTTATCATGTTAATAAAATCCAAACCTCACTGTATAAATGGTTGATCAACTTGAATGGGATGAAGAGGGAGGGCAACCAACCTTTGCTTTTTAGAAAAGAAAGCAAACTTTTTGTAATTTATCACCCATTTGTGGACATCATTGAACAAGGTTGGCCAATAATAACCAACCCTCATGAACTTTGCAACAATAGTCCTTGCAAAAAAGTGGCCACCTGAAGATCCATCATGGAACTCTTCTAGAATTTTGCTGACCTGACCTGCCTCTATGCATCTTAATAGGACACCATTGAAATCCTTTCTAAAAATAATTCCATCCACTATGACATAAGGAATGGACTATAATATGAAGTGTCTTCTTTTGGTCCTATCTAGACCCAGAGGATACCTACCTTCTAGCAAAGAGGTAGTCATGTTATTTACCCAACTGCTATGGGAATCAATATTGGGTGCTTGTTGTTCCTATCACACAAGGGAAACCTCAGCATGAGTCTCAAGTGCCGAGACAAGCTGCTCACACAACCCTTTGCCTCTCACTAGCTTGGTGATTTTTATGTCAACATCATACTCCATCATCTTGGTGATCCATCCAACCCTTTTTTCATTGACATCTTTGCTTAACAAGAACTCTTTAACATTGACATGGGGCACTATTAGCTGTATCCTATTGTTAGAAATGTGTCTAATTTTTTTCAATTCCCTAACAACAACAAGAGCTTTCTTTTCAACATAGTTGTACTTGACCTCATAATCTTTAAGCCCTTCACTAAAGAAAGCAATGGGCTGCTTCAGATTTTCTTTATTTAGCTAGGTTAGGACAACTGATATACTTGCTTCACCTCCAAAAGTATAAAGATTGAAATCCTTGTCATAATTAGGATTGAAAAGAGTTGGATCTTTAGCAATCTCTTGTTTGATAGCCTCAAATCTATCCTTACCTTCTTTGGTCCATTTGAAGACCATATTTTTCCTAAGCATAGAGGTAAGAGGCTTTACCAAAGCAACAAGATTTGGAATGAACCTCCTCAAAAAGTTAATTGTGCCCAAGAAACTCTGTAATCCCTTCTTGTGACTAGGAAGTGGGATGGCCAAGATGGATTTTACTCTTGTAGGATCAATGACCAAGCCATCCTTTGAAACTATGTGTCCAAGAAGTTTTCCCTAATTAGTGACAAAGACATACTTATTTGAATTTAGGGAAATACCACATTCCTTGCATTTTTGAAATACCAGCTCAAGGTGACTGAAATGGTCTCTTGCATGTTTTGAAAACACTATGATATCATCCAACTAGACCAAAATGAATTGTTTGAACACACCTTAAACACAATAGCCATGGCTCTCTAAAAAGTGGCACCTACATTGGTTAGACTAAAAGCCATTTTACAATAAGCATAGGTGCCCCACTTTGCAGTAAATATTTTCTTGTGTTGATCAGATTCCTAGACTTGAATTTGATTATAGCCCGAGTAACCGTCCAAGACAAAAAACCTTTCTGATCCATTGAATCTTTGCAAAATCTGCTCCATGGAGGGGAGAGGATAATGGTCCTTTAGGGAAACTCTATATAGATCCATAAAATCTACAAAAATACTTATTTCCCCATTCTTTTTTTTGACAAGAACTAAGTTTTCCACCCATGAAGAATGCTTGATAGGAAATATTATTCTAGCCTCAATCAATTTGGCCAACTCTTTTCTCATCAAAGTCTCAATCTTAGGATTTATAGGCCTCTATTTTTGACTTACAGGCTTGGCATCTAGATATAATCCAATGGTATGTTGGGAAAGGCCTAGGTTGAAACCCTTTAGGTCTTCATAAGTCCATGCAACTACATCATTGTATCTATTGTAAAGATCTATGAGATTTCATGTTCAATGGTAGAGCATACCTTTCCCAAGTTTAGATACTTTCCCTCTAAAATCTCTATTGGCTTGAAGTCACCCCTCTTTGCAGCTAAGTTCATCCTTTTCTGATTTAGCTGATGATTAGGGTTGAAGATAACTTCAAGGGTGATGAGACCATTTGGTAGCTTGTTGCTACTTAGCTGTTCAATTTAATCACCATACTAATTTTGCAGCTTAAAATGATTTCTTTTAGAAAGATTTTCCTCCTCTTGCAGAAAATTCACTATCTATTGGTCATTCTCAAAGAACTGCCAGTGATCCCAATTATCTAGAATAATAGGCCTCACAACAAGCTTGATATGTTGCTCCTTTTTTTCTTGCAATTTGTGCTAGTATGCCGAACTGAGCACCGACTGCTACAAGTCTATTGGCATGCTTATGTTGATATCTTTGAATTGTTTGGATGCTAAAACATTCAAAGCCCTTAATCAAATCCCAAACCCTATGCTTGTAGGATTTGAAAAGATTTTTCTTGGTTGAGCTTTGAGATCTAACCTAATTAAAAAATGATTCAGTGTCACCAAAAAATTGCAACAATTTTATGTTCTTTTTTTGTGCAAGTTGGAGACCTTGGAGATGAGTGCTTCATACTCAACCACATTGTTAGTGCAACTAAATTGAAGCCTGAAAAAGAAGTAATATTTTTCCTTGGAGATACCAATGTTACACCAACACCAACACCATTATTATTGCTAGAACCATCAAAAAACATCTGGCACAATCCCCCTAGATCCTCTTGAGTTTTTATGAGATTGGGGATAGTAGTATTTTCTTCATGAATGCAATAGGTGCCAAGACCAGTATCCTCCACTTCAACTGTAGTAAGTGGATCAAATTGTAAAGAATTTCCTATTTATCCAACATACAATCAGGTACCTCCTCTATAGGAGTGGTAGGATCATGAATAGAACACTCCTCCTTTTGATCATGCAATGTATAGTTCATGTTTATTGGACTAGGAGTGTAAGGTTCTAGATGATCCTTTTCTATGGGATAAGATTTGATGGTTGCTTTAGTACAATATATAGTTCTAAATAACATGTGAGACTAATCAAAAGATAAGTATCCACCTATCTTAGTAGCGAAATATCTAGAAAAACAAATGGAAAAATGAGTAGGGAGGTCTATGACTGAAATATCTTACAACACATCACAACTAGGGCATGCATGCAAAGTCAATTTTAGGTTCTTAATCACTTCAACTATTTTGACAACAGTGCCATCCAATTGTAAAACCTTCCTAGCCACTAGTTCATACTTGATGCCAAGCATGTCAACAATCTCCTTAGGCATAACAAAACTAATTTCCCCTAAATCTATCATATAGTTATGCACTATATGATTTCCAATAATTAGAGAAAGATAAAAGGGAGGTGGATTACTAATTTTGCTAGAGTTTTGTTCTTCTTTGGGTTGCACCAAGCTGCTTGATGGAATAGTTTTCTCCTTTCCTTGTACATCACCTGATTTTTTATGCTCTTTCAAATCCTAATGTAGCAAATCATTTGTGATGGAATGGATAGAGCCTCCCACATAGTAACATTCAAATTGGTTTTTTTCATTTGATCCACTATGTTGAAGGGAAGTTGGCTGGTTTTAGAAGGAATATTTGGCACAACAGGGTCTATTCTTGTTGCTTGCTTGGGCCTACTAATAGGCTGATTTGATTGTGGAACATCTACTATATTACCTATTGGTCTAGCATTTTCACTTTTTTTGAGGTTGTTGAGAGACTGATGCTTTCCCAACAATGGAAGATGAACCACACTCCATTTCTCTTTTCTTTGATCAAGTATTATGGGCTATTATATCAACAAATGCTTGATTCAAACCACATAAATCTTATTGATGCCAATTGAATGATTAGGAGTCCTCATGTGCATGATTTTGACCACTAGTAGCTGGTTGATTTGTGCCAATTTGCTGCCCTGAAGTAGAGGTTTCATTTTGAACCTCTAGAGTTTGTACAAACTCTCCATTTTAGCAAGAATTTTGATTATGAGCTTACTCACAAGGGTAACACCACTCATGCTCTTGGGCTAGATTATTTTGCATTGGGGCCAAAGCCTTTGAAGTTTTGGTAGTAGGTGGATGTCTTCCGTTCATGGCATTAGTATGATTCCACTGATTTTGTCCTTGATAAGGTGGCCTATTTTGTTGATAACCCTGACCTTGAGGCTGATAGGGAATGTTGTTTTGAGCTTAATACCTCTTTATTGATACTAACTCATTGTTCATATTTTGAAGCAAAGTGCCCCAATCTTCTAGAAATACAACAAAAGTAGAAGGTTGGTGTTGTGTAGTCTCACAACATGCCCCATTTTTTGCCCCTTTGGAAAAATGTGGACCCCTCTTTTTTTTCTTTTTTATTTTCCTTTTGTTTTTGTTTGCTTCAGTGTTGCTCTATGGTTTGGTCAAATGTGGGCTTAATTTTCAATTTCTTCTTGGTTTTTTTTTTATCCCTTATTCTTTCCCAGATTAGGTCTTTCAGTCTTTTCATGAACTTTAATATTTTCCTGGAAACCGAAATCCTCAAGTTGTGGGATTGTATAAGGTGAGTTGTATCTTTAGTTGGTCCTGGCCCTATCCAGTATGTCATTGGCCGATAGTGTTAATCAGACAAATCTTTGGAGGTAAAATTTGTAGGTTACTCACTAGAGTTTGATGGTCTTTTGAGGTATTTGGGTCGTATGTACATGCCTCCTACAGAGGGTCTTCGTATTCTAATCATGACTGAGGCATATCGAGCTCCCTATTCTGCTCATCCAGGAGTTAAGAAGATGTATGCGGTCCTTCGCTCACTATATTTTTGGGTTGGGATGAAGAGGGATATTGCAGATTTTGTGGTGAGATGTTTGGAATGTCAGAGAGTTAAGGCATAACACCAACATCCCGCATGCCTTCTACAACCTCATCTTGTTCTTGAATGGAAGTGGGATATAATATCAGTGGATTTTATTGTGGGTTTGCCTATAACTTATCAGCGACATGATGCTATCATGGTCACTGTTGACAGGTTGACCAAGGTGGCACACTTCTCCCCCATCCGATCATCTTACACTAGTTCTTCGGTTGCCATAATTTTCATGGAAGACATTGTTCAACTGCACAAAGCTCCCAAAACAATCTGAGAGGTGGTGGAAAAAACTCGGAGCAGCCGGGTCTTGAAGGTGGATAGTTTTGAAACCTACTTGAGGAGATTCTAGGTCATTTAGGCCCTGGGCCAGAGGAGGAGTAGCGAGTGGAAAGAGAATGTGAGAGATCACCGAGATGAGGAGAAGTTGCAACAGAGAAGGATGTCGTAGTGGCAGGTCACATGAGACCTGTTGAGAGCACGACCTCACACATTTGATGGTTCTGGTGGGGGTCTAGAGGTAGAAGCATGGCTAATCAATTTGGATCGATGCTTTGCTATGCATCCTTATGGTAGTAATACTAGGGCTAGGTGCACCATCATGCACCTCAGAGGCTTCACATCCACTTGGTGGCAACTTGAAGGGTAGAAATTGCATCTTGACATCAACATGGTGACTTGGGAGTTGTTTATGGAGAGATTCAGGGCTTGTTTTCTTTCTGATCATTGGAGATAGCATAAGAAAGATGAATTCCATGAGTTGAAACAAATGGTAATTTTTGTTGAACAATATGAGTTGAATTACCCCACGCACTATTTGGAGTTAGCCGCAATTGTTCATGCCCTTGTGAGATGGAGGCACTTCTTATTGGGACATCGATTCGAACTTCATAGTGATCATCACTACTTGTAGTATATCTTTACATAGTCGAACCTGAATTCTAGGCAAAGAAGATGGATGCAATTTCTTTGCAAATATTATTTTGAGGTTAAATACATCTAGGGCAAGGAAAACATAGTGGTAGATGCTCTGAGTTGGTGGAGACATGAGATATCTACAGTGATTCTCAAGGTGGATTTGAGGAGCCAGATCCTTGTAGCACTTCCCACGGATAGCTGGTATCAGGAAGTGAAATAAAAAATTGAATCAGAGTGGTACAACGGAAGCGTGGTGGGCCTATAACCCATAGGTCCTAGGATCGAGACTTGGCTCTGATACCAAGTTGTAATTCCTTGTTGCACAAACCCAATAAAGCACAATTTTTTTTTAAAGTTAACATATGTGTAATGTACATTAAGTTCTCCAATGCATGACATTCAATTAAATGAATACACTAATCACCTTAGTCCTTTGGGGTACATGAGGAAACATTACGTAACCTAATCCATAACAAATTGATAATGAACGAAATTCAAAATTACATTACATATTGTGACCAAACATAGATTAATAAAACCATACATCCATCATAATTCTAACATTAAAGAATTCACATGTCATAACCCGATAAAAGAAAGAGTAACTCAATTTTAATAACCATAAACATATATTAAATCATGAGAATACAAGAAGGATATTTCCATAGATACATGTTCATATGACGTTAACCACAACCACTAATCATATAAGGAATATAAAGGTACACTTATACATTACATCTACTACCAATACATTACATTGATCGTTCACATGAGTTTACATCATAATTCCCCAATGCACGTGGGTGTAGTACAACAATACATAAATATGATAGAATAAAGAATATACATTTGAAAGTATAGTGCACTCTGGAACAGTTTGCATCTGAATAACGTTGTATTGTACGAACATTGACAGGGAACCCAACGGGGTGCGTAGCATGTTCCACTCGACCGTGTGGACCCGAAGGCCCAAGCCACCATGCCAAGAGTAGACAAGGAAGACCCACGATCCAAGACAATCAAACAAATGACCACAAAACCAAACCACAAAAAACAACCAGAACATAACGACCAACAACATCGAACAACTACAACAAGACGATTGCTTCCAGAGACATGCAAAGACAAAGGCAAGGGGGTACTGTGAGAGAGTGTCATCACACGACCCTATTATGGGTTATCATGTCTGCCTCTCTATTGGCGCCAACCCCCATCTATGGTTATCCAAGCTGCCCCTCACTGGGTGCCGGCTCCATAGGGTGACACGTGTGAGATCGTTAACCTCTCATGGGGACGAGGTAATGACCTTTCCAACCACAACCTTCTTAGTCCATCCTTAGTCTGTGAGAGCACTAATGGCGTGGATGAGGTATTTGACTTATCTTTTAGTTATGTTAACCTACCCAACCCACTAGTGTGTTTTATTATGTTTTCACTTGTTTAACCAACTCGCTCATGGGTTATCTAGGCTGCCCCTTTGTGTGCCAGACCCCATGACAAGCCAATCTCCCATTTAGACCCAAAAAAAAACACAAAAAGAATGGGCGTACAGAAGCATAATAAGCACTCAAACTAAAAATTTCACAATCATATGCGAGGCACAACCTTCTCGCTCAAGCCATAATCCAAGGCAAGAAATCATAGGAACAGGTACACCCATATAAGCACGATATAGAAAATATTCAACAATCCACAAGGGACTAACCACGGAAATAGTCAATGTACAATACTCTATCCCACTACCTCTAAAAGCTAACAAGACCCTCTACAAGTGAGCAACTTATACCATGTGGGTTCCCAATGAACTCAAAATATGAACAACATGAAATCTCCCGAACAAGCGGAGTAAAACAAAAAGAAGAGTATAAACCACATGAACCCACCACATACATCATAGAAGATTAATCACATAACTTAACTAAACATAACAAGGAAATGCTAGTGGAGATCTTTAAGATAAACAACCACATCTTAAGTTGCATGCCCATACAACAATTTAACCAACTCCACAACACCATTGTTTTAGCATTAATAATAACTTCTAACCAAAATACCCTTAATCATAACTTAAATTCTAACTTTCAAACTAGTAGTTCAAGATTTTTCATAGACAAATGCATTTTTTTAATGGCATTGATACTTTTAATTACTCTAGATATGAGCACATATATATATATATATATATTTACATCTGTCTATTATATTATCAAGTTATGAATACCTATATTCAACATCATAACACATTACAAAAGTGACTTATTAAATACATATATACATATTAACAAATCTATATACATATACATAATTAAACATTCACTTCTTTCCACATCACAACCATAGAATATAATAAATCTTCACTATGTAAAAACTGTTTAAATAACTACTATTTTGGAATTTAATGAAAATTGTTTTCTACTATTTTTTTTTTAAAGGAATTAACATGAAGCTTTTTTTTTATATTAAATTACAACTTATATATATATAACAGAAAACACCCCCCACCACACACACAAATATATTTATAAACATGCTAACCATCCTTAACCCAGCGCGCGACCTCCCTGGGCTACGCACAATAGCCTTTGGGCTGTTGCACACAACCCAGTGGAGGGTGTGCTTCCTAATCTCACGCACAAAAAAAATAAACTAGACTCTTCCCCGTTTACTTTGGAAATAATAAGACAAAGGAACTAAATGGGTCAGAAATCGACATAGCACCCCCAAACCTGTAAGCCATACTCATACAAATTTAGGCCAGCGCTGAGAGTGAAACAGACAAACAATGGAAAAATTGTTACAAGGAGGAATCACCCAGATAGCATGCAATATAAGGAGTCTCAACTCATAGAATATACTACATCAAACATTTTAATCAAAATCGAATGCCCAAGACATGATGCCATCAAACACAAAATACAATGCACTCAAGTCGACTTCAGGTATAAAGATCCCATCAACAACCATACAAAGTTATCGAGTCTAATGCCGACATTCCTATTAAGGGGTTTTCAACAGATTAAAAAAATGACAATTTTTTTTTATAGAATCTACGACACATCCATACTAGTTTGCAAGCAATGAAAGAAAGGCACACAAGCTGAGGTATATGGCTAGGGTGCCAAATAGGTTAAGCCGTTCTCCGCACAAGAAAGCTCATTCATGCAGTAATCTGGTTCAATCTTATCATATAGATGGGTAACATAAATGATTTCTTGACATGAATTACTGAACTTTCAGGAAAATACTAAAGGCAGGCCTAAGGGAGGTGCACAAGCCGGAATGGAGAATGGTCTACAGAAACTTTCAAAAAGAAAGAAAACAATGACAGGAAGAAATAGTGCAACACTCTTAAAAGATCAAGTTTGCAGAGCATGACATAATAGCTTTTGCAAAGAAGTCATTGAAAACTTAAAATCTACAAAGCATGCAGAAATACACTCAATCGCCTTCTACAAGTAGTGAGCATAAGGATTCAAATTGCTTCAACCAGAAAATAAAACAAAGAACAAAACAAAACCAACCTGGAATCCTTTGCCCAAAAACGGATAGAACGAGTTGACAATTACGATCACACTATTAATCTTTCGCTTTGTTTGCAGCTTCAATTGTATCCTCCGTTGCGAAAAGTTTTCTCTGAGAGCCCAAAATAATTTTCCCCAAAAGCAATAATTTTATTTTCTTCTTTTTATAGAGAAGCAAGAATGAATTTTAGCCCAACCCATATTCGTTCATAGAAAGACCCCCAAATTAAAATTGAAATTCCAATTCCCAACATCCCTTATTTTCTTCTATTTTCTTTCAATCAAAATTTAGAAAATTGCTTATCCTTTTGAGACAAAAATCAAAGGACGAGTCATTTAATCTCACAAAGATGACAAGTTGCCATTTTATTTTTCAGTTCAGGCTTACGCATGCAATTGCATGCCAAAAACTTCCATCTTTATTTTATTTTTCGAACCCTTTTACTTTAATCTACTTTAAAACAAACATATTTATCTCCTCTTTTAAATAATTAATTTAAAAACTCATTATATTGTTATTTATTTTTAAATTCTAATTTAGTGATCTATTAAAATAACATTATTCAATGCACTAAAATTACAATGACTATAAAAATAATAATAATAATCTTCTATTTTATTTAAATCTAAAAATTAATATTAAATGGCATAATAATTTCCATTAACATCATTAAAATAATTCTCAATAACCAAAGTATAAAAATCTATATTACCTAATCATTAATTTCACAAATTAATCTAATAACTAAATAACCAACAACATTCGTTTACTAAATTAACAACCCAAATTTCATAATTTAATTTTGAAACATTAACAAAACCCACATACTACACACGAATATTGTTATCTAAACCAAAAACTAGAGTGACGATAAATTTAACACTCCAAGAACAATAATTATAACATTAAATTAAAACCACGTTAAATAAATGATTAAAATGACACCAAACGAGACGATATGATAACGGCGATGGGGTCGTAGACGAACGACACCGTCAAACACAATGATGGGATGATGAACTCAGATGGGGACTTCCTTGCCAACTCTGTTTTCCACTTCACACCTGTTGGAATTGTGGGACACACTCAAACCTGACAACACAGGTGGAGTCAGTATCCAATACCTGCATCCTACATCAGACCACGTAAAATACATAGAAATCTCCAGTTACAAACACACCGTGAAAGGTAGTCACGACGTAGTAGGGCACTCGCAAACGAGTGATGCTACACCATCCTATCACCAAGACTCAAGCAAAAGACACATCACCATGCATATCCAACAACAAGCATTAAGCTATAACCTCACAACATAGTATTACATCAGAATAATAACATAACCAGATAAAACGAACACCATAAATAATAATGCCATCAATCATCATAAATCAGTATCATGAACATCCAAACAACTAGACTACAAATCCACACAAGTCCAACTAGTGAAACAATCACCAGCCAAGTCTCAAGCCCACCATAACACAAGAAAGAGTATTAGGGAAGTAACAACAACATGAGGGGTATTACAATCTTGGTAATATAATTTTCTTCTACTAGAGTATGGTAGTTTTTATTTCATTTCCTTTATTTGGAACTCGGAAACTAGAGATTTTATTTTGTAATGTTTTAATCATTTTTATTCTTTTTTTATCTCTCTTGATCTCAGTTCCCGGTCTTTTCTTTTGTTCTGGTTTTCTCTCAAGCTTAGAGGTAAGTGCCTCGGTTACCAGTATTTCTTCTCAAAGGTTGGTACTAGAAGTTTTTATCTTGATGATCACAAATTGATCATGTATCTTAATGGCTTATGCCTTGCAAAAATCAAAGTGACACCAAAGTGCCACATAAGATCGTCACGTCTTCTTTCTCCTCTAGTAGTGAGCCTAGGCAAAAATCTAGGTGTTCATAATTTGAACCCTAATTCATAATGATTGCACCTTTATTTGAGGAATTAATGCATTATAACAGGTAATTGATGAAGGTAGCAGACTACTCCCGTACTTGGCACCACCTTAAGCATGCAATTGATTTCATAACACTCCACTTCGCGTCATGCTGCAAATTTTCAAAGGACATAGAATGAACGAAATAGTATTGGCGTGCAAGGAAAGGTAAATCTTGAGAAACTAAGAACACAACTACCAAGGGTTTTGAAGCTCCATTCTAAAAATATTGTCATCATCAACCAGAACCAAGTATGTTTCAGATAACTGATATTTTGTTACTTATTTTCATGCATGAAAATTGTTGGAATCTATGCCTCAATTCTTACTAACAAGAAACTCCTTGAAGGAAAAGTCAGTGTGACATCACAGATTTCTAGCCAACTAACTGTTCTGAAGTTCTAAAAGGTTCATATCGGTGTGACGGGGTTGATGTCTTGTCGAAAAGACTATCGCTGTGACTTGCGACATTCAGCATGACCTTTTGTCGAATGGAGAACACTAGGTGACAGTTTGATCTCATCGGGCTAGCTCATGGGTGTTGGGGAGAAGTCCCAATGAATGGTGTAAGTCTCGCTGAAAATGGCTACTCTCGGGTGTCAAGGTGAATGTCGAAGTAACTCACAGGTCGCGGGGAGATGTCTCAGCGATGAAGCTAAGTCTTGCCGACAGATAGTTTCCCTATGGTGACTTCACGGTAACAGAAAGACTTCACTGGGAAGTCTTAGTGAAAGTCATAAGTCACGCCGACAGGAGAGGTCACATAGTCTTCACGGTGACAAAAGATTTCACTGGGATGTTTTAGCGAAAGTCATAAGTCACGCCGACAGAAGCCTTCGGGTTATCTTTGGGTGCTCGAAGAAACATCATGGTGAAGGGCTTAAGTCTTGCCGACTCGGTGAGACTTAGGTAGCTCAGAGAAAGGTCACGGCGATAGACACGAGTCTTGGTGATAGTGTGACTTTCGGTGGAAGTCCTATTTCGGTATAACGTCTCACCGAAGCCGTGGGTCTTGCTGATAGGTGAAAGGCTTCAAAGTAACACAAGGTTGTCGGCAGAAGGTCTTGGCGAAGACGTAGTGTCTTACCGATGGAATGTCTGATCACTGTGACTTATACATTCGATACGTGTCTCGCCGATAAGGGAACCTTTGCCGATAGGATCAAATTGGACATCGATGGTTTCATTATGACATGTAATAGTCATTATAGCATCTTTCCAACTCGTGGAAGCTATAGCGATATTGATAGAGGAACTTTGTGGCATCGGGGAGACACTATGAGTGTCTCACCGATATGCCAACAAAGTTGAATGCTCTTGACCATGTGATCGTCCTGTGTGGCATCCTGCTAGAACAATCGGAGGAAGCAGTTTCTCAAACTGATGTCGATTTTTTTTGTAACAGTTGCAAAGCTGGAAAAATAGCATGCAGGGAAAAATCAAGGCTCGAATGGAAATTGTCTATGGTTGGCAATGGCGGATAAGGATGCACAAAAGAAAATCAGAAAGTGAATAAGATTTAAAGCAGATCGATTCTATTTGGGGAGGTATGAACAAAGCATGTGAATCAAGTTGCAGGAAGAGAACAATTTCTGTAACTAGTTGAACAGTGAGAATAAGCTACTAAGAACTGAACACCAGAAAGTTGTCTTTCTGATTGTATGTAATTTTGTTACTGTAATACAAAAAGATACAGCTTGGTGTGGTGGGTTTTTTCCCGAAAGGGTTTCCCACGTAAAATCTGTTGTTTGAGTTGTCTTTGTGTATTTGCTCTATTTCTATAATTCCTTCATGTGTGTCTTAACTGGATTGTAGTTAGAAAATTAAAAGTACTGTCTGCTTACTCCCCTATGGTTTTGACTTTAGGAAAGTTGTTTCCGCACCTTTTCTTTCCTTACAAGTGGTATCAGAGCCTAGCCAGTTGTGGTGTCCTTGTGAGTGGGTTGGGTTTTTTGTGTTTAATCCTTTTCAGTGGGAGTCTGGTAGAGGTCTGTTAATTTAATTACAGATTAAGATGGCGAGCACATCCAGTAGGATGGAGATAGAGAAATTCAATGGAAGCAATTTTGAGTTGTGGAAACTCAAAATGGAAGATATGTTAGTTGATCGAGATCTTTGGACTGTTGTGTCTGGAACAATGCCTCAAGGCATGAAGCAAGAGGATTGGGACCTAGTAGATAGAAAGTCTAAAGGGCTGATAAGGCTCTATTTGGCAGACTCTGTTCTTCTGAACGTGCATGAAGAAAAGACTGTATCTACCTTGTGGAAAATATTAGCATCCATTTATCAGGGCAAGTCCTTAGTGAACAAGTTGTTCTTAAGGAAGAAGTTGTACTCATTAAGAATGCAGGAAGGAGGATTTGTTGCTGATCACTTAAATGCTTTCAACATGCTGATTGCTCAGTTGACATTTGTTGGTGTAAAGATTGAAGATGAAGATCGTTGCATGCTGTTGCTGTGTTCTTTGCCAGATTCTTGGGATCATTTGGTGATGGCTATAGGGAGTACAACATCCACATTCAAAATGGAAGATGTTGTTGCTTCTCTGTTATCATAAGAAATGAGAAGAAAATATTCTAAGGTGGAAAAGGAGGCTCTGGCTGTTAGAGGTAGACCAAAAGAGAAAGGCAAGAAGAAGGACAAGAAGTCTAGATCGAAATCAGAAGGGAGATCAAAGTCTCCTGGCAAGAAGTCAAAGGTGAAGTGATGGAACTGTGGGCAACCTGGTCATGTCCGAAAGGATTGCAAGGAGGAGAAAAAGAAGAAAAATAACTCTTCTGGAAATGATTCTTCTCATAGTGATGCAGACGCCTTCATTGCAGCTTTGGCTACACAGGCATCAGATGATGTCTGGATGATTGATTCTGAAGCATCTTTCCACATGACATCTCATAGAGAATGGTTCACGAAGTATGAAGAATACAATGGTGGAAAGGTGTACTTGGAAAGTGATTCATCTTTGGAAATTGTTGGTCGGAAGAGTCAGAATTCAATTCCCTCGATGGAAGAGTGAAGGGAATCAATGATGTGATGCATATACCGTCTTCAAACCTACTTTCTAAGTAAGTTGAATGATATTGGAGTTCAGTCATATTCTCTCGAAATGGCTGCAAGATGACTAGAGGCTCTATGGTGCTGGCTAGGTGCTCGAATTGGTACTCTGTACAAGCTGGATGCACAAGCTATTCAATGCAATAGTGTCTCTGTAAAGTCACTTGATTTTCATGAAGAAAAGAAGGAAAACGCTTGATGGTGTAAACTCCATGGAGATTAAACTTCCAGCAGAGAAGACTATGCTCTGGCATCATAGGCTTGGCCACATTGGTGAAAAGGGTTTAAAAACCTTGAAAAATAAAAAATCTGGTAGAAGGGCTTGAAGATTGTAACCTTGAATTTGATTTTTGTGAACATTGCATATATGGAAAGCAGCACTGTGTTTCATTTTATTCCAGTCCTCACAAAACTTCTAGTTTGCTTGATTATATACATTCTGATGTGTTTGGTCTATTGCATGTTCCTTCTTTGTCTAAATCAAGATACTATGTGTCGTTTATTGATGATTATTCAAGAAGAGAATTTGTATATTTTTTGAAAAGTAAATCTGAAGTGTTCAGTCGGTTTAAGGAATTTAAAAACCTTGTGGAAAATTAGACTGGTAGAAAAATAAAATGTTTAAGGACTGACAATGGCGGTGAGTTTTGTTCAGATGAATTCGAAAGGTACTATAAAAATCATGGGATCAAAAGACACAAGACTACACCTTACACTCCACAACAAAATGGAGTTGCTGAAAGGTTGAACAAGACAGTAATGGAAAGAGCACGAAGTATGCTAAGCAGTGCTGGTTTGGATGAGAAATTTTGGGCTGAAGCAGTCTCTACAACATGCTACTTGGTAAATCATTCTCCTAACGCTGCTCTAGTTGAGAAGACACCTTTGGAAGCATGGTATGGAAAGAAGCCCTCTTTGAGACATATTCGTGTCTTTGGCTGTGAGGCATATGCATATGTGCCATTTGAAAAAAGATCCAAGTTAGAAAACAAAGCTGTAAAGTGTATATTTATAGGCTATAGCGCTGGCATAAAAGGATACAAGCTTTGGAATCCTGAGACTGAGAAGGTTTTGCACAACAGAAGCGTTATCTTTCATGAGCTGAAACCTTCTACTTTGGATCTGCAGTCAGAGAAGAAATCAGAAAATGAAAAGGATGTAGCAACAATTCCTCAAACACCAGATAAAGAGGAATTGAAAAATCAAAATGTACCTGATACTGAGGAGATCTCAAGCAGTTCTGAAAGTTCTGAAGATGATGAAGAACCACCTCAGCCTCAGCCTATGAGGAGTTCAACTTGAGAAAGAAAGCAACCTGATAGGTATGGGTTTTCTTTAATTGAGTCTACTTGTGCCTATGCTTTAATTTCCAGCATTGATGAACCTAGGACTATGAAAGAGGCATTTAAAATGTCTAATTCAAACTCTTGGTTGGAAGCCATGAATGATGAGATGGCATCATTAGAAAATAATGACACCTGGAGTTTAGTTCCATTGCCTAAAGGCAGAAAATCTGTAGGCTGCAAATGGATATTCAAAAAGAAAATTGGTCTGGATGGCAGTGTAGAAAAATATAAAGCAAGGTTGGTTGCAAAAGGTTATTCCCAAGTAGAGGGAATTGACTATGGAGAAATCTTTTCTCCTGTAGCTAAGCTGACATCTATTAGATTTCTTTTGTCACTTGCATCAGTATATGATTTAGAGATTGAATAGATGGATGTGAAAACAACGTTTCTTCATGGTGATCTTGAAGAAGAAATTTATATGTCCCAGTCGGAGCACTTTCTGGTAAAAGGTAAAGAAAGACTGGTTTGCAAGTTGAAGAAATCTCTGTATGGTTTAAAATAGTCTCCTAGAATGTGGTACCAAAATTTTGACACGTTTGTTTTGTCATTGGGATTTGTAAGATCAAAATGTGATCACTGTGTTTATTACAAAGCTGAAAGTGATCAAATTCTTATTATTGCGCTATATGTTGATGACATGTTGTTTATAGGCAATAGTAAGCTAATGATTTATGATCTTAAGTCTCAGCTGTCTACAAATTTTGAGATGAAAGATCTTGGTGCAACAAGGTACATTTTGGGAATGGAAATAACCAGGGATAGAAAGAACAAAAAGCTTTGGCTCAGTCAGAATAAATATGTCATGACTGTTCTAGAGAGATTTTGTATGACTGAATGCAAGTAGTTAGTTGTTCCAGTTACACAGGGAACGAAGCTATCTGTTGAGGATTGTCCAAAATCTTCTTCTGAGATGGAGGACACGACCAGTGTGCCTTATGCAAGTGCAGTTGGCAGTCTCATGTATGCTATGGTCTGTACAAGGCCAGACATTACCCAAGCAGTGGGAGTTCTTAGTCGTTTTATGGCTAATCCTGGAAGAACACGTTGGGATGCTGTGAAGAGAGTGTTTAGATATTTGAAGGGTACTTTAGACTATGCTTTGTGTTACCATGGTAACTTGGTTTAATCATAGAGAACTCTCAGTATTCGAGGCTATGTGGATTCTAATTGGGCAGGGGACATTGACACAGAAGATCCACCAGTGGATATATTTTCATGATGAATGGTGGTGTAGTGAGTTGGATGAGCAAGCGGCAGGCTATAGTCGCTTTGTCTACTACAGAGGCAGAATACATGGCAGCCACACATGCCTGTAAAAAAGCAATTTGGTTAAAACATTTTTGTTCTAACATTGACTTTGATGCAGAAAAGATTACTATCTACTGTGACAGCCAGAGTGCTATATGTTTGGCAAAGAATCCTACTTTCCATGCCAAAATAAAACATATAGATGTATAGTATCATTTTGTACGAGATATGGTGGAGGATGGGAAGGTCTCTTTGGAGAAAGTGGATACTCTAGAGAATGTTGCAGATGCATTGACAAAGCCTATGAACACAAACAAGTTCAGTTGGTGTGCCAGTTTGATGGGCCTCTTGGCCCATGAATCTCAGTAATTCTATGTTGCTCTGGAGGTGTCAGTAAGATCTTCGTCAAGTGGGAGCTTGTTGGAATCTGTGCCTCAATTCTTACTGACAAGAAAATCCTTGAAGGCAAAGTCGGTGTGACATCACAGATGTTTGGCCGACTAACTGTTTTGAAGTTCTAAAAGGTTCATATCGGTGTGACAGGGTTGATGTCTTTCCGACAAGACTATCGCTGTGACTTGCAACATTTGACATGACCTTTTGTCGAATGGAGAACACTAGGCGATAGTTTGATCTCATCGGGCTAGCTCACGGGTGTCGGGGAGAAGTCCCAGCGAATGGTGTAAGTCTCACCAACAATGGCTACTCTTGGGTGTCAAGGTGAATGTCGAAGTAACTCACGGGTCGTGGGGAGATGTCTCAGCAATGAAGCTAAGTCTTGCCGACAGATAGTTTCCTCGTGGTGACTTCATGGTAACAAAAAGACTTCGCTGGGAAGTCTTAGCGAAAGTCATAAGTCACGCTGACGGGAGAGGTCACATAGTCTTCACGGTGACAAAAGATTTCGCTGGGATGTTTTAGCAAAAGTCATAAGTCACGCCAATAGAAGTCTTCGGGTTATCTTTGGGCGCTCGGAGAAACGTCTTGGCGAAGGGCTTAAGTCTTGCCAGCTCGGTGAGACTTAGGTAGCTCGAAGAAAGGTCATGTCGATAGACATGAGTCTTGGTGACAGTGTGACTTTCGGTGGAAGTCCTGTTTCGGTATAACGTCTCACTGAAGTCGTGGGTCTTTCCGATAGGTGAAAGGCTTCGAAGTAGCACAAGGTTGTCGGCAGAAGGTCTTGGCGAATACATAGTGTCTTTCCGATGGAATGTCTAATCACTGTGACTTATACATTCGATATGTGTCTCGCCGATAAGGGAACCTTTGCTGATAGGATCAAATTGGACATCGATGGTTTCGTTATGACATGTAACAGTCTTTATAGCATCTTGCCGACTCATGGAAGCTATAGCGATATCGATAGAGGAACTTTGTAGCATCGGGGAGACACTGTGAGTGTCTCACCGATATGCCAACAAAGTTGAACGCTCTTGACTGTGTGATCGCCCTATGTGGCATCCTGCTGGACCAATTAGAGGAAGCAAACTGATGTCGATTGTTTTTTGTAATAGTTGCAACGCTAGAAAAATAGCATGCAGGGAAAAATCAAGGCTCAAATGGAAACTGTCTATGGTTGGCAATGGTGGATAAGGATGCACAGAAGAAAATCAGAAAGTGAATAAGATTGAAAGTAGATCGATTCTGTTTGGGGAGGTATGAACAAAGCGTGTGAATCGAGTCGCAGGAAGAGAACAATTTCTGTAACTAGTTGAATAGTGAGAATAAGCTACTAAGAATTGAACACCAGAAAGTTGTCTTTCTGATTGTATGTAATTTTGTTACTGTAATACAAAAAGATACAGCTTGGTGTGGTGGGTTTTTTCCTGAAAGGGTTTCCCACGTAAAATCTATTGTTTGAGTTGTCTTTGTGTATTTGCTCTATTTCTGTAATTCCTTCATGTGTGTCTTAACTGGACTGTAGTTAGAAAATTAAAAGTACTATCTGCTTACTCCCTTGTGGTTTTAACGTTAGGAAAGTTGTTTCCGCACCTTTGCTTTCCTTACAAAAATATCAAAAAATGGTATTTCCCTTTTGAAATTGAAGTGTTGATTATTTTTTTGATTTGAATTTAGACAAAAGGTAAATTGAAAAGTTTTATAAAATTGTAAGAAATTTGGTTAAATTTAGCCCTAACTCGCACACAAGACACATTTTTGAAAATGCAAAGCACACCAGCAAGAATGAATACTTCTGACACAAGAGCAAAAGATGAATTTAAGTATTACAATTCACAGGCCATACCAATTGGCATGGTATTTATAGATACTCATATGGGGTGGTCTTATGATGTTGAAGTTCACACTTGGGTATGGCAAGAAAATGCTTTTTAGTGTTCCAGAATGTTATAGCAAGTGGGTTACTTTTAGCAGGAGGTTTTCCGCTAGCAATGGAGGCCTCTGAACTGGTCATGGAATGTATGAATTATTACAACCCAAATAAAAGAATCATTGAGATTGAGGGAAGAACTTATGCAGATCTCTCCCAGAAAGGAATTATATACACATTTAGGCTTCCTATATTCACCCAAATGTATAATATTTATATGAGGGCGAAAGCCAAAACTTATCAGAATGCCAAAGGGTGCAACAGAGAAATTATGAATACCCAATGGTTCCAAGAGACAATTAGACAACAAAACAAAATAATTCTAAGGTCTATGTTCAACCAAGATATTCAAGATGTTATAACCATGCTAAGTAGGGTAGCTGGGTTGCGAGATGCCAGTAAAGTTGAACCTTGGATGTTTGTGATAATATCCAGACTAATGGAGAATCTTGTGCAAATGCATTGGGGAAAGTTTATTAGTGACATATTGTATGAACAGATAATTGAACTTCCCAAAACCAGATGTTTCTATATGTCTTCATATGTGATCTATCTATGTGCCATGAGGGCAAGTAAACAAGGGTTGAAGAAAATTTGTACTCTGGGTAGAGAAGTAGGAAATTTTTTAATATATACTCATTTGCCCCAAATCACTATCCACAAATACAAAGAGCATTACATAGGAGTTAATGATGTGATCTCTATGAAGTTGGTTAGAACGATGGAAGGTGAAAAAGCCAAAAGACTGTCATTGAGACACAAAGTGTTATCAAACCGATGGGAGGCTGGTATATTCAGTTCCCTAACCTACATTAGGGTTGAAGGGTTTGATGAACATCCATTCATGCTACCCAGGTATCCTACAGAAAAAATTGTGTTATTAGAATTAGCGAGACAATTAAAAATGTGTCAAGCTCTTTATAGCAAGGCTCGTAAGAAGGCTTCTTTCAAATTTCCTATTGTGATAGGGAATTATAAATGCAGCGTTATCAAGGCAACTGACTTGTGTGAAGAAGAATTGAAAACATATAATTTTGAACATTTTCCACTTCAAAGAATGTATTATGATATTGAAGGGAATATTTCCAAGAACATAGCCAGTTACCATGCCCATGTACAACACCTAGAATATTATTGGCTTAATTGTAAAGATGAGCACATAGTAAGGAAAATAAAATATGAAAGATTGTCCTTAAGATATGCTTGAATTCTTATGCTTCATAACATTCTAGAAGATGATGGAGAAGTGTTGAACAAATCTTATAATGAAGATAGAGTGTATGATGAACCTATCCTAGACTCGGATTATGAGGGTGAAGAAATGACATCAATTGATGAGTTCTCTACATTGGTTTTGTTACATAATCAACACTGGATAAATGATTTTTGTAAAGCTTTAAAAGAGAGAGAGAAATTGAACCCACGTTGTCAGAAGATAAAAGAAGAAAACAAGCAAATGAAACTGCATTTGAGAGTGGGGAACCTACCAAGAAGGAAAGGAAAACTAGTAAAGATAAATAAAAAATAAGACCTAAAGGTGCATCTTCCTCTACAACAAATCCAAAGACCAAACCTGCCATTGATGAAGAGGTAGAAGTAACATAAAATGTTGGTGAACAGATAAGGTATGCTTCTTAGTGAGCTACAACATTTTTTACTTCTCATTCCTCTATTAATATGGCTAATGTGAAACAAGCACTAGGAGGAACTCCTATAGTTTTGGAGGAAATTTTTGAGGTAGATGAAGCCAAAATTAAAGAACAGATGGATAGATGGGGTGCCATGTGGGAAAAGCTAAAAGAAAAGAAGTTTAAAGATAAACCCATGGTAAAACCAATGGTAGAAGAAATTCCAGATATAGGTTCTACTCCTATGAATACTGAAGAAGAAGAATTTATACAAGGAACACTCACTTCAGAAGCGGGGAACCCTGATATTCTTGAGATGGAAGTAGGGGAGACTGTAGGGCAAGATCCTATTGATGAAATGGTTATTGAAGATAATTTTGATTCCCAACCTTCACTTGGGAATAATCCAAATGATAATGAACAACCACAGGTCTTTGAAGAATCAGAGAAAGAACAGGTTGAAGTTGAAGCTGAGAAAGAAGAAGCTACACAAGTTTCAGGTGACAGAGATGGAAACGAAGAAAATCCTGGTGTAGCAGAATACAAAGAAGGTAAATTACAAGAAGGTGATGTTGAACATCTGGATAGACAAGAAAATATAAGTCTTCAAACAGAGGAGATAGTGCCAAATCCCATAAACCCCAAATCTATGCCAAAAATTGTTAAAGAAATTCCTATTTTAGAAGTAACAAATAAAATTGAAGAAATAAGAGAAGAGGTTCTTGAATCAAGTGGAAACCAAGAACAAAGTAATGTTGCAGAGGTAAAGCGTGATGAGGATGCACCTAATTGGTTGATCAAGGAATTGGCTTCTCCAATGGAAGTAGAAATACTACCTTTGGATCTTAATAGTTTTATACATGAAGTAGATACTCCTAAACCTAGGCGGAGAGCTAAAGTAAAGCATGTCATACAAAAACATGAAGATGGAGACAAAACCGTCCATATTACTACTCTAGTAGCTGACAAAAATAGACATGAGATAACACCTAAGGAGTACAAGATAACGAGTCACTCAAATCAATATGAGAGGAGGGTTATTCATTGTGTATTCTCACAATGAATAAAGAGGTTATGGCTAAGATAACAAGATAAAGGGATTTTGTCTACATGATTTTTTTTATAGTTCTTACTCCCACATCTTGTATTGATGACCTTGATATTAGATTTAGGGGGTGGATGAGTGGTTACTAATGGGAAGTCACTCAAATCAATATGAGAGGAGGATTATTTATATTTGAGAAGATTGAAAATTTCCATGTTTAGAAAATGATAGGATTTTTTTCGTGCTTCCAACATCTTGCATGATTCTTCTATTTATGATACTTCTAAAAGTGAACTAATTTCCTCTATATCCATTACCTCAATATAGCCTAAATGTCACTTAATTGTGACTCACATTCAACTTTAACTTCATTAAGTTTAGGTGTGTGTGTTCTTGGTTCTTTAAGAGGTGTATCAACAACCACTTGTTGAGGATTATTCATTGTGCATTCATCAATATTGTTGTTGTTACTCTCATGGGTTAATTAATAGTTTGTTATCAACATCGCTTCTTTAACTCTTGCTACAAAATCTTAACATATCGTGTAGGAAAAAAAAGTGATTTTTATTGTGTATTCTACACCATCTTGGGAGTTAGAGGATGGATGAATCAACATAATCACTTAGATTAGATAAGTTGGTAGCCATATTCTATCGGAAGGTCCCGATAGGTAATACGATAAAGAGGTCTATTAAAGGTGGATAATTAATTGAAACCACTAACCTATATTTTTGGAGGTCAACAACATGAACAAATAAAATTAATAGATTATGAAGTACATATCAACCTAAAATAAAATTAATTAAAAAGTAAAATACTTACAAACTATCTAGAACCTTTAAGTCATTAAACATCATTCAATTACAAAATACAATTTTCTATTTTAAAATTAAAAATAGTTTGTATTACCTAAGTGAAACTTTGATGACCACTTCCAATGGCAGGTGTTGTCGTCGAAGGTCCAAGATTAACCTATTCAACATCCAAAATGAGATATAAGAATATCATTCATATAATGTTTAGCTATTCACATGTAATATTTATAATTCTTTACTAGTTACATATCTTTGCAATAGTAGACATCATGTAATAGGGAGGTGGAGGACCACTAAAAATATAGTGAACACTATGACCTTGAATTTTCATTATAATCATTCAACTAATTTAGTTAGTCTTGCATTTAAAAAATAAAATTTAATAAATTAAATTAAATGAACTTTATAACATATACCTGACTATCAAGGCTGAATGTGTCATTCAAGAGGGCATTTGTCATCACCATCTCATCAACTGCAAATGTGCCCTGGGCACCTGCATCCTAACTATCCTCAGGATCATAAACAAAAAGTGACCCACAAGCCTGGAATAAATGAGGTGGAACTCTACTTGAAGACTCACCTACCTCACCCTCTGCTAGAGGATTGGTATGCTATATGAGGCCTTGGGTGAGAGAACTAATTGACTACAATTTATCCACCTCATCACTCTCCTTCACAATGAAAGGGATAGTCACATTCTCATACAATGGTCTAGTGAGTGGTCTCGCTAGCCACTGTGCATCAATAAATGCCCCTGCTCTTCCCGTGTGGAGCCCCCACCCCTCCCCTTTGGGATTTTATTGAGGACAAACTCATGTAGTAGATTTTCCTCAAAAAATATTGTGCAACCTCATTGTTGTTGCATGGAGGATGGTCAAAAACCATCCACCACCTTTTCCAAAAAATGTTCTTTATCTCTTGGTGGTTGCACCAATGGATAGGGAACCTATTGATTATAGGATGTAAAGGTTGATTCATTTTAGGGTTCATGAATAGTGCACACAAGTCATATTTTGTAATTTTTTCATCTTTAACTTGTTTATATGATAATTTGTCTGCATAAAATTGTCTAAACTCTTATCTCTTCTCCGACCAACTAGTTATTTTCTTGATAATTAAATCTACATGAGATATTATGGATTCAAGTGATTAAGCAAGTGTGGTTCTATGCGAGGATGTTCTTGCAAGATCTCTCAACCTTGCAATGAACTCCTCAATTTGTTTTTTGTTATTTTCAATTTTCCCCATTAAGTTTTCTTGAGTTCCTAGTGCATGATGAGGAATTTTTGGAGGTGTTTGTTGAGGTTGTCCTTTAGGAGGGATTTCAACATGAGGTGAATTGGGATTTTGAGGAGGATTTGGAGGTGAATTAACATTTCCTAAAAATTAAATAAATTTACGTCAAAAAGCATACTAAATCTACCCATTTAATACCAAATTCACACAAAAAATAGAAATTAATTATTCCTTCAACCTCCCCAACATCGTGGAAACATTTTTAGAAAGATTTAGCAAAGAAATCAAGTGGTTTTGAGCTTCCTAGAATGCAAGCACATTATGCAAGGTTTGCAAGCCCCGAAGGAGGTTTTTAGTAGATGATAGGAAATAATGAAATGAGGTTTTTCTTTTTTTGTTTAAATATTCCAAAACATGAGCACGTTATAAAACTCACATTATTGGATTGTAGTGATCAAGCCCGAGGATCAGTCACTCCAAGACATAACGTGAGCGCGTTATAATACACTTGCGTTATAGCTTTTTCAAAATTTTAAAGTGGGGTGGCCAGTTTTTGGCCCCCATCTTTTTACACCTACCCAACTATATAATATTTGAAATATTATCATGGTCAAATAGAGGTTTTTATGTTGTCTAATAGAACTAACTAAGCTTGATATAAAGGTGTTAGATATTATGAAAATAATTTATCTACCTATTCAATTTACTCATAATGATCCCAATCAAATGCAATACAACTCTAGAAAATAAGCTCACTTCCACATACAAATAGTCCATGCACATGATTCTAAGTTTTGAAATGAATGTGTTATTGATGGATTGATGATTGTATCATAGTCCAATCTCTAATCCACAATCCTATCATAAAACTACTAAAATAAAATCTATACTATTTAGGCCTATGTCAATCCTCATGCAAATATATGGTTACAACATAAAATGATAGATTTAACATTAGTGAATGTATCATCATTTTATATGTTTGATTATTATGTAATTAAATATCTCTACACGCACACACACACACACACCTTCTCCATCATTCTTCCCTTTTCTATGTGCAACTATAAATAACTTAGAAAATTAGGTATACCCATCCTCACAGGCATCTTTCTCAACCAAAATAACATAATAATTCTTGAAATGACTAGTTTAACTATCTAGAACCATTATACATAGTCACTTTAATGCAAGAAGATATTAAATTGCTAAAAAAAACTATACAAACTTTGATGAGTGTGATTTGTCCTAACTGATGTAAAATATGTAATCTCTAAGAATATTTTTTCTTTTTTTACTCTTAGGGATAGGTATATATGTGATGTGAAGAGATGAAAATTTGAATCAAATTTCATTACTTTGATTGTACTTCATTCTACAACTATAACATGTAGTTTTCTACAAAATAAACTATAAATACAATAGTTCCAACATGGAAATAATATTTATACCTTTCAAAATTGTTGATATAACTAATGAGAACTATTACTATATTTAATATGTTTATAAAAATATTTTTTTATTGAAATTTAATATAGAATTAGAAACACATTGGCCTATTTACTAATTAGCTCACACTTGGAAACTTTATGTCCACTCTTAAATGTGTATTTCACTATCTTATCTCTATTTATCTCAACAATTTCCTATATGATTGACTTGCAACCTTGAAGGTGAGGCAATCAGTCTTGGATCTGAATTATTTGGGGGGTTTGGAATGTATTTTTGATGAAAATGCAATGATGTAGCTAAAAGACAAATTTTGAGACCGGATCTGGAAAGGATAGAGTATTGTGCTCCTGTGGTTCAAAATTGAGCCTGATTTTGGATGACTAAGTCTCCTAGGGTGACTATGTCCTAGTTAAACAATTTGAAATCTATTTTTACAATCCTCTAGAGTCTTCTCATGGCCTTCTTTCCTTGGGTATCACACTGTTGGATCTTCATCGAATGTTGTGATAACTAAGTTTTTGTATGTTGCCAAGGTGTTAGGTTTGAATGTAATAATGAATAATTGACCTTAAAAATTCTCCCAATCTTCTTTAGATCTAAAACCTACACATTCAAAGAGAGAGGAAGGGTTGTGCCATATAGGGGCTTACCTTGGTCAAACCCTATGTTGGTGTTTCTTCCTCCACAATGGCAAAGTCAAAGAAAGAGAGCTTATCCTTCTAAGGGATAGAGGCTAAATGATAAATGAATGATTAATCAATAATAGAATATAACTCACCACTCAAAAATGGCTTCCTTGAAGGACTGAAGTCATGCACATATCCTCAAGGATTGATTTTTATTGGCTTGATTTTCTTGAAGACCTACAAGGGTTAGATCTCACAAACACAATGATAACAAAAACATGAACAAACTCACATACAACTTGACATGATGCTTTGGTGTTGCAATAATCTTGTTGTTGAATTCTCTTGACTTGATTTTGATTTCTTGATAGTGCTCTTGATTTCCAATATTTTTCAATGATTTCAAATGATGAAATGACTAGGTATTTATAGGCATTTAATCTAATTTCCCAAAAAATAAATCTTGATAGCCGACATTTGACATTTGAAACTCAAATAATAAAATTCCACCTTTGACAAATTAAATTTTGGAGGAATAGGGGGACTAAGTCACCTAAGGTGACTTAGTCCTAGCCCTATTTTGTAGGATCTATGGTGTCGGGGGAAAAATATTAAATGTTTACATTGGTTTTCTATATGGGTTTTATTGATAATTGTCCAAATAAGCTATAGAATGCATAATTTAAGAAACTGGGTGTACAATTAGGTCCAATTACTTAGGGGGAGAAAAAAATAGTGTGAAATTATCAAGGGTGACAATTTATGATGCTACAATACAATCTTTAGATTCATCACAAAGGAAAATATCTAACAAATACCTAGATGAAATTAGTAGTTGGACTCTACCACACATCACAATATTTTATGGTGTAGAAATTAGAATGAATATAATAAAATGATTTATGATAAATAGAAAAATCTACAAATTATTTATAGCTACACACCTTAAGAGGTACATTACAAAAGGGTTTATAAGATTTACATTTTTATTGTCTAATAATGCAATTTGAATGTGCTTACCTCACAAAATTGATTGCGCAATTTGATTGGATACATTATAGTAATGTTTGGGATGAGATTTGTGTTATCAAATACCATGTATAAATTTTAAAAAATATTTTACATCAAGTGATATTTTGGTACTACCATGCCAAACTTGTTCATTTAAATTCCTTTTGGCATCGATGAGCTTCCTAACACATTATAAAAGTAAATCACAAAAAGCGTAATAAATTTTTGAAACAAGATGATCTAGTAATAGTATTAATGCTAGTGATTTTTCCAATGTTTTACAATTTCTATTTAACTTGAGTGAGGTTTACCTCAAGAACCAATAATTAGTTGACAACTTACTAATTATTATTATTGAGGTTGTTATTATTCTATGAAATGCACTTTTATATTTACCTCCACTCTTTTAGATATAATTTAATTCATTAAAATTATTATTAAAAATATTTTTATTAAGTTCAAATAGTTTTTAAATCCTAATATTTAACCTCTTTAGTAAGGATTTTTTTTTTAACATTTTAGTAATTGAGTAAAAATTTAGCACTATTTATTTAAAATTTTATGAGTGAATAATTCATTGAAAATTTTGAAAGATCGCAAATAAATAGTATGTGATGGGTTCCAAACTTTTATTTTTTCCATTATGCTCTCATCAATCTTAAGCTACCACTTAGGTTTTCATTTGTGTTTTCACATTCATTAGGCTCATTCAAAGGCAATGAACTTCAATTATATTTCATTTTATTTATGTTGAAGGTACTCCAAAGAAAGATAATTTGGGGATGTGTTAATTTTAATATGGGTGTCATCAAGTTTGTTCCCCTTATTAAAAATTGAAGGATTTTTTAGTGTGTTTTAAAAATATCAATTGGATTGGACCCACATTCCTAAAGATTTTATGTAAATTTATTTTCTCCAATTTTAAAATTGTTATTGTTGTTCGAGTTTTCATTATATGTTTCTCATTTTATTTATTTATTTATTAAAGTTTTATTAAAAAAAATCATTAAATTATATAAATTCAATTGGTGTTTAAACATTCATGTAATCAAATTTGATTTAGATTTAGATTTGAAAAATAACCTTGGTCTTGTGAGTACTTGTTAGAAATCTGAAATAGATTGAATAACCCAATGAGCTTTTTAAGAGAAAATCAAAGTTACATAAACTAGAAAAACATAAATGATGTAAAATAAAATTTTGAGAGATTATGAAGTGTCACAATGACAAAATTGCATTAAGATCTTCCAAGATGAAAAATACAAGCTAGTTAGTGAGTTTATATAGAACTAAGGAGATGATGGAGGTGACAAAACAACCAATGAGAATTGACCACCAATAACCACTAACATTAAATAAGGTGACGACAAATTAAATACTTCACCCTTAAAAGGTGGAGGAAAATTCATCACTTTATCTCCTAGTTATTAAATGATTAAATCACTTTATTATCTTAAGCAAGCTTAATAAATGTGTAAGAAAAACCTATAACTAAGGGAAAATTAAGTATCCCACTAGGAAAATAAAAACCTACACTAACACCTCCCCTTAAGCACAACTTAGAAGGATGTAAAAGATGATGGATCCTAGAAAATGAGGACATGTTAGGTACCCATGTACATATAAAATTCCCCCAAAGAAGAAGAAGCCCCCCACAAATAAAGAGAGAAAACCTCACCAAAATAGAGAGAAGAAAATATGAGAAGGACTAAGTAGCCCCCAAAGAGGACACCAACCGCACCTCAAGAAAAGATAAAAAATGAAGGGATTTTCTCTCAGTGAAGGGTTTGGTGACGATGTCTATAGTATGATTTGATGTAAAATAGCACTTGAGATCAATGCTCTCTAAATGAATCAACTCTTGAATGTAGTGCATGTGGATCTCGATGTACTTGGTCCACTGATGATGAACCAAATTACAAGAGATCTAAATAGCTCTCTAGTTGTCACACAAGATGATTGTGGGATTTTGGAAGGGAATCTCAAACTCAGTGAGAATATTTTGAAGCTAGATGGTATGATTAGTAGCATTAACCACTCCTTGATAATTAGCCTCTATAGATGAAAGGAAGATAATAGACTACTTCTTGACCAAAAAACTAGACTAGAACCAAGGGAGAAGCAATACCCTAAAGTAGACTTGTGATCCTGATAATATCCCACCTAATTGAATTTTTTTTGTCCCACCAAGTAAAAATCCATGCATGCTGCATAGTGAAACCCATAATTGTGAGTACCCTTAATGTAGTGAATAATCTAGTTAGCTACTTTCCATTGCAACTCATGTGGCTCCTGCATGAATCAAGAGACCATGCCTACTACATATAAATGTTGGGCCTCATATGAGTCAGATAGATGATACTACCAACAAGTTGATATAAAGTGTCATCCACCAAGTGTGAAGAACACTTAGCCTCAAGTTTGACTCCTAACAAGAATGGAGTTAGTGTAGGCTTACAATAAACCATGTGAAACTCTAGAGCATATCAAATGTGTACTCAGGTGATGCAGAGCATCAAATATCAACACAATTTAAGAGGGTGCATCATACCCAATTGAATTAGGAGAATATCAAATTGAACAAGCATCTAAATTGCTTTATCTTTTCATAAAAAAAACTCTTACATTTCACCAATTTCATTATTCTACTCAACAAAATCCATCAAAATTATTTGAGCTTACAAAGCTTTCAATGAGCCAAAACACCATATCAACAACTAAGGTTTTTATTAGACCATTCTATATCATTAGCTGACAGAAACAAGCCATTTAGACTACCATGTAACTCAATCTTATCAAAATTTCACTTTAGACCTTCCAAACACTATTTTACACCTTGATTCCACATTTTCCCAAGTACCTTAACAACATACCCTGCTTCCAAAATTCTAACCAGACACAAAAACCTCTTTAACACCCTTTCTTTGACAGATGCAACTCCAAAACAATCATCCATACCTTTGTTTTTACAGTATTGTAGCCAAACCCTATTTAGCTCTTAGGGCTAACCTTGCTCAAAATCAACAAAAACAATGAAATTATCTTCAAAAGCTTCTTCCAAACATTTGAAACCTTTCACAACATCATTAACACAAAATTAGATCAATCTCTAACATTCTATTTACTGTTTTCATCAAATTCTCTATTTTGCAACCAAATCATCTTATGCCTAGTATATTATCAAACCCTTGTATCGGGTGGCATCACTTCAAATTCAAAGAATGTCCACAAACTTCACACAGATTTAGAGACCCATTTCCACTATCTTTAACATGCCGCAAGTCCAAACTTTAATGTTTAGAAACAATCATCAATAAAACTGACTATATGTTGCCAATGAGCCCCCATTAGGCCTATTTAACAAAGGAAGTGCTCTCATATCACCACCAAAACATCATATGACATTAAAAATTCTTAAATTGAGTCTTAGAACTTAAGATTCCACAATCTTTATGCACTGACAAGCCCTATAAATCATTGAACAATTAAACCCTTGCTTCAAGCATAATACAAGCACAATAACTGAGGGTTTACTAGATCGGTGAATTCCAAACCTTCCCATGCTCTTCCATGGCATGAATCATGTTTATTTTTGTTTGAATGTGCTCTAGAAAAATTTACCATACCTCTGAAATCGATATATCTTCAAGATCATGACTGTAGCAACATCAAATGAATGGATAAAACCTTTAAATTTCCTGTAGCAACAACTCCACCAGTGCATTCTTGACTTCCCTGCACAAAAATATATTTCAAACAACCGAACAACATCCTAAAAAATCCATCCCACCAATATCTAGCCCTACAATTGGTGGGGTGGTGAGTTTTACACTAAAAGACTCTCAAAACCCTTAACCGGGTTTACAAACTGAACTTTTGAAAATGCACTCAAAATGGATTCCTAACCCCTCAAACCTCTCTCAAATGGATTCAAATGAGTGTTAAAACCCTGTACTATCAAAAACATCGAATTTATAAGACAAGACTTATGTACAAGCCTTTGAAATGGTGGACAATAAGTAGAAAACATAGAAATTAATGAAAACAAGAACTTTATTCAATATAACTCTTCAAGAATACATCCAATACTCCTTTGCTCACCTTTTATAAAGATGTTTGCATCAATTAACTATCCCTATAATTTCCTCCTTTGACCCATCTCTTCATTTCCCCTCAAAGACTCTTTAACTTCCTTGTGTCTCTTTATTGCATTTTTTTTTGCAATTTCTTGCTATTTTGCATTTTTGACAACTTAGCAACATTTTTGCATTTTTTTTCATCTTTTACAACAAATGGAAACTTAGACTCTTTTATCCTCCTAGAACCTATTTGTGACCTTTTTCAAGATTTTACATTGAAAATTACAAAGTTGAGCAAGGTGCTCCTGCACCATCAGGCTATGCAAGAGAAATACCTGTAGAAGACTAAGAGATCTCAATCCCCCAAAAGTAGTCTAATAAGTTCAAGTTTGACATCAAAAACTAATTATGGAGGGTGGTTTTCACTACTCAAATAGTGGATGAGTGACTTCCTATGATCAACAAGTCATCAACATAGAGAACTAGGAAGGTATGAGTATCATCTTGCTACAAAATGTAGATGTTAGAATCAAAATGGCATTGAGTGAACTCGACTTTCAAAAGAAAGGAGTCCATCTTGGCATACCAAGCTTGAGGGGCCTGTTTGAGGCCAAAGAGAGACTTTTGAAGTCAACACACAAGTGAAGGCTATTGAATGAACCCCTATAGTTGATCCATGTATATTTTCTCTTGAATATCACCATGAAGAAAAGCACTTTTCACATCCATATGCTAAAATTTCCATCTATGTGTTGCAACGATAGAAAGGAAAATACGAATGGAATTCATTCTAGTGATTGGTGGAAAAGTCTCAGATTAGTCAATCCTTGGAAATTAAGAGAATCCTTTTTCAATTAAATGAGACTTATGCTTGTAAATTGACCCATCTGCTATAAAATTTGTTTGACAGAACCACTTGCATCAAACAAGATACCCCCTTAGGAAGTGGGACAAGATGTCAAGTGGCATTCCTCTTCAAGTAATTGAACTCTTCCTGCATCATTGCATCCCACTCAAGGACACCAAAAGCTTCTCAATTTTTTTGTGGATTGGAAGTTGTGGCAAGGAAGACATGTGGAGAATCTTGAAACTATGATCTTGTTTTTCTATGATTTGAAGGATCCCCTGCCCAATCTCTTGTTGACTTCATTTTCTATTAAGCCTAAAGAGGCCTTAAGTCTAGAGAAAGAGGAGAGACAACATGATAACTATCATCCTCAAAAGGTGAATCATTTGAACCCTCGTCAACACTATCATCATCTAAAGTGGAGAAAGAATAATCCTCATCATGATTAGAAGGGTTATGATCCTCTAAAGAACTATCATCATGATGCAAGGACTCCAAACTGATGGCGGTGGGAGAAGTATCAGTAGAAGAATTGGAAGGACTTCCCTTTCAAAAGAACACTCATCTCGATGAAAATTCATGTTTTTTAGGATGGAGAAGCCTATAGCCTTTGGCATCATCTAGGTAACCAAAAAATATGCAAGGCTTGCTCCGTGGATCCATATAATTGCATTTCTATATTGGAATGTGGGCTCATGAACTAGAGGAAAACACTCGAAAGTGCTTATTTGAGGGTTTCAAACCGTGCCAAGCTTGAAAAGGAGTGGCCCCCTTCACATCTTTATGAGAAACTTGGTTTTGGATATAACACACATAGTTAATGGATTTTTCCTAGAAAGGTGTTGCCAAAGGCTTAAAGTGAATCATACAATTAGCCATCTCTTTCAAGGACTGTAGGGAACTATATGCTACAAATCAATGCTCTCTGAAGCACAATACTGCACAAACCTATGGTTGACATATTCACCCTCATTATTTGTATGCAAAACTTTAATAGATTTCCTAGATTGTTTCTCTACAAAATACTTATACTCCAAGAATGAATCAAAGAAATAAAACTTCTATTTTAGAAATTACACAATGGTGTACCTAGAGAAATCATCAACGAATGTTAAAACATATCAAGCTCTACTAAAATATGATTATGAAAATGGCCCTACCAAATCATTGTGTACCAACTCTAAAAGATGTGCAACTCTCCAATCTTTGAATTTGTTAAAATTATCTTCAATATGCTTGCCAAGAATGCATCCTTGACAAACACCATCAGAAAAGTGAACTATAGGCAATCCTGTAGCCATGTCCTATTGACTAAGTTGCTGCAAGTAACGGTAGTTCAAGTGGCCAAACTGTTGATTCCAAACATTACTCACACATCTAAATGAGTGAGTAGAAAAAATAAAGGTGGATCAAGAAAAAAGTGATGGAAAAAATAAATCCAAGAAGGATGATCTTCTCTCCCAACTGCAACTATAGAATCATTGTGTAACTCATGAATCGCCATTGAATCATGAGTAAACTCAACTTGCTTTCTTGTACCTATGTTGTTGCAAGTATGAAGGTGTTGTCATTGATTTCAACAATCCTATGTTGTCATTGATGATAGTAGTTCAATGGTTGAGAAGAGATTGTTGCTTTGATTAGCTTCTATTTATGGTTTAGATGTCGAGGATACTGAGAAATTTGATAAAATAAGGAAACAAGCTGTTGAAGAGCTGTTTTGGTTTTGATTTGCATTTCTTCTGAGTTGAAGATCTGATTTTATGGTTTGGATATGTTGGATAGAGATGTTTAGAGTTTCTATATCCATAACTTTGGCTTCTAGATTGTTGGTCAAAGGAAGTTATGTTCACCAATGTGTGAACTAGTTTTGCAGTGTTGTGTAGAGAGGTGTGTGAGAGAAATGTATGTTCACCGCATTTCTCCATAGTTGTTTTTCATGACTTGTGGTTTTGAAGGTGAGTTGATGATGTTGTTCTCTTTTTTGTGTTAAGAGGATTTGTGGTTAGGTGTACAAAAGGTCTTCTGAGTTATAGAGTATTGTAGTGTCTAGCAGTGTTTTTTGGATAAACAGTATGTTTATAATCTTCAAGTGAGATTTGTTGCGAAGGAGATTGTTGGTTTCCAAGATGTTCTTAGATCACATTTAGGTGAATTTTGTTGTCAAAAAGTTTTAGATTGATTAAAGGAAGCATGTAATTCAAAATTTAATGTGTTTTCATGGGTAACGACCAACCTGGTGTTTACACTACATTCAAAGATGTTCAACTGTTAGTGAAGACGTAGCATGGTGTGTGAGATTTAATTTGGGTCCCAATTAAGTGTTGTTTTGGTCCACTTTTGTTCCTATTCACTGTAGGAATGTTTAGTGCCAACCTAATTTGAAATTGCAAAGTGTGAAGCGTGTATTGCCAACCTTGGAGAAAGATTTCAAGGTTGAGGATGGTATAAGTATGAGTTGAGATGTTGAAGGTTGATAAGAAAGAAATGATAGATGTGTATGATGCAAGTGTTGTAAATTTTTGAAGAGTAGAGTGCGGGTTTGAGTAGAGTAGTGTGAACTTTAAAATGTTGGACTTCTAAATGCAGTGAGCTAAAGTTGTCCACAATCATTCAAACAAGACTACGAAGGTGTTGGAGCTATTGTGGTGGATTATTTGTTGCATTGAGAATTTTTTCTATGTGTAACATTTCTTTTCTATCTTCTTTTTTCTTTATGTGGAAGTGAACCCTAACTATGAGCCTTTTTGGATAGTGTGTCCTATTTTGGAAGTGAGCCCTTGTACCATTTTTACAATTACTTATATTGTGAGCTAATCCTCATCGTGTTTTTTCCATCCTTGGATTTTCCATGTAAATTTGGTGTTCTCTTGTGTATAGTGTTGTTTCAATTTTTGTTATCTGCATTTCATGATTAATCACTATAATAGAATAAGGGTTGAATGAATGCATGTGGATCTGATTATTGTTGAGGGTTTTGATGTTTCAATTTGGTACAACTCATTAACCCCCCCTCTCAGTTGTCTTGTTCATTTAACAATTTGTATCAAAGCAAGGTTCCTTGGAGAAAAGCTTAACCACTTGAGTTAGATCTAGGATGGTGAACAAGATAGATTTCCCTAAGTTTGATGACACATATTATGCATTTTGGAAGACAAAGATGGAAGGATATCTGACATCCTTTGGATATAAGATTGAAAAGGAAATAAAGACTCAATATGTTGCACTTGCAAATGGTCTGAGCACAAGTAATGAGATCAAGGCACATGAAATAAATGGTAAAGCAAGATTTATTCTTGTGAATAGTCTTTCAAATTCTAAATTAGTAAAAGTTATGAATCTTAAGACTGCTAAAGAAGTTTGGGATAAGCTAGAAATCATTTATGAAGGAGATGACAAGGTTAAATAAGCAAAGTTGTAGAATCTGAAGGCACAATTTGAGACCCAGCGAATGTTTGAAGATGAAACAATTACAAGTTATATGTAGAGGGTTGATGAGCTAGAAAGTGCGATGAGAGATCTTGGTGCACAAGTCAAAGAACCTAGAGTGGTAAAGTAAGTTCTCATATCTCTTCCCGATTCTTATAGTGAAAAAGTATATGCTATTGAGGAAGTTGCAAATTTTAATACTTACTCTAGAGATTAATTGTTGGGTACACTAACTTCATTTGAAATGAGAAAAAATGGTTGGAGAATGGTACAAAAGTGGAAGTTACTTTCAAAGATGAAAAATCAGAAAAGGTTGAAGATTTAGGTGGAGAAGATCTTGATGATGTGGAAGCTACATTTTTAAGAAGGATGGAAAAGGGCACTGGTAAGTACAAAGGTAAACTACCTTTCAATTTTTTTAGCTGTGGAAATGTAGGTCACTATGCTTCAAGATATCCAAATAGAGTTGTGAACAATAAAAGTAAGGAGAATAAATGAAAGATGATTAAGAGAAGTTATTATATTAGAGAAGATGCTATTATTTCTAATTATGAATTTGATTATGGAGATGATGATGAATTCTTTTTCTTGGCTATAAAAGATGTATCTACTTCTGCTAACTATGAAAGTTGTGTGAAGGAAAGTGTTCCAGAAAAGAAGGATAAGATTGAAGGTACTTTGGTATCTGCTTTTCATGCTAGACAGATAAGAACTATTGGGTTGTTGACAGTGGCTACTCTAATCACATGACCAAAGACAAAATTAAGTTTTTTAAACTTGAAAAATATGATGAAGAATTAGTTAAATTTGAAGATGATTCAGGAGCTAAGATTTATGGAATAGGTTCAATTAGTTTTGATGGAAAACATAATATTGAAGATGTTTACTATGTTAAAGGCTTAAGACATACTCTTTTGAGTGTTGAAAAAATGTGTAGCAAAGGATATAATCTTGTGTTTAAGGATGAAAGTTGCGAAATTAGAAAAGGATCTAGAACTATGATTGCTATTGGTAAGAGGACAAATGGAAATATCTATCAACTCAAGGGTGTTGATGGTCATTGCTTTATTACTTAGATTAATGATAGTTGGTTATGGAAATGAAGGATGTGTCACATGAATTTTGACAATATGGTTAGAATCAGTTTAGTTCAAGCAGTAGGATACCTACCAAGAATCACAAAGCCTATCAATTCCATTTGCAAAGATTGTCAATTCGAAAAACAAACAAGGAGTAGTTTCAAAGGAAAAGAGAAATCTACTATCAGAGTACTGAAATGAATAAATTTAGATCTTTGTGGTCCTACAAAGGTGAGAAGTCTTCAAGGTGAAAGGTATTTCATGCTTTTGATTGATGATTATTCTAGAATGACATGGGTTACTTTTCTTAGAGAAAAATATAAATCTCTATATAAATTTAAAGCATTTAAAGCTATGGTTGAGAATGAGATGGATTTGAATATCAAATTTTTGAGGTCTAAGAGAGGTGGAGAATTCACCTCCAATGAGTTTAACATGTTTTGTGAAGATCATGGAATAAAGAGGAACTTGTCTACCCCTAGAACTCCTCAACATAATGGAGTTGTTGAAAGGAAAAACAAAACTATTCAAGAAGCTGCAAAGACTGATGAAAGGAGCTAAACTAATGGAAGTGTACTAGAGAGAAGAAATTCATATTGATGTTTACATACTCAAAAAATTTCAAGCCAAAACTAACAACACAAAGAATCCCTATGACTTGTCGTATGGAAGGATTCCTACTGTCAAATACTTTAGAGTATTTGGAAGAAAATGCTATATCAGAAGAGATGAAGAGAACTTGGAAAAATTTGATGCAAGGTCTAATGAAGGTATCTTCCTTGGATATTCTACTAAAAGCAAATCTTACAAATGTTACAACAAAAGTCTAAGAAAAATTGTTGAGAGTACAAATGTCAAGGTTGATGAAGATTTGTAGAATTCAATTGTTATAGATGGATATGTGTAATGCCCACATTCTACACACTAAACATCCTAATAAAATTGTAACAATACTAATTTTGCAATAATTTTTTTTTTAATCGAAAGTCAATAGCAACATATCTCACTACTTACAGTTATATTAATATAATATAATACCAAAATCCATGATCAAAGATATTGCTAGGTAAAAGTAAGGATATAAATGAGTTTCTTGTCTTACTAATAACGTCTACTTATCATGCTTAAAAGACAATAATAACATAATTCACTACTTACAGTTATAGTCATTGATCACACTAGTTAGAAGCAAAGGTAGAAATGATTCACTATTTTTAGCAATAGAGACCACTGACTTTAGGTCAGCTTAATGTACCTCTTACATTCCACCATGTAAAAATTTCTCCACTCCCAATACCTATACCTACAGGGTCTACATGATTTGGCACACACATAAGATCAAGGTAGTTAGCACATGATCACCAAGACAAGCTATATAAATCAAATGGTAGTTTACAATATAAGGAGAAAATGACAAGTCACAAACAAGACTTATAAGAACACTCCTAGGGGCCCAACCTAATGCCTCGGGGGCTCATCATTTGATGGCCTTTCCTACGTATATATTTCGTAGAGGCATCATAGTTCAACAACTTGAGTTGCTCCAACTCATTTGACTCATTGACACAAGGTATATCCACAAGGTTCAACAAATGATTCAATCTCATTCTTGCTCATAACACAATTTTGATGATATACGCTAAAATATAAATTTCACACTATAAAAGTGGGTATGCAACCCTTTCTAGGGTCGATTACCCAAAACAGTTTTCTTAGTCGACTACCACCCACTTAGGTGAAGCTAAGTAACAAAACCCTAGCTATGGATATCATAGTGAAACATGGAGTAGAGACCTAGGTACTCATACCGATAACTAAACTCTTAGTTTACAACTATTCTTTTGCATCATCCAAAACATAACTAGGTTATGTGGTTGTAACACATAACACAAAGTTCCATACACAAGCATACTTGGTTAACTATAACATCATAAATTAAACCACACATTACTAGGGTTTCACCATAATTTTGACCCATCACCTCCATAACCTTCCTACACCATTTTTATACTAGAAGAGCACAATGAAAATAGGTACTACCTAACCATATTATGCAAGGTTAAATATGTCTCAATAATAATACATTCTACCAGGTATGAATTGTGAACTAGATTATATATAAACATTTTAATCCTATGATATCATTTAATTATCACAAGAGGGTTATTCTAAGATCTCTATTATATTGTATTAAATGCATGAAAGTAGCTCTAAAAAACTAGGTGAGTGATGTAGGAGCATCTAGGGGTACGAAGCAATCCTGCACAACCAAAAATATTTAAAGTTTTATGCTTGTGTTTTATTTTGATTTTTGGCTGCAAGTGTAAATTGTTGAAATTTTCAACTCTTCCAGCATAGCAAAATTTGGTGATGGATTGTGGGAAAATCAATTAATTAATTGATTCACTTTTTATTGTTTTAAAATATTTGAGAAGTGTTAATTTTCTAAAAGGGAAAACTTCCATGTCCAAGCATGTGAGTGGAATATTATTGAAGATTGTAACTCCATTCAAAAAAAATGAAAATTGGATCTTGTTGGAGGACTGGAATGATGGGTATTGATGGAATGGAGAGAGTGGATGTAAGGCGGGAAGAAAAAATTGAATTGTACATTGAATGCACATGCTAAGAAAAGGAAATCCATTCCAAGAAGAAGGAGCATTCTGGAGGTTTGATTGGCATATTATTATTTTTGGGAAAAAGAGTAAAGATTGTCTAGATTGTAATTATGAGACCCAGTCTCAATAAAACGGTCATAACTTTCTCATATGACAACAAAATTAAGAATTCAAAATGATCTGGAAAGCTGGAAACGAGGCACACCAATCTAGAATTTTTTTGAAGAAATTCTGACGAATGATAGAGCATTGATAGGCAGAAAGAGATGGGTTTTCCTGGTGGTTTTAGAGGAGGTTGTTTTGAGAAACCAATAGTGGTTTCTTCTCACACAATTTCTATATATCGATGCTTGCAATTTGGTGAAGGGGAGGATTTGGAGAGTTGGTGGTTGCATATCCAGATGTTGTTGGAATGATGTTGGAATGTTGAGTTGCATATTTTTGTATGTGTGATGCCCATGTTGTATGGGAGCATATGAGCTCCATGATTATGTAATTCATTTTCAGATTTGAACTTAATATATGTTGCAGATTTCTCTTCCATTTCTATGTGTTTAAGTTAATTTTCAGCCTTCTGGCATAGAGTTGTATGTATTTTTATGATTATATTTGAAAGGGAGAGTCTCCCTTTTCATCAATGGTATCAGAGCATGAGTTCTTGAGTGTGTAGGCAGAAGCGTCAATTGGAGGCAGTTTGCACCAGGACCTAGGGGTGGAGTTTGTGTGGTGTGTAGACCGATCGCTGAATGTGAGTTAGTCTATACTTGAGAGGTTGAAGTTTGAGAATGTGTGGCAAGTAAGGTTGTAGTAGCAACAAAAGAGTTTAGAAAAATGGAGGACATTGAAGAAAGGGAAAACCAAATTGTAGGGATCCAGTGTTCAATGAGGAATATGATGAAGATCAAGAGTTTCTTGAGGAAGAGATTGCAAAGATAGAGAATTTTTTCAATGCAACAACAAAGATAGTAGCATTTAGCAATGAAGAAGATGTTGTGATAGAAAAATTCATCAAGATAAAATATGATTTTTATGAGTTTTATAATGTTGAATTTGTAAAGGATTTGCATTGTGAGATGAGAAAAGATTTAGAAAAGAAAAATTATTGTGAGGATCCAGATTGTTATATAGATGTATACTTGCAGGTAGAAGCTATGGAGGAAGCTTCAGGAGAGATTTGGTGGAAGTGGTCAGTTTGTGGTGGGTCAAAACCCATGAAAGAGGATATGAGTAGAGAGATTATTTTGAGGAGGATGGTACATGGTGGATACAAGTCCACGAGAGGAGAGAAGAATGGTAAGCAGAGTTTTTGGAGGAGAGTGAAGCTAGTACCAACAAGATGTTGGAAGAAAAGGAAGAAGAAAATACTTAATGTTCACTTTGAATAGCGATGGAGTTTGTTGTAGATTGCTTGCAATCTAAAATAATGGTTCTACCATTCAACTCTACTTTTGCGAGCCTATGCTCACAAAATTTCTACCCCAGGTGTTTGATGCATGAGCATCTAGGGGTATGAAGAAATCCTACACAACCAAAAATATTTTAAATTTTTATGCTTGTGTTTTATTTTTATTTTTGGCTACAAGTGTAAATTTTTGAAAATTTCAACTCTTCTAGCATAGCAAAATTTGGTGATGGATTGTGGGAAAATCAATTAATTAATTGATTCACTTTTTATTATTTTAAAATATTTGAGAAGTGTTAATTTTCTAAAAGGGAAAACTTCCATGTCCAAGCATGTGAGTGGACAATTATTGTAAATTGTAACTCCATTCAAAAAATTTGAAAATTGCATCTTGTTGGAGGACTAGAATGATGGGTATTGATGGAATGGAAAGGGTGTAGGTAAGGAAGGAATAAAATTTGAATTGTACATTGAATGCACATACTAAGAAGAGGAAATCCATGCCAAGAAGGAGTAAGGAGCATTCTGGAGGTTTGACTGGCATATTATTATTATTGGGAAAAGAGTAAAGATTGTCTGGGTCGTAATTATGAGACCTAGTCTCAGTAAAATAGCCATAACTTTTTCATACGGAAACAAAATTAAGAATTTCAAAATGATCTGGAAAGATGGAAACAAGGTGTACTAAACTCAAAAACCATTATAGGAAATTTTGACGAATAACAGAGCATTGATAGGCAGAAAGTGACACGTTTTCTTGGTGGTTTTAGTGGGGGTTGTTTTGAGAAACCAATAGTGGTTTCTTCTCACATAATTTCTATATATTGATGCTTGTAATTTGGTGAAGGGGGGTTTTTGGAGAGTTAGTGGTTGCATATCTAGATGCTATTGGAATGATGTTGGAATGTTGAGTTGCAAACTTTTGTATGTGTGAAGCCCATGTTGTATGGGAGCATATGAGCTCCATGATAATGTAATTCATTTTCATATTTGAACTTAATATACGTTGCAGATTTCTCTTCCATTTCTATGTGTTTAAGTTAATTTTCTGCCTTTTGACATAGAGTTGTATGTGTTTTTATGATTAGATTTGAAAGGGAGAGTCTCCCTTTTCATCAGTGGCATATGACTTAATTTATTATCTTTCAAAGATGAAATGATGGTTGAATTTTAGTAAATTATTCCCTACAATTAGAGTGATGGTATGTACTAGATGAGTAAGAGTGCAAAAACTCAAGATCATAATTCGTAAATCTATATTAAATAAATTAGATGTTATTATCAATAATTAAACTAGACAATACTTATTAGTTACAAGCCTTGTCACTAGGTTAGTAGTCATATTATAAAAATATTAATCTATATGTTCTTAACATCATTTTTAATAATGCCTATCATGGTATCAAGTTGGCACAAACCAAAGGTTATAGGAAAGTTTGTTTAGAGGGGGACTCTCTGAATATCATTAATAATTTGAAAAATTGTGTTCCCCCCTCTTGGACTATTGAGTTTTTGATAAGGGACTCCATTGATATTTTGAAATCTTTTGATGAATGTTACATATCACATATTTTAAGAGAGGGCAATGGTTTAGTAGAATATATTCACTAATATTGGTGTTAGAGAGGGTAGGGAATGGGGTATGAATGACCCTCTCCCTATAGAGGTTACTACAACTATTAACCATGATGGCCAATTTTAAATTGATTATCTTCTCATTGTGGTTGGCGGTGTGCATGTCTTTCTTCACGTGGTTGATGTTTATGAGAAAGGATGGTAAGCAAGATTTGAATCAAGTGAATGGTACGAGGGTTGGGTGTCATAGGGAACGAAAATCTATGTTCTTTATTTTCCCCTGTTCCATTTCTGGTCTCACATGGATTTTGGGTGGTCTTAGCATTGTTTTCTAGAGTTTTCATTGCACTATGTTTGGATCCCTCAAGCTATTACAATCTGCTAATTGTGGAGATATGGATGGAGACAAAAATCATGCTGAACCTTTCTCATGTGAAGCTGCAAAGAAGAAGAAAGATGTTTTGCAGGTGTTGGAGAAAGGAGGGTTAACTCCTTACCTGGAGAAATTACATGGAAATAATCCTTAGGTAATGGCATTTTTTGCTAAAGGATGGAATGATAGGGTGTTAATGCTTTATGGGACGGAGTTTGATGTCAATGAGGAATTTATAGCTAGTATTACTAGTCTGGCTATGGATGGCATGGAATTTTTTAGGGATAAAAAGGAGGCACATACTGCAATGCAAATCTTCTTCAAAGAAGATGAAGCGAAGGATTTGAGGCTTGTGAGGAGTGGAGGATATTGGATAAGTTCTCTTAAGGCATAATGGGGAGATGTTGCAGAAGAGCTAATGCATTTCATAACTTTGGAAGTTCATTTTTTAGCGGTAAATGCATATCACTTCATCTTGCTTAATCACTTCCATCATAAGAAGAGGATCTCTTTTCCTTATTATCTTCTGATGTCTCTTGATTTGGGCCTTAAGGATCACAAGAAAAACCCTAAAAACCCTGTCTTGCATGTGGGATTAATCCTTCTTATCTTTGATTATGTGAAGACTTTTGAGGTTGCTAAGCCTATTGTCACTCCGAAAGGTAAACAGTCCAAACTTGCCGAGGAGTATGAGACTATTTATGAAGAGGAACCGACCAACAAAAAAGTAAAGAAAAGGAAATTGATTTTGGAAAAAGAGTCGGAGTTGGAGGAGGATGTGGATTATGTTCCTAATTCCTTTGCTTCTTTGGAGGTGGGTCCACATTCCCCTACTATGGGAAAGTTGAAAAAGGGGCTCTGAGTGCTAGCGAGGGTTATTTGACTTGTAGTAATGAGGTGGTTGCTGATTTTCCGAGTAGGGGTACGAAGGTGAAGAATTATTTGTATGGGGAGGCATCCTCCCTGCCCCCTATAGCCAGGTAGAAGAAGGAGTCAGAGGAGGGAAGTAGGAAGAAATGAGTTCTGAGGTCTGCGAGCCAAATTCTGGAGAAGGAATTCCCTCTCACTATTGTGGGTGGCCTCTATGCTGATGATTCCCCGAGTGTTAAGCCAGATGAGTAGCTGAAAAGGTAAGTATAGGGATGTTGTTGTTGCTATGGAAACCCATGATGTGGAATTGGAGAGGCTTAAGAAGAGAAAGGTGATGGCGGAGGAGATTGCGAGATCCATCCACAAAATCAAGACTCCAGTTGCTGTTGAAAAAGGTAAGGACACCCCCACTGGTCAATATAGGGTTAGTTCCTCTGAGGAGGAAGATGCTTTGGGGAAAGGGGTTTTTAATATTGATAGAGAGGATATGTTTGATGTGTTTGGAACTGCTCGTGAGGGTTCTATTATCTTGTTTAAACTTTTTAAATGGGTTTTTCATGAACTCAATAAAACTAATGTCAAAGTTAGGGGTGTGGTGAGTAAGGCTAAGGGATCCTTTGTCCAAAACTAGATAGATGAGTTGTTTGAATCCTTAAACACTATGGCGGAAACTATTGCGGAGGAAACCCTCAAAATGAAATAGAATCTTGAAGGCTGAATCCTCACCCTTGAGGATCAAATGGTGAAAATTTAGGATATTGTCATGAGAGATAGGGAAGTTCATAAATCTGTTGGTAAATTTGATTCTACTATTGTGACTTCTCCTGTGGTTAGTGTCAAGAAGAATAAAGAAAGTGCTCATGCTGATGAGGTCGCTACTACTGGTAAGTTGATGGAGGAGGAAGGTGTTGTTCGGAAGGGTGGGGAGAAAGGTATTGCTTTGATTATTGAGGTAAATATGAATGGACTTGGTGCTAGGACTAGGAACAAAACTAAAGCTCAGGTTGGGGCCTCCAGGAAAGAAATTTCTAATGTTTTGGATGAAGCACAAAAGGTTGTGGCAAGTGACGTAGAGGCGACTGATATTTTGAAAAGTATGTAGTGTTGTTGATGGGTCACTGCTATTGAGCTAGTTTTTGCTTATTGTTGTTTTCTTTTATCTCAGCTACCTTCTGATGTAAAGGGTTTTGGGCCCCTTCAAAACCCATATTTTACCTCTAATCAAAACCATCATTTTTAATAATGGAATGAAAAGAAAAGGGTCTAATTTGAATTTTATTTTTTTCCTAAGAAAGCATCAAGTTTAAACTTACCAGACAAATCAAACTAATCTGTACATTCACATACCTTAGAAATTTCTCATATGTTGATAAATATCTTATATTATTTAATTTTAATAATACAAATATAATATTGTAGTTTACACAAATATTCAAACATAAAAGCAATATTAGCCAATAAATATTTATTAAAAATAATAATTATCTACCTAAGATTTTATCAAACCTTACACCTTTCTCATTAATATATATAATTAAATTTAAAAATTTATTCATTAAATGATATATCACATTTTCATGATTATATATAAAAAGAAATTATTTTAAACACATTATTAAATTCTTATTAGTATACCTATATCCCTAAGGAGGCCCCTTTATTCATTTTATTTTAAATTTAAAACAATTATTTTCACGTATAACTTGTATTAATTCCCCTCCCTTTTAAAAAGACCTTTTAAAAAAAAAAGATTATCTTCCTTTTATAAGGGAACATTCAATAAGAATTTAATTACATGTACAAGAGGAAGATGGAAGAGTGGCAACTTCCACCATTTTTCCTGCACATGCATTAAGCTTCAACGACATCATAAATTCAAACTTATTATAATTTTAAATGTTTCTACCTATTCAAATATTATTATTCAAATATCCAAGAATCTTAAAATTAGTGATCACATAATAGTTTTTTTTAAGAATTAAAATCCAATAATAAGAAAATGCATTGTGCCACTCCTTGACAAAATAAAATAAAAATCTAATCAGCATAACAATGCTACATGTATTTTCTCACCCCTCTGTCCTTTGTCCATGTTTGAACACTTGCGCACATGGTGGATTCTGCCTTGGGGGTACCCCATGGTCCCCCTCTGTCCCCCTCTGACCCGAGCCTCATCTTGTCTCTTTCGGACTCGTGTTCCTTAGGAGCCACTCCTGGAGAGTCCGATCCTTTGATTGCGGATCTTTTGGTGTCAATCGTGTCTCCAGTCGAAGTGCCGACGATTGAGATTCTTCCAGAAACTAAAGGTTGGAAGGATGTTTTGACCAATGGAAAACTGAGCTCAAACCCTCCACCTCCTTTAGAGGAGGAAGTTGTTGCTTTGAGAATGGATTTCTCTATCTTTGATACGGTCAGTGATAGGATTATCTCCTCCATGGAGAATGTTGTTGTGGGTCATTTTCTCTCCTTCAGTCCCACTGTTGATATGGTGCGAAGATGGGCTGCCGCTAAATGGTGCCTTAAGGGAAGTGTGGAAATTTGTGCTATGTCGGGTTGTCTCTTTCTTTTCAAGTTTACGACATCGGAAGATTTGGTTTGGGTTCTTTCTTCTGGACCTTGGTTTTATGGAAAACACAATTTTTATTTATGTCACTAGATGCCAAGGTTTGACCCTGTTGTGGATCTAAATAAATCAGCTCTGGTCTAGGTACGCCTACCTGGGTTACCCTTGGAATATTGGGACAAATCAATCTTCAAAAGCATTGGCGATTCCTTGGGACACTTCATTACTTCTGACTCCATCACCAAATCTAAGTCCAAGTTAGTGTTTGCCCGCTTTTGTGTGAACATTAGTGTGAATAAGATGCTTCCTAACTTTGTTAAGCTTTTCTCTAAGTTTGGTACCTAGGTCCAACATGTGTGCTATAAAAATGTTGTGGTCTACTTTCAAAAGTGTGCCAAACCTAACCACCTTATCTCTGATTGTAAGTCCTCCTTTAATAAGGAGCCAAACTCGAGAGATTTTATTGCTATTGCTAACTCTCCTCCAGAAAATGATGATTTGATTATTGGTGATCTGGAAAAATCTACCTCGCCAGACTTGTCTGAACCCCCTAACTTTGGTTTTCCTCCCACTGGGTTGGAGACTAGCGTTGAGCCGGCTTCGATCCTGGCTAATCTCTCCCTGAATGAGGATGTGGCATGTGATAAGGTGTTGGATATTGCTAATCTATCCTCTAGCCTGGCTCTTAGGGGTGACGAGATTGCTGGTGATTCCCTGCTGGAGGTGGTTTAGTGGGGACTAGTGAGAATATGGGGGAAGAGGGTGAGATCTGGGAGGATATGGGTACTGGAGATGTGACAACTTTCAACTCTGAGGATTCGAATATGGAGAATGTTACTAAAGAGGATAACCAGGTAACCCCAAAGAAATGAGGGAGGAAGAAAAAGGTGGATGTGGGTGGCGATTCCAAGCCTGGAAGGCCTAGCCAAAGACAAGGTTAAGAGAAACCAAAAATGAGATAGCCATTGGTAAACAAAGGACATTGGATGTGTCCTCCAAGAAAGGTAAAAAATGAAGGTCATGTCATGGAATGTGAGAGGGCCAAACAACTCTCATAAGCAACTTGCTCTAAAAAACTATGTTTTAGAACATAAGATAGATGTGTTACTTTTACAAGAAACCAAGATGAAAAAAGAAAATTTTGATAATGTTGCTAAGTATTTATGGTCAGGGGCCACTTACTCCTATAGTGATGCTAAATGGGTGTCCAGTGGTTTGGTTGTGCTTTGGAACCCTTCTAGATTTAATGGATCTAAACTATTTTGTTGCCAAAGTAGTGTTGGTGTTTCTTTTACCTACCCAAGTGACTCTTGGTCGCTTATCAATGTTTATGCTCCGAATCAGAGGAATGCTAGGTATGCTTTGTGGAAGGCTCTTTCTAACTGGGTTAAAAACAATAGTGGTTATTGGTGACTAGTGGTTGGGGATTTCAACTCCCCCTTATTTCCCTTGGAGAAAAGCAATGGGCTGGTGGATTATTCTGACAACATGGCTGATCTGGCTAACTTTCTGAGTTCTATGTGTCTAATTGAAATAGACTTAACGGGCCAAGCTTTTACTTGGACCAACAGGCGTCTGGGGGAGGACTTGATTCAAGATAGATTAGATAGATTCTTTTGTTCTAGTAACTAGACTGACCTTCTTAGTGCCACTCTTCAAACTCTGCCCAAGATGGTTTTTGATCACAATTCATTGTTGCTGACCTCGAGCAACCAATCTGTTGTCAGTCTGTTCCCCTCCCGGTTTGAGATAGTGTGGAATTCTGACCTTGATTTCAAAAACAAAGTTGTCGAATGGTGGAATATTCCTATTCATGGTTCCCCCATGTTCAAAATATTTTTTAAACTCAAACATATCAAATGTATGTTGAAAGGCTGAAACAAAAGGGTTTTTGGGGATGTTTTCTAGAAGAAAAAAAATGTTGGGGATAAATTGGAATTGATTCAAAAGAAAATGGAGGATGGGGATGTTAGTCTTCCTACTTGCAACCAGGAAAAATAGAGCCAAAGGGAGTGGGAACAAATTCTAAGGAAAGAGGAGATTTTCTGGAAGCAGAAATCTAGGGTCCAATGGATAAAAGAAGGTGATAGGAACACCTCTTTCTTTCATGTTTTTGCTATTAAACATAAGAAAAGGAATCAAATAACTAAATTGCACAATGCTCGGGGGGAGGTTGTCAATTTTCCCTCCCTAATCAGTCTAGTGGTTGTGGATTACTTTCAAATGGCTTATGCAGCTCTTACTGAGGCTCCTAATCTTCCTCGACAATTTACTACTTGACCCACTTCTGACTATTATTTCCCAGAATGATAACCTTGGGATCCTCAGTGCTGTCACTCCTAAGGAGGTCAAGTTGGCTGCTTTCAATATGGGGGCTTTCAAAGCTCTAGGGCTTGATGGTTTCCCTCTGGCCTTCTTCTAGACCTTTTGGGAGATTGTTGGTGAGGACCTTGTCCTAGCTGCTCATGATTTTTTCAAATCTGGCAAGATTCTTAAGCAACTGAACCACACCTTCATTGCTTTAATTCCCAAGGTTGTTTATCCTCAATCTATGGTTGATTTTTTCCCCATTAGTCTATGCAATACTTTTTATAAAATCCTCTCTAAAATTATGGTGAACCACATCAAACCTCTCCTTGACAAAATTATCAACCCCACTCAAAAAGGATTTGTGCCTGGTCACCATATCCTCGATGCTACCATTACCACACATGAACTTCTCCATTCCATGGATAGATGTAACTATGTTGGTATGGCCCTTAAATTTGACATTTCAAAAGCCTATGATAAGGTGATTTGGGATTTTGTCCCAAAAGTCCTAGATAAGTTTGGTTTTGACCATACTATGATCAATCTTATTATGGAATGTGTTACAACAGTTAAGTACTTTGTTCTAGTAAAGGGTTTTTCTCTACTAGGAGAGGTAATAGACAAGGAGACCCTCATTCACCCTATTTGTTTGTAATGATTGTGGATGTCCTAAGCAAGAATTTCTCTAATTTGTTGTCAGAAGGGTCCATCAAGGGAATTAAGGTTGGCTCTTCCTTAGAGCTGATTGTGATTCAACAATTTGTGGATGATACTTTTCTTTTTGGGAAAGCCTCTCTGATTGAAGCCAGGAAATGGAAAAATTGTCTCAACAACTATACTGCTTGTTCTAGGAAATGTATTAACTATAATAAAATCATGATTTAATTCTTTAACAACACTCCTAATCTACAAGTAGGGTGACTCCTATTTTGGGTTGTTTGAGTGGTTCTCTTCCTTCGGTTTATCTTGGTTTACCCCTCACTGTCAAAGAAGTCACTTCTGACTTTTGGAATTCTATACTAGAAAGGATCCAAAGAAAACTGGTTGGGTGGAAAGGCTCCTTGCTTAGCCATTCTAGTAAATTATAGCTCCTGTATGTTGTTCTTCAAGGTATCCCTATCTATTTCCTCTCCATTTTCAAGATTCCCAGATATATTGCTGAGAAATTTGAGAAAATTCAAAGGACTTTCCTCTAGTCGGGGACCAAGGAAAAAAATAAATTTGCTCTGGTTAAATGGGACAAGCTCTGTCAAACCAAAAATTGTGGTGGGCTTGGGATTAGGACTATTTCTAATACCAATAAAGCTTTAATGGCCAAAGTGGGTTGGGACCATCTAAGGGATAGAAAGGATTTGTGTAAGATCATGAATGCTAAGTATCTTCAAAACAACCTTTGATTGATTGCCTCTCGGAGGTTCACCCTTCGAGGTCCTTGGTGTGGAGGTGTATTTGCAATCTGCAAGGTCTTTTGAGGAATGGGATAAAATGGAAGATTGGTAATGGTAATAAAATCATATTCTGGGAAGACCCTTGCTTACTTGATACTCCCTTGGAAAGCTCTAAATTTAGGAATCTTATGAGATTGGCTCAACGATTCTTTGGTATTTATATTAGTGATTACCTCCTCAGCCCTCATGGTGCTAGAAAATGGAATGAATTGGGCCTTTGCTACCCCTTATCCCTTGATCTGTTCCTCCTTGCCAAGAATCTACAAGAGTTTCTCTCCCTCACTAGACTTCCAACATCCAACAAGGGGGATGATTTTTTTTGGACTCATGATAAGCAAGGAGATCTTTTTGTTAAATCAACTTACAATCCGTTGATGGACTAGGGTATTGTCCTCGATCTATCAAAGAAGGTATGAAATCGACACATGATCCCGAAAGTTAACTTATTTTGGTGGATTACCTTCCATAATAGGATCCTAACTCAGGACACTATAAGGAAAAGGGGATTCCAAAGCCACAAAAGATGTTTTTTATGCAAATGCAATGAAGAATCGGTGGATCACTTGTTGTTACACTGCTTGTTTGCTATTGAGGTGTGGGAGCTGGCCATAGGAAGACTGGGGATTGAATGGATTATGTGTCAGGATATCAAATCCTTTATTTGAGTTGGTCTGGACCCTTTATCCACCCTTTACCTGGTGAAATTTAGAACCAGGTCCCCCTTATTATATGCTAGTGTATATGGAAAGAGAGAAACAATAGGATTTTTAGGAACATTGAGATGAGTCCGAAAGAGGTGTTTGGTATTAGTTCTTAGCTTATTGCAGAAAACATTTTTCTCTTCAAAGGGAAAACCCCAGATAAAGATTTGATTGAGGAGGAGATAAGTATTGCCAAAGCTTGGCACCAAAACCTGGATGCTAACTCCTATGACAACTCTAGATCCCTAGCTCAGAGTGTTACTATTTGGAAGCCTCCAAACAATGGTAGGTATAAACTAAAATTTGATGGGGCTGCTAAAGGCAACCCAAGAAGAGCCAACATAGGAGGTGTGATCAGAGATTGCAGAGGAAATTTTGTGGCTAGTTACTTTGGGGCAATTGGTGTCTATTCTTCTATGATTGCGGAAGCTAGAGTGCTGTTAAAGGGCTTACAATTGGTTTTTTCCATGGGGATTGAGAACCTTCATATTGAAGGTGACTCTAAGTCTATTATTGATGTTATTAACTTTGACAGATTACTAGGGTGGAATACTAAAGACATTCTTTTAGACATAAGGCTCTTTGTGTCAAAGTTGAAATTAAAGGCTACCTCCCATATTTATCGGGAGGGCAACCAAGTTGTTGATGCCTTAGCCAATTTTGGCACTCATTGTAAATTTTCCAAATGTTGGCGTTCTTTAGGGAACCTACCATCGGGCATTTAGGGTATAATTTTGAAGGAACAAATCCCTTACTTGACCCATGATGATAAGTAATCATGCGCTTTGTTGGATTTTCTAGGGGGTCCACATGCTTGTGTTTTGGGCTATGTGGACAAGTTTCAAAAATGAGGTGGATAACAAGTGGCATAATTCAAATTATGAGATGGAGCCCGTTTTGAAAAGGGGTATCATGAGATGTTGTGGCGGGTACTTGTTGATTAAGAATAAGCTAGACCGTACCTTACGTAATCTCTTTTTGGGGATTATGTTATGCCATCGTATTTTCAAATTTTTTGTTATTGATTTTGATGTGACTAATAATTATGAGATCAAGCTCCTAATTGATTCTATCTTGTCCACTATTTTGTCCCCGCTTCTGAAATCTAACCTTTTTGATGCCTCTAAATTTGGCCTGACGACCATCTTGCCTAGGTTTCTATGCATTTACTACGTGGAAGGAAAACCTTCCATTCCCATCATGTGTCCTGCATACTTAGCTAAATGTGTTTGAAGATCCTCATTTATGATTCTGCTAAGATTATTTTTTGTAAATTACCTCCTCAAGCGTGCGACCTGTCCATTGCTTTGATTACCAAAGGATGTTGTTTTTGGCTTAAAATCTTAAATGTGTGGGTGATTCTTCACCTTTCCATTATCTCTAATTTTTTAATTTCTCAAGTTTTCTGGTTATTCTATGTGCAAAGTAACATTATGGGTGGTGATAGGGTGTGAACTGATCCAGACAACTGCTTCGAATTTCACAAAGATCCATTGGTGTGGCACATATGTGTTAAGGGTGGTCTTGCTCCACTGATGGAGAGTTTGGTGGGCCATGACCCTAATCTGTCTGCTCAGTTTGTCAACTCTTAGAAAGATCATCATGTGACTTTGGATGGTATTTCATTTAATGTGAATGAGGAAGTGATAGTGCAAGTGACGAGGTTCTTGTGTATTGGTATGAAGCACTTGAAGCACACTAAAACTCAGGATAACGAAAGTATGAACATGTTTTTTGTGGGAAATGAGGAGTCAATGCGCAACCAATCAAGTTTTGAGCAAGAGGATCTCCCACAACTGTGGAACCAAGTGTGCCTTGCTCTGATAAAGTATGTTACTCTGGAAGGTAGATTCAAAACCTACTATTTCTACAATTTCCCTCTTTTGAACTACCTTTGGCATAAAATTCTATGAAGATTTCCTTTTTTCCTTCTGATGGACTTAGAAAGCTCTATTGAAAAATGTATTGAGGCTACTGGTCTGAATCTTAATAACCCTCCTCCCTTGTCGCTCTACTAGGGTCTCATTTTGAGGCTCTACCATTTCCATCTTTCTTTATGCCCGCCCAAACCCACATCTATTGTTCGTATTGAAGAGATTAAGCCTCCTACTATGACCAATTTATCTTTGGCTGAGTCTAAAGGCCCCATCAGGAAAATCCACCCAATCCCTACTAACACGCATAAACCCAAACCCGCTGCTAAAAAACTTAAGGGGAATGTGGGTGTGGCCCAAACTAATGCGGTGACTAGTCTTTGTGAGCTCAAATCAACCCCTGTCAAGACTGCTAGCAAGACAACCCTGAAAAGAAAGGAAAAGAGGAAGAGAAGATTTTGAAGGAGCCTTCAAGCAAAGGTAAAAATGTGGTGGGAAAGGACTCTAAGGATGATATAATGGTTGCAGAGACGGTGGTGATTGGTGGAAATACCATTATTTGGTGCTCTAGTAGGCTGGCTAAGAATAGAAAAAAAATGCAGGTGAAAGACTTGGATATGGAAGAGGAGTAGTCTGACAAAAAAGATAGCATAGACGAAGAGGAGTATGAGAGTGAGGAGGAGGAGTATGCTAGAGGGCCCAACACCATTCAAAAAATTGGCAAAGTGCAAAAGGAGGACTTGACCTCTCTATCTTCGAACCCATTGGACATTGAGCGTACTGATACTGGGAAGAGTTTGGTTGGGAGGGAGGAGCTCTGTGTGTTGTAGGAAAGATTGGATAAGTTGGACAAAAAAAATTGTGGGTAAACCCGCTTCATGGTTAAGCTGGTCCACTGTGTTACTAGCACTCTGTCGGCAGTCATGAAGGATGAAATGGACAACAAAAGTGTTGAAGATCACCAAGAGTGGGTCAGAGATGATGTTGTTAATCTCCTGTCAAAGAACTGGGGTGATGCTAGTTAGTCTGATGTTCATCCATTGTTTGTCCATCTGCTGTTGGTTCATTGTGTTAGTTTTTGGCTTGTTTTTTTATGTTTTTTTGGTCTTGAACTCTTTGGCCCTTGTGGCTCTTTGTGAAGGGTACAACACCCTATAAATGTTGCTTACCTACTAAAAAAAAATGCTACATGTAATTAGGTATATATATCTTCAAATAATAATAAGTAAACTACCTCAATCACAATGGAAGAGTATAACATCTATAAAGATATAAGATTTAGAACAATATTACAAATATTAGGTTTGTAATTAATGAATACACCCTTTTGGATTTTTTTTGCGAATTTCTTTGATTATTATCCTCTTGACTATTTGGCATTGCATAACCACCATCCTAATAATTCTCTCCCAATTTATCCTTACAACTTTTATTTAGCAAAATACAAACTACTGATGAAAAATAACTAAGTAGAATGCTAAACTACTTAACTCTAGATGGGTACTAAGATCTTTTAGAATTATTTCATTCATAATGATATAATAATTTCACTATAACTTATATTATTTTAACTAGATAGGTATAAAAAAAACTACAATGGATAATGATAACAACTTAACTATGATATTGTTTATCTGATGAGGGCACAACCCGAGACACAGAAAATAACCCACAAACAAGAGAATAATTTTATTATTCAGAAAATGGAGCTTCTTACATGCAGAGGATCTCAAATCCCCAAGTTCTACAACCTATACAAGCTACAGAAAAGCTACAGATTAACCCTTTCGCAATATGCGAGCTTGTCCCCAAAAAGTTACCCAAAAATTAGAAAACCCGCCCATAAATAGAGCTCCTCATTAGTTTGGAGCCAAAACAACATTCAAATTGAGTTTAGGCGGTTTGGCGCCGAAAATTTACAACATGAAGTTCAAATTTGGAAAGGGCATTTGCAATGGTAACTTCTAGAAAGTGCGCCAACTTCGCGGGGCCATAACTTTTGATCCAGGACTCCGATTCGCGAACCGTTCGAACCGTTGGAAAGCTCTCGAAGTCAAGAACGCGCTCAAAATTCTGCTACGCCGATTTCGGCAAGTTTCGGGGCCGATCCGGAAGCTCTAAGTGCCTCAAATCCCACTCAGAAGATTTTCAGGTGCAAATCTGGGCAACAAAAATTGCAATATCTTTCCACCCAGGAAGAGAAAATAAAAACCGTGAATTGGGAATTTTATTATGACGAAAAGGGTATCCAAAAATATAAAAACATCTGAAAAATGATAAACTTGAAATTTCACTATTTTTGGGTGATGCAAGATTGCCCTTACACCACTGGATGCTCCTGCATCATTATCATAAATGATAATGATAATTTCAACTAACAAAAGGATAACATTTTATTAATACCAATGAAGACCATTAATGATAAGTACTTCATTATAAGTGTAATCTAGATTATCTAGAACTAAATGATTATAAATTAAATCATAAATCAAAATCAACTATTCAATCAATTATTTATTCTAAAGAACAAAGTCAATTTTAATTATGTTAGTTATTAAACTATTATCTTCAACAACCTAGGAATATTGTAATAAAGTAAATTTTCAAGAATTTATTGATCTCAAATTATCACTGATCTACCAACTCACCTATTAATTAGATAATGTATTCCAAGATACTATTGATTAACTTGATGTGTTATAATCTATCTTGAATAGATTATAACATCATAATAAATTATTAGCAATTACTATAAAGTTAACCGAAACCACTATTCCTAACCATTGTATCTATGACTCTATTTTTCCAACCTTATAATAATTGCATACAATATAACATTAACTAGAAAATGTATATACATATAGACAACTAAATAACAAGGTGAGATCCAATATACAACATACACATAAACCAAATACATGAAGGTCAATAACATAGCCATAGAAATCCAATAAGGTGAAATAGATAGTGAATCCATACCTTCTCTTTTCCATCCATTGGTCATCACCTTACATGAACATATATCCCCTATCATATGAAGCTCATTTCCACCTTCTCGATTCCGTCAGGTCTGTGCTTAGATAACACTCAACCACCATAATTTGTGAAACATAGAAACATAGACAAAGCAACATAAGTTTACTCATACTCAACATATCATAAAACAAATAAAATCATCTTAACCACAATTCATATGGGATGTGATTCATATAGGGTTCACTTCTCACATCGTATTCTTCTTTTTGAACTTCCATTTAAAATTTTACTATTCACACATGATTTCTATGTAGATATTTATAAAAAAAAATTATTTACCTAAACTGATTGTTAATATGACCATAGGAACTTCTTACCATTTTCATTTACTACTTATGATATAGGGTGATCCCACAATACTGGTTTACAATTTTTAGCCAAACTGGACACTAAACTAATTTTTTCTAACTAAATCTTCATTTTCAGGCACCTATAGCAGCTAAACCATGAGGAATTTGAAGATGATGCAAACTAGTGATTTGTGACATTTTGTCTATAGATTCTAAATATATTTTTTTCAAAAAAATTGGAATCATATTGCACTTCTTTTTCCATCTCCTTTGAAAACTAGTTTTTTCCAGTAAACACCATTTTTAAGGAGTGATGCTCACTGTATACAACATAACTTTTTTTCCATGAAGGATACAATTCTAACTTTTTCAAATTTAGATTTTTAACTACGATATCTAGCACTTTCATTTGGTTTCATAGTGTTTTATTTAATATTTTTACCTTAATCAAGTTTCGAAGTCAAACCAATTACAATTCAGACATAGGCACACTGTATACAAAACTTTTTTTGTGTGTATCGAAATTCAATTTTTTTTTGTTGGATCAAGGACTTCAATATCTAGTGCACTGATATTTTTAATTTTTTTTTTTGATAATCTTCTATTTTTCCACATGTGCATAACAAAGAGCTTGATTTTTGCTGAAAAACCCACATTCACAAGAAATAAAAAATAAATATAATAATTAAATTAAATTTATTTAAAATTATACTTTTTGGGAAGCTTATAATAAGGACTACATACAAAAAATAAATTTTAAATGAATTCATTTGATCCCCCAAAAGGTAAATCAAAAGTTGTTTTTTATGAGCATTTTGATAGGTGTAAAGGAGACTCCGTTATAGGTATGGTTTAAAACTAGCGAGGTTCTATCCAAGGGGGTTTGATCTAAGGTAGTTCAATCAAACCCTCTTCAATTGGAATCCTTTAAATGGAACTTTTCAAGGCTTAAATCATTATATTTTCTAAAAATATGTGATTTCAGCAAAAATCAAGATCTCCTAGAAATTGAAAACCAGTATTGTGGGATCACCCTATAAGATTAATTTTACATTATAAGCATTACCCCATGATTAAAATTAACATCCTCATATTTAATATAGTGTCAAACATCTTAAAGTTGAGATCCCTAAATGCATTCTAGAGAGTTGATCAGGTGACCTTACAATGTGTGTCAAATGAACTTGCTTGTGGAGAAGAAGAAGAAAAATATAAGGAAAAAGAAATGAAAAATGAAGAGGAAGAAGCTCTAGAAAAGACCCCTAAGACCCCTAAGTATGTGCAAAGAAATCATTATGAAGAACAGATTATTGGAGACAAAAGAAAAGGTGTATTGACAAGAAGAGTTGTTGAAGCTAAGGTAAACCTGTGTTTACTTTCCAAAACTGGACCAAAAATAGTGAGTGAAGCATGTAGAGATGAATATTGGATGAAGGCAATGGAAGAAGAGTTGTAACAAATTGAGAAAAATCAGACTTGGGAATTGGTTCCTAGAGCTGAAAATAAGAACATAATTGGAACTAAGTGGGTATTCAGAAACAAGTTGAATGAGAATGGAGAAGTGGTAATAAATAAAGCAAGACTTGTGTGTAAGGGTTAGTCACAAGTATAAGGAATAGACCTTGAAGAAAAAATTTCCCCGATGGCTAGAATGGAAGCAATTAGATTTTTTTTGGAATTTGTAGCACATAAAGAATTTAAAGTTTATCAAATGGATGTGAAGTCTACTTTCCTAAATGGAGAATTGGAGGAAGAGGTTTACATGGAACAGCCAAAAGGATTTCAGTTGTCAGACAAATTGGATATGGTTTCCAGATTGAAAAAGGCATTGTATGGATTAAAGAAAGCTCCTAGAGCTTGGTATGTAAGATTAGACATATATTTGATACAATGATTCAACAAGGGTATCACAAATAGTAATCTTTACTTTAAAGTTGAGGAAGATAAAATCTTGATAGTGGTTGTGTATGTGGATGACATTATCTTTGGAGGCAATGAGATATGTGTAATAAATTTTCTAAAGAGATGCAAAAAGAGTTTAAGATGTCTATGTTTGGGGAGATGAATTTCTTCCTTGGGCTACAAATCAGTCAGACAGATAAAGGAATTTTCATTTAACAATAAAAATATGTTAAAGAGATGTTGAATTTTTTTGGAATGGATAAATTGATGAGGGTGCTAACCCGAGACATAGAAAATCAACACACAACCAAAGAATATTATTATTATTCAGAATATGAAAAGCTTACATGCAGAGGATCTCAAATCCTCAAGTTCTGCAATACATGCTCTTACAGAAAATTATAGAGTTCCCATTTTCCTAGTGTTCACTCTTTTTCCCAAAAAGCTACCAAAAATCAGAAAGCCCCACCTATAAATAGCCCCTTTTCGGTTTTGGAGCCAAACAACATTTGAATTATGAGTTTTGGCAGTTTGGTGCTAGAAATTACAATTTGAAATTCAAAAATTGACCAACTTCTGGAAGCCATAACTTTTGATCTGGGACTCCGTTTTTTGAACTGTTTGTACCGTTGGAAAGGTCTCAGAGTGAAGAATGCACTATGAATTAGCTTTGTTGGTTCTAACAATTTTTGGGCTTGTACGAGACCATTTAGTGCCTCAAACTGGACTCAAAAGGTTTTTTAGGGCAAAAAGCAGAAACTGAAACTTGAATAACTTTCAAACTAGGAATGGTCTTGACCTGATTCTTTCACCAAAGTTCTTATTTTTATGTCCTGAAGCTTCCCATAAATTTATGCCTCCTCATGCCTTCAAATTCATAATTGCTAAAAATAGAAATTGAGCAGAAAAAGCAGAAATGTAATTCTAAAAGTTGGGAACTCTTATTCGACGAAAAAGGTATCCAGAAATGCAAAAACATCTATAGAAAGTTAACAAAAGGAAAAACAAAGGAAAACATCTTTTTGGGTGATGCAAGATTGCCCTTACACCACTGGATGCTCCTGCATCATAAATCCAAACTAGTAAGCACTCTTATGGTTACTGGTTAGAAATTGAGCAAGGATGATGAATTCTCGAAGGCTATTCAGAGCAAGTACAAATATATATGGTTGGTGGACTGCTGTATCTAACTGCTACTAGACTGAATATCATGCATGTAGTTTGTCTTGTGGCTACATTTCAAGAAGATCCTAAAGAGTCACATGTTACTGTAGTAAAGAGGATATTTGGATATTTAAAAGGAACTTTGGATTATGGCTTATGGTATCCTAAGGATATTGATTTCATATTAAGTGCATACACAAATGCAGATTGGGCTAGATGTGTTGATGACAAGAAAAGTACAAGTGGTGGTGCATTATTTCTTGGATGTAGATTGGTGGCATGGCTAAGCAAGAAACAAGATTTTGTTTCTTTATCTACTATAGAGGCTGAGTATATTGCAATAACATCTTGCTGCACACAAGTATTGTGGATGAGATAGACATTGAAGTATATCATAGTAGTGTATGATGAGCCTATTTCTATCTTTTGTGATAACACAAGTGCAATTAACATTTCAAAGAATCTAGTGATGCATTCAAGGACAAAGCATATATCAATCAAGTATCACTTTCTGAGAGAAAAATTTGTGGAGAATGAGGTGAAGCTTGAATATGTACCTACAAAGGATCAAATTGTTGACATATTCACTAAGGCTCTTCCTAAGGATACTTTTGAGTATCTTCGGGAGGAGTTAGGGGTTATTGCCCCTCCTTTGAACTAGATGCATATGAAGCTACATCAGTCCAATGGATCTATGGATTCATTCTTTTTCTGGACTAAGGTTGGTGGCTACCTCTCAGTGGGAGTAGGTAGTAACATTGATGTAGTATGAAGTTTATGCTATCATGATGCAAAGGCTACTAAATTGATTGGTGTGTACCCCTAAGGGGGAGTATTCAGAGCAGTTATAAGTATCTTGGTTCTATGTCAAAGGGGAAGAACAATGAAAAACACCTTATTCTTTTCCATTGATGTCAAAGGGGGAGAGAACAAATCATGTGGAAAATTCTATCTACACAGGGGGAGAGAAAGTGAAAGAAAATCATGAAAGAGAGAAAGTGTAATGAGATAGTTGTGAAAGGGGGAGAAAGGAGAAAAGGAAATAAGTATGTTCAGAGATTGTGTCTTTGATGTTTTTTCACATCTTGTGTTGCCATCAATTAAAAAGGGGGAGATTGTTGCAAGTATGAACATGTTTTCATTGATGTCAACAAGCCTATGTTGTCATTGATGATAGTAGTGCAATGGTTGAGAATATATTGTTGCTTCGATAAGCTTATATCTATGGTTCAGATGTTGAGGGTACTGAGAAAATTGATAAAATAAGGAAAAAGGGTGTTGCAAAGGTGTTATGGTTTTGCTTCACATTTATTCTGAGTTGAAGATTTGCTTATGTGGTTTGGATATGTTGGATAGAGATGATCAAAGTTTCTATATCTAGAACTTTGGCTTTTGGATCGTTGGTTAGAGGAAGTTATGTTCACCAGTGAGTGAACTGGTTTTGCAATGTTGTGTAGAGAGGTGTTTGGGAGAAATGTATTTTCTCCACATTTCTCTATAGTTGTTTTTTAGGACTTATGGTTTTGAAGGCGAGTTGATGATGTTATTCTCTTGTCTGTGTGAAGAGGATTTGTGGTTAGGTGTATCGAAAGGTCTTTTGAGTTACATAGTACTGCAGTGTTTGTCAATGTTTTTTGGATAAATAGTATGTTTATAATCTTAAGGTGATATTTGTTCCGAAGGAGTTTGTTGGTTTCCAAGATGTTCTTGGATCACATTTAGGTGAATTTTGTTGTCTGAAAGTTTTAGATTGATCAAAGGAAGCATGTAATTCAAAGTTTAATGTGTTTTCATGGGTAACAGTTGACCTGGTGTTTACACTACATTTGAAGATGTTTAAGTGTTAGTGAAGGCATAGTGTGGCATGTGAGATTTAATTTGGGTCCTAGTTAAGTGTTTTTTTTGTCCACTTTCATTCCTATCCACTGTGAGAATGTCTAGTGCTGACCTAATTTGAAATTGCAAAGTGTGAAGCATGTATTTTCGACCTTGGAGAAAGTTTTCAAGGTTGAGGATGATATAAGTATGAGTTGAGATGTTGAAGGTTGATAAGAAAGGATAGATGTGTATGATGCAAGTCATACAAATTGCCGAAGAGTAGAGTGTGAGTTTGAGCAGAGCAATGCAAACTTAAAATTGTTGGACTTCTGAATGTAGCGATTTGAAGGTTTCTGCAATCATTCAAACAAGATTGTGAAGGTCTTGGAGCTATTGTGGTGGATTCTCTGTTGTATTGATAATTTTTTCTCTGTGTAGCATTTCTCTTCTATCTTATTTTTTATTTTTGCGGCAGTGAGCCTTTTTGGATAGTGTGTCCTATTCTAGCAGTGATCCCTTGTATCATTTTTGCAATTACTTATATCGTGAGCTAATCCTCACCATGGTTTTCCCTCATTGGGTTTTCCACATAAATATGGTGTTCTATTGTGTATAGTGTAATTGTTTCAATTTTCTTTATCTACATTTCATGATTAATCACTATAATAGAATAAGGGTTTAATGGATGCATATGGATCTGATTACTATTGAGGGTTTTAATGTTTTAATTTGGTACAACTGATTCACCCACCCCCTCTCAGTTGTCTTGTTCATTTAACATATGTGAGTGTTTTGATAGATCAATAGGAGATTAGTTTACATTTGGGGCACACAAATAATATCCTAAAATTTGTCTTCCCTCATATCAAAAGAACCTCTCCCACATGCCTCAACAGAAGTGTCACCATCCATAAAATGGAAGGCATATTACATGACTACAAAGATGCAATCTCATCCTTAGAAGAATCCATGGGGTGTGAAGCACCTGAATCAAGAACCCATTTGGATGGTGGAGAAGTAAATGCTACAAGAGTCTTGCCCTTTCGTTTCCCCTTGCTATTATCTTCAGCCTTGTGAGACCCCTCATCTGAACACTATTTGACCAAATCAAGAAAACCAAGGTTCTTCTTCTAAAAAATGTGCTTCAAGTGATCTACTTGTTTCTTCAAAAATTTGTACTCATCATGACCAAATCGTTTACAATAGGCACATTTTACCTTCTCTTTCGTAGGCTTTTCACCTTGTGAAGATGAGATCCCATTAGCTGCTTTTGGAGTAGCTAATTTCTAATCCTTTTTCTTATTTTCTATTCTTTTGTTTCTTATCCTTATTACCATTTTATCCTTGTTCATTTGTTCCATGGTTGGTTTCCAAGGAATGTGACTTACATGACTTAAGAGTGCCCATCTAGATTAGCTTATCTTGTTCCTGTATGAGAGAATTAGCAAAATCATCCAAAAATGGCATGGTGAATTTGGAACCAAATGCCTCCTTAGTAGCATATAATGTAGAAACAAACACTGAATATTTATAGCTTAGCTTAGAGAGAATGATTAGAATTAGTTGTTCATATTTCTTATCAATTCCACATTGTTGTAGCTATAGTCTTAGTGATTTTAATTTGGTGAAGTAATCCTGAATTGTTTTGAAGTTGCCTGGACTTAAACTGATTAGTTCATTTTCCAACATATGACCCCTCATTCAATAGTGAGTGCCAAAAAGAGTTTCTAGCTTTTTCCATATTTCATTTGGAGTATTCAAAGATTCAATATGAAAGATCAAATAAGGAGATACAAACAAACATAATGCTCCATATGCTTCATCACATCTATTAAACCACTTAGGATTTTCTTCATCTTTAGTGGATTCAATTTTTAATCCCATTGTTATTTTATGCAAACCACGACTTCTTAAGTGAATTTTCATTTTATATTTCCACTAAAAATAGTTGTATGCAGTTAGAATAGGAACTATTGTTGAAGCCATGATGAAGAAATGCAAAGAAAGTGTGGAAATAAAGTGAACACAAGAACACCAAGAACACCCCCACCCTTTTCACTAGTATAAAAAATCACCCCCAAATATTATAAGGTTGACACTTTATAGTTTAGTGTGTTTACAAAGCTTTTTCCAAGATACAATTCTCAATAAGCTCAAAATATCGAAATTACAAATATTGATATGAAATGAATCTTGAGACAAAATCTGAAAAAAAATAGCCTTATAACTATGTAGTTCTCTCACCACCTTTTCAATGCCTATTTGTTTCTAAAAATTGGAGCATTGGGGTGAAAGTTATGGCCTATTGAGGAAATTATCAACAAATAGCTTCAACCTGAACTATATGGAAAAATATATTTTTAGTACCTCCATGGATGGAAAGTGATCTTCATCTTTTTGATGATATCTCATTTCTGAAAATATGATATTGTGGCAAAAAATTATGCAAGTTTGAAATAAAGGCCCAATTTGGCCCATTAGAGGGCCCGAGTGGCCCTTGGTGGTGCTTGGGCTACACTGCTAATGGCGATGGCCACTGGGTGGGAGTTTGGCAGTGACTAGGTCATTTGTGGGTAGTGTTGCAAAAAACTATTTCTATTATGGTCATAGTTTGACGACCTTGTTGACAATTTGAAGTTGACCGCATGCGGCTTAATCAAGGTCGCTCATTGGTGGCTTACAACCACAATCTAGTTGATGGCTTATGAACACATCGGCTCAAAGGGGCCATGAGGCTTTAAGTCTTTAGCAACTACCCTTAGCTGTGAGTGCTAGGTATGATATATAGCGCCTAGTGCCTAAATTTTATATATATATATATATTTTTTAATTTAAAAATCGCTAACCATACGACTACAGAGCTAAGGGGGGCGTATGGCCCTCTTGGCAATTTTTTTTTCCTTGACGGATCTCAACACCAAAAAAGAGTGGATTATATGTCAAAATTTGTCTCCTCGACCTCCTGAATGCAATGGAAAGCTCCTTTTTGGTTGAGTAATGCTCTGATAAAAAATGTTCACCAGATCTAAGCTTCAAACCCTCATTTACAACTATGTCAAATGATATCCAATTTCGATGAAACAAAAGCCAATCTTGACTTTCTTGAGCCTTATGGACATGTTGGAATAATAAAAAAGGCTAATAGTATAACAAAAAATGTTGTAATCACCGAAATATCACAAAACACATATTTAATATAAAGAGTTAATTAAATATTTGCAAACCCTTTTTGATTCTCCAAACTATTCAAAATTCAAGAGAAGAGCATACAAGAATTTACAAAATTTTACATGAAAATCTCAATCTCTTAATTAGGAATCTTAAGAATTTGTATTTCTCAAACCAAAAGATTTGATACCATGTTATAAATCTAAAATAGATTGAATAACCCAAGGAACTTTTTAAGAGAAAATCAAAGTTACATAAACTGGAAAGACATAAATGATGCAAACCAAAACTCTGAGAGATTATACAATGTCAGCATGACAACATTGCATTAAGATCTTCCAAGATGAAAAATACAAGATAGGTAGTGATCTTATATAGAACCAAGGAGAGGATGGAGGTGGCAAATAAACCAATTAGAATTGACCACCAATAACCACCAACATTAAATAAAGTGATGAAAAATTAAATGCTCCACCCTTAAAAGGTACAAGACAACTCATCATTTTATCTCCTACTTTTTAAATGATTAACTCACTTTCTTATCTTAAGAAAGCTTAATAAATATGTGGGAAAAATATATAACTACAAAATTAAATATCCCACTAGGAAAATAAAAACCTACACTAACACTTGCCACCTTCTATTCTCTATTATTTTATCTTGTGGCTTCCGTTTCTTCTATTGAAATATTTCTTCCTTTTAACTTAATTCACTATTTATATCCCATTATTACAAGTTTTATTAATTTTTATCAAATTGAACTAAATTTGGTTCAAATAAGTAAAATAATGTAGAAGCATTCTTAGCTTGTAGGAAATCCTAGATAGACTCAAAATAATTATTATTTTCCTTGGTTTCCTTATTTTGCAAGTTTTATTTGTGTATATGGAGAAACTTTCTATTTTCTCCTCCATGTTTCTAAATTCTTGGGGTTGCTACTAATTTACTAAATAGGGTTTCATATTTGAAAATATTTGCATACTTATCCAAAGATGATTATTATCAAATATTTATTAGAAATATAACAACCTTAGACTGCAGTAACAAACTAACCATGTTCAAGCTCAAAATTGTATGCAACATTGCCACACTTGAATATATATGTTGGATAATTTATAATTCACTATCCATCAAGATTCCTTTAGTATTCATTTTTATTTGAATGAAAACTTGTTTTCACCCCATCATTAAATTTAAATTAGAAATCTTTCTATAAGGGGTTCACACGATTAAGTTAAACACTAGGAGACTCATGGACAACTAGATATATATATTGTGAATTCATGTTTGGGTTTTGGAATATGAGAGATAGTTGGATCAATCAAAATGTATAGCATGGTTAGAGCTAACCCTACTTAATGTGTCCCAAAGCTTCTACATCAATCCACATTGAGTAGACAAGCTAAAATTCTTATGATATGTCAATTTTAGAGGGTTATTTTAATCCATAGTAATTTTTAAACCAATATGTGTATAAGTACACATCCTCAAATATATTGTAAAGTATTTCTCAAACCTAAAAGTTTTTTAAGTTTATAATTTTAAAAGAGATCATTCTGGATGTAGTTGTTCAACTTTATACCTTGTTTCATGATTTAAATTTATATAATAATCATATAATATTGCACTCCTATTTTTTTCATTTCCCTATTCATGGATTTTTTTCATACTGCTTGGTTTGATATCCTTAAGTGGATTCTTATAACTTCACCAACATAAATTGGTATTAGAGTAAGGATTAATCTTGTAAGGTGTGAAGTCTAATGAATATTTCCAATTATTGGTGAAGCTTGATCTATGGGTGATGAAGTGCTTGTAGTCATACTCACATAATTCTTTATCCTATAGTTAACAATAAAACCTATAGGATTTGTTGGTAGAGATTGAATTAAAGTCACTACGGTGACCAAGCTATTGGATGAAGTCATAAATATTGAGTAATACAATAGAGGTTGAATGCAATGGATACAGATTGATGGACAATATTTTTTTAAAGATAAGTCCTTGATGTATGAGAGGATGAGAAATAAATTTAGGTTAGTATAAAATGTAACACAAAGTGTCAAAATTAGATATAGGAGAGGAGATACTATTGCAAAGCATCTCAAGGATTGATTAGGGCATATCGATGGAGATGCCAAGCTTTATTGAAACCCCTTAATCCATGAGAGTTGATTTAATAGGTCACCAAACTGGAGTATTTTGAGTTTGAGGGGATGAAAAAACCATTTGGGGTGAAAATAAATCAAACCAAGATTAAGGGGCATGCCAAACTATAATGGAAGAAGTAACATTTGTAGAGAACATGGAGTAGTAAGGAGAAAACTACTCATTGGGTGAAAGAAAGCAATGGTGTGGAATACACTTCCTAAACTAATTTTTGAGAGGAGATATGTGAAAAATATTAATACTATGGTTACAAAAAACATACATAAGAGAAGTATATCATAACACACAATTTTATATGGGGAAAAACATTTTAGAAGAAAAACCCCAGTCTCCAAAGAATGAACTAGTTATATTATAAAAAATAAAGGTTACAATATAATATAAAGATACATGACCTTATAGGAATATCACCAACTAGAGAATCCAGATAAAGTTTGGAAGTATAATGGTACCTAAAAAATACTATAAAATATCAATCTATAGTATCCAATATATAGTAGATTTAATGCATGAAACCAAAAGTGGTAAAACAAAAACCATGGGAAAATATCATGACCCCAATATGGTACCAAAATCTAGGGCATAAATTCTAATGCCCCTTCCATGATGAGACAACATGCTAAAAATGGTAGATAATCCTATATTATCATTATGATAAATAAGTCCATAATAATCCATTTATTAAATTGGGTGCTCCATTTTGGCTCCATAATCTCCCTTAAAATATGATAGATGAGTGATATTTTTAGACCTAATTCATTTTTTTTTATTTCATAAGCGCTTTTGACTCGAGCTATGAACCAGTGAGGCCACATTTTGGGGGACCTCATCCCCTGTCATCTCTCCTCCATCTCTCTTCTTCCTTTTTCCTCCATCTCTTCTTCGATCCTCTTCTCCTCCATCTCTCCTCTTCCTCCTGCTCCTTTGTCTCCAATCCTCTCTTCCTCTCCTCCTACTATGCCTTGCTTCCTCCTCCTCTCCTTTACTCTGTTTCCTCCACCTCCCTCCCACCGTTGCCTTCCTCCAGCCTTACTATTGTCACCTCCTTGCATCCACTGCTTGCCTCCTTTCTCCTCTTCTCCACATCAACTCCTTCCATCCTACCGCCTACCACCTACTACCCACCCTACTATCATAACCCAATTTTATTGCATATTTATTATAATATGGAAAATTGAATTATTGAAGAAATTCAATATATATTAAATGGAAATTTTAGAATTTTCAAAAATTGAATGAAAGAAGTTGACTGATGTTGACTATGCAAACTTTTGGAAATTATCTTATATATTATCAATAATTGAATGTTATTGATAAATTTGCAAGTGCAAGTGTGTGTAGTTACAGGGTGATAGGTTGAAGGATGATAACACGGTTGAAGTAGGATTGTTTAGTTGGATCAAACAGTAATCTAGTTGGAATCTGGGTGCACACACCACAAATGACATGATGACTTGTATTTGAACTATTTTTCATATATAAAAGAACACAATTTCATGACTTGAATTGTTTCAGTGATTGAAAATGAATGGCTTGTAGATTAAATTATCTACTCAAACTCTGTGTTTTGAAGAAAATGAAAGTAAGTATTGTAAAGAATGATTAAATAGGATAAGAGATTTCATTATGTGAAAATAAATTTCTTCTAGTTTATATATATGGATGCTCAAGATGAAATTAAAGTTCCTTGCTTTATTTAAATGATAGCATATGAAACTTATAAGCATATATATTACATATATATATACATATACATATACATATATGCATACACATATTTATATTGTTATCAAATTCAAATTCGATAAATGATATATTTTAAATCAGACTGTTTGAAATTAATGCAAAATCATGAAGGCATCCCACGAAGGATGTGGTCTACCACAATTTTAATGACAATATTCAAACGAAGTAGTGGTTGGCACCAAGGCAATAATGCCAACACCCAGTAACATGCAAAAGACATTGTTGTTTCCATTTTTTGGATTGATACCCTGGCAAAAAAGCAGAGAGAAGAGAAGAAATTGGGGGCTTGAAGGAAAAAAGCAAAGGAAGAACTCGAGAAAGGGGAAAAATATGAGGGAAAATTCACAAAAAATCAAATTGGAGGTAAATCGATCTCTTTTAGCAATCGATTTGGTTTTATTGCCATTATTGAAACATGCTAGAATGTATTCCTTCATTTTCATAGCACAGTAAAAATGTGAGTCATTGTCTGTGTTTGAATCGGCCTTGAGCCGAATGCATGAGTTTTGTCAACCACCTTGTGGGAGTCGCATGGCCTACGACCTACTTAGTATGAAGACCATTAAAGTTTAGAGCTAGGATGAGGCTTGAGAGCCTTAAATAGCTCAACCTTCATCTTTATTTTGCACGATGATGCTAGCCTTTAAATGGTTATCATAATTTATTCCGATTGACTGTGTTATTTTGTATAGATTATCCTTGAAAAGGATCGACTAATGATCATGTGGGAGGGGCATGATTCCTAGTATTTCATTATTATAATATCTAATGCTCATTATTGGATGGGTCGATAACACTAAAGGGGCTTTAACATATGCTTTTAGAACTTTGTGTATGTATGTGTATTGTTGTTTCATGTGAAGCCGACCTCATTCGATGGGAACGATGGAATTATTATAAGTTTGAGAATCACCAAGCTTTGCTTGGGTCAATCTTTCCTAAATATGTATATGGTACAGACATAAGTTTGCATGTTGAAAATAACTTTATCCATGGTATAAAACAGTAAGCCCATATGGGAATTTTCAAATATAACTCTTGTTGCTAAGAAAGAAAGCACATGAGCTATAAGAATGGTTGATTCTAGAGCAACCTATGATTGTTTTGTTTGTAGCCTGAATAGGAATGAATTCTACTTAGAACCTGAAACTTCTATGCCTATCTCTAGACCGAAATATTTGCTCAAGTTTTACATAGACAAGCATGTCGAACTTAGATTCTTTATATTATTAAGTTGCACATTGAATTTAAATAATGAAAGTGTTCAAGATCTAAATGTTAGGCATTCTTTTTTCATGTATGAAACTGGGCTATTTGATTTGTTATAGAAATATTTTGGCTTGCTTGAAATTGACAAATGAGAAGCTATAGACAATATTTATTATTGACAAAACAACATGGTTTATTTTTTAGTTCATTGTGGAAAAACTCGTTCTGTTTTAAAAAAGTGAACATTTAATTGTAATGTTATCATTTAACATCTAAACAACTTCAAACAACAATGAGTAATTGCAAACAGTGAGTGTTCTATTGGAAAATGACATTTTATGTCATTAAATATAACTGTTTAGTCTGAAACAATATTGAATTGATGTAAATAGTGAATAATCTATTGCAAATGACACTATTTTGTTGTTAAGTCATCTTTGTAGCTGAAAATAGCCTTGCTCATTAAACTGTTTAGCTGGAACAACATTGAATAGTTGTAAACAATGAACGTTCTTTAAGAAAAAACTTGTCTTATAACTGTTTAGTAGGAAACAGTGTTGGTTTTGTTTAAATGATGAATGTTCATATGTAAACAAAAATGTTAAGAGTATCATAGTTTTGTGATAATGCAAAAGAAACAACAATATGTGTGAAACTGTTAATATAGAATTGTTTTGATTCTTTATTTTTGACAAAATAAACGGCAAATGGTATATTATTTAATGATTTCAATTTCAATTAATGATTATTTTAGAATGTATGAACAAATCAAAAACTTAAGTAGGCACATATATGTGCATGCACATAGAATTTGTCTATGTACATACACATACTTGTGACATACTTTCTTTTGTTCTTAGTTCATTTTTAAATGGAAAATGCTTATGATGAAAAGTATATAACATTCATAAGAATTATATGACTGATTTTTGCTTAGAGATTAAATTAGTAATTTGATTCTTCTTTTGAAGACATGTGAAAGAATATTCTAAATACTTGAACAAAATAGTGATACCTTAGTAGACTAGAGCACCTCAAGGTAGATGTTGCTAGGGTTAGATAACTGCTATGAGATGTTGTATATGTAGAAAGTTGCCTTCGGGGATAGGTGTCAAAATGGAGTTTAGAGAGTATAGGTTTTCTTTGCCATAACCTATTATTTGTTGTTTTTGTAGCACATTTATTATGCTTGGCCAAGCAATACAGTTCATTTTGTATGTATGAACTCTGTGATATCACTCTCTGCCATTCCTAGCATAGATCTTGCATTTTCTTTTCTAACTTTTAGATAGAAATTGCATATTGATGTATGGGAACACACCAGATTCCACCTTGCAGATTTTTCTCTTGCTAAACTTTTCGTGCAAGGTCAAGAATTCTTCAAGTCAAATGAAGTTTGGGAAGCATCAACTTCGTGGTTGAGTAGTAAAGCACTTCAACCATGTTCTTTTCCACTAGTGGAGGCGAGCGTCAAAGAAGAACCTTAGTTGTTGACAAGACTATTTTAGTCTAAGATGTAACTTGATGTAATACATTCATGTATTTGATGTAAAGTGTACAATGTAATGAATTTGTGGCCTTCGGAGCCAAGTCAAACTTGATATTGTAATTTAAATTTTGAAGTGAATATATGAATCATTGACTCATTTTAAATGGACATATGTAGCTATGATTGACTTTAGCCAATAGTTATGTCTTTTTAATTTGGAATATATTCATGTGTCAAATATAATAATGTTAATTAAGTAATAATTTAGGATGGGTTATTACACCTGTATACAAATGCCTACTCCTCTGTCAAGGATCCACCTCACCATCTACCACCTGCAACCTGGCGGGCACCATCACTCCGACCTCAATCACTAGGCATACTCTTGCATCTCCCTGCAACACTTCCTCCTGCCAATCTTTTTTGCCTTTGTGCCCCTCCATTGCTCCACAAATACCACTATCGAGCATACTATATAATCCTTCATCCTTCAAATTTTTTTGGCTTCCATCTTCTGACCACCATCCTCCATCTACCTTGGCACCAAGGATCGATCCACTAACTCCCACACTCGGTGGGACTCAAACTCCTAAAGTAGTCAATACCACTACCTTGCAACAACCATTGCATTGCGGGGTCATCCCCAAACCTAATTCAATATTAAATGTAATCCATCCTATTATTTTACTTCATATGGCTAGGTGTAATTTCATAAGTATTCAAATGTGTAGTCTAATGTCAAGTCATCTAGGTACATTCTCTCGCATGTCATATATCTTGAAAGAGAAAAGGAAAAAACCAAAAATATCAACTAATTGCTGAAAGAGGGGTTGTCAACAACCCTCTTTTATAATAACAAACATGCAAACAATCCTCAATAGTACATATAATCAGCAACAAAGTTCCATAAAAATAATTGAAATTTTCAACAAAAGATCTTCTCATTCTAGAAGTCTGATTATATATTCATTTTCAGTCATCAAATGACTTATGGGCAACAACATATGCCCCATGTATAATCTGAAAATTAACACAAAACAAACTACAACAAGGAAATAAAAACTATGTGTTTCACTAGCACCTTTAAATCTACACTTTTCCTCTTCCAACAATCACCTACAACTCTTCAAGTCTCAACAATGGTGTCTTCTATCCTTCATGGCTGCAAAAACTATTTCAACCTACAACAAAAATTCTTCCAAAACCCCTCAAAAAATCCATGCCAAGCTCTCTCCTTCTCCAAACCTGTAGCCAAAAATGAATGCCCAAAACATGCAACAAAAGCCTGTTGACTTGATGTGTTTGTGATGTTTGTCCTTGATGAAAAAACTAGTTCTTATAATGGTGTTCTTTGATTGACATGGTTTGATGTACAGATTGGTTTCAAGGATGACATGGTTTGATGTGCAAATTGGATGCTCAAGATTGGTTGTTTGGCATTTGATGCAAGATGCATTCACTCATTGTTTGTTAGGATTGATTGGTTCTCATGATATGCAGATGGTGTAGTCACATGGTTGATAAGGCATTGTACAAGTTATTTAGAATTGATCATTTTCAGAATTATTTGAAGGCTCCATTTGAGGTTTGCACAAAGCATACAAGGTTTTGATTACAGTTTTGATTACACATAGTGTGCAACATTTTATTCTTGGTAATACAAGATTTCAAGGAGCTTTTGGTTGGACATATATTAATAAGGGTTCAGGTTGCTTTGGGCAGCTTGGTTTGGTGGCACATTTATATTGATCTTGGTTCTTGTGGTGTTGATTCTCATGATTCATCATGTACTTTCAGTTTTCAGTTTTTACATGTATATGTTGGTACTAATGTTTAATATGTGTTCATCATGGCAGGGCATGCACATAAGGTATATGGTATGGTTTTTCAAGAATATATGATTCATTGGGTGCTTGTAGTATTTACAGACTCAGATTGCTTGCATACTCTGAGGTGATCTTGGCCTTCCTTGTTACATTTTTAATGTGATTGTTTGTTCACATTTTCTTGGTGGAATTGCTATTACATATTTTTATGGCATATGGCTTTGGCAATAAAATTGTATCCATGATTTATATTGTATATGGATCAGACTTAATTACAATTCATATCATTAAAAGGAGATGACTTTATCAAAAGTCATATGGCAGACTTGGTTAATGTTTCAAGCTTTATGTTTATATGGGACAGTCACATAAAACATGAGAAGGCAATGCAAGGTATTGTATTTGATAAGTCATCGGTGGTTGACTTGGTGATTTGGCACCAACACCATATGGTTGGTTATGATGTGGCAATAATGTTGTCAACATTCGTGGTAGATTTTTTTTTGACATCGGATTCAAAAACATTATGATGTTTATTTAAATCATGCATATTGTTGAGTTTTCTTACCGGACTTCAAACCACTATTGTTTTAGATAAATTCTTCAAAAGGCACGAAGTAAAAAACTAGGGAAAATTTCTTTTGCATTGTTTTGGAACAATAATAGCCGCCATATGTTTTCAATAGTGCAAATCGATACTCTTGAGGAACTTGTGTATAATGGATGGTTCAATGTTAACTATAAACTTGAGAGCTCAAGTGTGGACATCAGCTAGTTCAGTGACATTCAGTTGGGTCGTTGGGAACTCTTTGACAGGTCATCATGTTTATTATTCAGTTTCTTCTATCATTTATTTGCAAATTTTTGGTTATTTTGAGCTTTGGATCAGTTGGTTGAGAAAAAGGAAAATGATGATTAGTTTTGTGAATAATGTGTTGATAATGCTTTTGTTAAGGAATCGGTTTGGAGAGGTTGGTTAACAATCAAGGTTTATGATGGTTCTTCTCTCGGGTAACTATTTTTCTGTTTAGGGTTTCTAATCCCTAACTTGAGTTGATTTTCAGTTATTCAAACGACATACATAAATTATCTTGCTTCTATTTAAGAAGGGTTTTTGGTATTTCTCAAATTGATGGTGAAAATAAATGTTGTGAGACGTCATGCTTTATTCTTATAGTAACAAGAAATTGTTTTATATTGAAAATCATTGAATCTTAGATACTTTGTAAAGGAAGATGTTGATGCACAATATTCTTCAGTGTGCTTATTGATTTTTTTACATACATAGTTTTCTATTAAAATTTTAGAGTTGCACAATCTGCACTTCTAGGGTTCTGATAGGATACTATAATTTATTTTCATTAAAAGGATTTGGTGCTCCTTGGAATGGGTGTTCCTAAATCTTTAAGGGGTTGGTGCTCTAAATTCTGCTTGTAAGGCATTGTAAACAGTGGTTTTATTTAAGCCAGTGAGGCATCATTTTGGAGTGGTTTTTCTACCCGAAGAGGGTTTTCCACTCATCAAATTTATGGTCTCATAGTGGCATTGCTTTGTTATGATAGTATTGCGAGATTGTGATGTTTGTCCTTATCAATTCAATGTTGAATGGTTGTCTTTACATTTCTACAAATGTTTATACTGAAGCCATCCTGTTAATGTTATGAATTTCTGTCCAAGTGAAAAACTATTTCAATGTCTTATTCATATGCTTAGTTGATGCCCAAGTCAAGTCTACTTCTCAAATTGTCATTTATTTTTCTTTGTTTAAAAGTGAACACTGAACTCAAAAAAAAAATAAAAAATTGTGGCTCACATAAATCACTGATTCACCCCCCCTCTCAGTGATTTCAGTCTTCCAACAATTGGTATCAGAGCACAGGGTCCTCATATAGGTCCAATCAACCTAGGATTGATTCTGGTCTTGGAATTTTTTCAAATGTGTCACAAGTTCAAGAAGGTATTTTTGTCTGTTTGTATAGTCTGTGTTTTATGGAAATATATATGATTTTGATTGATGTTGGTATAAAGAACTAGACTCTTGCATAAGCCTAACCAAATTAAATTCAACCAAGTTCTTGATAAGAGGAGTACTATGGGTAAGTGCAAAAGAAACATAAGTCAGAAGAAAAACACTAGTGTCAATTCTAGTGAAGTAGCACCCTTGCTAATTAATACTAAATATGATCCTATAGTTGGAGAAGAAGAAGTTCACTTAGTAAGTGAAAAGGAATATAAAGGTGATGAATTTGAGGTTGATTTGGAGGAAGAACTACATGGTACCTTAGATGAGCTTAAGAGGCTTAGAAAATAAAATCAGGATCTTAAGGTACGATTACAAGAAAGTGTCAATGTCAATAAAGTTGTAATACAAGATCATAATGATGATAAAAAGATTATTGAATGTCTGAAAGCCCAAATGGTTGATAACAAAAAGACTGAAGAGGGATTGGAAGCCAAGTTAAAAGACAAGGATGAATTGTGTAATAAACTAGAAAATGAGGTTAATTCATTGAAGAAAAGTCCAGATAATGATTCCTTGTTAAAAGAACTAACTCTTAAAGATGACATGATTATAAGTCAGAAAATTGAAGTTGAAGAATGTAAAAGGATAGCAAATGTTGTAAGGTCTGATTTGGAGGTTAAAAATATTGAATGTCTAAAATTTGAAGGAGAAGTAATTGCATTAAGGAAAGAGCTTGAAAGTGTCAAGGTTCAATTAGATAAAAGTCAAAAATTTGATCATAGCACTAATTTATTGAATGAGATGATTGGCAGACAAAAACATTTCAAGGATCCTATAGGAGTGGGATATGAAGTTGGACAAAGCTCTACAGAAGAATCTAAACATGAGACAGTGTTTGCTATTGCAGATGGAAAGAATTTTACAGCCAAGAAAACACCAAGAGTGAAGGTTGATATTGGTCACCATATTACTGCTACTTAGACATAAGATAAGTGGGTTGATGAAAGGACAAAAAGACCATCAAGATCTCCATTTATCAGGTATAACCACTCTCAATTTCATGGCTATTGCTATTGTTGTAATGCTTATGGACATAAAGCAAAAAAAATTACAAGAAATTGTTGGATAAATAAAAGTCATAATCATGTGACAAATGTCAAGAGAGGTTCATACAACTTTGGGCAGCTTGGTTTGGTGGCACATTTATATGAACACATTTATAATGATCTTGGTTCTTGTGGTGTTGATTCACATGATTCATCATGTACTTTCAGTTTTCAGTTTTTACATGTATATGTTGGTACTAATGTTTAATATGTGTTCATCGTGACAGGGCATGCACATAAGGTATATGGTATGTTTTTTTAGGAATATATGATTCATTGGTGCTTGCAGTATTTACAGACTCAGATTGCTTGCATACTCTGAGGTGATCTTGGCCTTCCTTGTTACATTTTTAATGTGATTTTTTGTTCACATTTTCTTGGTAGAATTGCTATTACATATTGTTATGGCATATGGCTTTCGCAATAAAATTGTATCCATGGTTTATATTGTATATGGATCAGACATAATTACAATTCATATCATTAAAAGGAGATGACTTTATCAAAAGTCATATGGAAGACTTGGTTAATGTTTTAGGCTTTATGTTTATATGGGATAGTCACATAAAACATGAGAAGGCAATGCAAGGTATTGTATTTGATAAGTCATTGGTGGTTGACTTGATGATTTAGCACCAACAACATATGGTTGGTTATGATGTGGAAATAATGTTGTCGACATTCGTGGTAGATGCTTTTTTTGACATCAGATTCAAAAACATCATGTTTATTTAAATCATGATTATTGTTGAGTTTGCTTACCGGACTTCAAAACATTATTGTTTTAGATAAATTCTTCAAAAGGCATGAAGTAAAAAACTAGGGACATTTTCTTTTGCATTGTTTTGGAACCATAATAGCCGCCTTATATTTTCAACAGTGCAGATCGATACTCTTGAGGAACTTGTGTATAATGGATGGTTCAATGTTAACTATAAACTTGAGAGCTCAAGTGTGGACATCGGCCAGCTCAGTGACATTCATTTGGGTCGTTGGGAACTCTTCGATAGGTCATCATGTTTATTATTCAGTTTCTTCTATCATTTATTTGCAATTTTTTGTTTATTTTGAGCTTTGGATCAGTTGGTTGAGAAAAAAGAAAATGATGATCTTAGTTTTGTGAATAATGTGTTGATAATGCTTTTGTTAAGGAATTCGTTTGGAGAGGTTGGTTAACAATCAAGGTTTCAAATGGTTCTTCTCTCAGGTAACTGTTTTTCTATTTAGGGTTTCTAAACCCTAACCTGAGTTGATTTTCAGTTATTTAAATGACATACATAAATTATCTTGCTTCTATTTAAGAATGGTTTTTGGTATTTCTCAAATTGATGGTGAAAATAAATGTTGTGAGACATTAGGCTTTATTCTGACAGTAACAATAAATTGTTTTATATTGAAAATCATTGAATCTCAGATACTTTGTAAAGGAAGATGTTGATGCACAACATTCTTTAGTGTTCTTATTGATTTGCTTACATACATAGTTTTCTATTGAAATTCTAGAGTTGCAAAATCTGCACTTCTAGGGTTGCAAAATCTGCACTTCTAGGGTTCTGATAGGATACTATAATTGAGTTGCATTAAAAGGAGTTGGTGCTCCTTGGAATGGGTATTCCTAAATCTGTAAGGGGTTGGTGCTCCTAGAGTTGGTGCTCTAAATTCTTCCTGTAAGGCATTGTAAACAATGGTTTTATTTAAGCCAGTGAGGCATCATTTTGGAGTGGTTTTTCTACCCCAAGAGGGTTTTCCACTCATCAAATTTATGGTCTCATAGTGCCATTGCTTTGTTATGATAGTATTACAAGATTGTGATGTTTTCCCTTATCAATTCAATGTTGAATGGTTGTCTTTACATTTCTGGAAACGTTTATACTGAAGTTGTCATGTTAATGTTATGAATTTTTGTCCAAGTGAAAAACTATTTCAATGTCTTGTTCATTTGCTTAGTTGATTCCCAAGTCAAGTATGCTTCTCAAATTGTCATTTATTTTTCTTTGTTTAAAAGTGAACACTAATTTAAAAAAAAAACAAAAAAAATATTGTGTTTCTCATAAATCACTGATTCACCCCCCCTCTCAATGATTTCAGTCTTCCAACAAACCCTTCTCCCCAAAAATCCAAAAATCAAAAATTCCCTCCCATTTGGAAAACTCGCAACCCCCTCTTGAGAATTAGTGGTTTCAATAAATGATTTTTCATGCCATTTTGTAACTCCCAATCCTAATGTGTAAACTGTTGGAAATTGATAGGTTGTCATTGATGTCAATAGATAATGGAATTCTATTAATTTCCAATATTTTGCTACTCCAGTTATATATGTCTATTGATCCAGTATTTTGATCTGGACTATCCTATTTTTGTATGATATGCTCAAAAGATGATAGCATGATTTACCCTGACATTAGTTGCATCATTTGGCATGGTTTCAACTAACTAGGGTGTATGGGTTGTGAGGTACTGTTACCAGTTGATTGAAGACTATGATATGCTTATACATTGGCTCCATATGTTGGTTCTTTGGTCCAGATTCTATCTCAGTAAAAGATATCATTACAAGACTTTGCATACAGGTTTGATCCTACAAGATGTATTCTACATTGGAGATTCATAATGATATGTGAAGGTATCTGGAAAATATGAATGACATTTTTCTACAGTCCTCAGTGAGTTTTCATTCTGCATGTTGTTGTGGGAGATTTCACATTTTCTTATGATTGATTATCATATCGTGTGGTGTCGAAGATAAGTAGTTTGATGTCGTCCAAGGGAGAATTCAATGTATTAAAAATTTGTGTGTTGCGCTTTTGATGGAGTGTGCATATATTTGGAGTTTTGGTTTAACTCTAGTTGACTCAATTATATATTATATATTATATATTATATATTAAGGGATCTATCTTAGGTACATGCCAAAAAAGTTATTTTTTGAATCAAGGTTTCTCTAATTAAGCCAACCTAATTAAGAAACATGGATGCACATGTATATATATGTAAGACATTCATTTTGTGTATAAGTGTGAGTGTGAGCGAGAGATAGTGGTGGAAGAAGGAAAGAGAAGGAAGTGTGCATGTGAAAGATACTTGAAGATAGAAGTTGAAAATGTATATTTGCGAATGGTATAAATGAGCAGTTGAGTGAGTTACTCAAGTATTGTGCTTCACCAAAAATGAACTTCGGCACAGGGAAGGTGCATTCTTCATCAGTTCACCCTTTTGGTAGTGAGCCATACACTTTTGTATCTTGGCAGTTAGCCATCTCTTTTTGTATTCAATTTGTGATCCTTTCAAGGACAATGTGTCCTGGCAGTGAGCCCTATACTATTCTATATCTAGATATATTATATTGTGAGCTAATCCTCACCGTGGTTTTTCCCACTTTGGGTTTTCCACGTAAAAATACTGGTGTTCATGTGTGTTGATGCTTTGTCTTGATTTCATGTCTTCTTCAAGTAATGCAGTCAGATTTGTGATAATGCTTATATGGATTTTATGTGAATGGCTTTATGGAATACTGATTCACCCCCCTTCTCAGTATTCTGTATGTTCAACATAAACTTTTTTTTTCAAAAATTTCAAAAAAAATGCAATTACACCTCCACAACCCAACTTTCCAACTTGCACAACAAAGGTGGCATTTTATTTAAATAAATAAAATTAAAATAACTTATTCAAATAGCCTCCTAAAATGAAATGCAAATGAAAATTTCAAATTTGAATTTTTTTTGGTTGATGCAAGATTGCCAACCATCCATGGATGCTCCTACATCAGACACCCATGGTAGAAAAGAAATGTTTCATAAGTGTGACTCATAAACATTTGTAGATCTGATGCTCATTATCAACCCATCTTTCTACCTTATTCACCTGAACCTTATTTCTCACTTGTCCCTGCAACTTGATGTCTCTTTCATCTTTCATTCTTCCCCTCTTTCTCCATCTTTTCACATAATTCATCTCCCACCAACATACACTATAAAAATATGAAAAATCATGAACAATTGTTTCTTCTTCTTCAAGAAAATGATGAAATTCATTCATTACCTCTTTCTCTATTATTGATGCAACCATTTGTTCATCATCACCCTTGGTTACAACGCTATGTTCCTCTTTCACCATTCCTTCCAAAAGACATTTTTCAGCTGCAATCAATTCCTCCCCTACATTCACATCAATGTTAGAAATATCATCAAAAGATCCATCCTTTCCATCATGCAACAAACTATTAGTCATACTAATCTCTATCATCACCCTTGGTTACAACACCGTGTTCCTCTTTCACCATGCCTTCCAAAAGACAATTTTTAGCTACAATCACTTCCTCCCCTGCATTCACATCAATGTTAGCAACATCATCAAAAGATCCATCCTTTCCATCCTGCAACAAACTATTAGTCATACTAATCTCCTTATAACATAAGAAGTTACCAACTGATGCAAAGGGAAGACCACCAAACAACTCAACATTCTCCTCCTCATCTTCTTCCTTACTTTCAATTGTAGTACCTTCATCTACAAATGTACTCATTGTTGCAATATATTCTTCTACAACAATTTTATCATGCTCAAGTAAATCAGATTCAACTACATTCTCACAAAAATCAGATTTTACCTTCTCTTTCTCCACTAAAACCTTCACTTTACCTTTCTTGAGTGCAATCCATACTACTGCAACTTGCATCAACAAATCAAAATATTCATCCTCATCCTCTTCCACTAACTGTTTAACTCCATTAATCAAACAATTTCCAATTTTATTACATACCTTTCCTTTTTCCTTACTTAAGGGCTTCAACTTGTGTTTGATTCCATCCTTCATCAAGGAGTATGTATTGGCATACCCATCATGCATTGCACACCTGTCAAAATCCTAAGGCCTTCCCAATAACAAGTGACAAACATCCATAGACATTATATCACATAAAAACTTCATCAACTATCTTAAATTTTACTGGACATTGTTCATTTACCGAAACTTTATAGTCATCTTGTGACCAAGCAATCCTATATGGATGCGGTGTCTTCTTTTTTCCAACTATAACTTATTTACCATTTCTTTAGAAACGATATTTTCAATACTACCACCATCAATAATAACATTACAAACTTTACCTTCACACTTACATCTTGTTCTAAACAATATTTTCCTTTGATTTGGTTCTTTTCCTTCATTCATTAGGATTCTTCTTGAAACAAGTACTCCATTCTCTACCTCTTCTGAGTGTGAAGACTTAGCATCTTCCTCATTCACATTTGCTGACCTTGCATTATTTTTAGCCCTCCTATTCATCCTCTCTAGTTCTAGACATTCATAAGATCTATTTCCTTCTTCTCCATATCTAAAACACGTTATTTTGTAATTTCCTCTTTTAGATCCTCTATCCAATCTTCCTCTTCCTCTAAAATTTTGATCATGGGACTGATTTGAACTCTCGCCTCTTTCATCCTTGCTGCCCTTAGTATCTCCAATATGATTTCTATCCTCATTTTTCTGCACATTAGTTTTACACTTTCCTCTTTGCTTATTATCAAATTTCTATCCAACTTTTTCTCAACTTTTAAAGCAAATTGATAAGCTTCTTCTAAATTAAAAATTATTACCAAAATGAGTTCTTGAATTTTTGGCCCGATTCCATTGAGGTATCTTGCTACTTTCTCCTTGCTAGCTTCTGAATGTCCCGTTCTTATGAGAATTTTGTGAAACTCTTCTATGTAATCCTTCACAGTTCTTGTCCCTTGTCTCAAACTTTGCACTTTCTTAAGCAAATCAAGATCATAATGTGCTAGAATGAATTTTCTTTTCATCATCCCTACCAGTTTATCCCATTTGGATATCTTATCCTTTCCTCTTCTTCCTCTTTCAAGTTGTATTTCCTTCCACTAAATGTTAGTATGCCCTTTGAACTTTTTTTTCGCAAATCTAAATCTATCATGATCTTCAAATTCCTCAAACTCAAAGAACTCCTCCATGTCATTTATCCAGTCAATTAATTCTTTTGGATTCTAACTCCCATTAAAAGTTGGAACATCCGTCTTTGGTCTCCTTCCAATCTTTGACAAAGCAACAATAAGAGGATCATTTTTTGTTGTTGCAACATTTCTTGCACCACTTGACTGACTTGAAGTGTCTGAAGATTCATCTTCACTTTCAGATTCTCTTCTCCTATGTTCACCTCTCCTCCATAGCTCTTCTTTTAAATTTTCAACTTGCCTTCTCAAGGCTCTAAAATAATCATCATGGACAAATTTTTCAATTATTTCTTTACCTTTGCCATTTAGAACTCCTCTTGCATTCATTTTTCTCACAACCCACACTCACAGTCCTAGTGTAAACTACCTCTCTTTGGTGATTTTTTCACAGACTCAAGATCTTCCTACTTTGATACCACTGATGAAAGAGGGGTTCTTAACAACTCTCTTTTATAATAACAAACATGCAAACAATCCTCAATAGTGCATATAAATCAGCAACAAAGTTTCATGAAAATAATCAAAATTTTCAACAAAAGATCTTTTCATTCTAGAAATTTGATTACATAATCATTTTCAGTAATCAAATGACTTATGGGCAGCAACATATGCCCCATACATAATCTGAAAATTAACACAATAAAAACTACAACAAAGAAATAACAACTATGTGCTTCACTAGCACCTCCAAATCTGCACTTTTCCTCTTCCAACAATCACCTACAACTCTTCAAGTCTCAACAATGGTGTCTTCTATCCTTCATGGCTAAAAAAACCATTTCAAATTGAAACAAAAATCCTTCCAAAACCCCTCAAAAAATCCACGCCAAGCTCTCTCCTTCTCCAAACCTTTAGCCACAAATGAATGCCCAAAACATGCAACAAAACCCTTCTCTCCAAAAATCCAAAAATCAAAATTTCCCTCCCATTTGGAAAACTCACGACCCCCTCTTTTGAATTAGTGGTTTCAATAATATAAAAATAAATAAATGATTTTTCATGCCATTTTGTAGCTTCAATCCCAATGCCTAAACTTGGTTTTTTTCAAAATAAAATAAAATAAATGCAATTACACCTCCACAACCCCAATTGCCAACTTGCACAACAATGGTGGAATTTTATTTAAATAAATAAAATTAAACTAACTTATTCAAATAGCCTCCTAACATGAAATTAACCTCCTAAAATCAAATGCAAATGAAAATTTCAAATTTAAGTTTTTTTTGGTTGATGCAAGATTGCCAACCATCCATGGATGCTCCTGCATCACTAACTATTAGGAGTTGTGAGGCTCATAGACTTAATTCACCATCTATGATGACTAGCTTCATCAATACATTTGTAACATTACGCAAAGTGTCAACCTTCTCCATAATCACCCTCCCATTCTCTACCATGTCATGAAAAATATTTGTAAACATGTGTGTGCTTCATACTTGCATGAAAGTCTAAGTTCTTTGCTAGAAATATTCATCTAATTGTCACAAAGAACTCTTATAACTCCCTATGTTTTCCCAATGTATGAAATATTTGAAGCTATATGGCTTCCTAATAAACATTAGGAGCTCCAAATACTCAACCTTTGTAGTGGATAAATCCAATAAAACATGTTTCTTTCTCATCCAACTGATAGCACCACCAAATAAATTGAAAACATAATCACTAGTTGATATTCTTTTTTTGATATCTCCAACCCATTTTTTTATCCAAAAATCTAGGAATATCAGTAGAGTGTAGGCTCTCTATAGAATTACCATGATAGAAAATGAAGTACTTTGAGGTATTTATAAATATTTGAAGACCCTCTTAGCTACATCCTAATGATCTTATCCAATATTAGTCATATATCAACTAAGGACTCCTAATAATTAATAAAATTTTGGTCTTCCATGAACCATAACATGCATCAAAACATAAAAAGATTCAATTATGAAAAAGAATAAAAAAATATTACTCTATATCTTTTGAACCTTCTTTGCACATGGTATCCGAAACTCATGTGGGGCCTCATGATCCCCCCTCCCTTCCCTCTATTTGTATTAGGTGTACAAATGACACATGCTAGTTTCTCAATTATGGGGGACCCTCTCTCTACTAACACTTTGTTGGATATTTCTTCACTTGTGAAGTTTTTTGTTTTGAGCCCCAAGGCTTGGAAAATTGTTCTTTTTGGGGTCACCCAAGGTGATGAAGTGTGTGAAAACGTATTACCCATTTTCTATCTAAAAATGGAATGAAAATAATGCTTCCTAACTCCATAGTTGAAAGAATAGTCTCCTCAATAGAGAACACCATGGTGGGTAATTTTTTTTCCTTTCACCCCTCTGTCAACATGGTTTGATGTTGGACTACTACTAAATGGAATTTGAAGGGTAATGTTGAAGTGGGTGTTATTGCTAGAGGCCTATTCCTCTTCAAGTTCACATCCAAGGATCACATTCGATTGATCCTTTATACAAGCCCTTGGTTATATGAAAAACACAAGTTATCTCTATGTAGATGGAAGCCAAGGTTTGAACCTACTACAGATTGGAACAAAAAGATCTTGTCTAGTTCAAACTACCTAGTTTACCTATTTATTTTTGGGATGATATGGTGTATTAATGGATTGGAAACTCTATTGGACACTTTATTATGATGGACAAAAAATAACAAGAAAAATGTCCAAATTAGTTTTTTTTGCATTTATGTGTGAATATTGATATTCACAAGACTCTTTACAACTTCATCATTTTGAATTTCAAGTTTGGGAAGTGGTCCTATCTAATTTTTTATGAAAATGATACCATTTTTTGTCAAAAACACTCAAAATATGGACACATAATGTCTGATTATAAATCACACTTGAAGGGTAACCAAAAACTTAAAGATCCTTTGGTTATTCATGGCGATTCTTTAGACGGATATAATTTTAAGGACATCCTAAATATCCTCTAAACCCCTCCTAAAACTTGAAATATTGAAGAAAAACTTATCACTCTTGTGTTAAAAATAATCCACTCTTCATCTCCTAGGAGGAAGGAAAGAGTTGTGTTAGTAGATAGACATTGATAGAATGCACTACCAATGACCCAAAGGAAGGATACCATACCCCCTTTAGTGAAAGAGAAAGAAGATGGAGAAATATCAAGTCATTTCCTTATTGGTCATATCTACTTGGAAGCACCCCCTCCACATTGTGAAACTTTGGTGGGTACTTCAAAAACAAAGACTAGTTCACCCATTTCTCTAGGGGAAGAAACAAGTTAATCAACAGCCAATCAATGTTCCTTGGACTTGGATGGATGGCCAACACCCAAGAAAAAAAAAGGTAAGAATAAGAAAGAGGACATAGGTGTGGAGGCTAATGTGGGCATATGTTCCCAAAGATATACATGAAAAAGATAAACAAAAAAAGAGTTCGGCGTTGATAGAAAAAGAACATTAGAGATGCCCTCCAAAAATAATTCAAAATGAAGATTCTTTCTTAGAACATTAGAGGGCTCAATAGTCCTCAGAAGCAATTATCTCTAAAAATTTTCCCACATCCTTTTAATCCAAGAAGTAAAAATGAATAACACCAATTTTCAAGCCATTGTAAAGAACCTATGGCCCTTTGCTCAATTATTCATTAGTGAGGCTGCTAGAGCCTTAAGAGGTCTGGCTACTATGTTGAACATGACTAATTTTGTTGGTTCTTTATTTTATCAATCAAGAAATTTCTTGGAAGTTAATTTCTCCTCTATTGATTTATCTTGGAATATTATAAATATTTATGCCCCCAATATGCATAATACCAAAAAAATATCTCTAGCTTGATATTGCTATGTAGGTGATGGGTAATAAGGAGGCATGATGGATGGTTTCTAGAGAATTCAATTCCCATATTTTTTCCTTTTGAAAAACTTGGGGGCCTAATGGATTACACTGAAAGCATGGTTGATTTTTCTGAGTTGTTGAACTCTATTGGGCTCATGGACATTGACCTTTAAGGCCAGTTCTTCACTTGGAATAATAGGAGAATTGGTGAACACCTTATCCAAGTTAAGCTAGGCCGTTTATTGATCTATCCTAACTTGGACTCTATTAACAACCTAAACCTCCTTGCTTTACCTAGAACTGTGTCAGAACATAACCCTCTTCTTCTAGATTGGAAAGATTGTACTCCTTCTAACCCTTTCCTCTTTAGGTATGAGATCATGTGGATTCTCATCCTAGTTTCAAGGATTTTCTCTAGCTGGTGGAATATCACCATTGATGGTCCTGCTATATTTAGATTGAGTTAGAAACTTAAAATATCAAAAAAAAAAAGTGAAAGGTTGGAATAGGTGGGTCTTTGGTGATGTTTTTCATCATAAGAAAAATATTGCTACAAATCTAATAGATATTCAAGCTAAAATTTCCATTGTTGATGTCAATGAGGAAACTTGTTAAACTAAGAGGTTACGTCTTGAATGGACTCATGTTTTAAAAAAGGAGATCTTATGGAAATAAAAATCCAAAATCCAATGGCTGAAAGAAGGAGACTATAACTCATTTTTTTCCATTGATCAACTCTAAAGCATAGGAAGAGGAATTCAATCTTCATACTTATTGATGAAAATGGGTATGAGGGTACTATTGATGAAAAGGTTGGGTGGATAACCTCTCAATACTTTCAATCTTCAATGATGAAACCTAATACTAACCATTCTACTGCATTAGAAGGGTGGCTAGTGGAAAACATCCCTGTTGCTTTATCCAAGGAAGATAATACCCTCCTCTTAAATCTACTGACAATGGAGGAAGTTAGGGAGGAAAACTTAAATATGGAGGAATTTAAAGCTCCTAGCCCAAATGGTTTCCCCTTAGTATTTTTTCAAGATTTTTGGTATATTGTAGGGGAGGATGTTTCCTTGGTAGCTAAATATTTTTTCAAATATGGGAAATTTCTAAAACAACTAAATAATACTTTCCTTTCTTTTATCCCTAAGAAGCTTGACCCCTCAACTATGGATGACTTCAAGCTTATAAGCCTTTGTAATACTATTTATAAGATCTTTTCCAAAGTTCTTGTAAATAGGTTGAACCTCTTTTGGGGAAAATGATTAGTAATTGTTAGAAATTTTTTGTACCAAGTCATCAAATTTTGCATATTGTTGCTTTCATTGATGAAATTATGCACTTTATGGATATGATTAACACCTCTGGCATGTCTTTTAAACTAGACATATTCAAATCTTACAAGAATATGTGAATAGATCTAATGAATTAAAACATAATTGTAAAAACATAGATCACAAAGATCACTTGAGAGATTTAGAATTACATCCACAAACATGAAATGATAATTAAAACTCATAATGATTGCAAATACTGATCCAGAGTGGTGCACATAGATCCACAACAATCCTATTGACTTCTTAATAATTCCTTGAAGCTCACATGCACTCCATAAATGAGAATTCCCTCAAGAACCAAAGGGATTTCATCCTCTGATCTTGGTGATTGTTGGGTTTTCAACCAATGATCACAAAATCCTATGGGTTCTCGTCCACAAAAGTAATTAGAACACAAGTATCCTAATTTTACAAGAAAATTTCATAATAATCAATGCTTCCACATGAACTATCTTCTTAAATTTATATGTTATCGCTCTCCCTAGAACAATAGGTCAACCTTGAGCCAAATTGGTGCCAAAGCCCATAAATTACATTTTCACATGTTACATTAGGTTAACTCTAAGACCATTGGTGATGCCTCATCGAGTAATGTGTCATCTTGTAGATCTAATCACAAGAATCCTAGGTCCTTTCCTCCTTTTGGCTACCTTGAGCTTGATGTCACATGATTTGAAGGTGCTCCATCAATCACACTTGAGGAGTTGGATGTTGCGAGTCTCACACACTCATCTTTTGTGAATGATATATTTTTGCTATATGAACCCTTTTCCATGTGATTTTGATATGATGTGCAAGTTTCATTGTAGATGCTATGTTCCAAACCATAAGCCAAAATGTTCCCCTACAAAGGAATGTAGAGGAATTCCTAGAATCGATCCTTCTCTGGTATAGTGAGCTAGGAATGATGACCTCCTGATGATGATAAATTCCATCCTCCTAGGCTAATTCCCATGAGGTATAGGTAGTGTGTATAGGTATCTCTATTAATATCTTGTTCCCTTCCACAAGCTGGGAGGATTTTTTGTGATGAAATGCGATAGGATTCCTGGATTCCACCCTTTCTAGTTTTGTAGAAAAGGGACATGACAAGTCCTCCCCTCTCAAGATTTATTTTCCTCAAGCAATGTGAATTGGGATGTTCAAAAAACTCAAATCCCTCCCATGTAGCATCTTTAATGGGTGGATTCTTTCATTGGACAACATACTCAGTTATGCTCATGTTTCTCATAGTTTTGACTCTAGTATTAATGAATTTTTTTGGAATGAGAATGAGCTTCCCTTTATCATCCAGTGGGGGTAACTCCCTTGAAGGAGTAGTATGCAATCCAAGTGCCTTGTTTTGACATGATACATGGAAAATATTGCAAATTTTACTTCCTTTTGGGAGCTCTACCTCATATGCAACTTCTCCAATCTTCCTAGTTATCTTGTATGACCCATAGAGCTTAGGCTTGAGCTTTTCTGATCCAATTTTCTTGACAAAAGACTATCTATATGGCTGTAGTCTTAGAAATACCATATCTCCCACCTCAAATGTTCTCTTTGTGTGCTTCCTATCGACATACATTTTTTTGATTCTAAGCCACTTGTAGGTAATCCTCGAGTGATCTCAATGTATCCTGACTTTGGTTCACTAGCTCACTTACTATTGAAACTCTACTATCTATGAGGGTCATTTCTACAAAAGTTAAGGCATCATATCCATAGAGTTCTTTGAATGGAGACATACCAATGGGCATGTGGTGAGTTGTGTTGTTGCAGTATTCTCCCAGATGAAGTCATTTGATCCAAGCATATTTCTAACTAGTGACATAATTCCTCAAATATCCTTCCAACCATTTATTTACTATCTTAGTCTACCCATCTATTTACAAATGGTACCTACTATTGGGAGTGAGCTTGGTGCCCTTAAATTGGAACAACTCCTTCTAGAAAGTACTGATAAATTAGCTATATCTATCATTGACAATATTTTTTGGGAACCCATGCAACTGAAAGATCTTCTTGAAGAATAAATGTAAAACTCATGGAGCCTTTACACAGTGGAGATAGCAAAGAAGTGAGCATATTTTTTTAACCTATCGACAACAACATAAATGTAATCCTTCCCTTGAGATTTGGGTATTCTAGTGATGAAGTCCATAGAGATAGTTTCCTATTTGTGTTCTAGAATGGAGAGTGATTGTAGCAGTTTGACCGAAAATTGTTACTCTCCTTTGTTCCTCTAACATGTGGTGTGCTCCCTTATATGGGAAAAAATATCCTCTTTAAGGCCTTTCTAAGAAAACCTTTCTCCTATCTTCCAATAAGTCTTGTAGAATCTAAATTTTATGCCATGAGTGTATCATGAAATACCTCCAATATCTTCTTCTTGACCTTGGATTCAAAGGTGAGGAACATCCTATTTTTGAAAAGAATAAGACCTTCTGTCAACACATAATAGCCATCTTTCTCTGTCCCTTTCAAAATACCTATAGCAACTGTGCCCTCAACATACTCAACAATGATAGATTCCTTCCCATCTGTTGATATGGTAGATTCATGACATAGAGTGGGTCTCCTAGAAAGTGCATCTGCCATTATATTATTCTTTCCTCTAACATATTCAATGTCAAAATCATATGCTTGAAGTTTAATCACCCATTTATGTTTCCTATCATTTAGATTTTTTTGATCAAGGAAATGTTTCAAACTGTTGTGACTAGACTTGACCACAAACCTTCCACATACAAGGTATTACCAAAACTTCTCCAAGGCATGCATTATATCTAGCATCTCTTTATCATATACTAAGTACCCTCTTTCATAGGGTTTCAAATTTCTACTCTCAAAGGAAATTGGATTCCCCTTCTAAGAAATAACAACTCCAATTCCTTCACCAAAGGAATCACATTCTACAACAAATGGAAGTGAGAAATCAAGAATTACAAGAATCAGATAAGAACTCATTACCTCTTTCAAAATTTCAAAGGTTGTTTGTACTTCCTTCATCCATTCAAAGGATCCTACCTTGGTCATTCTAGTGATGGGTGCTACAATTTTAGAAAACCCTCTAACAAACCTTCGGTAGTAGCTACATAGTCCAAAGAATCCTCTCAATTAAGGAAAATTGGTAGGGGGTGGTTATTCCATAATAGATTGGATCTTTTGTTGATCAGCCTGAACTTGTTTGGCACTTAGGACATGCCCAAAATATAATATATTTGTTAACCCAAACTCGCATTTGGAGATTTTGTAAAGAGAGAGTGTGGTTCCATTATTCCCGAACTATGTCTAGGTGCTTCAAATGTTCTTCCCACGTCCAGCTATAAATCAAAATATCATTAAAGAAAAATAACAAAAACTTCCTTAGGTGCTTACTGAAGACATGATCCATGCATTATTGGAAGGTCTTCAAAGCATTAGTGACGCCAAAGGGCATAACCAAGAACTCAAAATTCCCATAGTGACACCAGAAAGCGATCTTTTGAACATCTTCTTCTCTCATGCGGATTTGATGGTATTTGTACCTGAAGTCAATCTTTGAGAAGTACACAACAACATGCAGCTCATAAATCATTTTTTCTATCCATGGTATTAGGTATCTATTCTTTATGGTCTTCTTATTTAGTGCTTTATAGTCTATACACATTTGCAAAGTGTCATCCTTCTTTTTTACCAACACCACAAAAGATGCAAAGGGACTGGAACTTGGTCAGATGTACCTCATATATGAAGTTACCTAACTTCTTTCTCTATCTCCTCCTTATACATCTTGTGATGGTGGTAAGGAGTGGTCATGACCAACTTAGATCTAGGTTCAAGTTCTATGATGTGCTAGAAACCTCTATCAGTCGTAGTCTGGGAGGTATATCACTGGAGACCAAACCATGATTATATAATATATTTTTTATATCGACATGAACTTGACTATTCTTACCTTTAGAAAGCTCTTCTAAGATTATCAAACAACTGGCAACCCAAGCGACTTGGCTCTTCCAGAATATCCTCTTTGTTCTCCTTATTGAGACCACTTGCAGAGCCCCATTTTCCATTCCTTTTAGTACCACCTCATTCCCATCATATTTGAATTTTAGTTCCATCATTTGGTAGTTTGTAGAATACTCACCTAGTGAATGTAGCCACTACACACCCAAAATCACATCAATATCACCTAGACCGATAACATAGAAATCATCACAAAACTTATGATTTCCAAAGGCTATGTACAACTTCCATATTTTCTCCTTGCAAGGAAAATTATACCCATCCACCACAATGACATTGAAGCCTACAAAATCTTCTGCATTTATCCCTCTTATTTTCACAAGCCCTTCATCAATGAATTTGTGAGTAGATCCTCCATCAATCAACATAGTCTCTCTTTATCTAGTGAGGATTGGACTTGGACCTTGAAAGGATGATATCTATGTGTGCCTCAGAGTGAGGCCAAGGTACTGCCTTTATCTTCTTATTCTTCCTCATGGGGTGGGTCTTTTGGATCATAGAACTCCTTTGATTCATTTGATTTTGATTCCTTATCAAAAGTGACTTCTATATAGTGAATTTTCCCCTTACCGAGGAATCTGTGCCTTGAAACCTATGCTTCCCTACATGAATAGAAAATTTTATTCCTCCAGAGATTATTCCTTGCTTCATTATCCAACCTCTTAGTGGGTATCGGTGGTGTACTCTTTTGTACCATTGTATGAAAATATTTCTTTTGAAGACCACCTTTTTTCTTCCACGTAGTAGTAACTTTGGGTTGATGTTCCAAGGTTTTCTTGGGGATGGAGGGTTCAAGTTGTAAACTCCTTATAATTGCCTCTTACAAGGTTTATGGTTCAAAATTTGTGACAAACCCCTTTAAGGGTTCCTTACGTCCTTCAAGGAAAAGATAAATGATTCTCTTTTTTAAGATATCAAGAACCATAACATAAATATTTTGGAATTCTTCTACAATATACTCATTGATTGTGGTTTTTTGTTTGGTTTTGGAAAGCTCCTTAAAATATTCTTCCTCATCTCTAAGCTCAAACCTTTCAAGAACCTTTTGATTAAAATAATCCAAAGTACTTACCTAATCAAGGCTTTATGTAATTGTGCCACAATACCACCATTCATAATAATTCCCCTTGAGATGTAGGATTGCAAGTTGAATAACATTTTTTTCCTTCATTGAATTGAGAGTGAAGTAGCTTTGCAATTTTACAACCAGACCCTAGTTGAGATTCTTTTACTTCCATCAAAGTTAGGGACCAATTTTTTTTGGATTTTTCTCTTGATCTCCCTTCCATTTTTCTATTGTTCTCTCCTCCTTTGGTCTTTTTCATGAATCTCTATAAATTTCTTAAATAGAACAGCTGCTTTGAATGCATCAGATTGTTTGACATAATCCTCATACCATTTTGTAACCAATGGAATTGGGGACCTCTTAGATGAGATAATAGGGGAATCTTCTTCTTCTTCATTATCCAATAGAAATATGGATTTAGTTGTCTTTGAGTTGTGCACTTATTTCTTCTAGCTAAAGGTTCTTCCTTTTTCTCTATTATCTTATGCACCCTTCTTATTTTGTTGTGACCACATTTGTTCCATGATCATTTCTAGTTTTTCTACAATTTCAAAGAATTTGTCTCTCTTCTCATCATCTTTTTACTTTTTCCTTCCTTCTTTAGACATGATTTCCTCTTCTAAATTGAGACCTTCCAAAAGGGACTTCTTTTTCTCCTACCTTAGGTATCTAATCACTCTATCACTTGGAATCATCAATCATTAGAAAACCTTATAGGATGGTAGAATCACGTTTTGATACTGTTGTAATGTCCCTTAATTATATTTATCAACATAAACAATAATATGCAAATATATCTAATGAATTAAACCATAATTATAGAAAACATAGACCACAAAGATCACTTAAGGGATTCAAAATTACATTCACAAATGATCATTATAACTCAAAATGACTACAAATATTGATCCAAAGTGGTGTACACATATCCACAACAATCCTAATAACTTCTTACTAATTCCTTGAAGCTCAAATGCACTCCCTAAATGAGAATTCTCTCAAGAACCAAAGGGGTTTCATCCTTTGATCTTGGTGACCACTGGGTTTTTCTCCAATGATCAGAAACTCTTGTGGGTTTTCATCCACATAAGTAATTAGAAAACAAGTATCCCAATTTTATAAGAAAATTTTAATAATAGATGCTTCCACATGAAATATCTTCCTATATTTATATGCTATCACTCTCCCTAGAGGAGCAAGTTGACCTTGAGTCAAATTGGAGACAAAGCCCAAAAATTACATTTTCACACATTATATTAGGTCAGCTCTAAGGCCACTAGTGATGCCTCTCCAAGTAATGTGCCACCTTGAAAATATAACCACAAGACTCCTAGATCCTTTCCTCCTTTCTGGTGCCTTGAGCTTGATGTCACACAATCCAAATGTGCCCCATCAATCACACTTGAGGAGTTAGATGTTGTGAGTTTTGCACAATCATATTCTATCAATGGTATATTTTTGGTATATGAACCCTTTTCCATGAGCTTTAGATATGATGTGCATGTGTCATCATAGAGGCTATGTTCTAAACTACAAGCTAGAATGTGCCCTTATGGAGGAATGTGGAGGAATTTTTAGAATTGATCATGCTCTAGTATAATGCATTGGGACTCACAACCTCTTGATGACGATAACATCCATCCTCCTAGACTAATTCTCATGAGGTCTAGGAAGTGTGTATAGGTATCTCTATTAATCTCTTGTTCTCTTTTTCAAGCTGGGAGGATGTTCTATGATGAAATGTGGTAGGATTCCTAGATTCTACCATTTAGCTAGTTTTTTGAAAAAAGGGACATGACGGATTAACACCTCTGGTATGTCTTTTAAACTAGACATATTCAAAGCTTATGGAAAAGTATCTTGACACTTCCTCTTTGAAGTCCTAAAAAAAATTATTTTCAATGAAATGTTCCTAAACCTTATCTAACAATGTGTGACTATAGTTAAGTACTTGATTATCTTTAATAGAGTGCCTAGAGGATTCTTTAGTGTTGAAAGGGGGATTAAACAGGGTGACACTCTATCTCCTTATCTATTCATAATGGTTTCTGATGTCATGGGTAGGAATATTTTTAAAATTTCATGATGAGGGTTCCCTCAAGGGAACAAAACTTGTCAACATCCTTGACCCTTCAAATATTCAACAATTTGTGGATGACATGATTCTGTTTGGGAAATATCTAATTGTGGAAGATAGGAAGTGGAAGTTATGTCTCAATAATTATGCTACCATTTCTATCCAATGCATCAATTGTAAGGCCTCTCTAACATCCAATCAACTTGGTATTAGACACACAATTTAGAGGAAGGTTTCCTAACTGAATAGTCCACTAAACCCTCGCAAAGACTCCATTAAATTATCAAATAGGGCTTCATAAGATTTTGATAAGGTTGGCATTGTATGTGCATTCATAGACTCTACATGGCCTATATCATCAAGTATAGGTGGTTTACACATGTGTAGGAAAATAATAAAGATTGGAAAATGAAAATTAGCATAAACTGCAAAATAGGGGAAATAACTTAATTTTCTATTGATGTTGCGGGTACCTTCAGCTTAACACTATAACTGTTAACTATTAGACCTAAACTCTACAATTTCACTAGCATTTATGATTCTTACTTCTAACTAATAAACTCACTCCGTAGGATGACTCAATGATGCATTACAAAACTTTAAATCATGATACTAAGTATCATTCATGTGCATGTAATAAAGAATCTATTGAAATGAATGCAACAATGTAAACATATAATTTAACAATAGAAGTTAATGTGGGTGAATAGTACCTTGAGTGGCCCTTTCTCAAGCTAATATACCCATAGGAGAAACCAAATATGTGTTACTTGATTCAACTAATCATAACAATAAAATGGAACATCTTTATTGCATATAATTGAACTCTACAATCTGACAAGAATCTTCACAAATTTCTCATTCATGAATGCATAATAGAAAAACTAACCAAGATATTGTCTATGAAACAAAAATATAACTATCAAAACATATATCCTCCAACTAGATCTACTCCTCAACCACTGATCGAAATATATAGGTTGAGGAGGAGATTTATTTTCATAAGGACTAAAAATATAAATTAAATGAAGATGTTCACTCTCCTTCAAAATAGAGAGAATAATTCTTTGCAACTGAAACTATAACTAAAAAAGATAGAAGACGATAAATAGGTTTGTAACTTTGCTTTAACAACATGACAAAGACGTGCTTTGTACAAACAGTCACATCAATTTCTTAATTACTACAAACTTCTTCTTTCCTCTATCATCTTATTGAATGTTTTGATGACTCACAACTGACCACTCCAATGATCGCTTCCATCATTTTTGCAACTACCACATTTCCAACATCCTTGGAATTTACCCTATGATCAACTTGGAATCCTTTGGTTGCAGGTTGATTTCTCCAGTTGTTGCGGGTTGCAATGCTTCTAGCTTTAAGGAGTTAGTTTTATCTAAAGCATACATATCAATAACAATCATGAATTAAACAAATATTCATACTAAGTTTCATACACATTCACACATGCAAACATCATCATATCATAATCATATTTCCACTAATCAAAGTCTATTTTGGATGGCATAAAAGATATAAAAGTTATATAAGTTCAAGAATGTATATGAAATAAGTAGCTTAAAGTGTTTCAAAGATATGAACTAAAAAAGAGAAAACTAGCTAATATTAATCAAGCTCATTATTCTCCCCAACTAAGAAATTTCTTGTCCTCAAGCAACATTTAGGATCAGAGGAAGTATTGAAGAGTCATTTCCTTGAAATCTATCACCACATCAACTCCCTTAACCTGTCTCAAATAGTAACCTTTTCCACATGAAATCTTTGTCAGCCTCAAATTCTCTATTGTTTGTATTCATCCTAGTTCCTCCATGTCCAATGTTGCATTGGATAGAGAAGAAGAGGTGGATGAAATTTTAGTGGAAACCATTTAAGTCCATTATCCCTAGCAATGTCTATATACTTTTGAGATCTTCTAATAATGGCTATAGAATTATAGAGGGAGTGAGGTTCCTTTTTCTTTAATTTGGGGGTTAATTCCTCCCATCTCTTCTTCACAATCTGGAAGGTGTGATCAATGGGTATTGTAACTAGTTTCTTCATCCTTATGTAGTCACGTTCCCTGACTCTTATTATTTTTCTCTCCACACCTTTATAGTTCAAGAGCCCTAACCACTCATCAACAACTGCATTGGGATATTTGGATTCTTTCCTTAGTTGCAAAGCAATAGATTTCTCCTTTTCAGTATATTCTTGCAAAAGATCTCACCCCTTTGTTGTTCATTCTTCACATAAGATGCCAATGCTTTAATTTGTAAGTCTCCCACAACATTAGAGGATTCCATTCAATCTAATATGAGATCACAATATTATGCAAGTAAAACTCACATAATTGGTCTTGCATGTCTAGTGTAGAGTCAAAGAAATTATCTAAAAACAAAAAAAAACTATTCATTTACATTGGAAATTTACTAATCAATTGGCTAAACTGAAAACAAAAATAATTTTCCTGTAGAAATAATGCATAAACTCTTGCAAGAGGTTTGCACTTTATAATTTGTGCAACCTTGTTTGTTACTTCTTCAATCTTTACTTTTAGCCTTTTTATTTCTACCACTTTTTGTTCAAGTGTCCTAGTGTGTTTGGACATCAACTCATCTTTTTCTTTTTCCCATTCATTCTTCTTCTCAAAGAACTCTTGGGTTCTTTTCCACAATTCCACCCCCAAAGACACTACAATTGGCACAAAGGGAACTATTAGTGGAGGAATTGGGCCTTAGGGTACTAGTTTCTTGTTTTCTGCTTCTATGATAGCAAGATGTGCTAATTCATCCAACCTAGACCCATGCTCAAATTTATAAAGATTTTACTCCAAATCTTTAATTCTTTTATCAATTTCACTATCTTTTTAATGGTGTGTTCAAAAAATCTTCTAATTGTTTTATCCTTTCCATAGCCTCATGTAATTCTTTTCCAATATCCTTTTTCTCAACAAAAATTCCTTCTTCTCTTTCTAAAATTGGTCATCCCTTTCAATTTTGTACTCATTACCCTCTGAATCAAGGCTCTTTGGGGTTCTTTTTCTTGTTTTTCTTGCAATAAAAGCATCCTATAAATCATATTCATAGGTACTTGAAAGTGCCATGACTGTGCAATAGGTGCATTTTCATTACCAGGGGAATTCCCCTTCAATTTTGAGTCTATCTCAACCATAACAACATCTTCATATTTCTTCTTTTTAACTGACCCTCTCATGGCACCTTTCCTCTTTAGGTGGTGTGGATTTCTTCTATCCCCCTGCATGTGTAGAAGAAAATTCACCTTTCATTTTCCTAGTTCTTGGTATTTCTCCAAAGTTAGGGGTCTCTTGTGTAATTTCTATTGTAGGTTGTTTAGAGGCTACAAGTTGAGTGTCTTGTAGGCTTTGCTCCTATAGCTCTCCTATGTTGTGGGTAGGTAACACAATAGGGGAGCTAGAGGGAATTTTCCTTTCTGATACAACAGGTTCCTCTATTCTTTCTGGGATAGCAGGTTCTTCAAGGATGGTGTTGATATGGTTGTAATTTAGGAAAATTTCCCAAGAAACGTGTGGAAATTGAATTCTCAAACTTATTTTATCAGCAATGTGACTAAGCAAAAATATGATAATGTTGTGTTATTCGTCTTCCTTTTATACTCAAAACTCATTATTTTCAACAAATTGTAAATAAAATTTGGAACATTCACATGCCTATCATAACGAAGATGACTTAAAAGTTTGAAATGGACTGTATACAACAAGGATTTCCTACCATCATAGATTTAGTATTTGACTATGTAAGAAGCTACTAAAGCCCATATCCAGGGTAAGGATTATCTTTTTTCACCTTAAGAAGATGAGTCTAGGTTTTCTCCATGTTCTTTGAATTCATTCCTAGCAGTAATGGAATCTACCCTCACTGGAAACTCTTCTCCTTCCAATGGAAATCTTGATACCTTAGCAATGGCAGCTTCTGAAGCATCTAGCCTCAAACCTCTTACAATTGCTTCATCTTTTTGTAGTGTGGTAGCAAATTGTTTTGTCATGACTTCATTGAATTGAGTTTCAAGAAGTAATCCAACCAACCATCTTGTCTAAAAATGTGTAATACTTGTTTGTCTTCCAACAACTGGGTATGTGTTGTTGGTTCCCTCCAAATAATGTCACCACCCATGATACTATTGTTGTTCTCTAATTCCCTTAATTATGCTTTGTTTTGGATTCAATTTTTTCCTATCACACCAACTACATTGCTTCTGCTATGATGTATCCTCTCAATCCAGCTACTTCTAACCCTTTTCTTCTCCTCTGAGCTTGTATTTGTGTAAAAATGGAGGAAAATAGAATAGAAAAAAGGTTGCAAAGAGTTTTTTGGTTTTTGAAAATCAAGAAAATGAAGAGTACCACTCCCACCAACTAAATATATTAAGTGTCCACACTTAATTTTACAAGTCATGGTGGAGGGGTAAATTGTAGGAAGTGGAAAATCAAATGAGATATGAAGCATGCACGAATTAATGTTAAAACATGTGAAAAATCAAATATTATCTATGCTAATTATAAGAATTAAGGCATGTACATATATAATTCTTGTGAAATGAAACTTAACTTGTGCAAAGGTGTTGATTACTTCCTGCAGTGATATTTGATGTGACCGTTCACAATTGCAATTTGAATTGAGGGACATGAATGGATGATGTGTGGTAAATGATGGTTTAGAAAGGTTGCAGGATGTATAATAGATGTGATGTGAAATGAACTGTATGATACATGCTAAGAAAAAAAGGTGATGGAAATGTTATGTGTGAGGATGTGTATATGGTGCATGTGTGAAAATAAAACATGTGTAGTTGCAGGTACAAAATTATGGAGGTGGAAAGTAGTGATATGCAATTAATTCAATGAGGATTTTTTGGAATGACTGTTAGAAAATTGCTATGGGTGCGCCCAATAACAGGTCCCTTTCTAAATGTTGTCAACTTCAGACGTGTTGCTATAAGTCCCTACTACTTTTTTTACCATGGCATAAATGATTGTTGTTGCTCGTCACCTTGTGTAGTGTATTCTTGTGAACTGTGGTAGAAATTATACTTGCATAACATTAGTAAGTGAGATGTGTAGATCCTCTACTGAGTTGTGCGTAGAAATTGTAGTCTTTGTAGTTAAATTTTCAAGTGAAGGCTCAAATTTTTGAATTAATGAGAGAAGGAAATCATCATTGTATAGTGGTTTCTTATAGAGCTTTAGTTTGTGTCCATTAACCAGTAAGGATAACCTGACTTCATAAATTGTATGCAATTGTACTACTCCATTGGGAAACACTTTCTTTATTTTATATGGACCAAACGATCTAGTTTGTAACTTTCCCTTATAGTCCTAATATCTTGAGTCATAGAGCAGAGCCCAATAACCTACACTAAATTCCTTGATTTTGATGAAATGATCATGCCAATAGATTCTTTGATTCTGAACAACTTCAATATGGTGTATGGCTTCCATTCTAATTTCATCAAGTGCATTGAGCTTGTGTAATATCTCCTACAATGTTGTTGACAAGTCCATGTCTAATGTAACAACTGTTCAAGTAATGTTTTATACTCAAATTCAATAGGAAGTACTATTTTCTTTCCATACACCAAATCATATGGTGTAAATCATGTTGTGGTTTTCCAAGTTGTCCTATAGGCCCAAACTGCCTTAGGAAACCTGGTTGTCCAATATTTCCTATAATTTGTACTATCTTTGTTAGAGTGTTTTTAATCTCCCTATTTGTGACTTTCACTTTACCATTAGCTTGAGGGTGGTAAGGTGTGGACTTCCTATGTTTGATCTCATACTCTTGAACCAATTTTGTGATCAAATATAATGTAAATTGGGGTCCTTGGTCTATGAAAATTTTCCCTAGAACTCTATATCTTGTAAATATGTCCTTGCAGAGAAATTTTACCACATTACCATCCCTTGCAAATTGTAAAGCCTTAACTTCCACCCACTTTGTAAGGTAATTTTTTCATACCAGTAGGTACTCCTTATTGTTGGATGTTGGTGATATTGGGCCAATAAAATCTAATCCTCATTTATCAAATGGTGTTATTGCTAACTATGGTTGCAATGGAATTTCATCTATTTTTATTGGACCTCCCATTCTCTGACACCTATCACAGCCATTTGTGTACTTTAGTGCATCCTTATAAAGAGTTGTCTAATAAAAGTCAGTGTTGAGAATCTTAAGAGTTGTTCTCTTTGTTGCAAAGTGTCATATACTTGATCTTCTTTGATACATCTCCTCATAATGTTATTTGGGCCTATGTAAAATAAGTATCCAACTATCTAGGAGTAAGGAAAACTCTCATGAACCAATTGTCTCTTTTCTCTTGGGGAGAAATGAGGTGGTGTATGTCTTGCTACTAGATAGTTGACAATGTTTGCAAACCAAGGTGTATACAGAGATAGATAAAATAGATGTTCATATGGGAATGAATCATCAACAACGTCTTCTTTTGATTTGGTTGGTAGTCTAGATAGAAAATATACGACTACATTTTCTTTTCCTAGCTTGTATGTAATGGTGATGTCAAATTCTTGAAGCAATAGTAACCACCTTACAATGCTGCCACCAACCACTAGTTTGTTCATTAGATACCTGATTGTTGTATGGTCAGTGTATATGAACACTAGATGTCCTATAATATAATGCCTAAATTTGTTTACTGCATATACCACTGCCGAAATCTCCTTATCTATCACTTTATAATTGTGTTTTCCCCCTTGTATATTTTTGTTGTTGTAATATATGGCATACTCTTTGTTGCCTTCCTTCTTCCCAAGTACAAATCCTATAGAAAAATTAGAAGCATCTGTGTGGATATGGAAATGTAGGGTCCAATTTAGTCCTCTCAAGATAGGGTTTTTATTCAATGCTACCTTGAGTGCTTCAAAAAAGTGTTGACAACTAGTTGTCCATTCATATTCTACATCTTTGGACAGTAAAACATATAGTGGAGCTGCAAGTTTGCTAAAGTCTTGGATGAATCTCCTATAATACCCAATATGTCCTAGGAAAAGTCTAATATCTTTTTACCTTTGAGGCATAGGGATTGTTGAGATCACTTCAATTTTGTGGGGGACCACTTGAATTCCTTCATTTGACACAAAATATCCCAATACAATCCCTTTTTTCATTATCATGAAATTTTTTTCATGACTCAAGGATAAGTTGTGTTCATGACACCTTTTTATCACCTTCTCTAGATTGCCAAGTGCTTCATCGTATGTATTCCCATATGTTATAAAATCATCCATGTAAACCTCCATGGAATCATGTGAAAAGTATGAGAATATACTTAGTACTACCCTCTGGAAAGTGTTTGGTGAATTACATAGGCCAAATGGTAGGACATAATAAGCATATGTGCCCCAAGGGAATTTGAATTTTTCCTTGTCTTAGTCTTTTAGGGAAATCTTAATTTGGTTGTAGCCACTAAATCCATTTAGAAATGAGAAGTACTTGTTTCTTCCTAATGAATCAAGAACTTGGTCAATGAAGGGGAGTGGAAAGTGGCCCTTCCTAGTTGCAACATTTAATTCTCTATAGTCTACACACACTCCCCACTTTCCTCCTTTCTTTGGAACAATTACTAGAGGAGACACCCATTTATTATCAAAGATAGGATATATAAAGCTTGCATCAATCAATTTTTGCAATTTTGATTTAACTATGTCTTTTCTTGTAGGGTTCATTCTCCTTTCTAGTTGTCTTATGCATTTAAAACCATCATTGGTGTAAATCCTATGTACGCAAAATTTTGGATATATCCCCTTCATGTCATGATAATCCCATCTAAAGGCTATTGTGTGTGCTTGAAACACATTCATCAATGAGGTTTGTTGTATATTAGTAAATTAACTGTTAACATTCAATGTTTTACCCAACATTATCTCTAAATACTTGGATGTTGTTTGCACTAATGAGATGTCAAGTACTTCTATGTTTGGAATACATTAGTGTGGTAACAAATCTACAAATCCAAATACCAATCCATGGAGAAGTGTGGATCCTCCAAAAACATGCATACTGTATTGGTAACACTATAACTACCAAACCAGAACTTCTATCATTCATATCTTCAACATAAGAAATCAAAACATTGTGAAATTATGGATTTAGACTCTTCTAGCATCCAACAAAATTACCCCAAAATTGCAGAGCGGGATTCTACATAGTGGACCAATGGCAACCAAATTATCGGATGTCCTATACACTGAATTACCTATTTTGACACTTAGTCAATTTCTCACTTCAACTGTCTTCACCAGGTCAAACCTTTTTACAAAATTTCACTTTATAATCATCTTCAAACATGCTCAAGCTAAAAAAATTGGTCTGTATTGTGATCTTCACATTGAAATACAATGTTGACATCAATGACAACACTGAACTGCATATTGTACATCTTATACTTCATGCTCATGTTGTCAATAAGAATATCAATGACAATCTTCTTATTCTTCCAACATTGTCATACTTTTTTCATCAATACTAATAGAAAATTTTCCATAGATCTACATAGAAGTGTCATCACCAAGCTTGACTATACCACCTTTCCACTTCACAAGTTTGATAAATTTTATTTTATCTCATGTCATGTGGTTGGAACAACCACTATCAATCACCCATGAATTAGCCTCATATTTTGCATGAAAAGAACACACCATAATTGGATCTTTGGTTGTATCTTTAGTCTTCTTAGCAGCCAAAAATAGGACTTCGTCTTCATTATCCAAACCACTAGATTCATCATCCTTTGCAGAGCAAGAATCTTCCATGGAGTAGAGACTCTTCACCTTATTTCTTCTAGGCTCTTTTCTTATCAAAATATTTCAAGGGAAATTTTGAAGAAAAATGACCAACCTATCAACACTTGAAACATTTGAAAGGTAGCTTACCTTTGCACTTGTTTGTACCTCTCTTCAACTTCCTTACAAAATTTTCTTCTTCCTCATCAGTGTCACTATCCGGATCAAATTCTTCATATGTTTCTTTCTTACTTGCTTTGAATGTTTCTTCCTTATTTGGACCTTCTTTTTCAAACTCTCCTCACATTTCAAATGCAATAAGGGAAAAATACAATTGATCCATTGAAAGTGTATCCAGATCTCTATCTTCCTCAATAGAAGATACTTTAGAACTATAATACTTAGGAAGAGATCTCAATACATTTTTTACCACCACAGATTCTTCAAGATATTCACCAAGACCTCTGATTGCATTGATCACTTCATCAACCTGAAGCACACAACTTGCAATATCTTAATCCTCTAACATCTTCAAGTTCTCAAACTTTCCTTTGTAGATCTACAACTTGGTTTGCTTTACTTTGAAATATTCTTCATAGATGCCACCCTGCTTTTCCTAGACATCCTTTACTAACTTGTAGCACATTATGTTTACTAGGTCAAAATTTGATAGCCCACTCAAGATAGTATTCCTTTCCTTTCCATTGTTCTCATAGGCTCTTATCTCAACCAGATCAGTTGGAGGAGTAGTAGGAACAACACAACCATCTTTGATAGATTTCCAAACACCAAACCCCAAAGAAGATAGATGGGTTTCCATCTAGTACCTCTAGAAAGAGAAATTTGTTCCATCAAATTTTAGCACCTTTTGAGATCCTTCTTTTTCCATCCCATATCTTCCTCAAGTTGTCAAACTTCTTCTAAGGAATCAAGGTTTTATACTAATTGTTGAACATACACTGAAATACTGAGAGGTGTGTAAATCAGTATCCCAACCAATCGCAAACCCTTTGGAGCAAACTAAAAAATTAATCTTTATAGTATTAACAGAAACATGAAGGATCAACACAATGCACAACACCACATAACACTAGATATACATGGAAAACCCCAAAGGGGATAAACCATGGTGAGAAAAGATGCTAGGAACTACCATCCTAATCCAGCCTCACAATGAATCATAGTTACAACTTTGTTTTAGGGCTACAACCCAAGGAAGCTACTACTCTCTAAAGAAAAGTTTAGGGTCACTCCTAAGGAAGCTACAACTCCCTGAAGACTTTTTTAAAGGCTTCAACCGATTGACGTGGTTGTTACACACACCAACATGTAGATAAAATCTTTTCTCAAATGAACAAAAGAACCTATCTATCTTGAAAGAAGCACTAAGATTTTTTGATTAAAGACGACCTTAGCTATCCCAAGGCTTGGAAATGTTAGGTCTTAACACAATAGATTCACTCAAGGTTCGTTGTGCAAATTATGTTGTTAATCACGAGGGGCATATGGTCTTTAAGTCTCAAACTCAATAGCAGTTTTAGCAGATAGAGTAACATAAAGATATATAAAATTCAACATGTATTGCTCCACAATTTCATGAATACGAATAATTTGTAGGAATATTTCATGAATTCAAACCATTTATATGAAATATTTAACATCTAATTAAAGAAAAGCATTAAAAATCCTAAATTTAAGGGGCTCCAAGTTATTATCCACGTATACACCAAGAAATGCACTAAATCACAGTAAAACCATTCTATACCTCACCAAACCGCTTCACAGCTACGCATAGAATGTGAAAATTTTTAAACAATATAAACAACTATTTACCATCGAATAGTGTCAATATGCACCTAAATCTAGTGCAACACATTGTATTTTCCAATAGGAATAAACAGTCAACTATGTAAGATTCAATATCAAGAAATAGCTTTAAAATCAACTTTGATATTAGCAACTTTTATGGAATATATAAGTTTTTAGTCTAGAATCGAACAAAAACATGAAAATAGAAATAAAACTGATAAAATTCAAATCTTATGTTTACCAAGTTCAACAAATTTTGATCCGTTAAAATGAATTACATCTAGCCTTTTATAGAACACAAGGCCTCCAAATAGTTTCAAAAAGCACATTGCTAAGTAGAACTAAGCCAATCAAATCATAGCATGTGGCACAAAAGATAGTTGGCATAGGAGATATTTTCCTCATTCTAAAAATAATTCAAAGGCACTTTGACTTCCTTCTTTGCAACTACCATGTTTGAAATCACAGGAAAAATACACACCGGGTTCACTTGAGTCTCTACAAAAATACAAAAAACCTATTGGAATTTTCTTCATAATTCCCCAGCTCCGCCACCAAGTGTCAAGTCTAGAAACAATTTGTTCTATTGTACCTTGGGAAAACTTGTCATAACATCAGTCAACCAAAAACCTAATTCTTCATTCCTCAGTTATTTCTACTCTTCTTTGGACATTTCTTCCATGGATTCATCTACATCTTTTCTCCATATGTATTCCTTGAAGGCAGTCAACACCCAATCCATATCCTCTCTTGAGATATTTTGCATCATTTTCCAACTATACTTATGCCTTGTATATTCTTTTTTCACCTTCCTTGTGACTTCATTCCTTTATAACATATCAACTTCATACATGTTCATGTGATTTCTACACTTGATTACTTCATCTAGGACTTCCTGACTTAATGACTGAACAGGTTCATTATTTATATTTTCAAACCAACCTTTGAATGCTCTCACTTTGACATCATCTTGCCCTATTTGATCCAGATAGAAATCTTGTTGTGTTAGCATCTCGATGAGGTCTAAGTCCTTATCTACCAGTTTCTCGCTCTTCACAATGATTTTCTCTTGTCCTATTATACATTGCAATAACACATCACTTTCCCAGTTCAACTACAATATCTACTTCTTTAACATTGAAACATCTTGATTCATAATCAATTTTTCCTCTATCAACACCTAGACATCCACTTTGGGAACTGCATCTAACCGTCACACCTCTATATCATTATGTTCCAATGGAGTGCCTCTTTGCATTTACAAACTGCTTCTCTTATTCTTTCCCCACCCTGTTGCATCAGATGTCACATCAAGTCGTCGAACAAACTTATTTTATCTTTCAATCCCTCAATAGTGTCCACTTGTTCCTTGGACATCAACACTGGATTAGGTGGCATCTCCATCAATGACTAACTTGGTCGAGCTATGGCCTTGATGAAATTTTGCAAGTGATCAATGTGCTCCTTCAATTCTCTTTTCTTTTGTTTATCCTTCCTCATCCATGTAGTAGTTGCCTCTAAATTCATTCTTATTTCTTCTAACTCCTACTCCCATGAAGAGTGTCCCAGATTGATTATAGAGATTTGGTAATCCCTATCTATTACCTCATGCTTATCATTCTCACCAATAGGCATGGCTATTTGGAGAATCCCCCCTCCATCTAAATCTCACCTAATTTCATGTCTGACTGTTGCTCTGGTCTTAGGCTTCGGGGTTTCCTCTTCCTAGATTATACTTTTAAAGTCTAGAGGCACTAATTCTACCTGTAATGGCGGAGCTAATTGTTGATCCAACCAATCAAGCATGTCTTCATTTTTCCTTGCCTCTTCTTTTATTTGTTCCTATTTATTTTTCTATCAAGGAATCTCTTCTCTTGGCACATGATCGTCATCCTTCATAATCTCATAATCATTTGTTACATCACCTCCCGATGACAAGGATTCTTGATTCATCAGGTCCTACTTTCTCTGTTATCCTTCTTTGAGTTGCATCTCATCTTCCCCTTCCTTTTCTTTCTCAGCATTACCTTCTTGAACCAATGGTTCATGTTGTTCCAAGGGATTAGGGTTTTTTCCCCCTCCTTGTTCTTCATTCAGGGTTTTGGAAGACTCTGCATCTTTTCTTATATTTGGATCTTCTCCTTGACCTTGAGGCTTCTTGATGACAGTCTCTCCTTAAAATTTCATCCATTGAAGTTTATCCTCAACTACACCTGTATTAAGTGTTTCTTCATGCAATTCATCTTCTTCTATTAATGAAATGGGTACTTGAGATGTCGCATCCACCTGCTCATTCTAAACCAGAACCTTTTCTGCCATGGTGGTTTCTCCTTTTGAATTCCCCACCTCTTGAGTGATTTGACCAATCATGACTTCCACATCATCCTGAACATCCAGACATACTTCCATTTCAAACTCCTCAACAACTAGTTGAACCATTAGAAATTTCCTTGATTGTTGTTTTCCTTGCATTTGTTGTATCAAAGTGGTCCATTTTTCTACCTCCCTTAGGGCATGGTCCATAGTTATTATAGGTTCTGCCTCTAATGCTAAATGCACTTCTCCCAAGGTTTGTTTCATTATTGTTGTACTCACTGATGGGGGAGAAGTAAACATGTAGCTACTTGTTGAGATGTTGACCTTTTCCGACTGTACACTTGTGATTTCATAGCCACTTCTTCTAGGTTCAAGATCCCTGCTCTTGGTAATGCAAAGGAAGAGGATGCCATTATTGGTGTCCTTAGCATGTTCATAGGAATAGTCAAAGTCTCTCTATCTGGATCATTTAACTGAGAAGCCAATGAAACCCCAAGAATTGAGATTTCAAGGATCCTTTCTTTACTCTCCTTAATGGCCTTGAATTCTATTACTTTCCTTTTTCTTGTCCAAACAATCATCATACCCCAGGTCACTTATCATCTTTTGTTTCCTTTTTCTCCCATGAGGGTATGTGGGTGTTACTCTAGCCTCCTTCAATAACCTAATGTATCCATTTATCCAGGATTGGCTAAACCCAAGTACCTACCTTGAGATTTCTTGTATAGTGACCATCTCCAACTATTCCCAATCAGGGTATGGAATAGGTACATTGTAAACCTTCTCTGATTCATATAAAGGATTTTGAACATTACCATTGTCCACATCCATTTCCTTTGGAACATCATGTGTCCCAAAATTTTTCATTTTGGTCTATTGTCAACCTCCAATAAGACCACTTCCTAGCTTCACATTCATCTTCACAGTCATTCTAGAAGTCCTCTAGATGCAAAATGTGAGCATAATTTCTATTGATCTTCTTATCCAATCTCTTGGTTGGGTCATAATTACTCCTTTCCAACATGAATGCTTCCAACCCATATGACTTTAACTCACCATCACACAATTTAGTTCTCTTGGATGAAGTGCATTTATAATTCCCTATGATAATAGGAAATTTAACTGGTCCCTTCTTATGAGCTTGTAGGTACACCTCTTGGGGTTGCATCACCAGCCTTGCAAATTCCAGAAATACCATTTTTTTGTAGGGTATTTTGGCAACATGTAGGGATAACCTAAGAACCCTTTTATTCTAATGTAAGAGAATGTGGGGAAATGTATATACCAACACCCATTATAGAAAATAGCCTCCTATGCTTTGAGTAATATTCTATTGGCTTTATCTCCCTTCATCATTCTAACCAGTATCATTGATAAGGCATCATTTACCCTCCGATAGTGGAAAATGTTGGTGAACCAACCTCTACCCTGGCTCTCAGCCCAAAACTCCTATTCTATTTAAGTCTTGAATATTGGCCCTTAGGGCGTAGGAATACACAATGTATGAGGACATAGTGAGCCACTCTAAGGTTTGGAATGATTGAATGCGTTCATGCAAATTGTCACTAATAAACTTGGCCCAATGAATCCGAACAAGGTTATCCCTCATACGAATGATAAACTCATGTATCCATGATTCAAATTTATTGTTGTCTTTATTATTGGACATCCTTCTCAACAAGGTTATCATGTCTTTTATTTCCTAAATGATAAGTGACCTCAATAAGCTCTCTAGAATTCTAGACGCATGCTTGGTCCTCTCCTAGAACAAGGTTGACAACATGACCTTCTTGTTGTGCTCTTCCATATTAGTGTATGCCTTAGTTGAGTCCTCTATTTCCATTGTATTCATCTTTGCAAATATTAGAATTCCAAATGTGTAAGCGATGCCATATACAAATAGGATTTTATAGACCCTTCCTTCCTTTAGGACCGCCCTTCTATCCTTATCATACCACTTCATGCATTCCAAAACTAGCTTTGCAGCCTCCATTGCTAATGGGAACCCTACTGCCAAATGCATCCCACTAGAAATTATATTCTTAGCACATGGGCTAGTGTCAAGTTGTTGGGCCCTATCCATAAACCCATACTCGCTAAAGCCCCAAAATTGGTATCCATCATTATTTCGTAAGTGGGAATTGCCTGTGATATGGGAAATTCAAACTCTTCCTTGGGTTGCTTCTTCTCTGAGGTGCTCATGTCCTCCCCTATTATCTACATGATTAGTATATCGATATTATACATAAAAATTAGGGTAAGCTCTAGCAATACATTTCCCTCAACTCAATTTTACAAAATTGCATTACCCACTATCATTGATACATCAATTTTGAGTTAATTCAATCGAATTACATGCCAGTTTATTTAGAAATTAACCAGAAAAAATACCATTTTATTGGAGCCAAGCACATGCAAAAAGAACTCATAGAATTTAATTAGAAGAAGAATACCTAGTTATGTTAATGGAAGACTCAATTTTATATAGAATTAAGTGTTATAACTTATGTCTTTGTTGTATCCAAATATTTTTCTTTCCTTGAGTGCTTTGAAGGGTGTCCCAACTCTTGGTAGGTTTTACAAATGTTTTACTTTGTGCGTTATAGTGTGTTGCAAAAGAAAGTGATATGCTTTAGGTGGTGACAAGTATGTGCTTTCACCACCTTCCTTAATTCCCTTAATGATTCATTAATTTCACTGAGAAGGTACAATTATGGCAAGTTAAGGTCTACCTAACAGAGCCCTTGATTTACTCGATTCAATTTGAAAAGGCGGTGTTGAAGCTGACATGGCATACTTGCAGGTTTTCTTTAACATGTCAGATTCTAATGATTAGGTGGAAACTTATGCCTAGAAATGGAGAAACCATCTCAACATTTTGACTTGAAACATCTAACAACTCGCTTTTAAAAGCAATGTCGGGTTTTCCCCTTATTGAATTCTTGAGGGTCAAGTAAACATCTAATATTTCCAAGAAGGTACCTAGGTGCAAATAAAGGTTGAGCTAATACAACACAAACACACCTTGAGTAAAAAAATTTCCGATTTCCACTTCTGAGAAGGAAACTCCGCTACCAAGTTTGAAGACCAAAGCACTAATATGCGTAGATCAAGAAACACTTACCCTAGGAAAAAGCCAACCGGGTAAACTGCTTGTCAAGTAAAACTATGATGTTTGCAAAACTTGAATTTACTTTACTTAACAACACCCGATGCACAAAAACTTGAAAACCTGGAAACTTGGAAAGATGGAAAGATTTCCCAAAAACTAGAATTTGAAGCATTTTAACTCGAAAAAACCATCAATTCAACCAAAATCCAAGCATTTAAGCCGAATGACGCTCATTCTACCACTTCCTCCCAAACCAAGCAAAGCAATCAAAAGTAGGAAAAGGGAGGGTCCACATTTTTCTAAGGGAAAAGTGGGACATGTTGTGAGACCACACAACACAACCCATGGAAGCAACTACTCCTTGAACTAAGAAAAAACTCATAAAATATTACAACATGATATTCCTTCCACTGTCTGAATCTGACAATGAAGCTCAATCCTTTTGATGATTGTAATTTTTATTTTTCCCTTCTCCTGTGATAATTGCATTTTTTCTTTGAAAACTCCTCTGAAACTTCTTCAAATGTCTTCTCTTCAACTAATTGACTCACTTCTTTCAACCTTCAAGGAGTTTTTCCTTTGGATCACTACCTCTAGAAATTAGTTAGGCACACTCTTTGCTTCCCTTCTTTCTCAGATATATGATCAAATTGAATCCAAACAAGATCTACAACTTGTGCTCTTTCTCTTTCAATCACTTACATATACATCATATTACACATCCTCATTTGACTTCTTAAACACACACACCACCTAGATCAACTAGGTTTATGATATATACATGATATTACATTGATTACATTGCATGTCAGCAAAAAACAACAATTACAAGTCGGCCACAAATCAAACAATAACAGGAAATGTGTAGAGGGAAAGCCCTAAAAAGAACTACACACAACACTAGGAAGAGGAACATGCCTTGTGGATTCCAACACACACTTAACTTGGTCCTAAACACTCTTCACAACATTAGTCTTCAAGGAACAACATCCGCACACTCTGCACATTTGAAATAGGTTATCCTTAAGCAAGAAATTATGAAGCTTGAAGCATATCAGGCATTACAACTTGGCGGCACTCATGAAAGATTAAACATTACTTATGCTTCTCCCAGATGAGTCGGCATGACCCATACAACATATTCAAACACTTCAAGGACTCTACACAAACTTCAACACATGTCACACGCCTTCAACATATCATAGTCAACCAAGAAAAAGCATAACCCAACAACACTTTCACTCCAGACCACAACCTATTTCGGAGAAACCAAAAAACACCTTGTGGAGTAACAAGAAACATCACAAGATATTTAGGATTATTCTCCACAAACCAATTCACCACTTTATATAGCAACAAGTTGGCACAAGCCAACATACACTGAGACTAACCATCGGAAAATACAACCCTACACTTTGTCACTTACAACTTTCTATGTGGAGGGGAAAATGATATGAAAATTTTGATATAGAACCTTCACAACACAATGAACTTAACTTCTAAAGCACATGACCATATCTGCAAACGTGAAGGAATGCAAAGCCAAACTTTGCACCACTTTGAGCATCCTCACATAAACAACAATTTCTTCAAGCCATCATTTGCAAAACACCTTTCCTATAATCCAAACAACATAAAACTTGTATCACACATGCACTGACAACATATGAATCTAACTTCCAAACTGCAGGAGCACAACATCACCAGTAGACAAATGTAGAGCATCTCTCAGAGACTTTGGCAACTAAATAGACAAACTGCAACACAAGCAACCACACTACAACCAACTTCTAACATCAAAGACAACCAACCTCACACTTTACTTATACTTTTGACATCAATGACAACCAGATTGCAACAAATTTATGATGCTACATTTAGCCCCCACTTTAGTGAGAGTATGATCTTAATTTCATGCTCACACTAAAGGAATAGATTTTATGAAAATGTTGGAGAGATAGGATGACACCAAGTTGAGGGGTGTGCAATCCCCCAACTTAGGATCCCATCAATTCACAATGTTAATACAAACATGAAGCAAACATAACATATGCAAGATAAGGCAAGATTAAATTATACATAAGGAATTCAATGACCAATCAATGGAGTACACATAAAATCATACACAAAATATACGTAAGGAAAACACAATGCATACAAGGAATATTCAAAGAATGCAAGGAATACATGAGGAAAACACACACAATACACAAATAAAACATGTGAATTACACAAAGAAAACATACAAAATACTTGAATAAAACACGTGAAATACAAGAGGCAAACAAGATAAACACCTAAAGAAAACATAACATGAACATAGAACAAAAAATATTAGTACACAAAACTAAGTATCTGAGTCAGCAAAGTAAAGAGACCTCAGTATGTAAGGTTGTCTTAATTACCAAGCATCATCCATCGAATGCGCAAAATAAAATTTCTCACAAGGATACATAGATCTACTAGCTAGAAAGTTGTGTTATGCTAGGTGTTCATGTAAAATTCTCAAGTTCACAAGCCAACAAGCTTTGTTATGCTAGATCTATGGATTTTTTGGAAATCACACATAAATTTTTAATGTCACGAGGGGTGGATTGACAACCACGCTTTAGGGGGTGTTATAAACAACACCACCATCAAGGGGGCATGTCAATAAGTCAATACTCACAAGACTTCGATGTGTAGATATGTGAAATGGATAGGATGATACACCCATCTTAAAATGTTAGCATAATTGCTATGTTGATATTTTAAGGAAAAGAAAAGGGGGAAGAGGGGATCCTCAAGAAGGATGCACACCTCCAAAACTAATTATCATTTCCCCCAAGTGTATAGGCAAAGACAACATGCTATAGATTATCGTGTTGATGTCATTGATGGAATATGTTTGCATGCAAGATTGTACCACCATGAATGGAAATTAGCAAACACATGAAGCTACAAATTCCACGTAGTGAGGAGAAACACCATAGAAGAGAGTATATCATTTAACTACATGAATAGGTACATCAACACATGGAAGTGTGATAACACCACAATCAAGATTTTTTTGTATTTTACTGCTCAAGGCTTGACATTCATTAGTAGAATGACAAAATAGTTGATGATATGCACAAAAAGAGTGATTTTATGAAACTTATTATGTGTTAGCGAAGGAAGAATAATCAAGTGAGCTTTGAGAAGCCTTGGTAAAATATGTGCTTGCTTGGATAGGGGATAAGGAGTAGGATACAATCCTTTCTCATGTGAATAAAAGTTTTCTCGCTTACCATGGGAGGTTATAAATATATTAGATAATGCAATATGTGATGTTGACGAAGGAGAAGGTTGGAAACCTAAACCCCTTTTAGAAAGAGATGAGTTAGACTTCAAATGATCCTTAACTCCTTGTTTTATGTTTTCCTTATATCTAAGTTTGGAAAGAATTTTAAATCCATCACCATAACATTTTTCCAGCTCAAATGGAGGAGGAGAAGTCTTTTTTAAATGATTATGAGAAGACTTTCAATTCTTTTGCAAGATTGCAAATCCTTTTTAGGTGTTGAAATATTAATATTAGGAGATTCTTTATTATATTTTTTCTAACACATGAGGGACAAAAGCTAAAGATCCCCCATTTCCATCATGGGATGATGATATTTGTGAATTTGTTGAAGTAAGAGTATAAGATTGAGCAAATGAAACAAAATATTCCTTATGTTTAGATTGTGAGATTTCGTACTCTCCCACAAAGGAGGGTGTACAATCTAATGAACCCCAATCAACACCAAAACATACATACTAGAAGATGAAGCATTATTTTAATCATTATTCACATTTTGAGAAGAGGAATGACAAGATTGTGTTGAAGCTACTAAAAAAAAATCAACTCTTTAGGCTTTAATGGTGAGATTTTATACTCCCCAATGAAATTAGGTGTAAAATCTAACGATCATCAATCCTCACCCAAGAGTGCATTCATAGTATTATTATCATTGGAAAGTAATGGTTCAAATTTTGAATGTGGAATCAAAGTACTAAGAGAGTTGGAGATATTATGTTTGGCTTGGGTGTGTAAATAACTTCCTTTATCTTCTTTAACCATATATATCTTGTTATTACATTCATATTTCATTATATGGTGAAGAGTACATGTACTCCCTTCATAGCATGAATTCACAATCTACCAAGAAGAATATTATATGAAAGAGGGTTTGGCATGACATGGATAAGGGTGGGTAAAGTCGTGGGTCCTATCTTAATGGGTAATTTGATTATACCCAATGATTTCCTACCAAAATTATCAAAGCCACAAATAGAAAGATTATCAGGTATTATGATAGGTGCTTCTACAACAAGTTTATGTAAAATTTTAATGCTACAAACATTAATACTTGATCCATTGTTAATAAGAGTACATCTAACCCCATAATGATTGATAATGACCATAATCATGAGAGAATCCTATTGATTTTTGGTTTCAGGAGGAGGTAATTCATGTTCAGGGAATGTGATATCCAAGTTTGTTGTAATCACACCATATAACACGGCTAGTGCATCATTCAATTTAATACAAAGTGGTACCATAACCTTTTACAAAGCCTCTTTGAGCATACTATGGTATGTAGGTGAAGTTTGAAATATGTCCCAAAGAGAGATCTTAGCTAGAGTATTACAAGTTTTCTCAACAAGATCATACACTTTTCCCACATGTTGAGGAAGACAAGGTGCATGAGGGAGAATAGGTTGAGGAAATGGAATGGAGGTTTGTATTTGTTTTGGTTTATTTTTATTTTGAGTGTTATATGTGTGAGAAACTACATGATAATTTGGTTTTTGTGTCACATTCTAGTGAATGTAGTTGTTTTGAGAAAGTTTTTTTGAAAATATTAGGATTTGACCAATAGGTTTAGGTTTGTTTAATGGAGGCCCAATAATGAGATAAGGCATAATCTAGCGTAGAGGAACATGAGAAGGAGGATAGATGATAGGCTTTGCTTCAGGACATCTCTTAAGAGGGGTGAAGGGAAACATATTGAGAAGATAAAAAGTTTAGATAAGAAATGTTGTTTGGTTCTCCCTAAGGGACAACCAAGTAGTTTGGATAATATTTTGCGCACTTTTGGTGGGAGAAAAAATACTTTTAGAAAAATTCCATGAATTAGGGCCAAACTAGTGATGCACAATAGATTTTAAAATTTTGAAGACAAACTACCAAAAATAGAAACATGATCTAAGTAGAGGTCACAGAGCAGGGTTTCAAAAAAAAATTGAGGTGAAACTGACTGGTTAGGGGCATGGGCACTCTAGACTGCAAATTAGGATTTTTGGAATCTCAAAACATGTACAGGAACGTGTAATAGTCTAAGGATCTTTTTTGTGAAAACCCATATTTGAGAACTGACAAAGTTCAAAAAAATAATATGCCCTAGTTTGATTATTAGAGGCACATCAAGGCATGAATTAGAGATTTCAAGCATTCAAAGGAGCTAATAGATGAAACCAATTGCACATATGACAACCCCTAGGAGGTAGAAGGTGTTGACAAGATGGAAATGCTAGTGAAATGTAGAGGAATGTGTTTGTGTTTTTGTAAAGAACAAAGTGCTTTAAATGGTCTATTTTCCAAAGTAACTATACAATATTTGCAAATTGGAATGGAATAAATCATATCTAAAGCCCTAAGCAAGGAAAATTAGATTTGAAATTATGCAATTAAAATCAAAATATTTTGTAATTTTGATCTAAATTGAATTCACTAAAGTGCTTTATTGAAAATAGTGTAAATGCAAATCACCAACAAGATATCCAAGTAACCTAGGTTGTTGATCAATTTTCAAAATTTATTCTATAAAAATAAAAAATTGCAAGTGTAGGATATGTTGGGTTCACCAAAATGTAGTGTGATAAAAGGGATCCTAGATCCAACAAGTAGATTAACTAGGATCAACTTCTTTCATTTCCCTACACTAGAGCACAAACCAACTAGAGTTTGATGATTGGATAGTTGTCTCAAAGGAGAGCCTATCTACTATGGTTTGGTTCTTTTGAGTTACACAGAGGAGAAATTTGATGTGTATTTTCACATGCCTATTTGACATAAACCCTAGATCTGAAAATGTAATTTATCCCACAAACAAAAACAAAAATTGATAAAATAATAAAAAAATTGAGAAGGGAAGATATTTGTACACCTCTCATACAAATTTGAACCTAAATTTGGAGGTCAAGGGTGAGGACGCCCTTGACCAAAGGTGTTTCTTTTTAGGGTTTGCAAAATTTAGATGACGGGTTACAACTTGTACTATGTTTTCCTATAGCTTTATGTTGATAAAACTATTAGATCTTACTTTCACACATGAAAAGAGGGGGAAAGGTTGTGTTATATAGGGACTTGTCTAAGTCAAACCCCATTTTGATGTTTCCACCTCCATGAACAACAAATGATGATGATAAAGAGGGCTTACCCTAGGTTGAGTAGAGGCCAAATAAACAATAATTGACTATAATAACAAATGATAATGTTACCTTAGTTATGAAATATGTTGCAAGTATGCTTATGTTTGTGTTGTCATTGATGTCAACGGGATTATGTTTTTTGTTGCCATTGATGTCAACTAGTGATGGTTGAAAAGGTGTGATGATGCTTTGATTAGTTGCATTATGTTGTCATTAGTAAATATTAATAGTGTTGCTTAGATAAGCTTCTATCTTTGGGTGTTGTTTGGTTGAGTTGTTGTGTTGTATTTGGTTTTTTTGTGGTGAGGATGTGTTCCAAATGACAAGAATGTGTTTCTGGTGCTTGGTTTCCTAGTGATTTTGAGAAATTTTTAATAAAAGAGGAAACAATGTGTTGTAGAGGTGTTCTAGCATACAAAATGGTTTTTTGGTTTTGCTCCACATTTCTTCTATGCTAAAGGTCTGCTTGTGTGGTTTACATATGTTGATCAAAGGTGTTTATAGGTGTTATATCCAGAGTTTCTTGGTCTGGATCATTGTGTAGAGAAAGTTATGTTCACCAGTGTGTGAATTGTGTAGTGCAATGGTGTCTGGGAGAAATGATTTTGCTCCGCATTTCTCTACAGTTTGTTTTCTGGTCTTGCGGATCCAAAAGCATGTTGATAAGGTTCATATCTACCTTTGGTTGAAATTGTTCAAAGTTTGGAGCTCTGGAAGTTAGTTTCTTGAGTTATAGTATGTGGAAGATTATCTAGGTGTAAAGGATAAGTTTTCTCTTTAGGTGAAAGTTGTTGTGAAGGATTTTTTTGGATTTTAGGGTGTTTGTGGAATATTCTAGATTGTGTTCAAGTGATATTTTTTGTCTGTAAGTCATCTTTGGATCAAAGGAAGCATGTACTTAATTGTTTAATGGTGTTTGCATGGGTTCAGTCGACCTTGGGTGTTTACACTAATTGTGGATTTTCTTCATTGATTATGGAAACATGGTGTGGTGTGTATGAGTGGATTTAGGTCTAAGTTAAGGTGTGATGTGGTTCACCTTCATTCCTTTCCACTGTGGGAATGTTTTGTTTCTGACCTAATTTGAGTTTGCACACTTGACGTGCATAGCCGACCTTGGATAATGTTTTCAAGGTTGAAGAAGGTATAAATAAGTGTTGTGTTGAAGGAGGATGTGTGTGTAGAGTGTGTGATGCGAATTGTAGAGGTGTGAAGTGTGAATTTGTGAAGTGCAGTGTGAACTTTAATGAGTTAGACTACTAGAAGCAGTGAGAAGAAGGTGTCTACAATCTTCAGAAAGGTTGTGAATGTGTTGGTGATGTTGTGGAAGAATTTTCTGTTGCATTGAGATGGATTTATCACTGTAACACTCTTCTTTCTTCTTTTATGTAATCTGACAGTGAGCCATTGGTAGTGAGCCATTTTTTCTTTTGGGCAGTGAGCCCTCCGAAAATGAACCTATTATATTCGATGTTGTAAGTACTTTATATTATGAGTTAATCCTCACCGTGGTTTTTCCCTTATTGGGTTTTCCACATAAATTTGTTGTTCCATTGTTAATGGTGTTGATGTGTTTTTGTTTCTATTATTTGCTTTCATGCTAAATCATTATAACATATTAAAGATTATTAAAGTTGATGTGGATCTGAATGTTAATGAGGGTTTTGATATTTTAATGAACTACTGATTCACCCCCCTCTCAGTTGTGTTGTGCATTCAACAATTAGTATCAAAGAAAGGTTCCTTGGAAGAAAGCTTAACTGCTTGAGGTAGATATGGGATGGTGCACAAGAGAGTTGCTCATTTGTTTGATTGATCAAATTATGCATTCTGGAAGACAAGGATGGAAGGTGTAGCACCCCTCTGAATCGGTCTCTTTGGATTTCTGTGTAAGTGTTATTTGAGATTTCATTGTTAATCATGCCATTAAGTTATGCAAGCAGTAGAAAGATGATGTTATTTGATTTAAGAATTTTAAATTGAAAATTTTAGTATTTGCATATATATATATATACATATATAAATAATATTTATTCAATTATTCTTTCATTGAATCAATTCCTTCATAAAATTAATATGATAAATATAAGTCCTTTTTATTTCATCTAGAGATTACTAATAAACTATAATAATAATAATAATAAATGATGTCAAACAAAATAAATATTATTATTATTACTATTATTACTAAAATAATATAAATGGTAGTTGGCAATTTTGTGTCAATAGTTCTAGAAATTAAGGCAAATGGAAATACATTTAATATTATTAATGTATGACATTAAATATGTTTAAAAATATAAGATTAATATTTACTTAATGGATAACCTTGGGGGACTCAAAGTTAATAAACATCCTTTTAAAACAATTGTTTGTCATATGAGGTGAGTAGTAATCCAATTAATTTTGGTAACCTCGGGCATTTATGTTGAGAAAAAGGTGGTGCATTGTCTTGGGCGCAATAACAAGTTTCATTTAATATTTAGCAGATTGTATCCTGCATTAATTGAGCCTCTGAAAGCTCTTTTTGGGAAGGCATTCAGGGGAACACGTGCCTCGTCCATGCATCCATATTTTGCATGCATATCTGCCAGGGAAGTTGCATCGAGAAGGGGGAAAATATTCCTCTATCTGTTATGCAGGGAGGAAGGCGCTTGATGGGCGGGGGGATGCACCCTGTCACACGATATTCACACCTTGCCTCTGCATCTACATTCCTCTGAGCTCGTCAATGATCCCACATTTGGCCTTGATGGATGCCCATACCTTGTTTTCAAGCTCCCATTATGGCGCAGGCAGAGTAGGATGCTGGTAAAAGGACTTGAAAGCTATTTTTATATTAGAGATACTCCGCGGATAGTTGCCCAGGTTTGAATTTTCTATGCATCGTCTTGTATCTTTGATTAAGTATTGGACGAGTTTATTTTAAATTGTGATGTGCTAATATTGTATACATAAAGGTTTAGATAACCGGTTGCATTACTTCCGCTAATTGCACTTGCTTGAAAATTTCTAAAGCCTTTTCAATAAATATGTCTTGTTCACGTCCTACAATCACTTTCCTCCTTGAGTAAATGAGTATGCAACATCCGCGTATACTTTGGAGCTAACCCCAGTTGCATTTTCAGGCCCTTTATCCTTAACAATCACAGTGTCAGCAGGGAGCATTGAATAATTCTATGTTTTGAGGTTACCGGTCTGCAACTGCAAATTCTAAAACCCAAGTGATACCATTAGCAATCTGTCGCAGCCGCAAGACTTGAACATAGAAGACTGTAGAGGCATAAGTAGCCTTCCTGATTTCATTGGCAACCCATCGCAACTGCAGAACTTAGACTTTGGAGGGTGTATAAATCTAAATAGTGTCCATGATACCATTCGCCATCTACCACAGCTGAAGTTTTTAGGCCTTTAGAGAGTGTTTAAGTTTAAACGGCCTCTCTGATATTGTTCGCAACCTATCTCATCTGCAGTACTTGAAAATAGAATGCCGTAGAGGTTTAAATAATCTCTCTAACTCCATTGTCAACCTGTCTCAGCCGCAGCACTTGAGCAGAACAGGAAGTTTAAAAGTCTAAATAACCTCCCTAATTCGTTGGCTTTACACCCGCCAATTGCATTTGCTTGAAAGTTTCAATAGCCCTTCATTTAATCCATTTCATGTATATCATGCAATCATGGCATTCCATGAGATCATGTCTTTGAGGCATTTTCTTCTGAATCAGTTCGCGTGCTTTGTTTAGGCTTCCGCATTTTGCATTATATGTAGCAGGGCACTTGTAACTACTACTTCTGATAAAGAAAAAAAAAATTCCTGCTTATATGCTTTAATGGATGTACCTTCGTTATTACTGGATATTTTTTTCAGTGCATATTACTATTATTATTTTCAGATTGTTTCATTAGCATCACCAGTAATTTCCACAAGAACATTATCCCTGTTAAAATGATGGAAATGGTTCACATCTCTCAGAACAATTTCTCATGCAACAATCTTAGAGATGATTTTAGATGCAATGTAGCAATCAGAACGTCCTCGAAGGTTCTTAACAACTCTATTAGTTGTTCTAGGGACAATGGTTAACAAATCAAACACAATTGTTTATTTTTCACCTTGGTGACAGATAAATAAATTATTTTATTTTATTTTATTTATTTATTTGTTTACATTTAGTAAATCGAGGAAAGATTTAGATAGAAAATATTAGAAAATCCAGTGAAGTTAATAAGAATGTTACTACATCCTAATTATTAATAATTTTATAATCAAGTCAATAAAATATTTATTAAGTTAGTATTATATTAATACTATTCATTTACTTATATTTTAAGAAATCATTAATGAAGACTTAAATATTCGTTAGGACTTATCACTTGATGGTAATTGGTTATTAAAATGTTTTCCTAATAGTTATCATTAGAAAAATGAAATGATGGATCAAATATCATTCTAGCGTAGGTAAGTAAAAAGGGGAAAAAAGAATGGGCTCTATTGAGGCAATTCCATATTTGAATTGAGATCAATGATTGTATTTAATAAAAATATTGTTTTAGTTAAGAATAAGATAAGTGGTAGATTTTAATATGAGATCTGTTATGGAAAATAGATTTGAGTTTTGTTATTGAAGAAGGTGATAATGCTATTTTTATAGAGATATATTAGGGTGGTAAAAGATGTTTGTTCCTTAAGACTAAATGATTGTCTTAGAAAGTGAATTAAAAATAAATAGTTGGGAAAAGGTCAAAGTGGTTATGAAGTGGTTAAGCATATTATAGTAACCATAAAGGGTTACATTATTATGTAAGAATAGTAACTTATCTATAATAAGTTGATTGAAGGATTTGATTTATATCTCAGCTAGATAAATAATCTTTTATTTGTAATAAGGAAGTGAAGTAATATACATATGCGTATATATCAATATTATTATTTTTTGTTTAATTAAGAGAATATTTATGTACTTGAAAATAGTCGATCTTATTGGATTAGATAATACATGTCAATTTTCATCATGGGTACAATTAATTGATTAATTTTCTAATTAAAAAGTGCAACAAATGTCTATAAAACTAAGTAGTCTATTGAACTGATATAATCAAATGGGTATCTTGGATTGGCTTCTATAAAAGTTCCTTTGTTTGGAATTAATATTGGTCTCAGGAGTTTGTTAAATTGTGCTAAGTGATGAAAATTAAGATAGAGGTTTTAAATGATTCTTATAGTGGGGTACCAATAAGTGGTAGTGATTATTTTAAAGACTTTGTAAAGAATGTGTTATATTTTAAGAAATGATTTATATATATATATATATATAGGTTATTATAAGAATTCAAAAATTAGATTTAGGTTATCATTGGCATTGAGTATTATTATGTAAATGGTTTAGCATGAAAAGTTAGGGTTTATGTAATAAGTTTTAGGAAAGGGGCTTTAATGTTCTCCAATTAATGAATTTGATTTGATTGTTGTTCAATGAGAAATGATTTCTATTCTACAAAGTGATCATGTTCGTGATGAAAGTTATTTAGCCATTTTGTGAGTACTCCTTTTGTGTCATTTCTGATTGAGGAGACTTTATGCATCGATTTTCCTTTAGTCATATTTTGGATGAGTTGGGAACCCGTAAATGTTTAAGTCACTCCCTTTTGATAAGTTATGGGTGTAGGTTGTTAGGCTTCCTAAGGCAATGGGAAACTTGTCATGTGTTGCATTTTCTCATGATTAGACCCTTGTGATCCATTGATCGTATTCTTTTTCTTGAGCTCTCATGCATGTTCCTTGTTCCATGATTTTCCTTGCCTTTGGTTATGACTATGAGCGAGATGGTTCATGCCTCGCACGTGTATTAATTTTGTGGCCTTTATGCTTGGTACACCCTTGTTGTTGTGAGTCTTGTTTCAAAACGTTTTGGGAGAGTTTCCTAAACAAGTGAAGTTGTACTTGTTTGATGTTGCTTTATGTCAATGTTGAGTTAGCCTTGTCTTCTTGACCTTGTTTGGATGTGGATCCTTTCTTGTCATCTCCTAGCACGGGGGGTGGACCTTCGGGTCCACGCGGTCAGGTGGAACATGCTATTCACCCCATTGGGTTCCCAGGATGTGATCGCAATGCAGAAGTGGACGTAAAGTTCCAGAGCTCCACTTGGTTGAAGACTACTCCTCATTATGTACCTTAATATTCATTGATGTATTATTCTAGTACTTGATGTACCTTTCCCATTGATATAAGGGAAGCATTATGTAATTGTACTATCGTATCCATGTTGTGTCGTATCTGTGGAAATATGCTCCACAATTGTACTATTGAACTATGAATTGAGTTGAAATAAAATGATGTATTGTTTTCCTCTCTTTTAATCATGGATGGTTGAATGTCATCATTATGTAATCTTGATTTTATTCGCTTTCATTTTTTATAAAATTTTATGAATCGTAATGACCATTCCGTGTACCCTAGAGGGCATAGATGACTTTGTAAATGTATAATTTATTTCATGTAATGAATGTACAAACTTATCTTATGCAATGTTTCCCTTTCAAAAAACAAAAAAAATTGCGGTGTTTGTTGTCCTCTAGGGTTCACATGGAGGGGCGTTATAGAAGGTTTTATGGTATCTCTTGGATATGAAATTTGGAAGTTTTTTATGTCTGGATACACTATGCCTACAAATGGTCTAAGTATTGATGATGATATCAAGGCCTATGAGAACAATGGTAAAGCAAGCTATGCTCTTTTAAGTGATCTTTCTAATACTAAACTTGTGAAAGTTATGAATCTGAAAATTGCTAAATAGATTTGGACAAAGTTTTTTAAGCATTTATGAAGGAGATGATAAGGTCAAGCAAGCTAAGAAGTGAAATATAAAGATCATATTTGAGAACATGTGAATGTTAGAAGATGAAAAAATTACAAGCTACATGCATAGGGTGGATGATACTATCAAATCCATCAGAGGTCTTGGTGGAAAGCTTGAAGAAGAAGAAGTGGTAAAGAAGGTACTAAGAACTCTTACTAAAGCTTATAGCCATAAAGTTTATGCTATTGAGGAAGCTCAGGATTTAAGAAAATACACTAGAGATTAGTTGTATGGTGCATTATATGCTTTTGAAATGAGAGAATTTGGTCCAAGCAATACAAAAGTTGAGACTACTTTTAAGGCTAGAAAATTAGAGAAGACTGAAGAATTAGATCAGGAGGATCTTGATGATGTAAAAGAAAAATTTGTGAGAATGAAAAAGGGTACTAGAAAGTACAAAGGTAATTTACCTTTCAAATTTTTCAACTATAGAAAGATAGGTCATTATGCTTCAAGATGTCCAAACAAAGCTTTAAATGACAATAATAAGGAGAACAAAGGTAAAAAAATTTAGAAAAGTTATTATGTTAGAGAAGATGCCAGTATATCTTATGATGAATCTGACTATGTGGATGATGAGGATAGTGAATGCTTGTTAATGGCTATAAATGTTGAATCTAATTCTGCTAACTTTGGGAGATGTATGAAAGAAAATACTCTAGAAGTAGGTCATAATACTAAAGTAACTATGGTGACTACTTTTCATGCTAGAGAAGAGAATAACTACTAGATCATTGATAGTGGATGCTCAAATCATATGACCGGTGGTAGAAGTAAGTTTGTTAAACTTGAGAAATATGGAGGTCTAGTTAAGTTTGGCAATGATACATCTTCTAAGATATGTGGAAAATATTCAATCAATTTTGATGGAAAGAATAATAAAGATGATGCTCTTTACGTTAAGGGCTTAAGACATAACCTATTGAGTTTTGGAAAAATGGGTAGCAAAGGATATAATCTTATGTTTCAGGATGATGGATGTGAGATCAGAAATTGCTATGGAATTATGGTTGTTGTTGGAAGGAAAGATGGAAATGTTTATCAGCTTAAAGGTGTTGACGGTCATTGATTTATGACTCAGATTAATGAAAGTTGGCTATGGAATAGAAGAATGTATCATATTAATTTCCATAGCCTAGTGAGGCTTAGTTCATTTCAAGTTGTGAGAGATATGTCAAATATTACAAATCCCATCAATGTTGTATGTAAGGAATGTCAGATTGGGAAGCAAGCAAGAAGAAGTTTCAAAGTCAAAGAACAATCTACTACCAGACTATTGGAACTGGTGCATACAAATCTTTGTGGTCCTACCAGAGTAAGAAGTTTTCAAGGTGATGGCTATTTCATGCTATTGATTGATGATTACTCTAGAATGACATGGGTTGCTTTTCTCAAAGAAAAATCAGAAGCTTTAGATAAGTTTAAAGTATTCAAAGTTATGGTTGCGAATGAAATGGATATGAAATTAAAATGTTTGAGGTCTAATAGAGGTGGAGAGTTCACCTACAATGAGTTTAACATTTTTTTGTGAGAAACATGGAATAAAGAGGGATTTATTAGCCCCTAGGGCTCCTCAGTAAAATGGAGTGGTTGAAAGAAAGAATAGGATTGTTCAAGAAGTTGCAAGAACCATGATGAAAGAAGCAAACCTACTAGAAGTATACTAGAGAGAAGAAATTTATACTGCTATCTACATACTTAATAGAGTTCAAGCCAGAGCAAACAGTGCAAAGACTCCCTATGAATTGTGGTATGGAAGGATTCCTACTATCAAATATTTTAGAGTTTTTGGAAGCAAATGCTATAGAAAAAGAGATGAAGAAAACTTAGGAAAGTATGATACAAGATCTGATGAATGTATCTTTCTTGGATATACTACAAGAAGCAAAGCTTATTGGTGCTATAACAAGAGGCTGAAGAAGATTGTTGAGAGTGCAAGTGTCAAAGTGGATGAAGAATTATAGAAGAAATCAGTGGTGATAGATAGATATGAATCAAATGATTCCTCTTGTAGATAAAATGATAGAGATGAAGGTAAGGAAAAAGAAGTTCAAATTGAAGAGGAAGAAGCTCAGAAAAGGGTCCCTAAGACTCCTAAGTATGCATAGAAGAATAATTCTAAAGATCATATCATTGGTGACAAAAGAAAAGGTGTGTTGACAAGAAGAAAAGCTGCAATGACAGAATAACAAGTAAACATATGTTTACTCTCTAAATTTGAACCTAAAACAAGGATTGAAGCATGCAAGGATGAGTATTGGATCAAGGCTATGGAAGAAGAACTACTGCAAATTGAGAAGAATCAGACTTGAGAACTTGTCCCAAGACCTACAAACAAGAATGTAATTGGAACTAAGTGGGTATTCTAGAACAAACTAAATGAGAATGGATAAGTATTAAGAAACAAGGCAAGGCTTGTGTGCATGGGCTACTCACAAGTAGAAGCTATAGATTTTGAGAAGACATTTGCTCTGGTGACAAGAGTGGAAGCTATCAAGATGTTTTTGGCTTTTGCAACACATAAGGATTTCAATGTTTATCAAATGGATGTGAAGTTTTCTTTCTTGAGTGAGTTAGAAGAAGTGTAAATTGAACAACTGAAAGGATTTAAGTTATCAAACAAACCAGATATGGTCTACAGATTGAAGCAAGAATTATAAGGATTGAAGCAAGGCCCCAAAGCTTGGTATGCAATTTTAGACAGGTACTTGATACAACAAGGATCCAATAAAAATACCACAAATAATAATATTTATTTCAAAGTTGACAAGGATCAAATATTGATTATGGTTGTGTATGTTGATTATATAATATTTGGAGGAAATGAAGCTATGTGTAAGAGATTTGCAGAAGAGATGCAAAAATAATTTGAGATGTCTAGATGTTTGGGGAGATGAATTTATTCCTTGGACTGCAAATCAATCAAATAGAAAAAGGTATTTTCATTTCACAATCAGAGTATGTCAATAAAATGTTGAAGAAGTTTGGAATGGAAGATTTTAAACTAGTATGTACCCCTATGGTTACTGGTTGCAAGCTGAGTAAGAATGATGAATCTCCTAAAGTTGATCAAAGAAAGTGCAAATCAATGATTGGAGGAATTATATATCTAACTACTACTAGACCAGATATCGTTCATGTAGTTTGTCTTGTGGCTAGATTTCAAGAAGATCCTATAGATTCATATGTGGATGTAGTGAAGAGGATATTCAGATACTTGAAAGGCACTCTGAAACATGGTTTGTGATATCCAAAGGATACTAAATTCTCTCTAAGTGCTTATACAGATACAGATTCAGAAGTTTGTGTGGGTGACAGGAAAATTACAAGTGGTGCTACATTCTTTATTGGATACAAATTGGTGTATTGGCTAATCAAGAAGCAAGATTCAATGTATTTATCTGCTGTAGAGGCAAAATATATTTCAGCAACATCTTGTTGAACAAAAGTATTGTGGATGAGGAAAACCTTAAAGGATATCAAAGTGGTATATGATGAACCAATCTCTATCTTTTGTGACAATACAAGTGCTATTAACATTTCAAAGAATCTGGTAATTCACTCAAGGAAAAAACATATCTCAATTTGGAATTACTTTTTGAGAGAGAAGGTTGCAAAGAATGAGGTGAAGCTAGAGTATGTACCTACAAAGGATCGGGTTGCTAATATATTTGCTAAGGCTCTTCCTAAGGATACTTTTAAGTATCTTTGAGAGAACTTAGGGGTTATTTCCCCTCCTTTGAACTAGATGCATAATTTTATGCATCAATCCAATGGATCTCAAGATTTTCTTTTTCTTTTGGACTAATGTTGGTGGCTACCTCTTAGGGGGAGTAGGTAGTGGCATTGTTGCAGTTAGGGGGAGTAAGTACTGGTGCAGGTTGGTGTTGTCCTTTGTCAGCGATGTCAAAGGATTTTTAGTGGTTTCTAGTTGGTACAATTTGTTGTGTGCTCCTAAGGGGGGTATGTAGAGCAGTAAAAAGGAAAAGATGTTGCAGAGCAGTAGTGAGTAGGTTCAAGTATGATTGATGTCAAAGGGGGAAAGAGATACAAAAAAAATCCCTTTTTCTATTGATGTGAAAGGGGGAGAGAGAGAAAATAATGTGAAAAAGTATCATTTGAGAAAGGGAGAAAGAGTAAAATGAATAAGGAGAGTATGATGTAAGGGGGAGAAATAAAAATAATTGGTATGGAGCAGTATATTGGTGATCAAATTTGTTATGTTTGTTGTTGGTGGTTTTTCACATCATGTGTTTCCATCAATGACAAAGGGGGAGATTGTTGCAAGTATGCTTATGTTTTTTTTTGTCATTGATGTCAACTGGTGATGGTCGAAAAGTTATGATGATGCTTTGATTAGTTGCATTATGTTGTCATTAGTAAGTGTTACTAGTTTCAACCTCTAGTGTTGCTTTGATAAGCTTATATTTGTGGGTGTTGTTTGGTTGATTTGTTGTGTTGAAGTTGGTTTGATTGTGGTGAGGATATGTTCTAGATGATGATAATTTGTTTCTGGTGCTTGGTTTCCAAGTGATTTTGAGAAAATTTTAGTAAAAGAGGAAACACTGTGTTGTAGAGGTGTTCTAGCATACAAAGTGGTGTTCTAGTTTTTCTTTGCATTTCTTTTGTGCTGAATATTTGCTTGTATAGTTTAGATATGTTGATTAGAGGTGTTAATAGGTGTTATATCCAAAGTTTCTTAGTTTGGATCATTGTGCAAAGAAATTTGTGTTCACCAATGTGTGAACTGTGCGGTACAATGGTGTCTAGGAGAAATGGTTTTGGTCCACATTTTTCCACAATTTTTTTATGGTCTCGTTGTTCTAGAAGTGTGCTAATAAGGTTCATATCTACCTTTGGTTGAATTTTTTCAATGTTTGGAGCTCTGCAAGTTATTTTCTTGAGATACAATATGTGGAAGATTATCTAGGTGTACAAGATGAGTTTGTTCTTCAAGCGAAAGTTGTTGTGAAGGAATTTTTTAGATTTCAAGGTGTTTGTAAAATATTTCAAATTGTGTTCAAGTGATATTTGTTGTTTGCAAGTTATCTTTGGATCAAAGGAAGTGTGTACTTAATTGTTTAATGGTGTTTACATGGGTTTGACCGAATTTGGGTGTTTACACTAATTGCGGATTTTCTTCAGTGATTATGGAAGTGTGGTACGGTGTGTATGAGTGATTTAGGTCTAAGTTAAGGTGTGATATGGTTTGCCTTCATTCCTTTCCATTGCGGGAATTTTTTGGTGTCGACCTAATTTGAGTTTTCACGGTTGAGGTGCATAGCTAACCTTGGAGAATTTTTTCAAGGTTGAAGAAGGTATAAATAAGTGTTGTGTTGAATGAGGATGTGTGTAGAGTGTGTGATGCACGAGTTGCAGAGGTGTGAAGTGTAGTGCAAGCTTTAATGAATTAGACTACTGGAAGTAATAAGTAGAAGGTGTCTACAATCTTCATAAAGGTTGTGAATGTGTTGGTGATGTTGTTGGACTTTTTTGTTTCATTGAGATGGATTTCTCATTGTAACACTATTCTTTATTCTTTTATGTAATCTGGTAGTGAGCCATTGGCAGTGGGCCCTTCTTTCTTTTGGTCAGTGAGCCCTCCAATGGTGAGCCTATTGTATTCAGTGTTGCAATTAATTTATATTGTGAGCTAATCCTCACTGTGGTTTTTCCCTTTTTAGGTTTTCCACATAAATTTGGTGTTCCATTGTGCATGGTGTTGATTTGTTTCAGTTTTTGTTAATTGCTTTCATGCTAAATCATTCTAAAAAAATAAAGGTTATTAAATTTGATGTGGATATGAATGTTAATGAGTGTTTTCACATTTTAATGAGCAACTAATTCACCCCCCTCTCATTTCTTGTGTATTCAACAAAATATTTGTCAAAGTGATGTCCACAAGATAAGTTTCCACCAAAGGTTGTTTGATGGATGCTTGAATTGCTTGAAGACCTATAAGTGGTTAGTCCACAAAACATAATAGATTGTTGTAGCTTTTATATAGATGATAACTCATATACATCTCCATAATAAGAGTCTAATAGTGCATGATTGATCATAATAGCTTCTAATGTTCAAATGAGAAGAAAACTTGTTTATATATGTATGTCCTAATTGATCTTTTTATTATAAGCCAACTTGGGATCCTTTTTAAATATCTAAGAAACGACACAAAAACATTAAATTTTGAAATAGATCACCCTTAGGTCAGGAGTACCCTCACTCCTAACTAGGTGATTTTGGCCCAAATTTATTGGGATGCTAGGGAATTTAATATGTTTTCCCAATCTAGCTCTAAAACGAATAAATTATTAATATAATTAATTCCATAGGAAAAATAAGTTGTCCATGTCATGTGAAATTATCAAGGTAAACAATTTACAATGCTATATATAATATGTACTACAATCCTATTGAATTAGGAGGACAATATATTTCTTCACAATATGCTTCTCTACCTAGTAGATATGGTGGATGGGAACAACCCACATTCTACAAAAAATAAAAATAATAATCATAGTATCATTCATGGCGACATTCATGGAATATCATACCATCTCCATCATAGCCATCCTACTTAATTCCCCCCCCCACTCTATATCCATAACAAATTTTACCATTTTCATTATTTGATCCAAATCATTAAACAATCATTTCATCATATCCACCAAGGGAAACTATAATACTTGATAAATTATTACCTAATAAGGCAGTTCAAAATGCATATAATAATGATATTTCAAGATCCCCTTGGTATTCCATTAACATGATTAAAATTACTAAATCACAATTAAAATATATCAAGACAACTGAAGGATGTGCTCATATTATAAGTGAATTCAAAGAACGTCATCAATTAAAAAAACTCAACTTATTTCTTCGTGTTTGCCTAGAAAATCATAATAACCTCTAGAGAGCATTGACACATAAAAGAAGCACTTGAGTATGAGCCTAATTTTATCATTAAATCATGAATTTGTGTGTTAAAATTCATCATGCAATAATAAATACTGTACTTTATACACTAATTGTTCAAGAATTGTGTGAGATGAAGAATACAAAAATACAAGATCTCTTGTTTAGAATTTTTTCTTTCCTAAACATTTAGATCATTGTAGGCCCATGGTTAAAATAAATAATTCTCACACACTTATTTATCTAGGTCGAGTAATAAATATTTTAATTAATACAACTAGAGAAAAGATGA
>VDFB02000017.1:435025028-435251102 GCA_007258455.2 Sequoia sempervirens
AAGATTCTAAGAGTTGTTTGTGAGATGAAATTTGATTGATGTTTTGGGATGGATGAAAGGGTTGATTTTGATCCTAAGTGAACTTAGAGAGACTTTTGTTTACAAGACCTAGGTATTGAAGAACATGCTATACTTCTAAGAACTTTTTCAACCCTACTAAGTGAGATACTCAAAATTTTGGAAGAGTTGGATTTTGACAATAATAAAATGAGTACAAGTTTGGGTTGTCCTTTGATGCACGTTTGTAAAAGTTATAGAGCAACCTATCTCTAATTTGGTAAAGCATAGACTAATGTTTCATGAGATTTCTTGGACTAAGATGTTTGTGATGATTGATGGAATTTAGTCTTGGGACTTTGATCTTGCAGGAAATCATTTGAGAAAACACATGTGTGGGGTTCAATTTGTCTTTTATCTTTGCTTAATGGATTCTTTTTACCACAAACACTTTCTTGCTTAACTTTTCAACTAAATGTTTATGTCTTAATTTATTTTCATCCCACAAGGTCCTTTATGTGGAAATCAAGAGAATCAAGGCAATAATTCCATAATTTTGACTTTAGAGAGAAAATTGAGATGTAGGTGCAAATATTGAAAAGCCTCTAAGGATAAATCCCTAGGGACAAACAATAATACTTGGAATTTTGAAAGGTATTTGCCTCTTCTAAACGGTTTGAAATTTGATGACCTTGTTAAATGTTTATTTTCAAGATTTTGGATCCAAGCAATGTGTTCAAATGACTCAAAGATTGCACAATCCTAGGATGGAAAATAAAATATTTGTTGAATTCTCACTTGGATTTCTCCAGCTGCGCTTATTCAGAGTGGATGATTAGAAGCTTGACTACACTGGCTCCCCTCCACAACACTCACTTCCATGGGTCAACCAAGCTTCAAGTTATCATGAATCTCCCATGACAAAATTTTCATCTCTATAAAGAATTGCAAATATGTGGGACAACTCCAGAGGTCCAACCTCTTGACACCAACAAATATTGGGATTTTGGATTCTAAACAAAGGTTTGTAATAAGGGCATCCAGTTTAGGGGGTGCAAAGATAAACTCCTTGTGAGAGATCTCCCAAACCTTTGAACAAGGGATTTACACATCATAAAGACAATGGGGGAGAGTTATCATGCACCGCTTCCCATTGTTTACAATTTTTATTATAACCACAAATTTATATAGTAGTTTGGAAGAGCTTGGCTTATGCTCATTACCGCTTGGGTCGTTCCCTTGGGTTGAGTACCTTTTTCCCACCAAGGCAGGCCCTCTAAAGGTAAACAATAGCAAGTAAGTACATCCATAGTTCTATCAATCTTTGTTTGCATGAACAAAGAGAGAACACACACGATGCCTTTTCTCACACTAGCAAGATTTGTTCAATTTAAAAAACCCAAATTTGAAATGTGGAGGCAATATTTTAGACAACCTAATGCCACCCAAAATGCTTTTGATTCTCAAGATCACCGTGAAGCACGAGAGAACTACATATGCATTCGAATGACAAGAGTTTGTAGAAAAGATTACAAAATAGAACAAGCACAAATTATTTTTAGTCCTTAAAAGCAATAAATGAATTCTTTTTATAGCACCAAATTTGAGTGTGAAAGTTGATTGTTCAATTTTAGACTAAATAAAAATTCTAGTATCTAAGATTCAATTTTAACCAACTTGACAAAGCTTGAGTTGTGGGTTAATTTTAAGTCCAAATTGAATCTAGTTGGTCCTAGGAATTGAGATGCAGAAGTTAAAGCCCAAATTGTCACAAAGAGCATTAAAAAATGCTTTTAAGACTTCAAACTTTGCCCCTCCCTTGCTTTCTGCAAATGCAACACTGAAATGAAAATGCGGTGCTCTGTTAATGTCAAATGCAACGCTATAAAATAGATGCAATGTCTAGTGAAGTCAAATGTGACACTTTGCAAAAATAGAGAGTGCAAATGCGGTGTTGTATGACAAGAAAGTTAGAAAACAAAGGGTGCATATGCAGTGTTGAATCAAATGTGACACGACTGAGACATGCATATGTAGTGTGACATGATGAATGTGGCACTGTATGCCAAGAGTGGCGCTCTACAGTGTCGCATTTGTAGAAAAGTGGTGTCGCGTTCTCGTGTCTGCAAAAACAGAGAAATTAGGTAAAATTCAACATGTTAGATTGCTTAGCCCTCCTAGCACCAAAATGTGAGCACAAAACCTACACAAACTAACAAGAGATCGACAAAACAATGTCAAACATGTTAGAAAAGCAAATCTAATGCTCCCTATGAGATTCTTTAACCAATTTAAGAGAAAACATGAAATAAACAAGAAACTAACATAATTAAGGATGTAATATACATTAAACTAGCAAAACTTTCATCCCATAGGGGGAGTGGTGCTCCTTTGATGTGGAAAGAAGCCCTTTCCCAATCCCTTAATAAGCTTGATGAAGTTGAAGATGATCCAAGAGTGAATTTGACTATAATTAGCTAAAATGGATGAAAATAATGGAATGCTAAGAACTCAAATGGCTATAGTGATAATGCAGAAGTTGTGGATCCATATTATGAAAAGGATGCCTCTATTTATAGAAGCCAAGGGTTGAAGAATGAGAGGATTTGATGAATGTGGGATAAATTGTGAGCCAATGAGAATGTGCCAAGTGTCACAATTCTATTGGATGAGGGTGGAACACATTTTGGGAAAGGTGTGAGTGGAGGAGGATGGAAGAGAAGTAAATGTTGTTGGTTGAGAATTTGAATTTTTTGTAAGAGGAATTAAATGATATTTAAGAGGATGTAAGAGGATTTGAAAGGTTGTAAGAGAATTTATTGCAAATGTAAGAGGATGTGATAGATTTTTGAAATCCTTTGGAGGGAAATTGATTGAGAGGTGGTTGAGAGGAATATTCCTTAGAATATGACTTTGTGAGGATAATTGAGGTAATTAGATAAATAGAAGAAATTGATTTTATGTGCAACCTAGTTAGTTGACCATAGTTAATTTAACTCTTGAAGAGTTAAAAGCTGGAGGATTTGATAATGCTAATTAGAAAGCTGATTTAGGATTAATTAATACAGAATTAATTAATTGGAGTGATTGAGGAGATGTGACATTTGATTTGACTGATTTTTAATCAGATGAGAGGATTAAGAGATGATTTAATTAGATATGATGAATAATTAGTTAGAAGAAGGGTGAATTAATCCAATAAATTTAATTATTTGATTAATAGTTGAATTTGCTAATTTTAATTAAATAATGTTGATTATTCAATTAATTGATCAATTTGAAGTAATTTAGGAAGAAACGGTGTTAGTTGATCAGAATCAAATGCATAGTATCAATCAAGACATTTTACGTTTCTACATGCATAAAAAGTATTTGAAAAGGTCAAGGGGCTTATAAAACTCTCACCTATTAGTGGTTGAGAGGATTCACTCTCTAGTTTTTGTATGGGAATGAGGCCGCCCCTACACAGGACCAAGCCACCCCAACAACCTTAGGAAAAATCTTGAGTTTTTGGATTTTAAAGCTTGTCAAACCAAGTAGTCCCTACTTCTACCAGGCTACCCCTACTTCCACCAAGCCACTCCTGGGGTGCCCCAATAGTTTTAAGACAATTTATGAGGTCCTGGGTTCAAACAGGTGCGTGATAGGGTCGCCTAGATACAAGACCAGGCTGTCCAACTATGAATTTTCCTAGTTATGTTCATTTTAAGCACCAACTAAATGTTGCTATGTTTAAATTAACACTTAAACATCATCATGAGAATAAATGACAAGGTATTGTGCTCGACAGCAACACCGAGACACATAAATGAATCAAATTTTCTTTTCATTTACTATTACAAATCATCTCTGAAGAGAGGTTCCAAATCAATACACTACAACATAAATTAATGAAATACATCTATCAACATGAATTAAACTTGAAATTACATGATTCCATGTCTTTCCTCGATCCATGAACCTTAGGTTCCCAATAGTGTTTACCACACCATTCGACCTCGTGGAATTGAAAGGATCCACTCCCACCATGCTAGGAGATAGTCACATGGGCCACAAACACAACACTTGTGCCAAACACATGGGGAGAATGCTTACACACATCGTACATGAAGTATACACTCCACATGCACATCATAGAACAACTAATAATCCAATCACGTATTGAATCCAATATAATTAAGCACATGGTATAATCACAAATAGAGTAGGATAAACCACATTGGGAAAACTCAGCAATGTCACATCATAAATCCACATTGGGCCAAATCACCAATTTCATACAAGGATCTTCCTTGGGAAAAATTACCAAGGGAATAACACAAGGGCACATGGAAGGCAATTATCATATTTCAAGGGCTACTCAACTACACTAGGGTTAAATATTAGAGAGCGAGAGAGGGAATGTCATTGTATACAACCATATGGGGCTTGATGTGGAACCAAATATCCTCTCATATAGATGAGGGTACTTGATCTTACAAGACCCAAGCTCCCTGAGATGACATGTGTTCCTCGATCATCCTTAGCCTTTACGAGCACTCAAGGCATGAGAGGGCTATCCATTATCTTGGTTAATTAAATTACCCATGTTTCATTTGTTTTCACTTATTAATCCAAACTCCCCACACCGTGATTGCCTACGTGCCACTTTGGGTCAGGTTCACATTGGGAGCCATTCCCAAACTCTCTCTAACACTTAGACCCTAAGCTCATCACATCCTCCAACGAGTGTTGCTCAAAAACTAATACAAAAATATAATATTTTTGAAATCAATAGCACTTTTCCATAATGCATAATATCATATTTCATGAAGCAATACTTCATCAAAACATTCTAAAACACTCACCACACCCTCCAACGAGTGTGGCATGAAAAATGATGAACAAAATTCAACTTCATTGAAATTTTCTAATATTTTTCCACAAGCATTATTTCCATAAATCATGATGGAGATTTTTATTAAAACATTAAAATTCATAATAAAACATATAAAAAGTTCAAATTTTCTCATTTTATTTTTATTAAAAAACCACAAGTTTCCCAAAATCTCCATTGATGAAAGCTTCAAATTAAAAAATTTCAATTTCAATTTTCTAAAAATACCCTTTGGCTCTAAATGTACCCAATAACACATTTTTCACATAAAATTCACATTTCTTGCATTTCCCAAAAATTTGGGCATTATAATCCCATATAATTGAAAATTTTCAAAATTAATAAATCTATCCATTATACAAATCAAAATGTAAAATAAAAGGAGATGGGAGGATTCTACACTCCCCTAATCATTCCGCTACAAACAAACTTGAAGAAAAATGCTCAAACAAATTAAAAACAAGAAAAATACCTCAATGCCCTTTGAATTTTGAAATGTGAAATTTGCCAATCATGCCAAACAAGGAGTCATGAAATGAACAAGCTTAATCCCTTCTCGATTCTTATCGAACTAATTTGAACTCGTCAAATTTGGATAAGAATTACACTCCCAATCAATAATTTTCTAAATTGTGCAAACAAAGTTTTTCTCTCTCATTATTTTCCCAATTTCACAACATAAAAATGAAAAATAGAAACCTTTTTCTATTTACCCATTTCAAAACCCAATTAAAATTTAATTAAAAATCCATTTTCTAATTTTGGAATTCAAAAATCCCTCAATTTATCCCAAAACCAATTGGATCAATCAAATCCATTTAAAAAACATCATTTAACATATAATTTAACTATTAAATCCATAAAAGCGTATTTTCATTTAAGTTTACGAAATTCAAAATTAAATCAGGATAATCAAATCAAACATAACTCACAATTCCCAACTCGAGGAATTTTTAAAATTTAAAATAAATAATAGATAAATTTTATTTTTTCTTTCATTCTATTTTCCCATTTTCCGAAGCATAGAGAATATTTTAATAATAAATATCAAAATCATTTAAATTTCTAATATTTTAACTATGGGAAAACATAGAATTTAAATCGTCACTTAAATAAGGCATTTATAGGTTGTTCACAACACATGGGGATTTCAAAATAACTCCTAACTTGGATCCGGTTTCACATAAGGTCAATTATGACACATATCATACTCAACTTGAGTACAACAAAATAATGGATATGAAGGGGGCTCAATGTGATATCTTCATATTAACCACCATTGGGGAGATAACTTAGACTTGTATAGCCAGGTGGAGGAATAACCCTATACTTGTAACCATTTAATGGGCGTCAACGATACCTTCTCAATATATATATATATATATATATATATATATAAAACCAAAGCACAACATAATCATCCCAACGGGGTCCAACAACATAAGCATAAAATGGCATCTATACATCCATCATATAAATCATTAAATAAATAATTCTTTTAAACATCAATAATCAAGATCCCATTTAATCACGACATAATAATGCATTTTAATGAATTGACACATAATGATAACCAAACATATAAATATACAATATTCCAACAATCAACATGTTGAGGAATCTCATCTCGAACATGCAGTGGTTCATACATACTAACTAGAGCCATAAAATAATCACCACATCAAACACAAGGAAACAATGAAGCTAAAACACCGACCTCACATTAACAAGAAGCAAATGGGAGGGGTACTACATAATTAGTTGTTAATAAATGTGTTATACAACAAAATAATGGATATGAAGGGGGCCTAATGTGACATCTTCAAATTAACCACCATTGGGGAAATAACTTACATTTGTGTAGCCAGGTGGAGGAATAACCCTATACTTGTAACCATTTAATGCACGTCAAGGGTACCTTCTCAATGGATATATAATTGAAGCACAACATAATCATCCCAACGGGGTCTAATAGCATAAGCATAAAATGACATCTATACATCCATCATATAAATCATTTTTTTGAACATCAATAATCAAGATCCCATTTAATCATGACACAATAATGCATTTCAATGAATTGAAGCATAATGGTAACTAAACATGTAAATATACAATATTTCAACAATCGACATGTCGAGGAATCTCATCTCGAATATGCAGTGGTTCACACACCAATTAGACCATAAAATAATCACCACATCGAACACAAGGAAACAATGAAGCTAAAACACCGACCTCACATTAACATGAAGCAAATGGAAGGGGCACTATATAATTAGTTATTAATAAATACATTATACAACAAATTAAAAATCATTATTTTTTCTACTCAAAAAATATATCTTTTCTAAATTGAGATAAAAGATTTATAACTTTATTTTTTTTAAAACTATTTACTATTAATATATATATTTTTTGATCAATAAGAGATTGTGGACATAGGGTCCACTCCCATATAGAAAAATAGAAAATAAAAATCACATCAACCCTCTAATAGGGGTGCACACAAAGGTTCCCAACTGGGAACAATCAAACCTAAAGTAATTGAAGTCACTTGAAACAACATATCCTAAACTAAACAACAATCAAACCTAGATTGATAACCTTACATTAGCATATCCTAAACTAAACTATTGAACCTGTTGAAATTATGAAACTCCAATATCCCCCTTCTTTGAAGATCTCGTAGCCGTCTGATGTGGTGGAATATATTTCTTTCTTTTTACTTCTGTCCACCCTTGAGTCTCTGAATGACCAATCCCTTCCGAGCTTACCACACACACCAGAGTTTTTGTGGGATCTTTTGCAACGTTGGGTAGAGTAGAGCATCTCACCTCCAAGTTTTGGGACCCAACCTGACTTGTTGAGTCCACAAAATGAATTTTTGAAGTCTCAAAAGTATCCTTAGTAAAGGGACATTGTAGTTTTTCTACCCTTTTCAAACAACAAGAATCGCTCTGTTGGGGAAAATTTTGATTTTCCCTTAAGAAGGTCTCATTAATCGTCTCTGTATTTTGATTAATGTTAATCTTCTTTGAAGGATCTGCATTCTGCTTAGGAGAGTTCATTACCGAATAATGGCTGGGGGAGGAATCCTTCTACCAAGAGGCCACCCGTTGTGGTGGAGATTTGACAGCTGGACACTCAGCTGCAATATGCCCTATTTGATAACATCTCCTACACCTGAAAACTAAACCTTCATAGTCCAAATATTGTTTCCAACATTGACCATTAGCTCTCAAAATAATTTCAGCCGAAAGATCCTTAGAGATATCTAGTTGCACCAGAATCCTTGCTTAAGTTGTGTGGATGAATTTCTTTGAATTAACATCTATGGTCACAAAATTACCCACTGAGTTTCCAATTGCTGCAAAACATGATTCAAACCAAAAGTGGAGGGGAAGATTTGGGAGGCGAACCCAAATCGACAAAATTGAGAAAGATTCTGTTGTTGGAACAAAATTTGAATGCCATGGTTTTAGTTGCAGCAAATTTTCCTCCCATAGCTAGACATATTCGAGAATGCTGTTCTTGTCTTTCTTGTAATCAAACACTACAATGAAAAAGCCCTTTGCATAGGGGTAAATTTCTAGATCTTCGTTCATGAGAGGCAACCAGTATTTAGAGATCCAATTATGGAGGTTAGGAAGACTGGGCCAATGATGGGCGAACCGACCAATTAAACTGTGCTTTGAGAAAAATTCTTCATTTTCACGTAGTTCCTTTGACAGGGAGGCATCGAACACCAACGACAAGGGAACATTAGAACACTAGATGAACCACTTATTGTTTGCATTAACCTTTTGATTTTGTGGAGGTGACAGAGGAGGATATGAACTAGACTTGGTTGCCTCTAAAAAGGACTTAAGCCCCACAACACCCCACCCAGAAGGAGGAGACCTAGATGCCATCGCAATAAACATTTGCCCCGGCACAGTAGGCCCACTGGAACCAACATGACCTGTAGAAACACCATCACAAACTGACAGTGGAGGAGAATGGAGGGTAGAAGGAGTTGGAGCCGAGTGAAAAGTGTCATCCAAAGAAGCCACAAAGCCATTCGAGGCAAAGGTAGCGGTGGCCAAAGATTCTGGAGAACCCACAGAGGCACAAATAGGCTTCCGAGTTGTGCCAGAGAGCCACAAACCCCACCCGTGGAAGCTGCAATGGAATTCAAAATGAGCGAAGCATTAGTGCCAAAAGAAGTCCTAGCTCCAAAAGATTTTGCAGTTTTCAACATTTTCGATAGTCCTTTTAATAAAATGCCTAAAGCTCCTATTTACTATTAATATTACTATATATTAAAAAATATTAATTTATTAAATAATAATAATAATAATAATAATAATAATAATAATATAACTTACATATGTTCACTTAGAAAAATCTATTAAAAATTATAAAATATTTTATATTAATTAAAGATAAATGGAAAGATAGTATATATTATTTTTATATTAATTTTTTTTTAATATACAATGAATATGGGCCAAATAAAATTTATATAGCTCTTAAGCCTCGTGGAAATCACATTATTATTATTATTATTAAGAATTATCGAAAATAAAGGAGCCGTGCTTTGCAATCTTTAAACCTGGTCAAAGCACAAAACAGCAAGAAGGCCCTACAAGCGATTCCAAAACTTTGACTCCTGCCTTAAGATTCTGGTCACGTGCAGTAGCGGTCTAAAATTCCCACTGCAGTTCCGGCGGAATTGGAAATTGTGGGACCTTGGTCACATGCGACTCAAGTTGCCCGGTAATAGAGAGGCGCACGAATTCAAATAAAGATATTTTCCCAGTCTTACTCGTCACTTAACTGGTGTGTCCTAAGAGAGGTTGAATGTTGGAAAGTGCTGCAGCTTCTCCCGCCCTTGCTTCTGCACTGGTATGGTAAGTACACGCACCCTAAATAATTTCTCCTAAATTTGCAAAGTATTTGTTGGTCTGCAGAATGTTGTTAGGGTTTGCGTAAAACTGAAAATCATGCAAGGAAAACTAGGGTTTAAAGATTTATGTTCTTCTTCCCTCATATTGATAATGTTGAACTGCCGACTGTTCATTTGCGCGCATCGCTGAGATTCAAAGTTGAAAAAAAAAAATTGTGCCTCCGTTGTCTGAGTCATCTTATCTCATTGCATATGCTGTGTTTTTAGGGTTTGAACTTAAACTTGAACTTGGATTACGCTCTTACAAGTGCCCCACATTACCGTTACACGAGTTTTGTAAATAAGTTTTCTCTTCTCTTAAGCTTTCCGTTCATTTTAAAAAAAAATGCTTTGTGCTTGCCGGTTGTTTATTGGCTGTTGTTCCTTAATGCTTGCAGCCCAAGATTTATGATTCTGGTTTGCTTAATTTTATCGTGATAACATGCAGCGAGTTTGAGTTTTTCTTGGAAGTCTTTAATAAGTTTAGTTTGAGATTGTAAAAATTGTACAATTAGCTCAAGGGAAGTTATGACGATGTTGCTGGCTGCATGGCCTAGGTCCTAGATGCCATGATTTGTACAGCTTTTTTTTTTCCGAGGGATCAGATAAATCTAACTGATAAAAGGGGAAAACACAGTATTCAACTTGGCGTACTATTTTTTGATTTTTCTGAATTCTGGCTATATTTTTTGAGTTACTTGTTGCATTCTCCTTCGTTCTCATGTTACATACTTCCAGAAGTGAATTTTTATTTTATTTTTTATTTTACCACCATGGGGTGCAAAAAAAATTATGCGGATTTCTTAAGTTCTATTCTACCATGCTTGATTATGCCCAATCTGGTTGATGGCAAAATTTGGGAAAAAGTTTGTCAATCCAAGAGAATGTGATACTAATTATAACGTTTGAAAAATACAAACTGACAATGTTATGGAATCATATAAAAAATTAAGAATGGATAGAAAGGTGAACATTAAGCATTGAATCCATCATAGATTGTGGAAGTAACTTCTTACAGAACGGATTTATGAAGATTGGGACAAAAGATTAGCCAGCAAGCAGTTTTAGTTCTTGGCTTTCCTCATAATGTTTCCCCATAAAACTTTCTAGTTCACTTGTTTGCCACTCAAGTTGTGGTTAACATTTATGCTGTTAAATTGAGTGGCATGTTCCAAATTATTGTATGAATCTGTATGACATTATTCATAGAACATTGCAATTTAAGATTGGCACAAACAAAACCATCAATTCTCCAGTGAGGATGGCTTCTTTGATGGAATGAATTAAGTCAACATTATTAATTTGATGCTTTACTTTTGAAATGAATATCTATTGCTTCATAAAATTCCATGCACTCCTTTACATGTATGCTGTAATTTCCTTGTTAACGTGCTTCTAAAATTTTCATAATTTATGCTGTATTCCTTAAGATGTTCTTCGGTCTTGTTTGTGATGTTTGTACTTGGGTTCATCCTCATAGGGGTTGCATGGAGGTCATCCATGGTTTCACTCTCGCTATTTCTATTCAATTCAAATATATTAAGGTCCAAACAGGAAGTTGTTGCATGGAAAAAATTCTGCACTGTTGTCCATTTGTCATTGGTCAATGCCAGTATGTCTTGTTGTGATCTTGCATGTGTGACTTGTTTGCTACCATGTTCCATTTTCTCTTAAACAATATTGTACAAAAGGCATGAAAATCAACCATGCACTTTATTTAAAAAAACTGGTTTATTTATTCTCAAGTCATACTGTAAATTGCTGAAGGTGATGCTTAAAAATTTAAAATCATAATTAAAAAACTCAGACTCTGCAAAAACTTGGCAGACCCAATTTTTTTCAAAAACTCTAACTTGGCAAAAAACTTGGGAAATTTTTTTGTAAAATTTCAAAAAACATTAAAAAAAAAACAAATAAATTTGTAAAATAATCTTGAAAACATGCATAAAACTGATCAAAAAACAAGTTCAATTCACATCATAATGTCATATTATTATTAATTACGTATCCATATTAATATTTTACAAATTTCATCCCCGGAAAGCATGGACTCAAATCATTTTTTTTTTAGTGTTTTCTGTTTTTTTAGGTGAGTACTCACCAAAATCTCACTGCTGTGTTTATTGGCAAGTTACTTGTTTATGCCATTCTGCATGTGAGCACTTGCCGAGTTTTTAATCTATGCTTAGAGTGATATATTCAAGGATCTTTATATCTGAATGTTTTGCAATAAAAGATCATTCACGTTGACTGCTACAAACAACAAATTTTGAGCTGCTTTATCCTTAGTCACCTTTTTTAAAGTGATGCCAAAGTACTAAATTTTATATCACAAGGTGTTAATAACTCTGTCTTTGAATGCTTTTCATAGATGCCGAAAATAAGGCAGTAGTTGATATAAATTCACAATTTTTTCTTCTCCCCAATTTGCAGTATCAATCCGATTTAATTTACTTGGAGCATATGTTTAGGCAATAGGCAGCAAAAGGGGTCTAAAAAATTGTTTTGTTTAGGATTAAATTACTAACCATATCACAGAAATACTAGAATACTTATGTTAACTATAGTGAAACGCCCCTCTACTTGATGAGAATAACCAGGTATGACCAATATTAACCTGGGAAAACCATAGATTAGGACAGGTAATTACGGTGTGCAGGCCTTGTAAATAAATTATTAAAATAGCATCAAACTTGTTAAACAGAGAAAATTAGACAGAGCTAACAAAACAGCTAGAACATAGCTTGGTCTCAATCAACTTCCTGCTAGATGTGGAAAAGCCCTCTTTGTGATGGTATTCGTTCATTCTTATGATTATCCTGTCTAAGGTTTCTGTATCTTTTGGTCAAGTTCATGGAAAGATTGCTTGACTTCAATATGCATAGTCTGCCATTTATCTACTTGGTTTCCAAGCTCCTTACAATGTGTGAGGTACCTTCTACCAACTAAGAAACTGAAATTTCTCAGACTCAGCACTCTTTATCACATAATGTGTAGCATATTCTATTTCATACCATCTAGGACTGCTTTCAAAAGTTTGAAAATATACTCTAAATTCCTTGTGTAGTAACTTGTGTCAATTACCTTAAAAAATGATCCAACTTAAAGGCAAGAAACTTACACACAGTTGCAAATCCCACACAATATTTGATCAACCATTGCTTAGAATTATGCATTCTACTTATTTTTTGATTGAAATTGGTTCATTCTCATCTTTTTCTTTGATTCTTTAAAAAAGTTGGCCTTAGTCAGTTCAAACCATGGGCTGAATAAATATTTTCAATCGCTATAAACATTCAGAAACAAATTAAATAAGAAGTTTTCCCCATTAATTTGACAACATATATATACAATGTTACTATGTACCACATGTACCTGTGATGCGGATGGTTTGGGTATGTCTACCCAAGAAAAAGACATTTGTTTTTATTGAAAAAAGTTCAAAACAACAAAAAACGAAAATTTAAAAAATTAGAAAACCTAAACTGACCCTAAATGTAACAACTCGACTACACTAACAACACGAAAACAAAAGCAAACAACATTTAGTACCTTCAATCCTCACTCACCAAAACTCCATTGCTACTCATTGCTCAGGGCTGCAAGAGCAATATGATGATTTATATTGAGTTTCCATGTGCAGTTGTATGTTTGACCATTGAGTATCACTGTATTTCAGACATATATAAATTCAAAAAACATGCAAAATTAAATATAAAACACAGCTGATAATTGATTTTACCGACTCTGGGTAATTGTTTTTGACAGACTGCTGTAACTGGACCCCAAACACATACGCAAGCCAGCAACTTAGCTTATATACAATAATGTGGCCATGTTGTTATGAAAATCAGTTTATGTGTGGTTGGTTCCCTAAGATTTTCAATGCAGAACTTGATTTTGGCAGCCAAGGCAAGTTTGTGGCCAAGTTTGATGCCCAGGCATCAATGAATGTGGATATAGTAATTTTCTTGTAATCCTGTTAATTGTTTGTTGAGTCTTTAGAACATAAGTTGTAATATCCAAAGAAGTCAAAATCGCCAAAATCGCAAATTGCTGTAGTTGGCAATTTTTTCCTTGGAAAAATCACATTTTCAAATAGAATTGTGGTCAACATTTATTAACTGATTTCTTTTCATTGACATTGTGTTAAAATCACATTGAAATTGTGTTAAAATTGCGTTTAAATCACATGGTACAATTTTCAACCATTTTTTAATCCATTTTTCTTCACGATTAGGATACCCAACATTTTTATTCATCCACATGATAGATTCATTAGGGTAACATTTCAAAACACAACAATAATAATGTGGGAGTTTCTCCTATTGGCCTAGTGGAGATATTGAAAAAGCCCTTAGCTTGCCCCGTTTATGAATTGTAAATTTATAAGTATTTAAAAAATAAATTATTTTTTATATATTTGCAAATTATAAATATTTTGAAGATATATATTTAGAAATTATGATTTTTTAAATATTATATATAAACATTTATTAAGAATATAAATACAATCCGATACTCATACTTGAGGCCCCAAACCCATACCCTTTCCCATATTAGAATTGACAATTTATTTTTTGTGTTTGTTTAAAGTCATTTTACCTTGTTTGGAAACCCCTACTGGTGTTTATCGATATTCATTTTTTAGGTTAATTGTTAGCTACATGGAGTTCAAGCTCTTTGTCATTACATAAACTTCTTTTGATGCTCATTTTGGGCATTTGGTGATGCTTTTTCCCTCCTCTAGTTCCTTGGTGCATTACATGTGATAGTTTCAATGGTTCATGCCAAAGATTGTCAAATGCATAGGTGGTGAAACAACAAAATTGAGGTGTATATGGTGACAATGTATATAATAAAGCTACGACCAAATTACTAGCATGGTTATATTTTGATTTTTATAAAATATTATTGTTTTTCTTTGTAAAGGAATTTATTTAATCATTAAAATGAAAGTTGTTTTTAATTTGAATATATAAATAATTATAATTTTTTAATATTTTAAAAATTAATTTAATGACATTTTTAATAGTAAATTTAAATATTTTCTAATTTATTAATTATGATATAATCAAATTAATGATATGATTTTAATAAGATTATTAATAAATTTATATACAAAGTCATTCATATTTAAGCCCCCGAACCCGTACCCATTCTCATATGAGGACTAGCAACTTATTTTTTTGTTGTTTGTTTAAAGTCATTTTATCTTGTTTGGAAACTTTTAGTGGAGTTTAGTCTTTGTGCCATTGAATCATGTGAATCATAATTGTGGAATTTAAATTTGTTTAGGGTTTCATCGACTCCAAATGTTTTGTTTGTGAGTTAATTGTTAGGATTTTAGGATCTTATCTGTTTCTAATATTATAATTGAAAGCAATAATGATTTTATTATATTAATATTATATAATTATTAATTAAAAAATGAATACAAACTTGACAACATTCAAGCCTAAAAGTATGAAAGTCAAAGCATTTTTTGAAAGGTTTGGGGGAGTCTTGGAGTTTGGTTAAAAGCAATAAAATTATGAAAAATAGCATGCCCCGTGAAGGTCCATGTTGTTCAAGGCTTTAAATTGGGCTTGGTGGTAGGGACTTTCCCCCTTGACCTAGCCTTGTATAACAATAGGGAGTGTGTTAGGGGCACTACCCCTAAACCCCCGTGAGGAGCACCACACCTTAGGGCACTACACTCAAACCATTGTGAGAGGCATTGCCCCTCGACCATTCTAGGGATTGCCACCCTAGATCCTTGATTTCATTTTTTATTTTCTCTCTATATCTCTATGCTATTAAAATGCCATGAAACTAAAAAATATAAGTTTTTCACTTCTTTTTTTTTACACTTTTTAGTTTTTTGAAGTACAATTTTTTCTCAATTTTTTTTCATGCCCCCATCAAAGAAAGAAACATATTGCAATATTTAGTCAAATTGCAGCACTCAAAAGTCTAGGTGCATAAGAACAAACAAGGGCAGCGATTTCCTTGAATTAAAGATATTTAATTAAAATTAAATTAAAAGGGTTTTAGGCCAGCAATTAAGAGGAATAGTTGTGACTCTTCCAAAAAGGCAGAAATAATGAAGAGGTGTGACCCCCTCAAACTTGAAGATATAAGAGGGAGAGCATTTCATTTGAGAAAGAGATCCAACCTCCATGCTCTCGGGCTTGATCGAGGAGGAAGGCCAACCTCCAAGGTGGAGTGAGGGATAGAAGGGCAGCCTACCTTCCATGCTCTCGCAATACAAGGACGACCAGCCTTGAGATTCTGTTTGCAAGTATTTCCAATAAATTAGTGTTCCATAGGGACACCCCTCCTTCCCCCCCCCCATCCAACAAAATAACCTCACGTTTCCTAGACATCCCCATCTCAAAGACTTGGGGACTTGGGGGGGACGGCCCCTCACCATCCCACCACTAGTGCCACCATCCCACCACCAATGTCGTCGTCTCCAAGATGCTACTAGGACTTTGAGGACGTTGGGGTGTCCTCAAGACGTCTAGGGGACTCCTAGTTGTCTCCAAGATGTATAATTCTTATACTTATACATCTTTTTATAACTATTTTTTCAATTACTATATGTATTTCAGCACCTTGCCACCACCTTGCCACCGTTCCCCTACCTTCCCCCCACTGTCCCCAAACTTAGGCCCTTGGTCCTCCCGTCCCTAAAACCTGCCCCCACATTCCTAGGTCCCTCTGTTAGGAAACTCCATGGAACTATGCAATAAATTCATGATGTGATTGGCTATGAGGAATATGCTATGAATTAAATATTAATGATGTTAATTTGAATGTTAATGATGCTATGACTATTTATCTAAATATTGTGATGTTTAGCTATGAATTATTGATCTCAATATTATAATGTTTTATTTATAGATTTGATTATTTCATAAATTTCGTACTTGGTATTACTAATATCAGTTTTTAGTGATTAATATTGTTTTTCAGGCCTAAAATTAGGAATTTCCCAAGTAGGGACATTACATTTTTTATTATTTTTTGAAAAAATCTTGTACTTCTGTTTTGCCGATTTTTTCCCCAAAAGATTTTTGCTGTTATAGTAATTTCTATTACTTCTTTGATATTTGGTTTCCATTTTGGTCATCCTTAATGACTCAACAATAATAAGCTAATAAAAATGTGATTTCTTACTCTTGTTAGTTTCCTTGTAAGCTAATTCTTGTGTAATGTACATGTTAGCAATTTAAACATATTTTCTTATTGTATTTTTGTTTCTATAAAGTAGGATTTTGGGGTGCCATTTCATCCATATTTTGTCTCTTTAATAATGTAGGAATTTTATAGATTTTTTTCTTTTTGGTCTCTCTAAAGTGTTGAATGCAAAAGCCTTGAATTTAAAAGTGGAGGTAAAATCTTGGATGATAAGATCAGGAATTAAATGCTATTGTTTCTACCATCTAACATTGAATTGCAACTTTTTTGTTACAGATCAAGGAGGGGAATGCTGGTGTTATTCACTAATGTACTTCTGTGAGCAACTTCCCAGCTTCAAAAACGATAAAATTCATTGCTGTAGGTGCCTAGTTATTTGTGTTCTGTACAAAAATACTCTTTGGGTTTCCTCATAGCTTGTCAATATCTGTACATTAAGTGAAACCCCTCATAGCAAAGGATGAAGACCAAGTCAAGAAAGTCTTCCACAAGAATGAGTAATGGAGAACAGGTATGCCTCAGTTCTAATAGGAGACGCAAAAAATTTCATCATGATCTTCAGGCAAAGGATAGAAAAGCTGCAGAATTGATAACATCTACACAAAAGCGCAGAATTGGTAAGCAACATTCCTGTATAGTCACCTTGTAGTTTGAATTCTTTGTTCTTAAGTGTCTACTAGAGATAAGGTCAAGAAGGGGAACTCATAAGTGGTAAAAAAATTGTTAAAAACTGAATGGTCTTGATCTGAAGAATCACTTAAATTTTACATCTGTGTGAATACTGTTTTCTTGGTTGTCAACTAGTAATATTTGTCTTTACAGTATAGCATCAATTTGCAATAATGGAAGACAATTTAATTTGAATTTCTGATTTAGTGCACATTATTTATCTCATGCATGAGGTAATGATTTATTTTGCTTGTAAAAGATGAATGAACAAACATTTTTTTTTTCTGTTCCAGTTCATGTATCAACCAGCATTATTTCTGCCAAGCGTGAAAATGTGCTAGGGAAAGGTGTCAAGGCTGTTAATGACACTGTGGAGTTGGCTGAGGATGTTTGTCGGGATCTGAGATTAGCATTTTCTACCATTGATAGACCATGCATTGAACGGAAGGTAATCTCTTTGCTTGCCACCATTAGAATTTGAAATGTGTGCTTGGCTGGCTGGTGAATGTTGCTTTTTAATTTTTTTATCGAGCTATCATTTTGGTAATCTTTTCAAAGAGCCATTATGAATTGATGATTTTGGGGTTTAGTTGAAAAGACATGCAGATAGAATTCAGTATGCATTTGAAATAGTTTTTGCGTGAAGTGTTTGGCATTATTTGTCAACTAAAAAATTAATCAGGGTTCGTTTGACCTTGGGAACAACTTTTTGAAACATGTTCTTGTTGATGCTAATAGTGTAATTCATCAGCTATCATTCTAAGGGTGGGTTTTGTCGGGGCTTCAGGATGTAGATCATGATTTAACAGTGTAACACAAGGATTGCCTTCCTTGGGGTGGTAGCATGTGTTCCCTACATCCCTGGAGCATGTGGGTATGTTTCAGAGAGGTACCTTATCCCCTTTATAAATGAGGGGATGCAAAAACATCAAACAGGATATAGAAAAAACATTGACAGCAGCCCAGTAAAAGCTTCTAACTGCATGTTAATTTGCAGATGGTCTACTATCATAGTGTATTCTTATGATTCTGTTACTCGAACACAATGATTACCCAGTTTTTATTTAGTAATCTTTGACTTTGTTGTGTTTATTTATGATTATTTAATAAATACTTAATGTTGACTGATAATTTTTTTTTTTGACTTTTGAAAATCATATATCTTCTTTTTGAATGTATTTTGGGCAGGGTCCTCCTTTATGTGGGAGGTCTAGTTTTCCTGTTATGTCCCCCAAATTATGGTACAAAAATACAGAAATAACAAAACAGTCATTAGTAGCGAAACCATTATAATTTGTAAATTATGAATTTATGTATTAGCAAATTCATTATCATCAGGATAACATTATAATAATCCTGGTAATTACTATAAACTAATATATACTAAATAATAATAAACTAATATAAACTAAATAATAATAAACAGGTAGTTGTATCCCTAACCATGTTCTCTTTGATTTTCTCATATGCATTCTGATTAATATTATCTTGTGCATATTCTCTAACTCTGTTTTAGAGGGGCCTACTCACATTATAAACATCCCCAAATCCAAGGTGATCACTTGAAATTGATAAATTAGGGCAGATTTAGGGTTATCCCAAAAAGGGGACATTACATTTCCCTAATGTCCACTGGTTTTTGGTGGTTGTTCCCACACATCCCTTATACCCTTCTTAGAAACTGTGTCCTATTGCTTAAACATGGAAAAACTTAACGTTCCAGTAGATTTTATGCCCTAATTGCAAATCATAATGATTTAAGTAGCAAAGTGTATTTTGTGCTTTATATTTCTGTGCTCAAATCAATGATGGATTTAAAACACGGAGTGTCTGGATGTGAAATAAAAAAATCAAATGATTTTTTTGGCTATAAAGAATATGTAAGAATTTAAAACTAGCTACAAATTGTGCAAAACTACGAGAATCACTGCTAAAATAGTTAGGATTTGATGTTTGACTTGCTGAAGTTGGCCTAGAACTAGGATGTCTTTGATGTTTGCAACTTAAAGTAATGTTGAGCATATCACAAAGCAAAACCAAGCTCTCTTAGCAGAATCTACATCTTATTATTTTCACATGTTCAAAACTTTATACCTTTTGATTATTAAATTACTTAGAAAGATCCAATTTATAATTTGCACATCCATTTTAACCTAGCATTCAAATGGTTCTGCAAACAAGCAAAATTATATTGGTAGCTTCCAGGGTTGTTCTAGTGAGTGCAAAATCATCATGATTTTTGAACTCTGAGTAAAGATAAATACAAACTGCAAAAATTTGAAATGGCAGCTCGACCTTCACATGCCACAATATGGATTCTGTCAGTCTTTTTATATCTAGAATACATATGGATTTGATGGGGAATAAAATGCCTCAAAGAGGCACATAACATATTTATTGGCTGCTATTTTCCATTCATCTAACTAGGCTGTTGATTTCACAATATTTCTAACTGAGGATTTTGTAGAAATGATTCTACCAATTAAAACTCCAAGTAATAGCTCACTCTGTACTTTATCTGGTGTCCTTTACACTTGGTCTGCTATCATTTTTGAGAGCAGGATGTTGCAAAGAGAATCTTGTGATTTTTTACCACCTTCATGTGGTCGAAATTCTCAATTTAACTCTCAGGGAATCATAATAGATTCATAGAACCCCACTGATGTAGGGGTATTTAGCTCCCTTTTTAGCTGGCCATTTAACTCCTTGGTATATGCTAAATTAACAAGCTGCACTGAATTGTTTGAAGCTAGAACAATTTGCCATATATTTTTCATTTATCTGATAGATTAAGAAAGTGATAAAACATGAAACCATGCAGCAGACACAATTGATCTTATCTTTCTTTTCCAAACGTCTTCCTGATTTTCTTTACAGTCAATTGTGTTTTATAGGGAGCAGATCCGAGTAAAAGTGTGGATATATTCAACATTCTTTGGTGATTTGTTGAGTTAGGGATTTTGAGGATTCTGTACTTTGTACATTTCCTTATTCTTGCAAAGAAAACCCTAAATTGAATCCTATATCTACCATTTTTTCAAAATATTTGAGCATGGAGAAGCTTCCATAGAAACAAGCAGAGTTACTAGTTTATGCTTCACCGACTTAAAGAATTATTTTGAATAAAATTTCAGAATAGGACTAGGTGACACTGGCAAATTATGTTACATAATAATAACTACATTGCTGTTTTTCATGACTTCTAATATGTCTGTTGATATTTCAAAAACTGATTGGCAGGATGCTAATCAAGGGGTTGACTTGGAGCTACAATATCTTATGACAACAATCTGTTTGAAGTTGAACCATGTGTTGCACTGTTATTTCTTCTTGCATATCAGCTTCTTAATGAGTGCAAGAAATTGTATGTACTAGATGTCAATCTCAATATTGTTTCTACCTGGAAAACATTAGAACAAAAATAACTGCTATCTTTCTTGGTTTGCCAGTTTTAATACCATCATTATTAACCGTATTTTGCTATGGGAGGTTTCCATGAAGGATCGATTTTATTGAATTCTATGTACTATAGACTTCAAAATTTCTGTATGTACAAAAACTAGTGCTACAGATAGATTGGCGTAAACAATGGACCTGTGAAATGTTTGAGTCGGTGCCAAACTTGAGGGACGTGCTAATGTTCTTGGACAGCACAAAATTTTGGGGCTCGTCAAAAACTTGGTATATTAAAAAATACACAAATTCATAAAATAAAATTAAATAACATGCAAAATACAGAATTGAGAGAACTCAAAGGTATTCTTTCTATAGTTCTAGGCCAAAAAGGGTACAATGGACATCATAGTTTCATATATGATATGATGGTTGATCATCAACATAGAAAATTACAAATACATAAAATATTTTACAAATTTCTTCTCCATCTAAAGTGCCTTATTAGTTGTGTTCTCAAACTGGTTGATAAAGATGATTCCTTAAGAACAAATTCATCCTCATGCATATTATCATCCAATGTAGACCCTCTTGATGCTTCTGCTTATGCTTGCACTTTTGCTTCTGCTGCCTCTTTTGTTTCTTACTCATTGTGTTTCTTTGTATGAATGGCCTCAAACATCCTTCATTTGTGCCTACACCTAGAAGTACTAGAGGTGTGGCACAAAATGCAAATGGTCAGAATTTAAAGATTTGGTGTTTTTGCACCATAATTTTCCAAATACAAATTTGCAAAGAGGGCATTTATAACTTTGTAAGTAAACTAAAATTGAACACAATTTTAATAAATCTACTATTTATAAGACTGATTGAACTTTTGAAGGGGTTAATTTTTTTTTTTCAACTTGGCTAGTACGTGATTTTCTTTTGTATTCATTGTGGTGAAAAAAACCTCTCATTTGCACCCTTGTAAGTTTGCGAGTCCTCAAGAATTGTGTCTCCACTCTCCTCTCTATGCGTGTGTTGGGGCCTTCCATAACCTCCTCATTGGCCTTAAACTGATTAGAGAAGAAAATTTTTAGGTTCAAATAATAGGCTGCTGCATCTATGTGTTGGTGGAACAACTTGTTTTCCCTTCACTTATGTGTCTAATGGGTTCATATTTTTTTAAATTTTTCCCATTGTAATGTAGGATGACCTCCTTGGTCTTATACACGGCCTCATAATGACAAGCATTTTACCAACCTCTAAGCATAGAACCCTGACCAAAGTTCTATGATGTAAAACAAAATAGTGTGGATTTTAAATATTACAATTAATAACATTTTGTTTGACAATAACTTTGAAAAAGTAAATGAAAATTCTAAGAATAAAAAATTTATAAGTTTTGTGAGGCAATGGGATTGATTTACTTTTTAAGTTTGTAATCATTAAGGTTACATTTAGGATCTCATTCGTGCTCTTGGAAAGCACATCATAAAAAATGGTCTTTATGATCCCTTTCCCTTTGGCCTTCTTCAGATGTGGAGATTTCAACCACCTACTTCTCACAAACATTTGCTTAGAGACATTAATGAGGATGCAATACTCTGTAGTGTGATAAAGTTGGTGGCAAATCTTGTGATTCTTGATTGTACAAGCTCCTTTTTTTTGGTGTACTTTCTCATTAAGCTAAGCACCCATGGATGGTTGTAGATAGATTTGGTGTCGTTTCTCACTTCTTCAACTATGGTTTTCATCCATCTAGGTTTATCTATGTACTTAAGTAAGAAATCAATGCATTGGGTGGTACAAGGGCTCCATAAAAATGGTAACATGGTGCTCCTCAAGAACTCTCCTTGCAGCTGCATATGCTAGAAGTGGTAGAGCACAACTAAAATGAAAGAAAAATCAACAAACAACAAAAACAGTTATGTATGTAATGATCCCTCCTCTCAAATCTCTTTACAATCTCAATTTCATCTTAATGCTGGCCGATTCCATCACCATTCTTTATTAATTAAAACATAGGCTGACCTTGTATATAAATAAAGTTAATGCTGGCCGACCACAACTTGATATATGTTTAAAAAGCATATAAATAAATTATTAATCACCCAAGTTTAAGGTATAGTCGATGACTAATGAAGGAGCAGCGATTATTAATCAGGAAGCAAAGTCTAACTGCAGCGATCCTAATTATGACAGTAATTTAGTTTATTAAAGAGCAGCAAATATATTATTGAGTGCAATGATCGATGGAAGATAGTGATTATTTATGTTAATACAAAAGGCAGATATAAATACAGATTAATCATCCAAGTTAGAGTAAGGAATGTCTAATTAACATTGCAAAGTTATAAGGCAGCCATTACCACTAAAAGGCAGCAATTACATTATGAAAGGCTGCAATCAGTTGAAGGAACAGCAGTTAATTATAAGGAAGAGTCACCTCCATTCCTAAGGCATACGATGGGGATATATGAGGGAAGTCACATCATTTGCAGGGGACATCATGGAATAGAAATCAATGAGAAATCTGAATAAAAGAGCAGATGATCGAAGAGATCAGAAATAAATATCTGCACTCAGAAAAGCAGCAGCCAGTGGTATAATAAGTAATTGGTATGCAAATGAATGCATATGCATTTAATATATAATTTTGATAGGGAAAGAAAAATTCATAGATAATTTTATAATGATTAATATGCAATGAGTAGAGATATGTTATGTTTAAATTGGTAGATAAGGAAATAGTGAATCTTTCATAATCATCATCCTTTTCTTTAAACAATCATGTGTAAGGTTGGCAAGGAAACATGTTAGGGAAGGGTAGTATAAATCTCTCAATGTAAGTACGCCAAGGAAACATGTTAGGGAAGGGAGGTATAAATCTCTCAATGAAGTATACCAACACTAGGTTGGATGGGATTGTCTTGGTTGGATGTTCCTTCCACTTGGGGCCAAGGGGGGTATGAGCGCGCCCTTGGGCTTACTTGAGGAATAATGTATAGGTTCTCACAATGTAAGTATGCCAACCCTAAGTTGGATGGGATTGTCTTGGTTGGATGTTCCATCCACTTGGGCCAAGGGGGGTATGAGCACACCCTTGGGCTTACTTGTGATGAATAGTTTTTTCTAGCGCTCTATCATGCTCTTTGATCCCGACCATGATTGGTTATTGAAAAGAGTCTATAGATTGGATTCAAGTTTAAGTTGTTATTCATTATTTCATAAATGTTAATAGCTCATTTTTTCTTAAGTTCAATATTTTCTTATATGATTTACTATGGAATATTATTTGTGAAGCAATTTTATGTTGTGTAAGTGTCTCTTAAGGCAATTTCAGGCATACTCCAAGTAGGGGACATTACAGTGTACCTTTCAGATCCAGTTAATAAATCTGTTAGATTGGTTGAAGATCACTCCAAAACAATTGAAAAATGGTGCAATTAGAGTCAAAGGACAGAACACGAGCAAAAGTCAGATTGAGAAATGATGTTTTAGGTGTTTTTAGCAGTTGACTTTTGTTGTATGCAGATTCACAATTTTTAGGACAAGACTAACAAGAGTTGGCAAGTTTCTAGGTCTTGCAAGTTGGTGAGTTACATGCCGAGTTTTGATACTATGGTACCTAGGACTGAAAACATGAGAAGAGTGAAGGAAAGGATGTGCTGACACTTGGTTTTTATTCTAAGAATCTGATTCCTACAAGTGATTCATTAAAATTTCAAGACTCATAGTTGTCATTGCTTGTAGGTGTTTATAAATATCATAAACTATACTCTTACATTGTTATACCCTCAGCTTATTAGATGTTTTGGGTTATGGGGTGGCTAATTTGTGGCCTGCATAACCTTTGACTTAGTCAGCTGATATGTTCTACATTTTATAATTATGTGTAGTCTGCTTATTTGGGATAATGGGTTCACCTATGTATAAGAGGTATTAGTTTAGCTTTGCACATCATATGTGAATTTTGTTCTCATCATAAAGATTGTGGAAGTTGCTCCCTTGAAGTGGCTCAGTTTGATATTCCACGTGTCTTTCATTTCACTTATATTGTGTGGATCTGCTCGATTATGCTCTTGTTGTGAATTATTATTGCTACCCTTCTCATGCATTTGTGTTCATTTGTTATATATTACTTTTATTCTGCTCTTATGATATAGTCATGCCATTCCAAGTAGTATGAGAGTTTCAAGTGGTGATGGCCTCCTTCAAAGGAAGGAGACAAAAAAGAGCCTCCAATGAATACGTGTAAGGAGGTAGTTTGTCATTAGAGATGCTAATAGAAAGGAGTGAGCTAGTCTCAAAGTACCAAAATTGACAGCTCCAAATTGGATCCAATGAAGCAATTGTCTTAGAAGAATGAAGGGCTAAGTATGGATATGTATCACAACTAGAAGGGTAGTCTTTGTTGGCAAATGGTCAATGCTCCCCTTAGGATTCGTGACATGGACTAATTGCCTTCTATGGATCTGTTAACTTTGGCGGTTGTATCGGGCATTAAGAGGTTGATCTTTTGGTGCAACGACAATCGTGGGGCCAACAATTGGTATCAGAGCCAAAGGTGGTGGGTTCAAATCCCCTTGGCTTGCGTTGAGGGGGAGATTGTTGGCAAATGGTCAGCGATCCCCTCGGGATTCGTGACATGGACTAACTGCCTCCCGTGGATCTGTTAACTCTGGTGGTTGTATTGGGCATTAAGAGGTCAATCTTTTGGTGCAATGACAACCATGGGGCCAACAGTCTTCCATGGAGTTGAGTTTGTGTATGTATGGATTTGAGTCTCCCATGTAAGAGTGTTTTATAGAGAGCTTGAGCAATGTTAGAAGAGCTTCCAAAGGGCATGTTTTGTTTTAATAAGGAGTTACAATATACCTACTTTTAAAATAAATTTTTGCTAATTATAATTAGAGCATGAGATGGAAAGAGTGTTTTATAGGAGGACGAAAGAACTTTTTAAAGAAATGAAGAGTAAAAAGTTCAATAGCAGAGTGTTGGCATAATTAAAGATACTGAATTTTATTGCCAAAGTATGATTTCACCATGTGCCATGAAGACAAAAAAAGATGGTTGTGGCAATCTAAGTACAGCCTTTTTATGTCTTATCATTTTTGGCTAAATCAAGTGAGTGTTGATGAACTGCATTTAGTACTGCGAGCATGTATGCATGCCTCGAAAGTATGGTCAAACTTTAGAGCAAAGAAGAGCATCTGTGACAATGCCAGTGGTGTTGGCTAGCCTTGTGTGTGGGGGTGTGAGATAGTTTCAGAGGCAAAGATGACATTGCAGTTATGTGGTATAAGCAGGAAGAGTCTTGTGGATTTTTGGGTGTAGGACTGATTATTCTTCAAAATTTCAAAGAGCATGATGTTCACGTTGAACTTCCTAATTGGTCTTGTTGTAGTGGAGACATAGTAATTATTGTGGGGTTTTGGTTGCAGCCTAGGATATAGAGATGAATTAGTTTACCTAGTGTGTGGATGATTGTTTTAGTGCTTGTAGTGGCTTTGAGGGACATTCTAGGCAGTACACATTCTTGCTGGTTTTCTTGATCTTGACATAGGTTCCATAGAGGAGAGATCAGAGAGTGGGGATGGCATAGTGGTCTCCACTTGAACTTCTGGAACCAAAGACATTTATTTGAGCTCTCTCTAGAGACTTGTTGGGCACAAAATTTGGTTACCCATGTGAATTGGTAGGATGGGATTCATACTACCAGAGACATTTGCAGGTGTTTGCCACACCTATTAATTGCAGACCTTTGGAGGATGGATCCATGATGAAGATTATGGATAGGAGTTAAACCAATTTTCGCATGATAGCTAATCTAGACTGGTTAGAAGATATTTTTACATGGAGAAGATAAATGTTTGTGGAGTACCGAAGTTTATAGATCAATGCGAGAGTTGCCACTAAGAAGATCTTGTTGGAAGTAACATGCGAAGGGCAGCTTGAGCAGCTAGTTTAGAGTATAGGTGATGGATGCATCCATATTGAAGAATAAGCACCAAATGAAAAAATAATAGTCTTTTTGTGGCACCTAAATATCAGAATTAATAGAGTGCAGGAGTCTTGTGTATTTGGCTTCCAAAATACATCCAATTGAAGTGGGGAAAATGTTGGCAATAATATTATTTGAGATGTAATATATGTTGTAATGGGCACATGGGGTTAGTTTAATGTGCTAGGTGTGATGGGGATGTGCACTTTGTGTGCATATTTTAGCACATGACAAGTGAGAGGAGTGTCAATAGAGTAAAAAAGTACATGCAAGAAAATATCACATGGAGAGCTTCTTTTCCTTTGATTGGCATTCTGAAAATATATTCTCAGGTTGCTTCAATGTTAAATTAGTTTTAGTTTTAAAATGAATTCTGTAGCACCATTGTTGAGCCTTGGTTTGTAAACAAGACAATAACTCAATTGGAAAAGTAACTTTTTGTTTAAATGCTCCTCACCAACCGTAGCTGTCTTTATTTCCAGTAAATTAGTGGGTCAACAATATCGGAAAACAAGGTTATGTAAAATTAGTTTTTGCAAATATTATATTTAATGAGACAGTTAAAGATACGATTTTAGCCATTAACCATGTTCAGTTATTTCATTTTTAAAATAATTTTTTATAACTTTTATTATTTATATATGAATTTTTTTAGAAGTTTTTAACTATTCTATTTTTAATATGTAATTAATTAGGATTAACTATTGTTTTAAGAAGAGTTAACTCCATAATTAAGGTTTACAGTCCTTGATTTATATCCCTTCATTATATATCAATATGTGAACCTTTCCTTCACTTTTATAATTTATTCCCTCAAGTTTTAACTTTTAAAATGACATATATGATTTAAAATTCAAATGTTTTTCTATATTTTCTTTTATTTTGTCTATTTTTGTTATGTTACTTTGGTTGCTTTTTTTTGGTATATTTTATTTGTTTTGAAATTTTAATATGTTTTCTTTAATAAAAAAATAAAGCTTCTTTGTTAATTTGTAAATTGTTTCTTATTTTCTTGAAATTTATTTAGTTAGAATAAATTCTTTAATTTTCAATATATATGTTTTTATATTGTTTTAAATTTTTTGATAAAACACCAAGAGACTGGTTGCAAGCCATAAAGGTTTTTAGTTATTGGCTTGAAATTGGCTCAACCATAGGTTACAGGAAAGTTAGTTTTAAAAACATGTATCACAGACATACTAAATTGAAATTTAGCATTTTATTTTAGTTGTATATTATATTTTATAATTATAGATGTATTTACTTTGTCTCTAGTTTCAATAGGTTGCAAGTTTTTTTTTTCTTTCTTTCTTTCTTTTTTTTTTTGAGCAAAACTAGAGTACACACTCCTTTATCCACTTAGTTAAGTACTTATTGGATGCAAAAAACAAAAGACTTGGTTTTTGTGCATTCCAACTTGTGTTGCTTGTCGACTACAAGCAAGGGGCAACAGAGAATTGGGATGTAACCCCTGACTGTTTTGACTCGGAAGCATTTGTTGCATGGCTTTTCACAATCTCTTTAGATGATGAGCTATATATGATGTAACTATTGGGAATGGCACTCTGGTGGCTTGCAATTCAATTGAATCAAGTGATGATGCTCTCGTTGAAGAGCAAGATGAAGATTATTGATTGTAGTATGTTTTGATTTTACATTTGATATTGAATTGTTGATTACCTTTATCAGTATCAACAATGTTATAAATCTGTATACTTTTTCTACAAATTATGGGTGTGTACATATATATATACCCTAGTACCAAACATAGGGGAAAAACTTGTCGTACTAGCGAAATTGAACCTGTATTTGATAACATACCTTAACAACTTAAGTATATATATGTATATTGTTGAGCCCAGTACCAAACATAGGGTTAAAATTTATCGTACTAGCAAAATTGAACCCGTATTTGATACCATACCTGAACAACTTAGGTTGTTTATATTTGGAACAAGGGGCACATTGGATAGGACATCTCACATATCTTGTTAGTGATTATTAATAACTAATTAGGATTAATTAGGTCTAGAATAGCAGGCATGATACAAAAATGATCAAAATGCTCAAATCTAACTATGCCCCAACTATTTGAGGCTTTGAAAAATCTGAAGTATACAAATCAATATTACAAGAGATTTTGCCTAAAGAGGAACTTGCTCCAAACTGTTTCAGGTGCCACCAAACTTGAAGGTTGCATCAAAGGCATTGGATATACCAAAGCACTTGCAGAAAAATTCATGTTTGCATGAAACTAATTGAAAGTTCTAATTGTTGAGAGGGAAGCCAGTCATGCAGAACCAAGAACCATCTTATTGGAGGGATGGAGTTAGGGTCAAAGGCTAGATTTGCAAAATGCTGTGCCAAAAACTAAGTAGTAGTTTATCCAAAGAGACGTTGACGCTTGGTATATCTTTCAAAAGTCCTTTTCAAGACTTTTTTGGAGCAAGTTATGTGATTTATGCAGGTTGTAACTATAAATGCCCATAGATTTGTACAAATATTGGCACTTCTAGAAACATTGGTATTGTTTGGTGGATTTTGTGGATCTATCTTTGTGCACTAAATTTCCTCTATAACTATTTGTGTTTATAAATTGAACAATTGAATTTGGTAGATACAGGTGCTCCATACTATATGGAACAATTCATAAGATTAGGATCAGGCAGTTACCCTTGGATGATGGTCATGTTTTTGTGGAAGCTTAGTTCTGTTATATAAATGAATTGATGTGTGAACAACAACTGAATGAACTTGCAAGTGTTCTACAACAATGATCAGGTAAAAGGTTTCAGTTTGTTAGATATTTTGAGTTGGAATAGATTTTCAAGTGACAATTTTGGTTTCATACCACCCATACATAGATATGGCACATATATATTGTGCTCAACTACAGAGAACTTCATCATTTATTTTTTTAGTGAAACTTAGTTCGTTTTTGCTGAATGTATCTTGTGTACTGGTGGCTATGGATTGCGTGGCTTCTGCTTTTAACAGCCAATTCTATGCTTATTTGTGCCTTGATGTAATGCATTTGAGCATAGTTTAAAAATTTGGCAATTAACTTGCTGACTTATGGGTACCACTCCCAATTTCCAGTGAGTTTGAGCTGAAAATTGCCTGCATGCAGGAAGAAATAGTCTGCAGCAGAAAACACTTGTAAAGTCATTTTTGAGTTTGATTCTTTTACAACATTCCTTCTATTCTCTGGTAACTTTGACTTATTCCAAGTGATCATGAGCTGATTCATTGAATTCAAAGGTATGTAACTCTTTGTTTTTTCATTTTTTATATATTTTCTTTTCCTTTTTCTTTCATTCTTCTTATGTTCTAGCATTTCTAGGGTCTTAATATTTCATTTAAAAAAATATTTTCCTAATTCAAGAGCTAGGGTTTACAATGTTTAAAGTTTTTTTTGTTTTTTCCCTTTTTGCTAGGGTTTCAGTTTTTCAGCATTACAGATAGAGATATGACATTGTCAAGTATATGAAGTAGTGGCAAGGCTAGGGACCTTGCTTGGAGGCACTGTACACTCGGTACAAAGGCATAAATTGTAGCATGCAATTATTGTGGGTTGAGTGTGTGAGGAGGCATCAATTGCCTCAAATGCCACCTTGCACAAATCCCTGGCTGAGATGTGCAGCTATATAATTTAATGGAACTTGAGATTATGTGAGAGATGAAGGCTCTCTTTCCTTTGTACAAGTAGTTAGAAAAGAAGAGGGTTGGTGAGCCAATGGCAACTTTGATGAATTCTCCTCTAAAGTTGAAGATTGATGTTGTGGGCTCTTGCCTTGGCCACAAATATGAAGTTCATCCATTGCAAATAATTCCATGTGGGTGCAATCACATTCATGGGGTTCTTTGTTCCTCATAATTCTCATGGTGTACAATCTTTGCTTGAAGGTATTGTGTGGAACTAGGTGAAGCATTGTGAGTTGAAGATGGCATATGCCAATTTTTGGTACTATAAAAATATAATATTCAATGTGGCAAGGAGCCTATATTGGGAGTCATTGGTCAATGCATTGAATGTAGTTGGAGAAGTGTTGAAGGCATTGACCCATTATGATCTGAGTGGGCCCATGTTGGATGATTGTGTAAGACATCGTGGTCATAGTTGAAGAATAAAGGAGCATTTGCTGCAAAAAAGGGCTGCCTTATTTTGTGTGATGGGTGGATGGATGGAGGAACTATATGTTGATCAACTTCCAAGTGGCTTTAGTTGGACAATTGGTGTTTTTTGAAGTTAGTTGATGCCTCGTGAAAAATGCTTAGACAAAATGCAATATGTTGATTGAAGTAGTAATGGAAGTGGGTGTGGAAAATATCATTCAAGTTCTGATTGACAATGCAATAGGAGGGAGACTTTTTGAGGAGAGGCATCCTATTATTTTGGAGCCCTTATGTTGCCCATTACATTGATTGTCTCCTTGAAGATAGAGGCAAACTTGGATGAGTGAAAATTGTGGTAGAAGACGTGAACATCATAAAATATATTTACAACCACCCTTTGGTGCTTAACTTGATGAGAGGACACACAAAAAGAAAGGAACATGTGTGATTAGGAGTGACATGGTTTGCCATCAAGTAAATTGCATTGCAGAGCTTTACAAATTCAACAATGCCTCTTAAATAGAGATGATTGTGAGCTTTAGGCGGGTGGACTCTCCTTACTCGTAGAAGGCTGATAAGGAAGGGGTCATGAAGACCATTTTTTGTGAAATGCTTCCCAACTACGTGGATGTATAGTATGGATTTTAAACCTTTAATGCTGTAAAAGAAGTATAGAACGAGAATCTAACCTTCCTAACAAAGCACTAAAGATAGGTCTAAACTACCATTATTATCTATTTTTCCTAAGCAATATGATGTTCTTTCTATAGAAAAAATGCTAATAGTTGGGTTTTAGATATACGTAGCTTAGCTACAAGAAAAAATGCTTAAAGGATTGAGATAAAGTAAAAGAAACATCCCTTGTTTGAAGGTTGATGAAGAAGAAGTTTGTTGGAATTGCACAACTTGTTTCAGAATCTATTGTGCCAGAGTTGTCGCACCACCCATGCACAAATATTGAAAGTTTGCATAATTGATAGAAATTGGTATAGGAATAAAATCTAGACATTTGCAATGGTGTTTGGTTTGTGGTGCCAACATTAGCAATGTGGTCAGGACCATTGTATGTATTATCAAAAATTGGGAGAAACTGTGCAATGCTTTGTTGATCTTGGTTGTGGTTGTAGATTTTCAATTTGATGTGATTGTTGGAAGATATTTAGTCTAAATGCTATGCATCTACTGCTATGGTGTGTATTGTGTTATGAGTAGTTGGCTTGTGGCTACCTTAACTCTTAAATAAGTTACATAATCATTATTATAATCATATATATGTAGTTAGGTTATCCTAGTGGTTATAGTTAAATATCTAGGGTGGCATCCAAGGCATAAGTATGGTATATGGGAGGTATAGGTTAGTTATCATCATCATGTTGAGTATTGTGTTTTTATTGAAGACCTCTTGGAGGTATCCCCCTCAAAGTGGATTAGGAGGTTGCTCCCTTAAAGTGGCATATAATTATCAAGTATTTGCAACACATTTTCTATTATATTCTTGTATGTGCAATTAGATACATTTCTATGCTTGGTGGATTGTGAAAAAATTCCAATGGGTTATCTAAATGAGGCTATTGACAAACCTAAGGCATCCAACATTTCTATGGGTCTAAAGTGTGAAAATATGAACCCATTTGGCACATAGTTGATCTGATGTGGAACAAACATTTTCACCAACACATTTAAGCTATGACCTATTACTTGAAACCAAAAATTTTCTTCTCTAGTTCCTTCAAGGTTGATGAGGAGGTTATGGATGGCTTTAACACATGCATATAGAGGATGATCCTTGATGAAGGCCTTAAAGACATGATTCTGGATGAGTTGTAGGTTTACAAGTAGAGGAGAGATTATTTTCAGCAGCTTCATGGATTCAATGGAGAATGACTAAGCAGCCAATTGAAAAAAAATTAACTAAGTTTAACAACTGCAGTGGTTGTTTAAGACTTAAGTTTACCAAGTTACTTACAAAGTTATTAATATTTCCTGTGTAGATTTATGGTGGGAATATTATGGTGCAAAAACACCAAATCTCATAACCTTGCCATTTGGATTTTCCCCTAGCCTTGTAGCACTTTGAGGTGTGAGCATAACTGAAGCACATTTATGCCCATTTACACAGAGGAGTGCAATAGGTTTACTCAAAAGCACCTTAATGACCTTGTTTTTTTATAGTATAACTTGTGTCTTGGTGCCAAAAAGGTGGAGGGGAAGGAGACACGCAAAGCAATTTATTTAGATGACATTGATCCATATTTCGATTGGATTGTCAAGGATGTAGAGCCCATTTTATGTGTGGATCAAATTATTGAATTTTAGAGGGAAGCAACATAGAGTAGGCAGTGGTGTATATGGAGGTAGAAGTGTCAGGATGAGCTTCATTGGATGATATTGTTCTTTCATAGTAATCATTACTATCCAGTTTGAGAGCACCCACAAAGCTGCTGAGAAGCTTTAGTTGAATGAAAAATTTGTGAAATATTCATATGTAGTTGTGATTTATAATTGTATGACATTGTGATGTGCATTGTACTCTTCTTTGGTCTACAATAAAGGAAAAACTACTTATGACTTCACTAGATTCAATTTTTTGCACATTATACAAGTTTATTTTACAAATTTATGCATACCAATGTTCTGAATCCTGAGTTTGAGTCAAATTTTAGGCTTGCTGAGTTTTTGCTGAGCCTGAGTTTTTGAACAATGCATTTGAGACTGCATTGCATAGCTAGTTTATACTAGGAGAAATATTAAATTTTTAATTGTGATAATCTCTACACCATAGGTAGAATGGTTTATCCTAGAGGATCGGAGATTCCTTCAATCCTTTTAAATGTATTTTAATGTTTCCTTGACATTTGAGAGTACTTCTAAAATGGTTTGGTAGAGCTGTAAAGGTAACATGCTTTAAACTTCTTATTGCGGTTTCAGTTACTACTGTTGTCCTGCTGCCATTTTTTCTAATATTGTTCCAAGGATAATTTACCTTTATGAACATCGATTTATATGGGGGAATACTTGCTGCAAGTTTTTACATTATCCACAACTAAATAAACTTTCAACTTCAGACTTTTTTATTCAGAATGTTCTAAATTTAAATATCTGTTCATTGGTAAGATTACTCTTGGTTTTTGAGTTATTGTAGTTCTTATTTTGTTTCTCATTAAGGATAGTGGTATGAAAATCTATTTCATCATATCTCTTGCAAAAGCTTTAAGTTGCAGTAATTTGGAAAATGCATTTTGTGTGCAAAACTAATAGTTTCAGGTTTATGTTCCAAAGATTCTTCCAGAAACCATATTTTCACCTGTTTACCATATCCCAGTGGATGCTGCGGGTGGAACATTGACAAGTTCAACCGATATAGGTAAGATTGAATATTTCTTTTATTTTTTATTTAACATCTAATTTTTGGCAGTAGCTTTTTAGATTAAATTATATACCAGACATACATGGAATTTGTGTTCAATGTGCTGTTAAACTATCATGTTTTGGTGTAAAACATTGCTTGACTAAAGGTGTCTTATTTCTTTTCCTGAATGAAATGGTTATTATTACATACTAATAACCAAAACAGAAGACAAGCTGGAGGAAGTGCAAAGGAAGTAACAAAAGAACATGATATGAGTCGCATGTAGGTGATTTTCGTTAAGTGCTAGCCTGACTAACCAACTAGTCTTTTTGTTTCATAATTTACTTAAATATATATTTGATAAGGAAATATAAATTATTTATGTAAAAGACACTATGGGTGTTCTTGGATAGCCATCTGCTACCAGGAATCCTACCATATAGTGTCAGCCTAGATACATCTATGGTCCAAGATTACACATGCTACACTTGTCCAATTCACTTTGCTTTCACTACCCATATATCTATTAATGGAGTTCAATTCACGCATACTTGTAGTAGGGAATGGGTTTGGCATTTCTAGAATCCCTCCATTTTTAATACACAAATCTGCAATGTACAAGAGAAACATAAAAAGGGAAGTCTTAATTGTCTTAACAACCTGAAACCATAGGGCACTTCGCAAAGGTCAAGTTATCCAACCTGGGTCATCTGCTTTCATTGCACTCAGTGATTCTCATTTTCTGTTATTCAGCAGCTGCCATGATTGTTTTTTTTTTTTGATGGAGGTCATCCACAAATTTTTTTTTGCTACCCGATATGGGAGCACGAGCCTTCTTGGGCTGAACCTCTTCGGCTAAGAGCCAAGGACTGAGGGGTATCCATAATTAGAAATATGGGCAGAAACAAATGAAGCTACAAATGATACGGGCTTCTTCTTCAATATCTGTTCATTCAAATACATTACATATTTATAGGATTTCTCACATCCTATTTTATAGGAAACTCCCTAAACAAATTACCTAAATATATTGAGTTGTTTTAACAACTCAATATAAACACACAAACGATACTAACAACTATGGGAATAATATTCCCAACACTCATAACAAATACGTGAGTTGTCACTTTACCTCACTTTACCTCACACATTCTAACCCACGTGAACACTAATTCCTAACATCCATTCCGCCAAATTCGCCTGGGGCACGATCCTGGCCTCATCCCTTTTTCGGTGTCAGAGCCTTTGTGCCCAGCAAGACTTGATCCCCGGTGGGCTCATTTAGAACCTTTCAACTTCACCAGTAGACCAAGGGGCTATGATTGTTTTGATGGCAGTGGTATACCGTAGAATACTGCCGGTAATTGTGCCAACTTCATTTCAAGATCCTTAATGAAATATCCCAAACCAATTTATACCACTTTTTTTTTTTTTTGTTTTTTTGTTGTTGCAGATTTTCATAGTTTCATTGTTCAGGTATTTTGTCAAATAGTTTGCAGGTATCTGTGTTGAATGTTTTATTTTTGTTTCCAATGTTTGAATAAAATTCTCACAGTAAACCACCACAGAAATATAGTTTCCAGATTTCAAATTTGATAAGAAAACTCATTTACAGACATAGAGCATATATAGACAAATTACAGATTCTGGCCCAGCTGATACAACAGATATATCTGTATGATTATCAATTTGCATACACAGTAAAATTAATTTGTGGCCTGTTTAATGTAGTCACAGCTCCTTATGCCCTTTATATCTTGTATGACTCCCACCCACAATGGTATGACAGCTTCCTAGCGAGGTATGGCAGGGATACAATTGGTATGGTGCTTGCATGAGGGATATGGTAGACTTCATATTATATAGTGGCCATTTTAGTATTTGAAGACTTCCTTTTGAAAGGTAAGCGATGCCCTGTATTTTACTCACCAACTTATGTTGTCTTTCATTCAAATCCTTCTGCTTCAAGAAGTATTTCAGACTGTTGTGATTTGTTCTTACAACAAATTTTCCACCTTGCAAGTATTGTGTGAACTTTGCCAACGCATGCATTATGGCAAGAATTGCCTTATCGTAGATGGAATATAATCTCTCCGCATCTCGGAGCTTCCAGCTCTCATGTCCCTGTTCTGCATCTTTACTACCCCAATCCCCTCACTTGAAGCATCACACTCCAAAACAAAGGGCTGAGAGAAGTCAGGTAACTCCAACACATGACAAGTACTGATTATCTCCTTAAGTCTATCAAATGTGCATTGAGCCTTATCCAACCACCTGAAAGCTCCTTTCTTCGTAAGATTAGTGAGAGGTACACCAAGCTGTGAGAACCCCTTCAAAGACCTTCTATAGTAGCTGCAAAGGCCATATAATCTCCTCAACTTTGTCAATGTCTTTGGTGGGGGCCAATCCAAAATGGCTTGAATCTTCTCTTAATGAACTTGGACCCCATTTGCACCAATCACTTGTCCTATATACAAAATCTCGGTCAACCCAAATTCACACTTAGAATCTTTCGCAAATAGTGACTATGACTCCATGATGCCCAACCCCTCATCAAGGTGTCTAATATGGTCCTCCCAAGCCTTGTTGTAAATGAGAATATCATCAAAGAATACCAAAAGGAATTTTTGCAACTGCTTCTTGAAGATGTGATTCATGCAAGACTGTGCTTATTGAAGATGTGATACATGCAAGACTAGAAGGTAGCAAGAGCATTGGTCAAATTGAATGGCATGACAAGAAACTCATAGTGCCCATAATGACACCTAAATGCCATCTTGTGTATATCCTGCTCCCTCACTCTAATCTGATGGCATTCGGATCTAAGATCAATCTTCAAAAAGTATACAACTTCATGTAGCTCATCTAATAGCTCATCGATCCTGGGGACACAATACCTATTTTTAATTCTTTTTATTCAGTGCAGGGTAGTCAATGCACATCCTCATAGTCCCATCCTTCTTCTTTACCAGAACAATTGAAGAAGCAAAGGGACTCGAGCTATGTTGTATATGACCCATGTCCAATAATTCCTTAATCACTTTCTATCTCCTCAAATCCTTTTGGATGTCGATAAGGAGTGGTAATGATAGGCTTAGAGCCCTCCTCTAGTTCGATCACATGCTTGATACCCCTGTTAGGAGGTTTCCTAGGAGGAATCTTGTTGAAAACCAAACTGTGCTTGTCCAACCCAGATTGAATAACGACATGATGTTGTCCATTGCTATTAGTAGGGGCCTTGGACGAAATCAAACAATGGGTTGTCCATGCAACATTTCCATGTCTAAATATGCTCTCCATCCTCTTCGTTCATACGATCCTGGGTGTGCCATTGGACATACCTCTTAGGACTACCTTTTTACTATCTGCTTTGAACTTCAACTCCATGTCTGAAAATTTTGTGAATATTTCCCCAATGAATGAAGCCATTGGATGCCCAAAATGGCATTAGTATCACCAAGATCCACCACATAAAAATCATTTGTAATAGTATAATTGCCTAGAGCAATATTCAACTGTGGAACCCATTTAGTGCAAGACATATTGAAGCCATCTACCACTACAACGTTAAAGCCCTTAAAATCCTTTGCTTGGATTCTCTTAGTCACCAAAGGTGAGTCAATAAAATTGTGAGTAGCCCCACTATCAATCAAAATTGTAACTTGCTGCCCCTTAAGAACCCCACGAGCTCCGAATGAGTTATATCTAGGAGTGCTAGAGAGTGTAGCTATAATTCCGCCTTTTGCCTATTTGGGTAGATGCTCATCCTCCTCCCCATGCTCACCATTTGAATCACTCTATTCGGTGCCATCAACTCCTCCTACTTTCTCTTCCTCTTCACCATCTGAAACTACCTCAATGTAATGAACCTTTCCCTTTCCTAAACACCTGTGGCTAGGTTCCCAAGGCTCCTTGCAGCTGTAACATAACTTTTTTCTGCGAAGTTCATTCTGAACCTTATCATCCATTGTGTTCTTTTTTGGCCACTCTTTTTGAAAAGGTTTCTCATCCTTTTTATTCTTAAATGGCGTAGGTGGAAACTCGTTTCTAGGGGCTGAATTCTCCATGTTACTAGCTCTTTTAATGGCATCCTGCAAGGTATTAGGATCAAATGCTTTGATCCAACCTCAAAGAGATTCTAACAATCCCTCCATGAATTGAACAATCAATCTGTGCTCCGACACATCTGTGACCATAACTAATAACTTTTAGAACTCTGATAAATACTACTGAACCAACTTGCTTCAACTCTCTAAAGTGGAGTATTGGATCCTTCGATTCAAATTGGTCAATCAATCTCTAAGTGAAATCTGTATAGGAAGTGATACTATCATGCCCCAAGGTCACTAATTTGTGGTACCACCACTTGTGTACTTCCCCATCTAGGTTTAGTGTGGCGTACTTAATTGCTTCCACTTCTATCATGGGATTAGGCTGAAAATGCGTGTAACTTTTGCACCCAAGCATGAGTAGTACGTTTTCTTGAACCATCATAATTGGGGATGGTAACCTTACCCACCTTACGCTGCAAATCTTTGTTGTACCCTTGTCCTCTTTCACCTCTAGGTTTGTTTCTGTATTTAATATTACAAAAATCTACCAAAGACATAGAAGCATGAAACTTATTACCCAAAGATTGGTACTCCCGCAAGTAATCACCTTATCCTTCACCACCACCTTGGTCCTCCTTGTTCTCTAGGTGGTGCCTTAAAAAATTCAGGCATTAAAGGCCTAGGAGTAGTTTTACTTGCTACCCTGCAAGTGTTTATTGGAACATTAGTGTTACTTCCTTCACCTTGATTACCATTGTGCCCATTATTACCATTATTGTTGCCATTGTTCTCATGACCACCCTGATTATTTCCATTATTTGCATTCATGGTTTCCATCATTTGGGTTAAGGTCTGAACCAATTGCTGTTGTCCCCTAGCTAAATTACTTAGCATGGCCATAATGCTGGGGTCCTGCTGTTCATGTCTATCATGTCTATCCCCCATGTTTTCCTCGTCTTTTAAATCTGAACTAAGGAAATGTTGTTTTCACATGCAAGCAATAAATTCTCTGCAATCCAAATTCATAAATTAATTTCAGTCATCAAATAACCCTCTAAGCTAGCAGGATGCGAGGCTGTGATACCATTGAAATATCCCAAACCAATTTATACCAATTTTTTGTTTTGCAGATTTTCGTAGTTTCATTGTTCAGGCATTTTGTCAAACAGTTGCAGGTATTTGTGTTGAATTTTTTTTTTTTTTTTTTTGTTTCCAATGTTTGAATAAAATTCTCACAATAAACCACCACAGAAATATAGTTTCCAAATTTCAAATCTGATAACAAAACTCATTTACAAACATAGAGCATTGTATGCAACATATAACATATATAGACAAATTATAGATTTTGGCCTAGTTGATACAACATATATATTTATATGACTATCAATTTGCTTACATAGTAAAATTTATTTCTGACCTGTTTAATGTATGTCAATTTTCTGTTTCTGGATTTTGATTGTGTTTGAATTTTTGCATCAACGTTTTGGATCACACTCCGTGATCCATCATTAGGATGATAGAGTGCATAAGATGAATAATGGTTAGTTGTAGACCAGTGTTCCACGGGGACGTGTCCCTCTGGGAAAACCATCTGTTTCCGAGACGGGGAGACTCCCAGGAAACATCCCTCCACCGTCCCCCTGCCGTCTCCACGTTTCTTCGTCGTCACTCCAAAGTCTCCTCTTGGAGGGAGACGTTTCCTAGACGTTTCTGCATGGGAGACTCCAAGGAAACTTCTGGGAGACTTCCAAACATCCCCTCCACCCAAGGAAACTCCAGAGAAAAATTCTGGGAGACTCCAGGGAAACTTTTGGGAGACTTCCAGAGGAATCAGGCCATTAGCCTGGAGCCATTTACTATTAGTATTTACTATTTTGTACTTTGTTTTTGAAGTTTGAAGTTTGATCATTGATGATACAATGATACTTGATTGTAATTATGATTCATGAATCATGATTATGAAACATCTAGTTCTTGTTGCATTTTCCAATGTCTATATTTTCATTTTGATTTTCAATGTTTAGTGGTTCACTAGTTCAATGAAATGATATATCATTGCAATGTGTTATTGTGTTTAAACTTTAAACTTTTAAGTTTTAAGTTTTGTTTTTATGTGTTAACTTTACTTATTCCTTAGGCTTCTATAGTTATCTAATTATATTGTTATACATCCTTTTATAACTAATTTTTCAATTACTATATGTATTCCAGCGCCGCCCTCCCATTGTCCCCCTGCCGTCCCCAAACTTAGGCCCCCATCTCCCATCTCGAAAACGTATCCCCCGCCGTCCCCCAGTCCTTGTCCCCAAAACTCCGTGGAACACTGTTGCAGACCCAGTTAGTTTAAAAGGAAGAAATGTGAGGGGTTGAGGAGGGAAAAGGACACAACCCAAGGAGAAAGAGAGGAGATAGAAAGCTAATAAATTAAGCTAAATAGAAGTATAAATTGCGTTCATGTCCTTTCCCCTCAAGCGAAAGTGGTGGAAGCGGTATGTGGATGACGCTAATGTTTGTTGGCCACTTGGCCTTGACAAGTTAGAGGAATTTCATGGTCACCTCAAAAACACAGCTCCTTGCATCTCTTTTACCAAGGAACTTGAATCAAACAACCAATTACCTTTCCTTGATGTTTTGCTCCTCAGAAAATCTCACTGGTCCCTTGGGCATTGGGTTTTCCACAAAGCTACCCACACAAATTTATACTTCCATTCCTCGTTCCATCACCACCCTAGCCAAAAATTTGGAATCTTAAAACCCCTAGCCACAAGAGTGTATCGCATTTGTGACGAAGATCACTTAAACCAAGAGTTGGACCATCTTCAACATGTCTTTAGGTTGAATGGGTATTCCAACAAGCAAATATCTAGAGCCCTCAAGCAATCCAAATCAAGTTTCCGCCCCAACTTTGAACCCAAATCATCTCAACCCTTGTCTTCCACTTTTGCCTCCTTACCTTTTGTTGAAGGCATCTGTCACAAAATCTCCAAAATCCTCCTTAAAAAAGGCCTTTGATGTGCTTTCAAGCCTCTTTCCACTTTAAAAAACCATGTTACCCCTCTTAAAGACTCAAGAGGCATCTTTCTAGACTCAGGTGTCTACAAGGTTGTATGTTCATGTGTTACTCCTTATATAGGTGAGATGGGTTGCTCATTTAACACCTGCATTAAAGAGTATAGTGCTGATATCAAGCATGAATGTGTTTTTAAATCCGCCCTTGTTGAGCACTCCTCGACAACTAACCATCATATTTTCTTAGAAAATACTCAAATCTTGTTCAAAGAAGATAATTTCTTTAAAAGGAAACTAAAAGAAGCTATAGAAATCATCAATCATCCCACCAACCTCAATCGCGATGAAGGTTGGAGTTTAAGCCTCTCTTGGCAACCTCTTCTTTCGAACCTGAGAAACTATTAGTACCCTCATCCATAAATCCCCTCTTCCCCTCTCCCCTGTTTGCGCCATGTTGGTATTCCGCTCTTCCTCTTTCTGGCTCTAGCTCCTTCTCGAGTCTTGCTTCCCCCCTTCCTTACTATTACCTTTTCTTTGGGCCAATTGGTTGTAATTTGTGCTTTCTTTCCCCTTCTTATCTTGCTTGTGGTGTTCATAATTGATTCATTGCATATCCTTGTATTGTGTTATTAGTATGCCATCATTAGTTTTTACTAAAAATTACATTATATATATCTTACATTATTAGTAGTTATTTGAGTAGTAAAATCATTTTTAGATATGTAAGTATTTATATATTCATATATATAGTTTCATACATATTTATATGCATTTATCACCTTTCTTATAATCACACATATATATAAATTGGCCAGCCATTAATCATTTTCTATATAGAAGGTATTTTGTTATTTTCATATATATGTTATTCATTAATCGTAATATGTTATTCATAATAATCATATATATTCATTATTCATTAATTTTTAGATACATTCATTTATATTATTTGCTAATCATTAATCATTAATTACATTAAAAAATATATTATTTGCTAATCATTCATTTATATTATTAGCTGAGATAAAAAATTACAGCACCTGATTTTGATCCCTCTTGACCATTTTTTTTTTGGGATTTTTCTATTGCTAGAGATAACAAGGGTTAAGGGTCAAGGACCCTAGACTAGTAAAAAAAAGAACATGAAAACCAAGTACCAAATGTAGCCAAAACGCTCATTGGTACTAAATTAAAAAAAAGGTTAAAACATTATCACATTTGATTGTGTAATTTCATTTGATTATCTAAACATGACAAAAACAGATTTTTGAATTTTCATTTGTGTTATTCCCTACATATCCTCATATGTAGCTGCCACCTCTGTTTGCTACATCTCTGACACTTTTTGTATCATCATTGTAGTTCTTGTTCTTCTTCTGTTATCTATTGTTTGGTTCTTCAGATATCCAAGGGCTGACTCCCCACACGTTAGGTATCCAATAAAAATCTTCTTGAGGGTGGGAAATTCTTTTCCAAGCAAACCAAAAAACTAGCAATGCGTTTTAACCTTTCTTTGTCTTTTCTCACTACTTTGATCATATTGAGTTAGGTTTGACCATGAGCACCTTAGTGTTTGTGGGTACCTTACCATGTTCCTCTTTTTTTCTATCAGATTTTCCACTTTTGACATTGCAATTGACTCTTTCACCATGACTGTAACTTGTAGAGAAATTAGCACTTTCAGGAACAAACAAATTTTGCTTGCCAACTTTAAGCACCATCTTACATGACTTCTTGCCAATCTTATTACCATTATCGAGTCCTTGCTAATTTATTTCTATTATTAATTTTCCTTTCATTTGAATTGATAGGGATTTCATTCTCCATTAAATTTCTTCATACTTATAATGACACCTAGGAAGGAAATATAGTGGATTAATCATGATACACTTTGGAGGGATGGGGAAATCAGATCCCATTTTACACAACTCCCAATCCACCATAAAACAAACTGATAAGTGGAAAAAAGCCTATGCTAGCTATACCACTTAACATATCATTAATGAAGCAAGAGTACACAATATTATTAGACTGTGAAAGCAATTCAAAACCTCAAGAAAGAAAAGTAGAATTATAAACACAACATAAAACAAGAACTACCAGACACACATCCACCAATGGCACACAAAGGAGAGTAGTTACCAACAAGGAACTAAGGCATCAGTGAGTATTAATTGGAGTTGAATCACCGAATAAAGTGCAGCTCCAAAAGGAACAATGGAGGATGACCATTTGTTTCCTCACCAAACTTCAGAGCAGCACTCGTCTCATTATATGAAGTTCTATTCACAGAAAGAGAGAGGTAATTATTATTTTATATCATGACCAAGCCAGAGACCAATTTGGTTGTGGGACTTGCCTTGTGGAAGCCTCACTCAATAATGAATATGGGTGGCTCATAGTGCTTGGGAATAGTGCTATCAGCTATGCCTACCACAAGGGGGTCTATGTCAATTTTCTATGTATATATTGTTCAAATTTTGTGCCCTTTGGATTCAATGTCATGACCTCCCGCAGGATTAAATTTAACCATATGTGTGTGTGTGTGTGTTTGTTGATTGGCCATACCCCATAATGAATTCCTGTAGGAGTGGCTTGTAATAGTGCTTGGTAATATTGATCTGTGTAAAAGTATTTGTCTTGGAGCCTCGGGTTGCAAGTGGCATAGCATCAAATTCTTTATTAGAATACCTGTATGATAAACCAGTTACCATACAAAGACACCAGAAAGCCACTTAAGAGAGCTTCAGTTATTGGCTTCTTGTTGGTATTCATGTTTATATTGGGTATCGTTGGCTTACTAGGTGCCATAACGCTTTCTCTCTGAGGTTATCCTCCTTGTTGTTTACTTTAGTTAACATGTGAGATTCGTAGGTTCTTCTGTTAGTTTCTTTAGTTTATGTTATTTAGTTTTTCTGTTGCTGATGCAGTGGTCACTCAGTTGCCTTTGTTGGTTTAAAAGCCAATAACAGTCCTATTCACTGCTCATTGTTAAGTTATATGGTAGATTGAATGGTTTTTAATATTGTAAATTATTATTTTTTATCAGCTTTGTCTTAACAGTCAATGAAATTTTGTGCTTGGACACTCTTTTAAATGTAGTGATTCCACTGTCCTTTATAAATAGCTCAGGATTCTTATGGTTTTAAGAATACGGATGATGGCTTTTTAAACTTAAATGTTCTGTGTTTGACAAATCACTGCAACACATTTGACTTGCACTCTTTATTTGGAGTTCAATAGCCTGTTTAGACTGCTGAAAATGTCAAACATGTTGGATGATGTATCAGAAGATTTTTAGAAACAAAAATGCCATATCATCTAAAGTTGTTGAACATTCTTATAATACTATACTGGCCTCAAAGCTAATGAAACTGTATTAATTTTTTGAGTAATGTTGAATGCATTTGTGGTAACCATTATTTTATCCTGTAGTGGACATGAGTCTAGCTCCTCTTTTTTAATGTCAAATTTTGTCACTCTTCTTGTTCTGGCTTCGTAGTATCTGGAAAGTTGCTTACCTCAGTTGTTTAGTATAACAGGCAATATTAGAGGATAAATATGGTGAGTTACTTGTAGTTTTTGGGTTGGTACTCTGAGTTTCAAACTTATATCAATATTCCTTTGCAGTTGAAGGGGGACTTCTGGCTCAGAAAAAATGCATGGCAGACGACAGAAATGATAATGGTTCTACACATGAAGAACATAAAAAGACTTCAAAAGATACATCTAGAGCAGGGAGCCCACAAGATGGAGCAGTGGCTAGGCTTTCTACTGATGTGAGAGAGGTGGTCCAAACTCCTTCAAGGAGTTCAGGTAGTCTGCATGAAAATGAGCTGGATGGTTCCCAAGCAACTTTACATGTTAACCAGAATATAACTGAATGGGCATTTGAGGATGAACAAACATCACATGTTCATAGGCATGATTCAGAATCAGTTGAAGAGGGTTTGTTAAATTCTGTTGGGGCATCAGTGTTTCTTGCAATGCAACAAAATAAGTCATTGGAGTGCAACGATGAAACCAACCAAGAGTCCAGAGTTCCAGATGAAGAGGATGAAGTGGATGATTTTGATCCATATTTATTCATTAAAAACTTGCCACATCTTTCAGAAGTGGTTTCATCTTTCCGGCCTATGTTGCTACCAAAGCAAACACGGAGATGTCCACCTATCACACTAGTCTTAGACTTGGATGGTAAGGCAATCGTTTTGAACTTCTGCACTTATGGTAGTTTTGTTGGTATATTTTCTTAGAAGGTTTTCTTCTTCAAACTAATTTCCTTGTGTGTTGCAGTTTCATTTCATAATTCAAAAAGCAAACCTGTTGTATTTTCAATTTAAGAATCCAAAGACAAAAAGAATATGTTTGTGTTTGTTTTTTATTTTTGATCAGTTATGGACAGCAAGCTTGCATGTGTGTTTCTTATCATTTTTAATATTAAATTAAATTTGGTTAGCATGGAATATTATGGATTGCCTTCCCTTGCCTTGCTTATGGGTCTGCATTATGGTCATTATAGTCAATGACCTTGAGAGATGTCCTTTTCTTTCTTGCGGTTAATTTGTATAAATGAACAATAATAGCAATTTGTAGGAAGTGAAATCAAAACAAATGCTTTATTGTTGTCTGTATTTTTTTTTGAAGCATGAATACATTACCATCTAATTTTTTCAGTTGCTTATAATAGTTGGTTGGCTATTTAGTATTTACCAAAGACATGTTTTGGCTACCTGTAGTCTTGTGGTGATTGGTGTACACATCAAACTTTTTATGCATGATTCTGTGGTTTGCACCCCTATGCCCCTGCTTCAGTGCATTTGATCTGTATCTGAGTGCCTGAGTTCCATCCTATCTTGTACCGAATGAATCATGTTCTGTCTTTCTTACAGTTTTGTTGGTCCAGACTATGTTCTCCTTTGTTTAGTTCATATGATATTTTTGCAGAAACTATACATATGCTCCCGTATAATTTAGATATTCCAGCTTTGTTATGGTATTACTCGTATGTTTAAAACATAATAGTCATGTGGATCGATTAAACTTGTTTAATGATCTATACTCTTTATCTCTTACAGTTTTGTTTTTTGCTAGATTATTGTATGAGTTGGTCAAGCATCAAATCTGTAATGTCTCCTTTCTAATTTATTTAAGTTTGGGGATGTTTGGGCCACTTTCTTGGTTTGGGTGGGATTTTGGAGTTTTTCATATTGGCATACCTTTCCTTCACTCCCCATGCCCCCACTTCTAGCTTCTTTTTCTCTCTGTGGGCCATTGGACTTCTACCTGCCTGTTCACTTGGCACCCCAATTCCCCAACTGCACTTCTCCACTTACACATTCCTCTTTGGACCCTTGGGGTTTCTGATGAAAACCTACCTTTGTGGAAGTGTCAGCAGGGTATTCTAACCATTGAATCCGTGTGCCCCTGCTGCATTGCTCCTGTTGGCATGCCAATCCCTGGACCCCCGCTGTATTGTATCCTAAAATGTCGGAATCTCATTTCCCAAACTCTTGACATTGGGCCTTCTGAGTATTATCTATTCTGTTGGTAAGTTTTTCCTCAGACCCTTGCCATATGGTATGTACTTTTATAGAACCTTACCATTTGAACAAAGGAATCCACCAGTTAGGGTTGACGAGGAATGCCATTAATGGACTCAAACGTGAATGTAGAATGGTAGGAAACTCTCAATCTGCTCTCAGCATGTATGGGCCCATGCTAGACATTCATAGAAGGTAGGCACTTTCATCAATTTGGATTAGCTTTCATCACTACACCAACACACTGAAACCCTAGTTCAAGCACTCGTGTTCAGCTGTCAAATCTTAAGGATGAAAACCCTTGGATTTAAAGATCAAAGGACAAAAGCCCTTTGGTTTTTTGAAGGCAGCTTCATATGGAGGTTGCATCAGCACTTCAAATTGGAGTTCTACAACAACATTTTTGGTATTTCAAATTTTCAACAGTCAGACAGCTAGTATTTGTACCAGTAAATCTATGTTTTTTTGAAGGCAGCTTCATATGGAGGTTGCATCAGCACTTCAAATTGGAGTTCTACGACAACATTTTTGGTATTTCAAATTTTCAACAGTTTGTCAGCTAGTATTTGTAGCAGTAAATCTATGTAATCATTTGAATGATTCCAACCAGTTTATATGTGCAAACTTGTTTATTTAATGGAGGTGTTTCATAATTAAATATTATATATGAATGTTTTAGTTGATTTCATCGCATCATTTCAAATGTGAGTAACTTATATGAATACTTTACCTAAGGATCATTACAAAATTATAGGCAAGATGCTAAATCATAACATTATATAGGAGATCCTAGAAGCATTCCATTTGCACAACATTGACACGGTGTGTCAAAAGTGTAAATGAAATTCAATTACAATTTTAAAAATGGGAAAAATATTAGGGAAAGATTGGGAAACTAAAAAAATTATGCAATGTTTGTGAAAATTTAAATTTTTGGTTTAGGTATGGGTTTGGTATTTGAGTTGGCTGATATGATGGATTTTTTTCCCCAGGTTCAGTATGGTTGGGTACAGGTTCAGTATGGTTGGGTACAGCTGTACATATATATGTTGTTAAAAGTATATAGAAATATTCATAATTTGCAATAAACAAAATATTCAATTCTTTGATTCAATGTCAAGTGTCAAATCAACATTTGTCGCTTTTTAACCACAAGCAATTGCAATACCATTCTCACAAGCCATGTCGTGTAGGTTCTGCCTCACCTAAAGAGACCAAGGTACGTTGTGCAACATAAGCATCTAAGCACACTCAAGGGTTACATCCCAATTCTTTGTTGCCCCTTCCTTGTAATGTACATAGACCCATAGTTGAAAAACTCGCCAAATTGAAAGACTCGCCAAGCCCAAAAAACTCGACAACTTAAAAAATTTCTTAAATTTCATTAAAAACATATTTTTTTTTGCAAAATTCAATGATAAGATGCATCCAATGAGTCAATAAATGAGTACATAAAAGAAACAAGTTGAGTCTAGTTGTATTTGATCGATTTGAAAGCAAATTGGGTACAAAATGGCATCCTCATGTGGAATGCGCTGATACTAATAGTCTGAAACAAAATGAAAATAGCAAATTGTTTTTGTAAAACTGAAAATAAATACTACATTAATATATTTTACAAATTAACATCTTCCTCTTCCCATGTCTAGTGAAACCTAGGGGAGAGGTAGAACTAGATGATATTATAGATGAAGACTTGTAAGTTGTAGGTAAACTTAGAAACTTGGACTTGGAGAGTACTAGAAAATCAAATGAATTCAATGGGAGTTTGAGGACAATGCCCCCAATGGGGTCGAGGGGCAGCTGCCCTAGCGGGGTCAAGGGGCAACGCCCCTCGGGGCCCAAATTAAGACCTCCAAAACTACACAAACCTTCATGGTGCACATCATTTTGCATTAACAATAAAACCCAAATTAAGACCATCAAAGCCATGCAAACCTTCATGGAACACATCATTTTAATGTTTTTTTCTGAAGCAGAGCAAATGAAAGAGTGAAAAAAACAAGTTGAATAGAACTTTTTCTGGCCACATGGGTTTTTGTTTTGATCGGGCGAGTTTTTGGAGATTACTTGCCAAAAATTCGGCGAGTAAATGGTGCAAAAACTTGGCGTGCAAAAAAACTCGTGAGTTTTTTGCAGCTCGCCAAGTTTTTCACGAATTTTGTATCTATGCATAGACCAATTCTTTTGCTTTTTTTGAAGCCAATTGCTTGCGCTTAAGTGAGTGGGTAAAGGAGTGTGCACTCCAATTCCACTCAGTGGAAGAACTTGCAATCTGTTGAAATTGCATATGAAGTCTATACCACATTTGCAATTATAAAACATAATATATAGCTGTAAAGAAAAGTAAGGAAGTTAAAAAATACAAAAATTATGCTTGAGATTATTCACCCTTGGAGTTGGATTCTTTTGCAAAGAAGACCTGCTGCTGCAATATCTTGAGGACTGTATTAAAGTGTTTCAAGTGGTCTTCTCAAGTTTTAGTATAGTCAGGATGTCATCAAAATATACCAGAACAAATTTCCTCATTCGGGTACTAACTAAATACTTAGTTAATAGCTAATTGGAAAGTGGCCAGTGCATTTGTTAGCTTGAATGGCATGTCACACTTTCCAAAATGATACCTGAAGATTGTCTTGTGCATGTGTTCCTTACACAGATGAATCTGGTGATAGCCCGACCTGAAGTGAATTTTCAAAGAGTAGAAGGTTCCATGCAATTTATCAATAAGCTCATCGATCTTGGGAATTGGATACTTATTCTTAATTGTTTTTCTGTTCAAGGCCTGGTAATTTGTGCACATCCTCATCTGATCATTTTTATTTACAAGCACCATTGATGAAACAAATAGACTAGAACTAGGTTTAATGTGATCCATCTCCATAAGTTCTTTTATAGCTTTCTTTATTTCCTTCCTTTATTTGTGGATGGCAGTAGATTCCACCATTGATGAAGCAAATAGACTAGAACTAGGTCTAATGTGATCATGACGGGCTTAGAGCCCACCTCCAACTCTACGATGTGGTGATCCAATGTGAATGTTTCATGCAGTGATCCAAAATGAATCAAATTCATGACTAGAAAATGACAGTATGCAAAATGGACATAAAATCCTTGTCCAAAGTCATATTAGCATGGAAATTGACAGGAGATATGCTAAGTCCCCAAGTTGCCCACCAATTTATGGTTCAAAATTTCTTTTGTTTGACCATGCTAAATGTGGAAAACTAGTACATAGAGGTCTCTCCAGGGTAAATTTGGTGTCTCGTGTTGATTTTTTTAATAATAATTGTATTTTCTATCTCAAGTGTTTTCATTTGCCATTGTGTAGTTATTAGTAGAGATTGTTTGTGTATGAAGAGCATAAGCTATTAATGTTTAAGCACTAATAGCTCAATTTAGCATTTATAGACCATTTAGAAGGTGAATATTGGAATTGTTTTTAAACAGTAGGAAAATAATAGCTGTAACATTATAATCATTTAGGTTGTTATATAAATGATTTTGTATATTCAATTAGTTTTGTTGGTATTTAGAAGAATGCCAAAGTGGCATGTCGTAAATGTTTGCTGTCATAGGATAGCTGTTAATATTCCCTTTTTTTTTTTGGGTCAATTAGGGTTACAGAATCTCTCAACTGTGGGATATAAATGGGGGCCTATACCCCTGGCTTGTTACTACCTACTCTTTTATATTCTTGTAGACATATATTGGGAACACACCCAACGGTTCTCATGGTGAGATATGAACCCTGGTCTAACTTTGGTATGGTTCCATCCTTACCAGTCGGTCACACATGCTGGATGGTGACATTTTAATTGTTGGTGCATTATTGCGCATGCATTTCATCATCTATTAAATTGTATTATTAATTAAACAAATAGATGTTTCTTGTGCATTGATAAACTATTATTCATATAGTTTCCGCTATTTTTTGAATGCTGTGGTGTCCTTGCTTTTTTGGGACATGTAATGTTGTTTTTACATGCTTCAATTTTCTCTTGTGGCATACTATTGCTTTGTTATATATTTTAGTGTTGTAAACTGTAAATTTTGTGTGCTTCATCCTGATACTGGAAAATAAATTCATTTCCATTTCTTTACATTGTTATATGTGAATGGCCCATGGCCAGGACTAGGGAGTGCTGCTTTCTATTGTGACTTCCTTGTATGCATATCACATTTACTTTTAGGAGCTCTGTTAAACTGATGTTGCAGCTTAGCAACAACACAAAGCTGATGATTGTATTTGATTGGCTAAAACAGAGACCCTTGTACACTCAACACTAGAGCATTGTGATGATGCAGACTTCACTTTTCCAGTTTATTTCAATTTGAGAGAGCACACAGTGTATGTGCGATGTAGGCCTTATCTCCAATTGTTTATGGATAGGGTGGCAGATATGTTTGAAATTATTGTATTTACAGCTAGTCAGAGCATCTATGCAGAGCAACTCTTAAATGTTCTGGATCCTAAACGGAAGCTTATTCGACACCGTGTATATCGTGAATCATGCGTATTTGTAGAGGGTAATTATTTAAAGGATTTGACAGTTTTGGGGCGTGATCTTGCGCAAGTAGCAATTATTGACAACTCACCCCAGGTATTTTTAATGCTATAGCTATTCCTCTTCTAAATTCTTTCTTGACTGTACATGCATTTATAGGCTTTTACTTATTGCCTACGCGCATATCAATGTAACATAGAATGTTGACAACCTGAGCGAGTATCTTTCCATGCTTCTTGCCACATGGGTTCTGTTTGATGTTTATTGCAGGCATTTGGATTCCAAGTAGACAATGGTATTCCTATTGAGAGCTGGTTTGAAGATCGTTCAGACTCTGCTTTGATTGCATTGCTTCCTTTCCTGGAAACATTAGTAGGAGTGGATGATGTCCGTCCAATCATTGCTAAGAAATTTAATCTTCGTCAGAAAATAGCAGCAGCCATAGAACATACATCATTTGGAAACAGAGGGAATATATTTGATCAACACCCTTGAGAATGCATATGGTTGTATTGTATTTGTTATAGCACTGGCGATGTTTGTTTTATTCTGTTACTTCATAATAATTTTTGGCTATTTTTTTTATGTTACCGTTTTAGTCCATTGGTCATGTGTATGGATAATTGCATCTTCACAGTCGTTTCATTGCACATAATGCAGCTTGCGTAGTAATTTCAGAAGCGTTACTTTGTTGTCATGCTTTTTGCCTTGTAAATTTATTTGGCTGGGTAGCCAATGTTTTTGTTATTTAATGACAAATGTCTAATTGTTGCTTTCAAATCAAGGGCTTTTTAACTTAAGATTTCGGTGTTCAAAAGAGAAGAAAATGAACTGCTTTTCTAAGTCTATATGTTCAGGTTCCTTTCTCTGCCTGGCTATATGTGTATTGTGGTTGGTTAATGAATTGGCTAACCAGGAATCTTCCTGTAATGCAAAACGTAGTAAATTGATAGCGAGGGTTGATGAACATTGCATTTATAGAAATCAAAGATACATAGTCTAAGCTTTATGGAAGTTGTACAAAGTAAGATTTTTTGAATGATTTGTGGTTTTTGGCTTAGTACACTCGGACAAGTAAACTCTTTGGAAGTCGAGAAATTCAATTTCTGAGATTGTATTTCCACGCTTCTTGACATTGGTAATGATACCTCGTACTTCCTTCGTGAATATATTGAAGGTGATTATTTGATTCCTTGCTGCATCTGATATGCAAGTATCAGAGATCCACATTCTGTAGATAATTTTTCATAGCATGAACAATAATGCAGCATGGTTCATTTACTCGTGCTTTTTGATTCTCAAATTTTCTAGCTTGCAAGGCAAATCACTTCATTTGAACTTTCGGGAGGTCTCACAATACAGGATACAATCATTGGGATTGAGTGGAGCCTTTGTAAGGATTCGCATTATGCGGGGAAATTTATTGGCCTGTGAATGGAAGCAAAAGTTACTAGTCTAGTTCGAGCCGATGCCCCTTCATAATTGACAAAGCAATACTAAAAACTTTGTACGCCATATTGAATGTTTTGCTATCTGACGAAATCCACGTCTCCTTACGAACTTTAGGCACGATATTATATATGATTAACTTAAAAAATAATGGAGGTTGGTCGTAATTTTTTTTTTTATATTGCTGAAAATTAACAAAATATACAAATAATATGAGTTTCACAGGTATAGACCAGATCTTAGTCAATACAATGTCAGTCCCAGCGACGAAATGCTACTTAATATTAACGAAAAGCAAAAGTTTGAGCTAAGAGACAAAAATTGGTTCCAAACAAGGATCCACAAGAACCTTGCTACATATAAGAAGACTGGATCGGATTGCACAACATTTGGGCGAGAAAATACCTACCTCATGAGCAATGAGCTCATTGATAATTCAATCCTCCTTTCAAGAGCAAGGAGCAACTTCTTACCGAGCACATTGAGCCCAAGCATCATCAACAAATAGTGCGTCAAGAGAATGTTAGGAGCCTTATGCCCTAACCTTGTCTTATTCGAACCCTTTATTATGAGTATGGTAATAATCATAATTAGTTATCTAGTTATATAATCTATAATAAGTTCTTATTAGATGTAAAATGCATCTTACATTGGTTGCATCTCTTAAGTCACTTCTTGTGAGGTAATTATATTGAAGTTGTAATGAAAGAGAATCATCTTAGATTTTGTTTTGTATTGGAACATTGCTTATAAGGAAGTTGCCTCTAAAAGAGGTTAGTGATACTTGTTTTAGATATTTTAACAAAAGATATATTTGCATTTGTTCTTTTGAGCATCACACTCATTATAACATGTATTACTTCTATTAGACAATATTTTACTAGTGGGATCCTAAGAAGTGGCAACGTAGCTCTTTTTAGGATTGAATTGCATAGTAACAACACTAATCTAGTGGCTAATTACAACTATCTATTGAATGCTTTCACATTGCCCTATGAGATGTTGGTGTTGAGAATGTGGTGAAAGAAGTGGAGTATGGAGTATTAGTCAATTTTGGCCAATTGCCCCCCTAGTTGTAGTGGTCTATACAAGAAACTCTATATTGATGGTTTAATAATATGCTCTAATATGGTTGTCATTTTTGGCCAAGAATGTTGAATTAGTGTGTGTGCAAGTTGGGATTTGATCACTAATGTACAAGTTTCAAATACATATGTATGATTGAGAGTTCCCATGCACCTTTGGGTATCTCAAAAGACCCTCTAGCGTAAGATTTTTTTTGCAATAGGAAGCCATTGATTCCTAGAATTTGTAGTTCATTGGTTAGAGGTTAGTGTGAGGAAGTTGACTCCTTGTACCTCATAGAGAAAATAATGTGACAACCAAAGGTGGAATTCTATTATAGAGCATTAGATAAGTTCCCTATGGCTCAATGTTGTTGGGGTTATAGATTTCAATACTAGCAAGAGCTTCCTTTAGAAATAATGGATGAAAAGCTTAGACAAAAGCAATTAGAATAAGCCTTTAAAATTGAGCAATTGACCAAATTGGACAAGTTAGGTCCAATTGATAATCTTCACAATGGATCCAATAGAGTGCACCATCAAATGTCATAGATTCACATTAAATAGAATGTGAAAACTAGAAAGAATTTGGTAGGACTCAATGTACACCTAGATTGGTCTTCTCTAAATTTGACGGCGATGACCTTGCAAGTTGGTTGTATGGAGTAGATCAATATTTTGTAGTCCATCAAATTTCCATAGCTCAAAAACTCTACATTGCATTTTTCCACTTGGAACATGAAGCTATTTGATGGTATTAATGGCAATAAAAAAGCATGATTTTCACATGGAATTAATTTTATAAGGAACTCCTAGCTTTATTTGCCCCAAGTGAGTATGAAAACTTCATAGGTGCATTAACTTTATTGCAAAATGTATTTAGTATGAGACCACCAAACATAATTTTAAAAAATGGCAAATTAGATAAGTTGATTGAATACTAATGATTGTAAGAGATTTTATCAATGCTTGAACAAGAGATTTATGGTAGCTCTTAGGTTGGTTAAATTAGTAGAGGATAATTTTGCAACTCAACATTGTACTTACTATAGAGGAGGGGGGCCGATCACTCCAAGGCTCCAGGTCATGGAGAGCCAAAAGCAGAAGGCTGCCTTGATCTACCTCAAGTTGGACAAGTGCTTAGGATAGTGCTTGATGCTAAAGGTAGAGAATGAAGGGCACTCTCAGTGCTTTTGTCAATCTACTGTCCCAAAAGTTATGTTTGGACTAAGCGAGCAAGTTTTGGGAACCCAGACTGCAACTCTGTCAACTCTTTGCCAGAGGACAACAACGCGCAACAGGGATGACAATGTGACGTGTTGGCATCTCACAGGTGCGCTGTCGTCCGTATGGACAGACAGTGAAAAAGGGTAGTTAGAGGTACTAAAAACCTACTAACAATGTAGCTACTGAAGTTTGAAGTGATCACGAAATAAGAAATGACAAAATAATTGAAATATTAAGAGAGATGCTATAAGAAATGACAAGAACAAGAAGGGTAAGAGCTCAACTCATGAAAGGTCTAGTTCTTCCGTAAGCTCCATACGAACAAGTACCTACACACATAAGAGTAGGGAAAAATGTTGGGGCTGCTTCGGGGCTTGCCGCAATCAAACCCCTGTTTTGGTGTTTCCATCTCCACGAACATTAAGTATAGCAACAATATAGAAAAGCGATAAAGAAACTATGCTGGAAAGGAAAGGATACCAAATACTACAAGAAGCACTATGATACTCAAATCCAACAACAATGCAATAGTAAGCGAATAATACCACCCTCAACCAAAGGCACTCAAGGCCAATGAGATAGGAATGCAAGTCTACAACCATGGAAAGCTAGACTAGCCGCAACAATGTTGAAGGAAGTCTCGCAAGACGCTAAGTTGCAACTTCTAATGTAGATGCGAAGAATGCTATAATGTTGGGATGGAAGAGTTGATAGTGCAACAAGTAGCTAAGAAGTTGCAAGAATTTGCCCAAGAGTAGTGTAGAAGCATGAGAATTGTCAAGAATGTGAAGAGAGTGAATGAGAATGAGTCATTTGAAAATGAGTTTGGGAGGGAAAGAGCCGTTCAAAGGTCGGTGGGGAGGTGCATATACGTTACACTTTGGCCCCAATGGCGAACATAACGCCTTTGTAGATTCTAGAGGTAGGAATTTAGTCAGGATGGCAGTGCATTGCGCAAACATTCGTGCACCGTGCATGCATCCTCGACAAAAACTCCCCCACCGACACTATAGACAAGTGCCAAGTGGATGGATTATAGACGAAGGATGTGGAATTACATTGTCGGGTTTGATTTTTCTAAGGTGAAGGGTGTAAAAGGGGAACTTAAGGGGGGTGCAAATTCACGCCTATACATTTTTCCCCTACTTTAGCAAACATGAGTGCCAATGAGTGTTCGTAAAGTAGGTTGAAAGAGTTTCAAGAAGATATACTTGAACTGTCAAGGAAGCAAACTGCAATCTGGCATGCTTGAAAGCGTAAGGCAGGCAAATGGCTCCACTGGTACTTGGTCTTGAAGACAGTTAAACAAAGTGCATTGGAGGCGGGCATACCAACGATGAATAGATTCCGCAGGATGAAAGCCCTTCACAGGTCCTCAGACTTGCAAAGAAGGCGCCCCCCAGGTGCTCCACAAAGTTGGATTGGAAAGCAACTTCATAGGCGCACCTACAAAGCAACATGTTAATCCTCAGACAAAACATGTTAGATGTCAAAACGAAGCCACACAGGTAGACAAGCAGGCAGTCACATAAACAGTCAACAATTGCAAGAAGAGCTTTCAAAGGGGTCCCTTGATAACACTTCAAAAGAAAAGGGGTCCACTTAAGGGACACTTTGATTGAAAGTGCAACAATATTTTTTGCAAATCAATTCAACATCAATGAATCCTTTTGAAAGATTTCACTTCATCAAGGAATTTGAAAGGAAGAAAGCCCTCTCGCAAGGGGGAGTTTAGAACTTCGTTCGTAGGAAAAGGTGTTCCCTTCTCGGAGGAAAGTTTCTCAAATTCTTTCTTTACGAACCCACGATGAAGGAAAAGTATTCCGCTAGGGGTCCTTGTTGAGGAATGCAATTTTTGAAAAATATAGATTTTCAAGAAGGGATTCGTTGGCCACCGAATACACCTTTTGGAAATCAAAGCGATATGATAGCCCCCCCTTAGGATGGTGCGTGCCAAACACAAAGGCACGTGACATCATGAGAGAAAAGTGAGAATGGAGGTGATGTTGTGGCCCACGAAACATAATGAGATGTAACCGTGGTAATGTTGTTACACACGGGGGGACAACACATGAGCACCACATCACAAACGAACAGAGAATAGAGAAAGATAAAAATAAAGGACAAACCAGGACATAACAAACAAGAGACAGGGGGATCTAATATTTCAGGGTCAGAGCTGCTCATAAATATAGATAAATAGATATAATAATATATAAATGAATTGTCATCAACCCCCTACTATATCAGACCATGTGAAGAAGGCACATTAAGAAAAAATGAAAATACAAAATTGGGTCAACATGGAAGGGAGGCCTAAATGCTTTCAACACTTTGCATTGTTCCCAATTGTTGAAAATCAATACACAAGCATAGGGGAACACAACACACACACACACACACAATCTAATCTACAGATAAAGAAGAGGCGCCCCCTAGTCCTCATCAACCAAGAGGTCATCGTTTTCCCAATCTAGATCACTGTAAGGGGAGGGCAGACGAGCCTGCAAGGGAAGAATATCAAGGGGGTACCCTCCAACCCTCCTGCAACAAGAGCCAAGGAAGAAGGTCCCTCGAGGTCTTCTCCATTCAGTTCCTGTGAGGTGAACGTTAGCGATCTTGCGAAGATTGCCGATAAGGCTGGGACATCATCTATAAAGTTGAACATGCACTTTACAAGAGTGCCATGCGTCAACTTGGCGGGCGATGGAGGCGGCGCCTGAGATCCACTACTAGGCTCATCGAAAGATTCGGGAGCAGTGACGAACTCTGAGGATGCCAAGGTTGCCTTCATCACTAGGACGAAGTAAGACAATGCGAAACCACTCTCCAAAGAAGGCAAACCCTTCTTTCAACCCCCATTGCTAGCAGGGTCCTTTTTTTTTACGTACTCCATATTTCACTTCATCGAAGGATGTGAAATCCCCATAGATGAAGCAAAGGGCAAGGAGGAAGAGGAGAAAACTGTGACAGACACCACTGAGGTGTTTGACATGTCCACGGGTTTGGAAAAGGGCGGGATGTCCGGAAGGGACATCAGGAGGGGAGGCTCAATCGAAGGAGCAATGAATACTTGCACCCTCTTCAGGTGAGGATCGTTCACGCTCGTAGGGGGAGCCGAAAGCAAGACCGAGGTAGAGGGAATTGAAGCAGGAAGAGTGGAAGAGGAGGGCACAACAGAAGATGCCGATGCAGGAGCTGTTGGCTCCCCTTCTTTCTTTTGCAAGGCAACTTGCTTAGCGGCCAGAGCCTTCCTTCGATGCTTGTGCTCTTGCGCAAGGCAGTTTCTATGACTCTGAGAGCTAGAGGCCACGACCTAAGAAGGGACCGAAGACTCTTGTTTGACCATTGGAGTATCCATCACAACCATTTTCGGTGGAGGGAGGGACTCTTGGACGGGAATAGGAGGAAGAGATAGAGAAGATGATGCAACAACAGGAGGAGCAGGCTTGTTCTCCTCGGCGACAAGCCTCTTCCCATTCACTACCTTAGAGGGAGGAGCATAGGGGGCCGCAGAGGCCAATACATAGAGGATGCTCCATGGGGACCCTTCCCCTTACCATAAAAAATGAGTTGAGGCACCGTGGGTAAGACAAAAAGCTCAAATTCTGGACACTTGGTATTTTTCCAAGCGAGCACCATCAGACTCCCTAGCAAAAGCATAGGAGCAGAAGTCAATGGCGCCACAACATGGCGAAAGGAAGCGATAGGTGGGATAGCAGAAGAAGAGCCCTGAGCGGACTTCTCCTCTTCCCTTTCTCGAGTAACCAAGGCAACCTCATGTTCCGCCTTTAGGTAAGATCTGTTCGAAATGGCATAAGGAGGAGGGGGTATCTCACCTTTGGCATTACACCCCCGTTCTTGTATTTCACATAAGTTTGATACAACAGGTCCATCCTAGGAGGGAGCAAACCAACAGGAGCAAACCATAAGTGATCAAGTGAGTAGCCCCTACACGCAATCATTAGTTTGTAATCGGTGTCATGGATTACATGCAAAAAACCCTCATGGGAAAACTTCAAGCACTTATGAATTACCAAAGGAATTGCATTCATGGAAACGAGCCAGAGAATGCCTAGTTTCACTCTAAATTGTTCAAACCCTGGGATGATGTCAAAGAGTGCATTCACAGTTTTTGGCCCAACTAGGATTAACAAGGTGATGCAACCAATGGGAGCGATAGAAAGCCTATCATGTGTATGTATAATGCTTCTAGACTTGTCATATCCATCCTTATGCAAAAATTTTATCAACATGATTTCCTCTGTAATGACATTCACTTGGCATGTAGAGTTAACGAGAACACCTGTTACGGTATTCCCATTGATACATGCAAGGATGTACAAAGGGGATGGTTCTCTATTAGAGTTTATCGACAATTCCCATGAGGTAAATGTTATTGTAGGAGATCCACTCGTAGTTTACGCAGATGGGATGGGTAGATGTAAGAAGGAATCCATCTTTACGTACACTAAACAAAACCTTCATAGGAGCCCCCAAGGGTTTTATAGTTAGATGGTGACCCACTCAAGGTTTCTCTTCGTAATGCTTAGGAAACCTCCCAACTATGCCACTAGGGGTCATAGGTTGGGTTGCAAGGCTAAGTGCCTTGCAACACTCACACCCACAACAATCCTAGAATACGAGGGAAGGGTCTTTTAGCACTACTAAACGGAACCAAAACGGTTCACGTTGAGTTCACCAAAATGTTGAGGGGGACTGACCACTCCAAGGCTCCAGGTCTCAGAGAGCCACGAGCAAAAGGCTGCCCTGATCTACCTCAAGTTGGACAAGTATTTAAGATAGTGCTTGATGCTAAAGGTAGAGAATGAAGAGCATTCTTGGTGCTTCTGTCAATCTATTGACCCAAAAGTTATGTTTGGACTAAGCGAGCAGGTTTCAGGAACCCAGATTGCAAATCTGTCAACTCTCTACCAAAGGACAACAATGCGTAATAGAGACAACACGATGCACTGGCGTCTCACAGGTGCCCTGTCATTTGCATGAACAAACAATGAAAAAGGGCAGTCAGAGGTACTAAAAACCTACTAATAGCTTAGCTATTGAAGTTTGAAGTGATGATGAAATAAGAAATAACAGAATAATTGAAATATGAAGAGAGATGCTATAAGAAATGAAAAGAATGAGAAGGGTAAGAGCTCAACTCACGAAAGGTCCAGTTCTCCTGCAAGCTTCACATGAACAAGTACCTACACACAAAAGAGTGGGGAAAGATGTTGGGGCTGTTTTGAGGCTTGCTGCAGTCAAACCCCTGTTTTGGTGTTTTCACCTCCACATACAACCAGTATAGCAATAGTATAGAAAAACGATAAAGAAACTATGCTGGAAAGGAAAGGATACCAAATACTACAAGAAGCACTATGCTACTCAAATACAACAACAATGCAAGAGTAAGCGAATAATACCACCCTCAACTAGAGGCACTCAAGGCCAATGAGAGAGGAATGCAAGTCTATAACCATGACAAAGTTGACGTGGTTGTAGCGAAGCCAAAGGAAGTCTCGCAAGACAACAAGTTGCAAATTTTGTGGTAAATGTGAAGAATGCTATGATGTTGGGATGTAAGAGTTGATAGTGGAACAAGTAGCCAAGAAGTTGCAAGAATTTTCTCAAGAGTGGTGTAGAAGCAAGAATCCTGTCAAGACGACAACATGCCACACAGACGTTCGTATGTTGTATGCATGTCCCTGATAGAAATTCCCCCACCGACACTATAGACAAGCACCAAGTGGATGGAGTACAGACGAAGGATGTGGAATTACATTGTCGGATTTGATTTTTCTAAGGTGAAGGGTGTAGAAGGGGAACTTGCAAGGGGGGTGCAAATTCATGCCTATACACTTACAAAGCACCACAAGCCAACACCCAACAAATGTTTCTCCCCACATCACATAAATGCACCTCACCACCCATCAAGCACCTAACACATGAAGAAATCACCACTAAACGAGTAAAGGAACCATGCTACAACTATTATGAGAAGTGTGTGAAGGACACATAATCTACTGAGAGGGGGGAGGGTGAATCAGGAGATCAAATCTATTTAAAACTCTTAGCTTCAATGCATATATTTGAACATGAAACTTGAATCTTCACTACTACTAGTCAAGCAACAATCATGAACACACAGACACATGAGAACATCAGATGTACATGGAAACCCAAGATGGGAAAAACCATGATGAGAATAACTGCTTGGATCTATTGTCCAAATCCAAACTCACAAAGTAGGAATATAACAAGTGAATTTTACAATATGAAGTAGGTACCAACTTGCAACAACCTACTAGAGACACCAATCCCCAATATAATGATCTGAGCACCAACTCTATGAGTAGGACACCAGTCCTACAAAATTACAATGATAAAACTTGCAGATCTTCAGTGTTGATTACACAACATACAACAACTTTGAACTTGATTTTGACACTCTACTGCACTCTTTAAGATCTTCTGATAATCGTGAACAATAATTGAGATGCTTCACATTGAGTACCACATGCCTGCACAATCGTCTCCTTATATATTCACTCACCACTGTTTCAATTATATCACATTGTGCATCCATGCAACTAATGATTATATAGAAGATAGTACATTACCTCTCCTCCATGTTGGCTAGGGATCCACAATTAACCAGGGTGACATAAGGTGGACCATAATTCAAATTACATGAAACGTGTAAAAAGTTAGTCCTAAATCAAATTTGTTGCCACCAAAAGAACACAATGTTGTGCACTTCTAGGAACCTTAACCAGGTATTATCTTAACACCACACACTAACTTTGAATGTCGCATGCTACTAGCCATTACCACACAATTCTCAAACACCAACTGGTTGATAGAAAAGCACAAAGAGCATTCGTTCATTTCAAACTTCTTGCATATTGAATACATCCTCTAGAAAATATGGAATATGATAGAACATGTGTAGGAATACTCTCCATTTGAACTACAGAGCCAAACTCGCCTTCAGGAAGAAATGCTGAAAATAATTGTATTGCCAGAGAAATCTCTTTGCCTTGAGAAATTGAACTGAAACATTCCAGTATAACCTCGCAGATCACATCTGTCAACATGAACATATATAGTATGATACTACAAACAATTCTCAACTTCTTTGATCAATATAGATAGCAATAAACACTTCCACATCAAGTCAAAATGATATGGTAATATAATTACATTTAATTCACACATATCTCCTGAAAAGATTCCTTTGAGAACAATGAATTCCTTTGACAACCATAAACTCCTTTGACATCAATGACAACCTTTGTTCCATAATCTCTCCCTTTGCCATTGATGGCAAACAACAAAATGCTAGCCACACACAAAGACAAATCTGTGTTTGGATTAGGAACCTGCCTCATTTTGAGTTCCACTTCTCCCCACCAAGTATCCATTTCTCCCCTTAGAGGATTGTTACCTAAGTTCTAGTTGCATAACCTAAAACTTGCAGGTCCATCACAAAATTTTTGAAGTATAAACCTTGTCGGTCCTTTTCCAAGTTTTGTGAACCTCATTGGTCACTGAACAAGTTACCATAACCCCTTCTCATGCTAATACCTCGTGAAAAATTTAAGTATCCAAGTTTTTAAGGTGTTGTCGGTCTTTGATTAAGTTTTTAAAACCACCCTAAAGTTCACTTCTATTTAAGAAGTAACAATGTCCGAGGAAAGATTGCCAATGTCAGAGTTTACAAAAGGTTTGGAAACCTTTGTCAGTCCTTGAAAGGGTTTCACAAACCTTCTCACCGACTGATAATACAAGCACTTAGGTGGTTAGTTCATAAGCGAAACTTAAAAAGGCTGTAAGCGGAAAAAAGCAGGTTACTTTAATTATGACATGGTGTATTGTAAACTATCCCTAAGTTCGATATCTTTTCATGATTAGTATTTATCAATCACAAACAAGCATACTAAATTAAAGGAAAATGTAAATGTGATTAAAATCGGACAGTATCATAAGCTGAAGTAAGTGCAAAAAAGAGAAGAGAATGACATTCACATGAAAAATTAGAACACACCATTGAAATACAAAATGCTTTATATTTATATATATATGCAGTGTTACAAAGGTCGTGTTTACATTCGTAATAGAGATTCCATTGCATTTTATTCTAGATGTAGAGGAGGAAAATGAGGATGTGAATCCCCTCTATTGCTTCTTGTAGGCACTTAATTTGGATTGGAGAAAATAGATTTTCATTGGACTACACGAAATGGGTGCAAACAACCCCATATCATTTTGTTCCAGTTCAACACGTAAGAGAGCCACCGCCTCTTCAATAATGTCACTGTGAAGTGTTGTTCCAATACAAATGGCATCACCTATCAGGCCCATCTTGGGAAATGCACTAAGCCCTTTGATTGCTACCCACACTTTTTCTCAGTACTTTGGTTGGACCAACCGTTTTGTAGCTCTCACTCACCATTCTTGTTTACCAGACATGGCTCAGAAAGCTCTCTCCAATGATCTTCTTGAGCACCCCCTCCTCAATGTCGTTATGGACTATGAAGACATCTTTCAGTTGGTTTGTTATCATCCTCCAAAATTGGCTGCATTCTACATCTTCAATTGTGACAAAGTCACTCTTTGAGGAGGCATCACTCTTAGTACTTGCCATCTCCAAAGAACTAAATTCAAATAATGACAATGAAAGCAGTTGCCTCAATATTTATAGAAATTTAGTGGCATATTGGAGATTTTCTTGGGAATAATTGATGATTGCAAGGACAAAAATGTGCCTCGAGAATTTAATGAAGAGGGATATTGATGGGACTTTTATATTAATTCTTCTAGTTCGGCCAACTGAATTTTCAAGTTGCTTCTTTGTTGAGATAGTTCAAATGAATAAATTTGCAGGGATGCATAAAGATCATTTAATGCAAATCTTGGGAGTTATTTCCCATTTGCATGTACGTCAGGCCACGAGGTAGAATTATAAGCAAAAACGCTTTGGCTTACAAAAATTATATCGAGAGAGGCAATGTAATGATGATTAATGTCAGTCACTAATGTTCTTTGTTTATTGGCCTCTCTAGGTGAGAGATTAGTTGTCACGAAACTATCACTTGACAAGATGGTTGTTACTCTAACAACCAAGATTCAAGATTAGGTTTTTCTTATAAAATCTAGTTCAAATGACTCTACAAGGGTCCAAAATTCTTTTCAATTTTCACTATGATGTAATAGAGGGAATAAGGAACAATTTTGAATTGAATCTATAATTTCAAGTTATTCTTAATCTTTGAATTGGGAATGCGAATATGGTGTTTCTATTGGATGAGTCTATTGGCTGAAACAAAAGATGGAATTTGTTTTCTATGAGAAATGATTTCTAGGTATCATATTCACTTGTTTACAATTAAAATCAATTCTATTTGAGTTACATTCACCTGCTATCATAGTTGTAGTCTTTGCATTGGGATGTTAATGGTGGTTCCTTTCTGTTCACCACACTGATTTTGTATTTATGAGTCAGTGTTTGTTTTCCTTTCTCCGCTCTCTAGTAAAAAGTGTAGCCTATAATAGTTAATCACAATCTTTGAGGGAGTTGTACCTCAATAATAATTCAAAGGAAAGTCACACATGAAATCATGATCTCTCTAGAGTTGTTGGTGATATTGACCTTATTAAGTCGGGCTATAGAGTAAATATAAAAAATGTTGTAATAAGGGCCAATTCATTCGCTAACAAGGATAGAGCATTTTGAGTTCCACTTCTCCCCCTTTGACATCAATGGAAAAGGTCAACACTCCTTTTCATTTCTGGAACTTTGCACAATCCAAAAACTTGTTTCTCAGATAGACTCCCCTTGAGTCCATACTGCACTACTTTTGAAAACATTCTGCAAGACCGCCAAGCCTTCTTGCGATAGGGAGACCAAGCTCCCCCTCAACCTATACTTCCTCTTGATTCAAGAGGAGGGAGCAATAACTCCCAACTTCTTTTGGAGAAACCCACAAAAAGTATCCTTAGGATGTGGTTTTGTGAAAAATATCTGCTACTTGCTCCTTAGTTTCAACATACTCCAACTTCACCTCCTTTTTTGCAACCTTCTCCCTTAGAAAATGATACTTGATTGCGATATGATTTGTCCTTGAATGCATTACTAGATTCTTTGAGATGTTTATAACACTGGTATTATCACAAAGAATGAAAATAGGTTCATGTAACTCAATCTTCATCTCCTTCAAGTTTTGTTTCATCCATAGCACCCGAGTGTAACATGAAGCTACCATAATGTATTTTTCTTCTGTTGTAGATAAGGAAACTGGATCTTGTTTCTTGTTCAACCATGATACAAGATTGTTACCAAGAAATAAATTTCCACCACCTGTGTTCTTCCCGTCATCTATGCTTCCTACCCAATCTGCATCTATGTATGCAGTCAGAGTGAAATTTCACTCTTAGGATACCACAAACCAAAATCCATTGTAGCCTTTAGATACTTGAATATTCTTTTCACAACTTTGACATGAGTTTCCTTAGGAGTTTCCCAAAATCTAGCTACCATTCTAGGTGTCTACATTATGTTTGGTCTGGATGTAATCACATACAATAAACTGACAATAATAGATCTGTGCAAGGTCTAGTTTGTCAGAGCAGATTCATCATTTTTACTCAAATTACATCTAGTAACCATAGGTGTACATATAGGTTTCAATTCTTCCACTTAACATTTCTTTTATATACTTGTTTTGGGAAATGAAGATGCCTTTGTTTAACTGAGCAATTTGTAAACCAAGAAAGAAAGGAAATTCTCCAAGCATTGACATTTCAAACTCACTCTGCATTGCATTCCAGAACTCCTTGCACATGTCATCACTACTTCCACCAAAGATAATGTCATAAACATATACGACAACAATTAACAACTTGTCACCTTCTATTTTTATATACAAATTGCTATCTACACTGTCTCTCTCTTGAACCCCTGCTTCTGCAGATACTTGTCCAACTTGGAATACCAAGCTCTAGGAGCCTGTTTAAGTCCATAAAGATCCTTCTTCAATCTGTATACAAATTTTGGATTATCTGAACATTGAAAGCCTTCTAGTTGCTCAATGTAAACTTCCTCTTCTAACTAACCATTCAGGAGTGTAGACTTCACATCCATTTGATACACCTTGAAATTTTTAAATACAAAAAGAGCACAATATATTTTGATTGCCTCCAGTCTTGCTACCAAAGAAAATGTCTTCAAATTCAATTCCTTCAACTTGAGCATATCCTTTACACACAAGTTTGGCTTTGTTTTAGATTACTTTTCCATCTTCATTCAAATTGTTTCTAAAAACCCACTTAATACCTATAACATTCTTACCTTTAGGTCTTGGAACCAGTTCCCATGTTTTATTTTTCTCTATCTAAAATAGCTCTTGCTCCGTAGCATCTATCCAACCTTTCTCTTTGTTTGCTTCTGTATAGGACTTTGGTTCAAATTTTGACAGTAATGCAAAATGTACTTCATTTTCTCTTCCAATTTTTCTTAGGGTCAGAACTCCACTATTCTTGTCTCCTATAATACGATTTTTAAAATGGTTTATCTGTACATACCTTGCTAGAGTCTTTGTAGCAACATTCTCATAATCAACTTCTAACTCCTCATCATTGTTGTGAATTGGATCTTCATCATCTTCCACTTCTGAAATGTTGGTAGACAGAATTGTCTCATCAACTCTTACATATGCACTTTCCACAATCCTCTTCAACCTCTTATTGTAATATCTAGATATGCTTTGCTTGTCATAGAATACCCAAGGAAATTACCTTCATCAGATCTAGAATCAAACTTACCAAAGTTTTCTTCATCCTTTTTGATGTAGTATTTGCTCCCAAATACCTTGAGATGTCTAAGTGAGGTAGGCCTTCCTCTCCATAGCTCATATGGTATTTTATCAGACTTAGGTCTCATCTGAGCTCTATTTAGAATATACACTGCAGTCTAAACTGCTTCTCTCCAGTACATATCCAATAGATTTTCTTGACTAAAAATTGTTCTTGCCATCTCTTGTACAATCTGGTTCTTCCTTTTTGCAACTCCATTTTGCTATGGAGTCCTAGGAGCCAAAAATTTCCTCCAAATTCCATGCTCTTCACAAAATACATCATGTCAGAAGTGAATTCCCCACCTCTATCTGACCTCAAAACCTTGTTTGTTCTTCCAATTTCATTCTCAACAAATGCCTTGAATCTAATTTTTCTTTTAGAAAAGTAATCCAATTCATTCTAGTGTAATCATCAATAAGCATCATAAAATACCTATCATCTTGCAGACTCTTTGTCCTCATTGATCTGAATAGATCTATATGGATTAAATCTAATGATTTTGATGTGGAATATTCCTTTGTAGAAAATCTAGACTTTATCTATTTTCTCTCATGACATGGTTTGCAACTTGTAGACTAAGGTTTCTTGATATTTGGTATATCCCAAACCATTCCTTTTGAGCTAATATTCACAATGTCATCAATATTGATGTGTCCCAATCTTTTGTGCCAGATCCAACTCTCTTCTCTTTGTATAGTAAGGCATTTTTGTCCATTCAATTCATTGAGATGATATATCACTGTTTGTCCTACTTCCTCCACAATCAGCTCTCTGGTACCAGATTTCTCTATCTCACAACCTTTAGCACTAACTAAAATATCACAACCTTTATCACACATTTGGATGACACTCAAAAGATTATGCTTCAATCCTTCAACACACAGAGCATCATGAGTTTTTGTCTTACCACCATCAAGACTTAATGTACCCTTACCAGTAATATTGGAAACATAATTGTTTCCAAGAGTAACAAAGCCTCCATCAAAGTTTTTGAAATTCATGAACTTACTTTTGTCTCCAGTCATGTGGCTCAAACATCTGTTGTCTATGATCCACAAATTCTTCTCTTTTTGAGCATGTAGTGTAGTCTGCACTATCATTGATTTCTTCAACCTTTTCTCTTTCAGTATCTTCTTCTAGACTTTATCTAATTTTGATCATTTTCTTTTCACTTCCGATAGAGGAGGGCTCACAAAATTGCTTTTGCAGTTCCTAGCAATGTGTCCAAAGTTGTTTCATTTGTAGCACACAATATTGAAATTGTATAAATTTGCAAATGCATTACTGCTAACACAGTTATTTCTTCTTACCAAAGCTTTTCTATAGTCCACAACCTTATGGCCAAAATTATTGCAATTAAAACAATAACTAGAAAAAGAATAATTGAACTTGGTATTGTATCTCTATCTTTTGGATCTTCTATTCTTCTTCTACATTTGGATGAAACCATAATTTTGTGCCTTGCTTTCATCACTTGTAGTAAACCTTTTAGACTTTGAACTTCTAGAACCGGTCTCTTATGGACTCCCTTCAATAGGCTTCATTGGTTGTTCTAGACACTTTGTTCTTTTGATCATCAAATCCAATACTAGTTTTGACATGCAGGGATTTTTGGCATCCCAATATTTGATCCAAAGTCTCAATACTCTTCCCAAAGTCTCAATACTCTTCCCAAACTTCAATTGCAGTTGAAGGTTTACTTTGTCAAGGACTTTACTTAGTGACACAATTTCTACTTCAAGCTTCTCGTAGTCCTTATCTTTTGATAGTAGTCTTTCAGTTAAAAATTCTTCAATCCTCTTTGCTTCTTCTAGTTGAATCTTCAGATCAATGATCATCTTTTCAACACTCTCAAGCTTTTGAGATAAACTATATTTAGCATTTAATTCTTCAAAAACTCTTTTCTTTAGCCTCTTGATCCTTTCCAACAAAAATTAACTCTTCCACAAGATCTACTTCATCATCATCATTTTCAGAATTCATTTCTATATCTTTAGTAGTTTCCATGGCCATGAATACAACCTTCTCTTTTCTTCTTCAGAGATGTCTTCATCCTCTTCATCAGTAGAGTATCCTTCTTCATTAATGAAGAAACTCTTTTGCTTCCTTTTAACTTTATTCCCTTTCTGAAATGATTTCTTTCCATACTTTTGCTCAACATTGTTAGAGTCCTTATAAGGACACAACCATAAAATTTCCTACTTCACCATAGTAAAAACATTTGAAAGGTAACTTACCTTAGTACTTTTCAAAATCTCTTGGTAAATTTTTGACAAATTTTGCTTCCCCGATCCAACATTAGAATCTAGATCAACTTTCTTCTTGGATGCTCTAAATGCAGCTACTTTCCTTATTGATTTTTCACTATCAAACCTCATTTCATAGGCAATCAAGATTCCATGTAATTTAACCATTTTTAAAGCATTTCGATCTTTACCTTCTTCAACAACATAAACATTAGAATCAAACCTTCTAGGTAGAGATCTGAGTACCTTTTTCATAATCATGCTTTCCTTCATTTCCTCACCAAGACCTTTGATAGAGTTGACAACTTCATCAACTCAGAGCAGGAATGTGGGAATGCTTTCTTCCTCCATCTTTAGACTTTAAAATTGATCTCTATGAGTTTGAAGCTATGCTTCTTTCACTTTTTCATCACCTTCATAAATGGTATTAAATTTATCTCATACTTCTTTCGTTGTCCTGCACTGCATGAATTTCACAAATTCAGAGTTAGAAAAACCACATAAACTATCATTCCTTGCCTTGGCATAATTTTCACAAGCCTTCTTTTTGGCTTGATCCCTTCTATTTATAACTGACAGCTTGATTTCAAGACCTAAAGTATGTTTCCATTCTAATAAAATGCATAATTAGATCCATCAAAGAGTGGTGCCTTATTTGTAGACAATCCTTCTTGAGCCACTGAGTGTACAATCCCATATCTACCTCAAGCTATTAGGCTTCTTCAAAGTAACTTTTCTTTGATACCAATTGAAGGGCACACAATCTATTTAGAGGGGGGGTTGAATCAATAGATCAAATCTATTTAAAACTCATAACTTCAATGTATATATCTAAACATGAAACTTGAATCTTCACTACTGTTAATCAAACAACAATCATGCAGACACATACACACATGAAAACACCAGATGTACGTGGAAACCAAAGATGGGAAAAACCATAGTAAGAATAGCTGCTTGGATCTACTTGTATAGTTGTAAAATTGCACCCCTTGCAATTTCACATACATTTTTGTATCCACTTTGGTGTCCACTCCCTTAGCATTTGTGTAGGATCATTTTAGTTCATGCATCAGCCTTTTTCCCTCTCAGGATGCTCTATACCCCTTTTCAGTAGCTATCCTCGCAGGTCAGCTTTGCGTTAGCCCTTGTGTTGTTCTCATTCTTGTTGTTTTGTAGCGTGATGTGTCCGGACACCAGCACACCACACAGACGTTTGCGTGTCGCGCTAGTGCCCTACAATGTTTCAACGCTCAAACAACTGTCTCCATGCATGTTTGTCACTTGTCACCTTTGTTCGGTGGTAATGGCTCGGGTCACCTTGTAACCGTCCGAGAAGCTTCTTTTCCTTCCTTAAATGCTATCTTTTCACTTCTTTTGCAACTCTCTTTTGATGATAGCTTCTCTCTTGCTTTAGCTTTAGCCTTATACACTCTAGCTCTTGCTTGCACAACTCCATATAGCTTGCTATAGCAGCTTCAAGCACTTTCAAGCTCTCTTAGCTTCACTCTTGTAGCTTCATCTCCCTCATCTCATGCTTGTGAGCATCTTGGGATTCCATATCCCCCAACTATTACATCACCTCTTTTATGATATGGGTTCTCCTCCTCGAGTGGGGTTTTCTTTTATCACTCATACTTGGTGGTGTGGGTTCTACTCCTGAGTGGGTTTCGCTTTCACCACGCACTTTTTCCACTTTGGTTACACTCTTTCTCTCTATATTTTGGCTTTCCGTGGAGGTGGGAACACCAAAACGAGGGTTTGACTGAGGTAAACCCCTATACAACCCCAATATTCTCTCCAAATATTACACATGCAGGTTTTGAAGACATTAGTGTGCTGGAGGCTTCATCACTTGCGTGGTTGTAAGCACTTCCTTTCTTCTCTTTAACTTTATCATTTATACTTCTTTATTTCAGTTTAGTCATATTCTGCAACTTTCTTGTATTCTAAGGTTCTTAGCAATTAGAGTAGAAGTAGCCACTTTGCTATTTTCTGTGATAAAATCGTTCTCTAGTCCGTACGAGATGCGAGTGCCTCTAGGACGCCAGCGCGCTATGCTGCCGTCCATATTTTGTGTTGATATCCTTTGGACGAGAGCTTGTTAGTTTTTCCAAAAAATCTTCATGACATGCTTTTTTTGATTCTAGAACTCTCACCGTTGTTCCTTGAGGTAGTTTAGGGCAGTTCACCCCGTGAGGCTCTCTGAATGAAGAAAACTCATGATTAGCGAATCCCCCTTCTCTACATTTTGGTGAACCCAACATGAAGGAAGGTTATTTTTCAAGAAAACTAGGAATTTATTTACCCCTACTTGGCAGGGTTATAACTTTTGACTTGGTGTTGAGAATTCAAAACTATTTGCACCTTTGGAAAGGTCTCCTAGAGAACTAGTTCAGTCCCTAAAATACTGTGCCTTTGGCAGTTGAATTTTAAGGACCGATGCAAGTTCTGATCTCAAATTCTAGTCCGAAGACCCCCAAAAATGCAAATTACTAGAACCTAAAAATACCGAAAAAATTAGAAAATCTAGATTTTCAAATTTTCTTAGTTCTTTCATTGAAATGAATTTAATATATTCTTTTATTAGTTCAATATCTAGTTTTATTCAAAGCATTAATGATGTTCCATTTCATGCATGTGATGGTTACTTGGCTTTTCCCATGTCACTTGGTATCTTTGATCCATCTCACGAAAGTCCTCTTGCTTCAAAGGATATCTTGTTGCAAGAAGACAAAATCATTGATACCTTTCTTAATGTTACTTTACCTTCTCTTCATGCCAATGCACTCTCTTCTAGAGATGACACATTTGTGAATAATGAACCTTCTATTCATTCCAATGCACTCTCTTTTGGAGATGCTGCATTCGTGAATGATGAATCTCTTATTCCTTCCAATGCACTCTCTTCTAGAGACGTTGCATTTTTGAATGATGAATTTCTTATCTATTCCAATTCACTCTCCTCTAGAGATGACGCATTAGCGAATGATGAATCTCCTTCCACATTTGATCCTATTTGGATCAATGTTGAGAAAATGTCTTCAAATAATTATTATACTAGTTTTGATGATTTTGTAAATGTAATCTATGTCTCTCCTTCCCCTCGAAGGCCTAAGAGACCAGTCATTTACGTGACTCCAACTAGTCCTTCTAAAAGGGTTTGTTCTATTAATGGTGTTCCATTTAATAGTGACTCCCCTTATTTTTCTAAGGATCCCTCTTAAAGAGCGGTAGCCCTTACTTATGAGAATAGTATGAATAAACAACCAAGCCTTCCTTAAGCACCTAAACCTACAACTAAAGCACCTAGTGATTACGATCTTGTCGAGAAACTTTGTGTTACTCCGGCTAGGATCTCACTATGGAACTTGCTTCAGTTTGCTCTGGTTTATCAAGGTATGCTTTAGGAATCCTTGCAAAAGATCCTCTTGCCTTCTTCTGCTAGGCCGATAGATGCTAATGCATTGATGGTGTGTATTCGTGTGGATTCGTCGAATATTACGTTCTATCTACAAGAGCTCCCACCTCTAGAAGTATAGAAGCAAGCGAACCCTCTAATGATTATAGTTAACATTAATAATATCAACATTAGATGTACTCTCATTGATGCTGGTTCAACACTCAATGTATGTAGCATTGATCTATTTCCTAAGATTAATATTGATTCATCTTCTCTTAATGCTTCTTTTATTGACATTCGTGGGTTCGATAATGTCAGTTGACAAGCCCTAGGCACAATAGTATTACCTTTGCGGCTTGGACCCATTACCGTACCCACCCTTGTATATGTTATATCAGGAAAATTACCTTATTACCTTATTACCTTATAAGTTCATTTGCAATAATCGAGTAGTCACAATTAAGGCTGACCCTGAGCTATGCACTTATGTGAGATGGCAGTTGTCGGCCAAGCTTTAGTTGTGCCTACTCTTATCCCTTCAGTATCTTCTAATGTGTCAACGTTTACTCCAACAATACCTACTACAAAGGATACTCTTGAGATAGATGTCCCTGAAGAAGGTCCTCCTAAAGAAAGAAATCCTAAGCCTACTCCTTCTACCTCTTCTCAAGAGAATGCATATCTTGGTGATGATTGGGGTTCTCTAGAATTTATAGATTCCTTCATTCAGGAATATAAAGTCAACTCGATCCACTTAAACCTTCTAATAACATCATCTAAACCTACTATCAAAGATGGTTACTCTTCTGTATTGCTGGGTAATGTGAACAACAGTTGTAATGTCCTTGATGCTGATCCTCCTCCTTCTGAGGAAGATGATCACACTTATGTTAAGAAGGTTAATGTTGGTAGCTCTATCAAGAAGGATGATGGCGATCCGGTAGAGGAGTATGATCCCCATTGTTGGGATAATACTCTTTATGGAGATCCTCCTCCGTTTTCTTCTATCTTCGTGCCTTCTTCTTGTAAGCAGTCAATCTTTGCTCCACAAGAGAAAGGGTTGCTTCCTACTCCTCATTCTTTATTTGAGAAAGAGTGTATTTTTTGTGGCTTCTAAAATCCCGCTTAATCACTCTTCCTTCTCCTACATGCAAGAAATCTCATGAACATGATAAAGAAAAAATTCTTTATGTGCATACCATCAAGTGCTTGGCCATTCCACTAGCAAATGCAAGGCCTTGAAGGATAAAATATATCAACATCGTGATTCAGGTGCCATCAAACTCCCGACCTCTTCTTCAAATGACAAGTGATATCGAGGTTGACCTCTATCTTGTATGTTTGCATGGTTCTCATCCCTTGTATGTTGGGGAAGTGATAACTCATCTTGGAGATGTGTGTCCTTCTTAAGGACCCCCTCTCTTTTCCATATCTTTTAAATGAAGCATCCCTTGAGTGGACCCCCCTTTTTTCTCTTGAAGGGTTCTTGAGGGACCCCTTTGAAAGCTTTCTAACTTGTTGACGGTTTGTATGACTATCCACTTACTTTCCTACGCGACTGCTTTCAGACATGTTCTATCTGCGAGTAGACATGTCGGTTTGTAGGTGTGCCTGTGAAGCTATTTTTTGACTCTGCGGAGTCCCCTTCCTTGGGTTTCCTCCATGTGAGAGATCTTGGGGGATACCTCCTTGCAGGTCTATGGGCCTATAGGGTGCTTCTTTTGAGCTTCCTCCATGCGAGAGATCTTGGGGGTCACTCCCCTACAGATCTGCAGGTCTGTAGGGATATTTTCTCAGTTTCCTTCATGTGAGAGATCTTGAAGGACACCATCCTTGTAGGTCCGCGGGCTTGTGAGGCGCTTACATTCTTAAATTCTCACTTCTATTATCTTTTGTATATACCGGATCGAATATCTGCATCTTCTTCATCTTGAGTATATACCCTTCCTCTCTTCATTTTAGAGTTATTCTATGTGTTATTTCTTAATTTAGGGATGATGCATAGTATTGAGACAACCTTCTACATCAAGGTCTCTTTTACTTTGTCGATTCGAATCCTTTAGTTTTTTGTGTGCTAACATTGCTATCTGGTGCAGGTTTTTCTTGTCTAATGTATTTGTTTTGCAGGTCTTCAGCTTGGGGGCATGCTTCTATGGTTCGAAGAGTTGTTTGATTCCTCTATAGTATCCTTTTGGCATATGATGTTATTTATATTTAGTATATTTCCCTTAGCGTGCATATTAGTGTAGATTCATATGCTTGCTAAAGTGGGGGAAAAATGTATAGTTGTAAAATTGCACCCCTTGCAATTTCACATACATTTTGTATTCTCTTTGGTATCCACTCCCTTAGCATTTGTGTAGGATCATTTTATCCCATGCATCAACCTTTTTCCCTCTTAGGATGCTCTATACCCCTTTTCAACAGCTATCCTCATGCGTCAACTTTGTGTTAGCCCTTGTGCTGTTCTTGTTCTTGTTGTTTTGTAGCGTGACGTGTCTGGACACTAGTGCGCTGTGTGAACGTTTGTGCGCTGCGCTAGTGTCTTGCGATGTTTCAATGCTCAAACAACTGTCTCCATGCATGTTTTCCACTTGTCACCTTCTTTGGTCGGTGGTAATGGCTCGGGTCGCCTTGCAACTGCCCAAGAAGCTTCTTTTCCTTCCTTAAATGCTATCTTTTCACTTCATTTACAATTCTCTTCTACTGATAGCTTCTCTCTTGATTTGGATTTAGCCTTCTGCACTCTAACTCTTGCTTGTACAACTCCATATAGCTTGCTATAATGGCTTCAAGCACTTTCAAGCTCTCTTAGCTTCACTCTTGCAGCTTCATCTCCCTTATCTCATGCTTGTGAGCATCTTGGGATTCCATATCCCCCAACTATTACATCACCTCTTTTGCGATACAGGTTCTCCTCCTCTTACTTTTATCACTAATACTTGGTGGTGCGGGTTCTACTCCTGAGCGGGTTTTGCTTTCACCACACACTTTTTCCATTTCAATTACACTCTTTCTCTCTATCTTTTGGTTGTCCATGGAGGTGGGAACACCAAAATGGGGGTTTGACTGAGGTAAACCCCTATACAGCTCCAACATTCTCTCTAGATATTACACATGCAGGTTTTGAAGACATTCACTGCTGGAGGCTTCATCACTTGCGTGGTTGTAAGTACTTCCTTTCTCCTCTTTAACTTTATCATTTATACTTCTTTATTTTAGTTCTATCATATTCTTCCACTTTCTTGTATTCTAAGGTTCTTAGAAATTAGAGTAGAAGTAGCCACTTTGATATTTTCTATGATAAACTCATTCTCTAGTCTGTATGAGACGCCAACGCACCGCTCTGCCATCTGTATTCTGCGCTGACGTCCTTTGGCCGAGAGCTTGTCAGTTTGTCTAGAAAATCTTCGTGATCTGCTCTTTTTTATTCTAGAACTCTTGCCAATGTTCCTTGAGGTAGTTTAGGGTAGTTCACCCCGTGAGGATCTCTGAACGAAGAGAACTTGTGAGTAGCAAATCCCCCTTCTCTACACTACTGTCCAAATCCAACCTCACAAAGTAGGAATATAACAAGAGAATTTTATAATATGAAGTAGGCACCAACCTACCAGAGACACCAATCCCTAAATGTATTTGTAGGCACCAACCTACTGGATACACCAATCCCCAATAGAATGATTTGAGCACCAACTCTATGAGTAGGACACCGGTCCTATAGAATTACAATGATAAATCTTATGGACCTTTAGTGCTATTTACACAACTTACAAATAATTTGAACTTGATTAAGATACTTTACTACAATCCTTAAGATCTGATAATCACACACAATAATTGAGATGCTTCACATTGAATATCACATGCTCACACAATCATCTCCTTGTATATTCACTCGCCACCTTTTCTTCAATTATATATCACTTTGTGCATTCACACAACTAATGATTATATACAAGACATTACGTTACCTCTCCTCCATGTTGGCTAGGGATCCACAATTAATTAGGATGACATAAGGTGGACCAAAATTCAAATTACATGAAACGTGTAATGTTGCAAGAATGGAAAAAGGAATGAAAGTGTTGTCATTGATGTCAACTGGTCTACTAGTTATCTACTAGTTGTTGACTGTATATGTTGAGGATATTGAGAAAATTGTATTAAAGGAAGATTACAGGTGTTCAACTATTGAGGTTGTTGATCTGGTACTTGTCCCTATGTTTGTGCAAATCAGATATGTTAGTGAAGGTTTCTAAAGGTTGCTATATCTAGATTCTTGGTTGTTGGTTCTTTGTGAAGATCAAGTTGTGTTCACTAGTTGTGAACTATGTTTTTCTATGTACTAGTTGAGGTTCATGAGAAATGCTATTGGTCCATATTTCTCTTTGTTGAATTTTTTGGACTTGTGGGTTTAGAGAAAAGATGTTCTAATTGCATTGAAGATATTTTTGGTTTCTAGAAGTATCGAGCTTAATCATTCTATGTGTTTTACACTAGTTTGGCCGATTGTGTGTTAAGCACTATCTTCAAAGTTGAGAAGTGTGTTGGATCTATTATGGGTCCCAATGAAGCATGTGTTTGGGTTTACATCATTCTAATTCCACCCTAGGATGTTTGGTGCTGACCTAATTTGAATTTGAAATTGGATGGCCGACTTTGTGTCTTTTTCAAGGTTGGAGATAGTATAAATAGAGAATGAGCTAGCAATGAAAATTGTACACAAGAAAGAAAGAAGATAAATGAAAGAGAAAATGAAACTTTGATGCTATTCTAAAAGTATGTGAGTTATGTGTGTGGTTGATCAATGCAAAGCTTAATGCTGAGTTTCCAGATGTAGTGAGTAGAAGGCGAACTCTATCATTCATGCAAGTTGATTAGTGGTTGTGGTGGAATCCTTTGTTGTATTGGGATTGTTTTCTCTCTGTAACAAATCTTATTTGTCTTCTTTTGTATCTCCGGGTTGTCGCTATGTGGACAGTGAGTCCAGATAGTGAGTCCTTATTGTAGGGAGTGAGCCTCATTTCAGGCCGTGAGCCTTATTTTAGGAAATGAGCCTTTTTGTAATTGGTTTTGATATTCTCTTAGTGTGAGTTAATCCTCACCATGGTTTTTCCCTCATTGGGTTTTCCACGTAAATCTAGTGTTATTGTTTTTGTGCATTGGCATTTGATGGTTAATCATTTAATCAGTTTATGTGTTAGTTTCGATAATTGAATTGAAGGTTATAATATGTGACAACTGATTCACCCCCCTCTCTCAATTGTCCTATCCAACAATTGGTATCAGAGCTTGGTTCCTTAGTGAAGAGCTTAACCGCTTGGGGAAGGTCCGAGATGACTAGAAAAATGGTCTTTGATTATCCGAGGTTTGATGGAGCTAATTATGGTATCTAGAAAGTATTGATGGAAGAATATTTGGAGTATTGTGGATATGATGTAGATAAAGCTTATAAGAATCCCTACATTCCTTCTACTAAAGGTCTGAGTACACTTGAAATCAGAGTATATGAAGTGAATAATAAGGAAAAGTTCATCTTGAAGAACAGTTTGTTACATTCTGAGTTGATTAAGGTTCAAAACTTGAAGACAACTAAGGAAGTCTAGGATGCTTTAGAAAGAGCACACGATGGTGATGAAAGGGTAAAAGAGGCAAAATTATAGAATTTGGAAACACAGTTTGATCTTATACATATGTCCGAAGATGAAAATGTTAAAGCTTATGTACAAAGATTTGATGAGGTAGTGGCTGGAATGTGATCTCTTGGTGCTACTATAGATGAAACCAGGATTGTAAAGAAAATTATCAGAACTCTTCCTAATGCTTACAGTGAAAAGGTGAGTGCTATTGATCAGACTATAGATTATAAGACTTGTATTAAGGATCTACTGCTATTATTCTTGACATCTTATGAGATGAGGAAGTTGAATCTAAGAAGTGGAGGCAAAATGAAGACTGCTTTTAAAGCTACAAAAACTGAAGATCCGGATGAAGAAAACTTTGATGAAATTGAAGCTAACTTTGTAAGAAGGATGAGAAAAGGCTCTGGTAAGTATGAAGATAAATTTCCCTTTAAATGCTTTAGTTGTGGAGAAATTGGTCACTATGCTACAAAATGTCTAAAAAGAGCTAAAAAGAATAAACAAAGGTATGAGAAAGAAAAGGAAAGAAGATTAACAAAGCTTACTATGTTAATGAGAATGGTAGTATTTCAGATGAAGATTCAAAATATGAAGATCTAGATGACAATGAATGCTTGTTCCTAGCGATTAAGGATGAACCTACTTCTACTAATTCAAAAAAATAGACAAAGGAAAGTCCTTCAGAGAAGAAGGAGAAAAATGAAGGTACAGTTATCTCTTCCCTGCATGCTAGACAAGAAAAGAACTTTTTGGTAGTTGATAGTGGTTGCTCATATCATATCACTAGTGATAAGAGTAAGTTTGTGAAACTCGAGAAATATGATGGAGGTTTGGTTACGTTCAGAGATGATACTGGTGCTAAAATCTGTGGGATAGGTTCAGTAAGTTTTTATGGCAAGCATCATACTAGCAATGTTTACTATGTTAAGGGTTTGAGGCATAATTTGTTGAGAATTGGTTAGATGTGTAGAAAAGGATATGATCTTGTGTTTAAGGATGAGAAATGTGAGATCCAGAAAGGATTTGAAACATTGATTGCTATAGGAAATAAATCTGAAGGGAATATTTATCAGCTTAAGGGTACTGATGGAAAATGTTTTATGACTCAGATAAATGATAATTGGTTATGGCACAGGAGAATGCATCACATGAATTTTGATAACTTGGAAAGGATTAGTTTTTTTCAGGCCATGAGAGATCTACTGAGAATTAGAAAAGCCTGTAAATGCTATCTACAAGAATTGTCGGTTTGGGAAGCAAACAAGAAATCATTATAGATCAAGAGAACAATCTAGTACTGGATTACTAGATTTGGTTCATACAGATCTTTGTGGTCCTATGAGAGTGAAAATTCTACTTGGTGAAAGGTACTTTATGCTTTTAATTGATGATTATTCTAGATATACATGGGTTACATTTCTAAGAGAGAAATCTGATGCATTAGATAGATTCAAGGTATTCAAGGCTATGGTTGAAAATGAAGTGAATTTGAAGATAAAATGCTTGAGATTTGACAGAGGTCGAGAATTCACCTCCCATGAGTTCAATATGTTTTGTGAAGTGCATGGAATAAAGAGACAATTATCTGCTCTGAGAACTCCTTAGCAAAATGTAGTTGTTGAAAGGAAAAATAGAACAATTCAAGAAGCTACTAGGCCAAGGATCACTAAAACCGGATTACCAGAATTTTACTGGAAAGAAGCTATTCAAATTGTTGTATATGTATTCAATCAAGTTCAAGTGAGAGCAAACAATACAAAGACTCCCTATGAGCCGTGGTACGGGAAAATTCCTATAGTTAAATATTTCAAGGTAGTGGGAAGCAAGTGCTATATGAGAAGAGATGAGGAAAATTTGGGTGTTTGATACAAGAAGTGATGAAGGAATATTTCTTGGATACTCTACTAAAAGCAAGGCATACAGATGTTTTAATAAAACATTGAGGAAGATTGTAGAAAGCTTGAATGTGAAGGTTGATGAAACAATGAAGAATTCAATTGATATTGATGGATATGTGTCTGACGAACATGACTGTGCAAAAATAGAAGAAATTATGGAAGAACAAGATAAATATGAGCATACAATCAGGATGAACAAAATGAAAGAGAAGAGGATGCTTCGGTGATGTCCCCTAGGACACCGAAATATGTACAAAGGAATCATTCAGAAAGTCAGATTATTGGAGACAAGAAAAAAGATGTGTTAACCAAAAGCAAAGTTGTTGTTGAAGTAAATTTGTGCTTATTCTCTGATATTGAGCCGAAGTCAGTAAGTGAAGCTTGTAAGGATGAACATTGGAAGGAAGCAATGAAAGAAGAACTTTTGTAGATTGAGAAGAATAAAACTTGGGAATTGGTCCCAAGAATGACATACAAAAATATCATTGGATCAAAATGGGTATTCATAAATAAGTTGAATGAGAATGGGAAATTTATTAGAAACAAAGCAAGGCTTGTGTGTAAAGGGTACTCACAAGTAGAAGGCATAGATTTTTAAGAGACTTTTGCTTTGGTAGCAAGAATGGAAGCTATAAGGATGTTCTTGGCATTAGCTGCTTATAAAGATTTCAAAGTCTATCAGATGGATGTCAAGTCAACATTTTTTAATGGTGAGCTAGAAGAAGAGGTCTACATGGAACAACCAGAAAGATTTCAGTTAACAAAACAACCAAATATGGTGTGCAGATTGAAGAAAAAATTATATGGATTGAGGTAATCTCCTAGAGCTTGGTATGTAAGGTTAGATAAGTATTTGAGTTAGCAAGGATTTAACAAAGGTACGACAGACAACAATTTGTACTTCAAGACTAGAAATGAAAAAATATTGATTGCAGTTGTGTATGTTGATGACATTATCTTTGGAGGAAATGAAAAGATGTGCAAGATGTTTGTAGAAGAAATGCAGGAAGAATTTGAAATATCTATGTTTGGGGAGATGCATTTCTTCCTTGGGCTACAGATTAATCAAATGGAGAAAGGAATTTTCATTTCATAGTCTAAGTATGTGAGAGAGATGTTGAAGAAGTTTGGGATGGACGGTTCCAAACCAACCTATGGTGGCTGGTTGCAAGTTGGGTAAAGATGACGATTCACCTAAGGTTGATCAGAGCAAGTATAGATCTATGATTGGTGGACTATTGTATTTGACTGCTACTAGACCAAATATTATGCATGCAGTTTGTCTTGTAGCTAGATTTCAAGAAGATCTGAAGGAAACACATGTTACTGCAGTTAAAAGAATATTTAGATATTTGAATGACAATTCAGATTATGGATTATGGTATCCTAAAGATACTAACTTTACACTTAGTGCATATATAGATGCAGATTGGGCTAGAAGTATAGATGACATAAAGAGTACAAGTGGTGGTGCATTCTTTCTTGGATGTAAGTTGGTGGCATGGTTGAGTAAGAAGCAAGATTCAATCTCTTTGTCTATTACTAAAGCGGAGTATATTGTTTCCGCATCTTGCTATATGCAAGTGTTATGGATGAAACAAACATTGAAGGATATCACAGTGCTATATGATGATTCTATTTCTATCTTATGTGATAATACAAGTGCAATTAACATTTCAAAAAATCTTGTGATGCACTCAAGAATAGAGCATATATCTATCAAGTATCATTTCTTGAGAGATAAGGTCATGGAGAATGAATTCAAGCTTGAGTATGTTCCGAAAAAGGATCAAATTGCGGATATATTTACAAAGGCTCTTCCTAAAGATACTTTTGAGTATCTTTGGGAGAAGTTAGGGGTTATTTCCCCTCCTTTCATAAACTAAGATGCATTTGGAGGTGCATCAGTTTGATGGATTCATGGTTCTATTTTTTGGATTGATGTTTTGGTGGCTACCTCTTAGGGGGAGCAACAAGTGGTATCAGAGAGATGGTTGTGGTTGTATAACCCTTGGTTGAGAAAAATCTTGTTGAAGTTTAAATCTATGCATTGCATAAGAGAATGAATGGTGAATTGGTAGGTTAGCTCTAATTAGCATTTGTGAGGGTTTGAAGCATGGCATGGGATGTGTGGTTGCATGCTTGTTCACATGGATTGCTTGGAGAGGGCTTGTTGCTTCAATTATGTTCATGGAGACTCTGAAGATGTATTGTAATCTTTATTGCTGAATAATACATGAGAGATGGATGATTTTGGAGGCTAGGTTTTTCCCTCTTGAGGGTTTTCCCAGGGTATATCTTGTGTCATATTTTCATGGGTATGTTGTCTATTCTCTTGCATGTGGATTATGAATACTTAGTTGCATAGATTTCTCTTTTGGGTTATGAGAAAATTGTCTTTAATGGCTGCAAGTTTCCAACAGGGAGCGAGTAGTTTCAAGTGTTGTCATTATGAGTATTCTATTTTTCATGTCAAAGGAAGATTCAATGAACATATCTTTTGCCTTTGTAATTGATGTCAAAGGCGGATAAAAAGCATGTGAAAAGGAGAGAAAGCTAATAAGAGAAAGTAGGTAATGAGGAAGATGATCTTCTAAGGGGGAGAAGCAAAAAGAAAAAATATTGAGAAGTATTTTTTAGAACTGGTATGGTGTCTTTGATGGTTTTTCACATCATGTGTTGCCATCAATGCCAAAGGGGGAGATTGTTGCAAGAATGGAAAAATGAATGAAAGTGTTGTCATTGATGTCAACTGGTCAACTGGTTATCAACTAGTTGTTGTTGACTGTATATGTTGAGGATATTGAGAAAATTGTATTAAAGGAAGATTACAGGTGTTCAGCTGTTGAGGTTGTTGATTTGGTACTTGTGCTTATGTTTGTGCGGATCAGATATGCTAGTCAAGGTTGTTGAAGGTTGCTATATCCAGATTCTTGGCTATTGGTTCCTTGTGAAGATTGAGTTGTGTTCACCATTTGTGAACTATGTTTTTCTATGTATTGGTTGAGGTTTGGGAGAAATGTTGTTGGTTCAGATTTCTCCTTGTTGAAGTTTTTTGACTTAGGGTTTAGAGAAAAGATGTTTTGATTTCATTGAAGATATTTTTGGTTTCTAGAGGTGTCGAGCTTAATCGTTCTATGTGTTTTACACTGGTTTGGCCAACCATGTGTTAAGCACTATCTTCGAAGTTGAGAATTGTGTTGGATCTATTATGGGTCCCAGTGAAGCATGTGTTTGGGTCACCCTCATTATAATTCCACCCTAGGATATTTGGTACCAACCTAATTTGAATTTGAAATTGGATGGCTGACTTTGTATCTTTTTCAAGGTTGGAGATAGTATAAATATAGAATGAGCTACAATTGTACACAAGAAAAGAAGGAAGATAAGTGAAAGAGTAGACACAACTTTGATGCTATTCTGAAAGTGTGTGAGTTATGTGTGTGGTTGATCAGTGTGAAGCTTAATGTTGAGTTTTTGGATGCAGTGAGTAGAAGGCAAGCTCTATCATTCATGCAAGTTGATCAATGATTGTGGTGGAATCCTTTGTTGCATTGGGATTGTTGTCTCTCTATAACAAGTCTTCTTTGTCTTCTTTTGTATCTCCAGGTTGTATCCCTATGGATAGTGAGTCCAGACAATGAGTCCTTATTGTAGGCAGTGAACCTCATTTCAGGTAGTGAGCCTTATCTCGGGCAGTGAGCCTTTTTGTAATCAGTTTTGATATTCTTTATAGTGCGAGTTAATCCTCACTATGGTTTTTCCCTCATTGGGTTTTCTATGTAAATCTGGTGTTATTGTGTTTGTGCATTGGCATTTGATGGTTAATCATTTAATTAGTTTATGTGTTAGTTCTGATAATTGAATTAGAGGTTATAATCTGTGACAACCGATTCACCCCCCCTTTCAGTTTTCCAATCCAACATGTAACAGGTCGGTCCTAAATCAAATTTGTTTCCACAAAAAGAACATGAATTCATGCACTTCTATAGGAACCTTAACTAGGTCCTATCTTAACACCACACACTAACTTTGAATGCCACATGCTACTAGCCGTTACCACACAATTCTCGAACACCAATTGGTTGATAGACAAGCACAAAGAGCCTTATGTCATTTCAAACTTCTTGCATACTAAACACATCCTCTAAAAATTCTAGAATATGATAGAGCATGCGTAGGCATACTCGCCATTCAAATCGCAAAGATAAACTCGCCTTGCCAAAGAAATCTCTCTGCACTAAGAAACTAAACTGGAACATTTTGGTACAGCCTTCTGGATCACTTTTGTCAACATGAACATATATAGTATGATACTACAGACAATCCTCAACTTATTTTATCAATATAGATAGAAATATACACTTCCGCATCAACTCAAAATTATATGATAGTATAATTACATTTAATTCACACGTATCTCTTGAAAAGATTCCTTTGACACCAGTGAACTTCTTTGACATGAATGAAAATATTTTTTTAATAGTGTGTTTTTGATTAAATAAGCATGAAACAAGGGTCCTAACCATTTACAAATATTTCCAAAAGGAAAGGAAAAATAGGCCCAAGCTAGCCAGAAACAACACAACCAAAAGATAAGAGTTACAATTGTAGCCAAGCTACCTAAAACAATAACAAATGAAATAAAGAGTTGGGACCCCTTGGGTCCCACTTAGACATTTCCAAGTCTAAAATGAAATGGCCTTTCACCCAACACTCGAGCATGAGTTTGGGAGAGAGAATGAGGAAGGCCTTTCTTCTTTCTTACATTAGTTCAAGAAACATTATCTTCCAAATTCTTAGAACAAAGGTAATAGGGGGGATTCCCCCACAAAGAGCTCATCAACATGTGAAGAGGGAGCCTTATAAAGACAAGGTGAAAGGTGACTTGCCACAAGAGTAGCTAGGAGCTGATTTGTAGAAATGGAGAAAATAGGTTGTAAGGTGGAGGAATGATGTTCCCCATTAGGGTTTGAAGGACACATTAAAGTCACACTAGAAGCTAAGGACTCATCATTATAATGTGAGGAGCCACTTGATGGAGAATCAAAAGCATGAATGGTCAAGTTATCTTCATTAGTATTCTTCCACCAAGTAGAAATGCCCTTATGAGGTGAGAGAGCACAATCTGTAGCTAGGTGACTGATGGAGAAGCAATGATAATATAAAAAAGAGATCCTCATAATCAATACATTGAGTCCTACGCCTTTCCCCAATCATCAAAATCACAACCCCAAAAACAGGCTTGAAGATGCCAATGTCCACTAGAATGTGAGAAAACTTAGAGTGCCCCATGCAGGAAGTGGAATCATCAACCTTCAAGAAGTGACCAATGGAGTTTCCTGTGGCCTCATAACATGAAACCTCCAAAAAATGGAGGGGAAGGTTCATAATTCTAACCCACACTGGGTGCACATTTAGTGGCTCAATAATAGGGTTAAAGGAAGTTGACCACAACTTGCTCAACACCAAACTTATGTCCTCAAAAGAGGAAAATGAGGCAATGAAAAAACTTTAGCACAAGGGAAGAGCTCAATCTTACCCGTAATAAGAGGCATCCAAGAATCCAACACCCATTTGTGAAGGTCACGAAAAGAAGGTCAAAAGTAGTAGAATTCACAAACTAGACCCCTACATTGGTAGAAGTCCTCATTTTCCACCACATTATGGCCACAAACCATGACCACCATAGATGATTTGGCAACATGAATAGGGAAGTTTTATCCCTCAATGAATGAACAACACCATTACTAGCCACATTAGAAAAGCTCTGACCACCAACAACTGTAGCAAGCATCATAAGGGGGGTTGAACCAACACCTATGAAACCATTAGTAGTAGGTGTGCCAACCCTAGGCAGAGTGGCACCAATAAACCCAACCACAATGACCCTAACAAACCCAACTAGGGGTGCCAACAATAAAGGGGAAGGATCACCACATGCCAAAGGGGGAGAAGCACCACCCATTAGTGGGGCATGGTTTCTTATGGGAACAAGTGAGAATTGGTAGTTTGAAATGCTAAAAGTGGATGAGAGCGCCAACACATCGGATAGGAGCAACATAATGAATGGAGTTTGTGATGAGAAGCACGTTAAGGGGCATAAATGTATTGAATATAAACGTATTCTCTTATATGTCAAGGAATTTTTTAATTCAACATGTTGGATAGTTAAAAAGATAGTCCAATTAAGGTAAAACTTGGAGAGATGGGTTTGAGTGATATTTAACCCTCAAAATTTTGTTACATGCCTTAGTTGAGATCACTACACCTCAAACAATGAAGGTGTTGGGCTACTTTAAAGGGCATCCCTTAATCATTCATTTTTTGAAACATCACTAATAATTTTATTAATCCTCAAATGGCCAAGTAGATAGTGTGTTGTGTATCCTTGCAATAATTTTGAGGCGATGATCACCAATGGGGGCACACTAGCCTTGTAAAGGAAAATGATGAAATGTTAGAATTTCAAAAGGGGATTACACTTCACAATCTCATAATTTTGTTAGGTGGGTGTGACATAGTCTTGGGTGCTTAGTGGCTTCATGCTTGAAGACCCATCTTATGGGACTTTGTTCAATTATGGACACAATTCTTTGTTAATGGAAAACAACATAAGGGTGTGATAATTGGTCCTAATTGAATTATTAGCTTACATTTCAGGAAGAAGTTGCTAAAGGGGGGTCTCAAGGAATCATGGCTCAAATTTTTGTTGTAAAATAACACCACTTGATGACTCAACCTCTCCAAACTTGCAATTCCTTCTAGACAAGCATTCACAAGTATTTGTAGCATACCAAAGGTTACTGCCTTTGTGCGCACAAGATAATGCAATCACATTAATTATAATTAGTTAACCCCCAAATGTTCACCCATATCACTACCCCAATATACAAAAAATAAAGTTGAGAAGATGGCCACAAATTAATGTTTGGTTCATTTGACTATGTTAGCAATTATTCTCCTTGGTACTCCTAGTTCACAAGAAAGATGGATCTTGGTGGTTGTGTAGAGATTTTTGTGAGCTCAATAGAATCGCTATTAAAGACAAGTTTCCTATTCCTACAATTGATGAACTATTTGATGAGTTGCACATGCCTTTCTTCTCCAAGATTGATTTATGATATGGATACCATCATATCTGGTTACATGAGGAAGATATTCCTAAGAAAACTTTGTACACTCATGAGATCCATTGTGAATTTTGGTGATGCCAATTGGCCTCACAAATGCTCCATCCACTTTCCAAAGTTTGATGCATCACATTTTTTGATCATTCACAATGGTATTTTTTGATGATATTCTTGCCTACAACAAGACATATGAAGGTAATTACATGGACTTGGAACAAATCTTGCAACTTCTATCAAAAAATTAGTTATTTACAAAGCACTCCAAGTGTTATTTTGGTACAATGGAAATATAATCTTGGCCATATTGTCTCCACTAAAGGAATTAAGGTTGATACTAGGAAAATTGAGGACATGCAAAATTCGTCTAAATCACAAACTCATAAAAGTCTTTTGGGTTTTTTAGATCTCACATGATATTGCTAGAAATTTGTTTAAGACTAGTAAAATTATAGCTCTTATAATAGGAATGTAATAAAAAATTCCTTTGTCATCTGAAGCAACAAAGTGCCCCTTTACTCTTCTTACACATTCCATGTGTATCACACCACTACTTGCCATGCTATATTCTCCATAACTATTTGACATTGAAAATGACACTTCAAGGGGTTGGGATTGGGGTTTCATTGATGCACATAGGAAGACCCTTGGATTTCACAAGTAGGGTACTTGTAGGTAAAAAAATGGTCATCTCCACCTAAGAGAAGGAAATGCTAGTCATTCTTCATGTGGTGATCATATTTATTTGGGAAACATCTCTACATCAAGAAAAATCATTGTAGTCTTATGTATATCTTAGAACAAGAGTCCCTTCACAAGAATAACAAAAGGGGGTCACTAAATATTAGTTCTATGATTATGAAATTGTGTATAAAATGAGAGGAGGATATGGTGAGAAATTCCTTATCCAAGACATTCAAAGATAAGGGAAATTATGTGCTTTATCCTTACATACTCTAGATTGGAGGCAAAATTTCACACTGGAATGGTAGTATGATGCACACATTCAAAAAATTATTCATTACCTATTAGTTGATCCCATATGTAAGCCTAGATACACATGAGACGGTCAATACTTGCATTATAAAGGGAAAATTGTTCTTTTGAAAATTATGCTCTTTAGGATAAAATTTAACACAAGTTACATGCACCTCCTTTCATAGGGAATTTAGGCTTCTTAAAGGCATAAAGAAGAACACAACACACTTCTTCTAGGTTGGTATGAAAAATGATATCAAATTTCATTTTTGTGAAATGTGAACTTGTCAACACCATAAAAGAGAAATTATTAGGCCTTTGCACACTCTACAACCATTGCTTTGACTTTGGTAAAGACAAACATTTTGATAAATTTTATTGAAGGTTTTCCTAAATCTAATGGGAAAGAAATCATTTTGTAGTTGTTGTTTGTCTCTCCACATATACCCAGTTCAATTCATTGGATCACTATTATTGTTGTGCACGTCTTCCTTGACAATATCTCATTCATTTTAGTTGGCACTCTTAGAATTGGGTGACAAAGGTTCCATCATCCTTGAGATAGAAGCTCTTTTTTAGCCAAAAATCATACTAACTTTGTCACTACACCATCATAGGTGTTTCAATCCTATGGTAAGGTTTGTAATTAGAAGACATCACTTGAAAACCTCTCCATTATCTTCAATAATAATTTCCATAATCAAGCCTTTGAAGACAAGGATTTTCAAATGCGAAGGACATGTTAGGAACCCTATGTCCTAACCTTTTATTATGAGGTTAGGACCCTTATGTCCTAACCTTTTGTTATGAGGTTTGGACCCTTATGTCCTAACCTTTTATTACGAGAATTGTAATAATCATATTTATTCAATTATTTAATACAATAAATTTACAAAAGGTGGCTTATCCAACATTGGTTGTACCTCATAAGTATCTCTTTAAGGCTGTAATGAAAGAGAAGACCATCCAAAATTATATGTTATACTAGAACTATTAATGCCTAGATTTTCATGCCTTAAAAATTAAAAAATTGATCCATGTCCTTACCTTTTTGTGCCCTTGGCCCATTTTTACCCATCAATTATAGTTGATTTGATATATCTTCAATGAGCCTATTGGAGTGTTCCAATTTCTAGACCGATCCTTAGGGTTTTAGTCTTTCTAGTTTGTAAAGGTTTCCCTTTATATTTTTATGATTAAAACCTTAGTCCTTTTGTGCTTTGGCCCTTTGTATATGTTGTTATTGTATTCTTTTATTCTAGTTTTGACTAGTAAGTTTATAGCCCGATCCCCTTAAATGACATAGTCTTATTGGTCCCTAGCTTTACTTATTGGTGTTTTCTTGCACACTTTTTTTATTCCTTATGTTATTGGGTTGTGTTTGTGTTGTAGTTTTATGTCCCCAATGGATTTCCATGTATCAATTCCCTATAGCATTGTGAGGGTCCTTCACGTCATGGTTTTCATATGAAATATTTTACCAAAAAATATGTGACTCAGTGATATCGTGCCATGTGTCCCTGAGTGTAGATTCATACTCACTAGTTCATTCAATGTTATGTTATCCCCACATTGAGTTGATGGATTATGATTGGTCCATTAATAATTATGTGTACTCTCTTCATAGAGTAAGTGTAGAAGACTAGTTCGTTTATGGCAAGAGATAATGTTGTATTGCATCACACAACTCCTTCACATCATGATTTTGAATGTGGACCCCACTTTCTTTTTGCGATATGTGATGGCTTTATATTTTCTACAAGTACATTGATTTGGATTCTATCTCAACAATATCTTATACGATGTTGGATAGGTGGAAAAGTGTTACTGTATCACGCAGGTCCTTTGCATCATGGCTTTGAAGGTGGACCTCGATTTCATTCCTTGATGTGTAATGGATTTTGCTTCTCAAGGGAATACTGATGTGGTCTCCAATTAGTGATATTCTATTACATAACACAAATCCTTTGCATCATAGTTTTAAGTGTGGAACCCACTTTCACTTTCATGATTTGTGATGATTGTGTCTTATCTGGGAGAAAGTGCTAATTTTGGTTTTTTATTTGGTAGTATTAATATGGTGGTAGATAATTGGTAGATTTTCATTGCATCACAAAGGCTCTTTGCATCAATTTTTTGAATGTGGGCTCCACTTTCACTTTCATGATGCGTGATAAGAATAAATGGTGAAATCCTACCATATATATTGGCTTAGTTATCACATGGCCCATGAAATGTTATGATGCTATTGGGATACATGTTAGTCACCACAATATATAACACTCCCATTGATTGAGGTGTACAACCCATCTCTCAAGTGGTACTAGGTGTAATGGAAGGAAGATAAATTTGATTCTTAGCAGGTTTTCCATTGCCATGGATAGGTGTGCTCATCCAACTACCCCAACAATAACTAGTTCATCATTAATGATAATGATGATTTGTGGATCATCAAAGATATTTCCTCCAAACCTTAGGAGTATGACTAGATGTCTTGAGCTGGGATTATAGGCATGCTCCATGGAGAAGAAACACTTAGGAGGAATGGGTTTCCTCTAAAAAGTACCAATTAGAGGATTTTTGAGTTTAATACCGATTTATGTGTCATTTTTCATTGGTAATATATTTTTCCTACATAAGGAATATAAATATGAGTGTTTTCTTCATTTAAATGATGGTTGCTAAGCCAATTTTTAGGGCTAGAAATGTCTACAATGGAATCTAAGGCATCAAATGTTTAAGGTTTAAGCTACAAATGATGAAATACCTCTGACGAAGCCTAGGAAAGGTTTGTAATGCAAATATTTAGGAAATGGTATGTCTCCATGACTATTTTTATGATTCGGTGAAATATATAATCACATACATGTATTTTTTCTTGCCACATTTGTTAGCATGAACGTAATGAGAATTTGTTAGCATGCATGTGTAACAAAATCTAATGCATTACAAGTAGTTTGTAATGTTAATTCCTTTATTCCATGTGGGCCATTATTGTTCGAGTCATGGATTATTAAGTGTCCATGGTACATGATGTAATCTCTCATTTTCATATAAATGTAAAATTGGTTCAATTGAAGTTTACCAAACGTATTTATTTCCTCTAAATACTATTCAGGACTATGTTGCCTAATGGAGTAGGTACCAATCCACATTGGTAAATGATCAAACCAATTTTATTAAAGTACCCTCCATCCTTGTTAGAAGTAGTAGATTAGGAATATTTTAGGATATACATGTTCATGATTTAGTGTTATAAACTAGAGAACCAATCTTACGAAAACTTAATGGATAAATCATTAGATAATCATATCATATACATTTGCACCTTGTAATTTTGTATCTAATGTCAAATGAAATCATTTAAAGGGATTATAATATAACTATTATTTGTAGGTGCATGTACAAGGTGTTTTATTAACCTAGTGACAAATAATGGGGTCAAGTGCACAATCGGGTATAGTCATTAATTTGTTACAATCACATTACATATTAATTTATTCAAAACCCTTTTAAGGAAACCTCTGTGAATACTCTATCAAGTTTAAGATTATCCCAAAGTGCAGGAGAGACTACCCATTATCATCATTTGGCCTTTAACCCTCCCTAGTCTATTGATGAACACCTGTTTTACCTTCTTAATGACAAATCCTTGGCCTTGAAGGTAAGAATAAGTTCTAGGATTATGAAGCAACAAATTTAGGACTTAATAGATAATTCCGTTGTTGGGGTATTATAATGTAAAAATAATTATAAAGACCTTGTTAATATAGTCATACAAATGTTTGTATTTTGTTGTGTATTGAAGTTGCCATCTCATCAACTTACACCAATAGAATGACATCATGGATAATGATGTGTGATTGAGTTGAACTTAGAAGTAATTGATTGCCTCGGAGGAAAAGTGTGCTTCAAGTATTTTATCTTTTAGAGAGGTGGCAACTTTACTATCCAAAAATTTTTTATTTATGATGTATTTTGTTTATTTTTAGTGTTTCAAGAACACATCACAAGTCTTAAACAATTGGTTATAAAGGTATACATATTTATCTTATCTTTTGAGGCATATCAGTTTGTAAAACCTTAGTTTCTACCATGCATGGTGGTGTATGATTAGTCATGGCCAAGTGGTGTGGGTTTAATACTCCTTTGGGTGTTTCTTCAAATGCTTCATTTGCTTCTACCCCTAGGAACTACATTGAGCTAGTTGCCCATGATTATTTTAGAAACACCTTTGTGATTTTCAAGTAACTTTGCATCATGTGAAACACATGGAAATATTTAAGAGCATTCATAGAGGAAATCAAATGAAAAATTAGTGAGATTGCTAGAATAAAAAAATGAATGTGAAGAGTGGATCAGTATGTTGCAATCCAATAATTAACATGTTGCTACAAAAATTCAAGTTACTACAACCCATATCATTCCCCTACACACTCTTTACAAACAACTATACCTCTCTTGGGTGGATTATTAAATGAAAACCCTAGATTCTAAGGTTAATTATCACTCAAATTCCCATATTTGATGGGTATGATATTCATGAAGGGGGTGCACATGTTGATGCATTTTTAGAATTCATGAAAACAAATATTTTGAAGATGAAGACATGTGAATGAGATTTTTTGTCAGCTCTCTATATGGGAAGGCACACAGATGGTATGAAGGTTTAATAGAACATTCATTTGCTTCTTGGAACAACCATGTGGCTAAATTTGAAGATGAATTTACACTCAATGTTGACCATGTTGTTTTTGTCCAAGAATTAGAAAATATTAAAAGGCAATATGGAGAGTCAAGAATGGACTTCAGTTGTGTAGGTTTTCTCTTTCCCTTTTTGAATATTCTAAATCCATTCAGACCTAACATACATGGATGCATTAGTATGTTCTTTTCATTCTATGATGCTAGTTTGAGTTTAGTGCACGAAGATTTTAAAATGACGATCTTGCATTAGGCTTATCCATGCCTTAAATCTATAGAAAAGGTGAGAAATGATTACATTGAAAAAAATTGTCCTCATGTGTAAGTGTTATTGATAATAAATATGTTGCTAAGAGTAGAAATCAAGTGGATGACATGTATACAAGGTGAGTACACCATTAGATGATGCTTGTGTATGTAAGAGAGTAGATGATGGTGTTAGTGTATCATGTGACAATGATGATGTTGTTGATGATAGTAGATGAAGCTACCTTTAGATTAATAGGTCATCTATTGGTGAATGTAATTATGAAATATTTGATGATATTTAATCTGAGAATGAGGTAAATGACCTACTGTTTATTATAGTAATATGGAAAATGAGGAAGATGTGTGCACTAGTGAAATGGATCAACTATTGAAGATGATTGTATAGAGTGTATGCATGCATACGATGCAAAATATGAATAAGAATCTAGTTTTGTGTTTGATATATTACCCTCTTTTGTCCTTATTATTGATAATGAAGTCAATTATGTTTTTTTTGCATGAGAATGACTTCAATGTGGTTTCACTTAGTGGTGAATTTATTCTGAATTTTTTTAGTGAAACTAGTGATTTTTAATTTGAAGACCTTGCCCTTAATGAGTGTGGATATGATGATCATCTGGATGCAAATGAAAACCTATTTATTAGGTGCAAGAATACTTGTCTTTGTCATGTAAAGTATGCTTCAATTGTGTCACAAGAAGACTATGGAAGAAGAAGATGTGTGTCATAGGTCTAATTTTAGTAGTAGATATGACACAACAAATTACCAAAGCGAGCATGAAACAAAGAGAATTTGAATAAAATAGTTCTTCACTAGAGATGTCTCATAGTATGAAATTTTATGTTGATGAGAAGTGCATTAATACATTTAAAAATTATATTTGTTGGTAGGATATTGTCCAATATTTTGATGAGGACATTGTTGATTAGGAGGATTTCCTTTTTCAACATCATTTCTCTACTATTGTGAATGATAATTTTGTGCCTGATCTTGAATATTTTGTGTGGCCCAACATACAAGTGATAATGATGTTGAGAAGCAACATATGTGCCAAGTTGAAGATCAAATTGTTGCTTATCTTGAAGGTGTATAAGAGCTTAATTTTTTTAGTTTGATTTACATGAGGAAGTACTTATTTATGCAAATGAACAATATTGTTGAGCACAATTCTCTTTGTTATGAGTTGGAGTCATTTTCTTTTTGTCTCAATTCATTTGTGCTGGTCAACATGTATGACAAGAATGTACTCATGTGTGAGGGAGGCTTATTTTATTTCATGATTTTCAATTCTTTTGATGTTGACCTAGTTTTTAAAAAATTACCCCTATTGCTATGTGCATACATTATGCATTATGGAATAGCTCAAACACCTATTATTTATGGTTTCCTACATCGGTAAAGTTGACAGTAAAGTAGCTCTTCACTTTTTGGGCAGTGTTCACAAGTTGATGCATGCAATTACAAGACACTAATTGTTGTAGTTGGGAGATGAGTATAATTGTGACTTGCAGGAGATCAACTCCTTCAACAAGCTTGTCTTTGATAGAGGCAAGTGGTTGCAATAGTTTTTCCATGGCCTTATGCCATGGGTCTTTATGCAATTTTTATTCTACAATTTTGTTATTAGTTTTACTTGCAGCAATATCTCTATATTTATTATGGATCCATGTCAATGGATGCAATTCATTTCCCTACCCTGATATAGTGTGTTTGTGTTGTTTTATCTTGTAAATAACATGATGTTCATGTTTTGTGCACTTATGACCCTTTTTCTTAATGATGAAATGTGTTTTTCTTGGTATTCCCCTAATTTTGTTTTCTCTTGGAGATGGCTAGATTATTGTTGTTCCTACAAGAGGCACATGTCCCAAACTAGAGCCACTATTAGTGTTGTATTTGTAGGCATCTAAATTTGAAAATTGATCCATGTCCTTGTCTTTTGCATGCTCTTATCCAATTTTCCCCCATCAATTTATACTCAATTCAAGATATTTTCAATCAACATGTTGGAGTGTACCATTTTCTAGAGGGTCATCCTTGGGGTTTTATTCTTTCTAGTTTGTAAAGGTTTTCCTTTATATTTTTATCACTAAAAAATTATTCCTTTTGTGCTTTTTCTATTTGCATGTCATTGCTATATTTTTCTATTATAGTGTTGACTAATTTTTTGGGTTTATTTCACTTAAGTTTACATCCTAATCCCCTTGAATACATAGTCTTACTAGCCCTTAACTTTCACTTATTGTTGTTTTCTCATGCTTGTTTTATTCCTTATGTTACTCGATCACATTCATGTTGTAACTTTATGTCTCCACTGGCTTTCCATGTGTCAATTTCCTATTGCATCATGAGGGTCCTTCACATTATGGTTTTTATATGGAGTTTTTTGCTAAAATTATGAGCTAGCAATATCATGCCATGTGTCTTGAGTGTGGAGTCATACCTACTAGTTCATTCAATGTTATGCTATTTCTATGACGAGTTGATGGATTATGATTGGTCCATTAATACTTATGTGTACTCAAGTCATGGATTAAGTATAGAATACTTGTCCATTTTTGGCAAGTGGTAATTCCCTATCACATCACACAACTCCTTCACACCATAATTTTGAATTTGGACCCCACTTTCATTTTCATGATGTGCAATAGGTTTATATTTTCTATAGCTATATTGATTTGGATTCCAACTCTAAAATATTTAATATGGTGGTGGATATGTGGTAAACTACTATTGTATCATGCGACTCCCTCACATCACAGTTTCAAAGGTGGACCCCACTTTCATTATGATGATGCACAATGGGTTTTACTTCTCTCAAGGAAATATTGATGTGGTCTATAGCTAGTAGCATTCTATTACATCACATAACTCCTTTGCATCACAATTTTTAGTGTGGACCTCACTTTCACTTTTACGATGCATGATGGATTTTTCTTTGTTGGAAGGAAGTACAATTTTTTTTTTTGATTTTATAATATTGCATATAGTGGTAGACAACTAATAGATTTTTGTTGCATCACAGAGACTCTTTGCATCAAGGTTTTATATGTGAGCCCCAAATTCACTTTAATAATACACAATCATAGTAAATGGTAAAATGCTACCATGTATATTGGCTTAGTTGTCGTGGCTTGTGGTGAAATTTTATTATATTATTAGGCCACATATTAGTCACCCCAATATACAATACTTTTATTCGTTGAGGTGTACAACAAGTCTCTCCTATGGACTAGGTGTAATGATAGGTACATAAATTTGACACTTGGATGATCATTTCCGTCACCATGGCTAGGTGTGCTCATCCAACTACTCCAACTATAAACAATACCATTAATGAGGAGGATGATTTGTAGATCACTTAAGAGATTTCCCCGATACCTTGTGAACAGGCTAGACATCTTGGGTCATTATTATAGGAACAATCCATGGAGAAGAAACACTAATGAGGTATGGATATCCTTTGTAAAGTACTAATCAAAGGATGTTTAGTTTAATTTTGATTTGCATGCCCTTTATCATTGGTCATGGATTTTTCTTGTATGGTGAATATAAATATGAGTTTGTTCTTCATTCAAACAATTGGTTTCTAAGCTAAAATTTGGGGAAAGAAACATCTATAATAGATTCTAAGGCATCAAAATTGAAGGTATATGCACTACAAATGATGAAATACCTTTGGTGAAACATAGGAAGGGATTTTAAAAGAAAATTTTATGTAGTGGTATGTATTCGCGGTTGTTTGGAGCGATTCAAGAAAATATATGGTTCAATTTATGACTTTATTTTGCCACATTTATTGGCGTGAATGTAATGATGGTTTGATGTATGTGTGGCAAGATCTAATGAATTACTTGTATTTATAATGGCCATCCCTTTATTCCATGTGGGTCATTGTAGTTTCATTTATACTTAAGTATGCCCATTGTTCATGATGTAATCTCTAATTTTATATGAATTTAAATATGGATTTTTTTTATGTTTATCAAATGTATTTCTTTCCTCTTTATTGTTCATGACTTTGTTGTCCAATAGATTAGGATTGGTCACATTAGTGAAGGATAAAAAAATTCATTCAAGAACCCTCCATCCTTGTTATAAGTAGGAATATATTTTGAATAGATTAGGAGTAATTTAGGATAGCATGATGTTCATGATTTTGAGTTATAAACCAGGGAACCAATCTTAAGCAAACCTAATGCATAAATAATTAGAGAATCATGCCATGCATGTTTGCACGTTGCCACTATGTATGTAATTTCAAATGAAATCACTTAAAAGGATTATAATATTTCTGTCATATGTAGTTGCATGTGCAAGGTTCTTTTTCAATAATATAAGATGTCCTATGTAGCTAGTTTATCTTGACCTAGTGACAAATATTATGGTCAAATGTACATTTGGGTATAGATGATGATTTTTTACACCCATGTTACATCTTAATTGGCTCACAATAATATTAAGGACACCTTTGGGAATACCCTCCTTGGTCTAAGTTGATCCCAAAGTGCATGAGAGACTATTGAATCTCATTCATTGACCTTTAACCTTCCTTAGTATGTTGATGAACCCCTTATTTACCTTCTTAATGATAAATTCTTAGCCTTGAAAGTAAGAACAAGTTTTAGGATTGCAAAACAACACATTTGAGATCTAACAAGAAAATTTCTCTTAAGGATATTAGCCCCTCGAAGAGGTTGATTATACTTATTAATGATATTTGAATAGAAATACATTTACAACTATTATTCCAAGCATTGTGCTCATTTCACATGTTTTTCTTCTATTTGATAAAATTTGTAGTTGAGATCCTAATAGAGGGTTCTCATTTCTAAGACCATGAAAATCCAACTCTAAGCATAAAAGGAGTCTTCAATTGTCCCTTTGGTCAAGCACATTCTTATACAATAGCACAATAGCATTATCAAGGAACTTTTTAGAATATTTTTTGTCACTTTCAACAAAATGTAAGGCCACGTAGCTTGCTATCGATAAAAAATTGTAGATCTCTTGAGCTTTCATTGAGACCAAAATTTGTTGACATGTGTAGATGTTTGAGTTCAAACTTGTTTCACTGAGACCTTTTGCTACAAGAGATGGATTATGTAATTAAGTGATTTAGTCAAATCTGTCAACCACCAAGGATTTTTCTTCTAACATTTCCTAAATTAGGAAGATTGTACCTATTTGCACCAAGTGCCAAGTCACACCATTAATAATCTTTTATCAAATTATTATCATTTCGGATGGTCTTTGGTTGTATATGGGTATTTATTATGTCTTAATTTCCACCTAGCACAATTACAGTTAATAGTGAAAAAGTGGCTTAAAGGTAAACACTGCCAAGTGGTAAAGGGTTTAATTGCCACATCTTCTATGTAATTACTTATCAAAACTATTTAAATATCTAGCATGTGTTCCATGTATCCAAATATCAATAGACAACACTTTCCTTAGTTAAGTTAAACTATGATTTATGTTTCTTTGCATAAGCTATGTGATATGCTTGTAGCAATATTACACGAGGAGAGGAAGATTGTTTGTTTCATATCAATCTGAATAATATACTAGTAATATTTGTTTTGAATGTCGTCGAGCAATTTTTTCCAATTAACAGTTATCCATCATCATTTCCCTTGCACTTAAAGGAAATAACTAGATACTAAATACATATATTCTTTATAATCCATTGAAAATTTTAACTCTACCAAACATATCGCCTTTTATTTCATACAAATACTTTTTTAGTCTCTTGAAAATTTTTACCTGCCGAAAATATCTTCTTTCATCTCATACAAAAATAAAACGTCTAATTGTTTTTAAAGGGAAAGAATGCAAATATGGTCATACAACCATTAAATTAAATTGCATGCTAATCCAATGGTTTGAAATTTTACGTTTTGAAATTCTATGATTTGAATTTTTTGGGATTTTGAAAATGGGGTTTAATTTTTTAAGGATTTTCTTATGCAACACTTTGTGTTGTTCCACTTAATTTGGAAAATACTGTTGCAAGGTGGTGCAGGGCACCATAGGTCATAATGTTTAAAAGTTGCTAAATGTTGGTTTTTAAGTTGTTCAGTCAATTTTGGTTTGTAATAAGGTCTTAAAGACCACTTGTGATATTTTGAAGTCAATTTAGATGGTTAGGAATCAGTTTAGAGTTCATTTGGTCCAATTTGTAAAAGTTGCAAAGCAACTTTGCATTTTTGCACTTTGAGGGAAGTTGAACAGTTAGGGAGTTAGAAAGTAGTTGGAATCGATTGGTTAGGCTTTGTAATGCTTTAAAATATTTGTGTGTACATTGGAACAAGGTTGGTATGTAAAATTTGAAATGTGAAATAACAAAGCATTATTTTCCTGCGTTTAGAAGCAAAACTTGTTGCTACAACATTGTGTATGGCCTGTCAGTGCACATTTAAGCATTGGAATTTGTGAAGGGATAAATTAGCTTGCATTTGAATCTTGTGGAATCTGATTTCATAAAGATTTGTGAGAGTTAGAGTGTTTTTTTTTTTAATTGTCTTGAAACCTTGGTTTTGAGGGTTTGAGAGGAGAAAATTGAGTTTTTGACTCATTCCACCAGTGTAATGGTCTAATAATCGGTGGAATGAGTGTAGATGGGTAGGGTTTTATGTCCATGAAGTGATAGGAGCAAGGGAAGCGTTAAGTATAAGTTTGAGTGATTCCCTAGTTGATTTTATTCATGTTTGAAGCAAAGAATGATGCATAGATGGTAGGGTTTGATAGAAAACTCTTAGAAAGTGATTTGTAAGGGTTGGAATAGCATGTGCAGACCTAATTTAACATGTCTAAGGTGTTGATTTGAAGAATGGAGGCTGGGAGTGTGTAGAACCAATAGTTGCCTTATCATACAAGCCTAATTAAGCCTTTGTCCTAGCGTAGCAACAGATTTTTGAAGGTGATGTTACAAAACAACCCTAGTTAAATTTCGGATATATTTTGAAAATTAAAAAAGGGTATCTAGAATAGTGATTGGTTTATGGGTTTGAGGCTTGGTTTGTAAATTAGGTTCAAAAAGGGGTATTTGTTGTGCTACAAGGAATGATGGCAATCTGTGTAAGAAACCAACTTGTTTGATGATTGAATACTTTGATAGAGGATTGATTGAGTGGATTTTGGTTTTGATACCCTGCTCTACATCACAAAGGCCCTTTTGTTTTAGATTCAATATTTCCTTGCCTTGTAACGCATAAGATAGTAAACCAACAAAAAAAGGATTTGGAAATTTACCTTATTTTGAAGATTTGTTGATTTTGTGCTATCTTTGGGTCATGTAATCTGAATCAACACATCTTTTCCTATCAATTGAATGAGTGTTGTAGAAAACATTTGTTATGATTATATATGGCATTGATGAGGTTTGAATGATGTAGTTCATGGGATACAATCATCCAAAGATTTTAATGTGTGATTGCCAATAGGAGATGATTATTTCAAAGTTCACATATCTCACCTTTCTATGAATTTAAATTTTATGTGTTTCACTCGCTTTAGATGTTCACAACATTTGGTTATGTTGGTTATCCTTATTAAAATTTCAAAATTAACTGGTTACTTTATGGATGTTTATCAGAAATTTTTATACCACATAATAAAGACTCATAGCAAATCTGAGTATCTAATCTACTGGAAAAGCATAGTCAACATTAGAGCTAGGCTAGAGATGGAACATACAAATGCAATAACTTCTGTAGATTATTCAACCTCAAGCTTTTAAAATAAGATATGTAGACTAACACACCTGCCCCATCAATGCAAGCATAAATTTTCAACCTCCTCATGAAATTCAAGTCATATGAGAAATCACTAAATGCTAACATGATTTCGATATTATGTATTAGGTGGTGTTTTTGTAGTGTATCAAATTATGTAATAATGAATTTGACATTTCTACGCACTTTAGAGGTCAATCTTCATTGACTCATAATATTATGTTCAAATCAAGATGATTTGTGCTCAACTAGATAATGAAAGCCAACTTTTACAGCTAAGTTTAGATTCAAAGTGTATGTGTATACAAGTTTCAACTCAAGGATACTGATTTTCAATTGAACTTATATGTGCTAAGTGCAAACTTTTTTCTTAAAAATTCTTATTAGAAAGCTTTTCAAAATCTTACAAAATATTTTATAAAATACAATCGACATAACTATTGTACCTTCTTTTGATGCAAGTGCCAGTAATAAATATTTGATGAAAGAAAACTTACAACTAATCACAAGATATATATATATTTTAATGCCAATGTGCAACTTTATGGGGAGTAAGAGAGGTTTGTTGCTATCTATGCAAAGCACCAACTTATCATAGATAGTTTCAAGTTTAGTTGATAAGAAGGTGATTCCTTTGGACACTCAAGTCGTCAAGTCGCAGTTCTGCCAAAACACCATGAAGTGCATGAGATGTTTCTCATGGAGGAAGGCTTCTGAAGGCCATGGCTTTGCATAGCCCATCGAGTGGCAAGATCACAAAACTTTCAATTTGTGCAGAATCTTGAGGTAAGTTTCTTGCCATGATTGCAAAGGGTTTATTTCTGGGAAAAATCTATCTGTAGCCTGATCAATTATTTTTGTGTCTTATCTCCTTTTGAAATGCGTCAGGTTTTTCTAAAGAAAAAAAGTACTTGATATTGACATTGGCATGATAAATTTTAAATTACTTTTAAATTTCAAAAGACCAATTTGATAGATCCATTTTTGTATTTCCTCCATTTATAGCATTAATACCTAATAGTGCCTCGTCTGAAAGCATGTTATGACAGATCTCCAATGATGATTTTATTAACAGTAGAGATCAGGTCATTTTCATATTCCAGATTTACTAAATTCTTCTTCACAAAATTATTGCATAAATCTTGTTCTCCTTAACCAGGTAGTCCTAGCAATTATATGTTATTGATTTATTGGTTGTAAAGCAATCACAATTTAAGAGTATTATTTCAATTGGACCTGTAACATATCTATTTTGATTAAGGGAGAGGATTCAGTGGTTGAGCACCCTAACTTCGCCCTTTTCAAAATTCTGTGGAAATTTCAAATCACTCCCAATTTTTTACAGCAGCTTACTTGGCAAGTCCCCTGCTTGTAACTAAGTTTTCAAGGCCACATCATCAAATATGATGCCACATCAGCATCTTTTTTGTCAAGGTGTCCAAAAAAGAAAAAACAAAAATGTGAGACCGATACTTGTGCACTAAATCATGTTTTATTAGTGTGTTGATGTGACATCACATGATTTGTTGATTTTTAGATCTAAGGAATGCATTTCATTTAATTATGGGTAGTCATCATCAACACTAACAACTTTAAAGTCACAAATATTGGTCCAATATTGTTAAAAATGGTATACGGAAAATTCACTGCCAACAATTCACGATGGAAAATTCACCGCCATGAAAATTCACCAGACAAAAAATTAATTGCATGCTTCTAGGTATGATTTGAATTTAAATTTTTATTCTTGACACAAAAACACATAAAATTGACCAAATTTAAGTGAAACTATAAAAAATCCTATTCATTTTGAAACCTCCATTCCTTTCAGAAAATAATATGTTGTACAAAATGTAGAGTTCCACAATCAAATCCAATAGCCTTATCCCTCTGCATTTCAAAATATGCTCTTCTAACTTCCTCTTTTTAGGGGGATTTCATGAAAGATTGTTTTTGTAATCTGAGATAATTTTAGGAATATGTTTTGGGAAAAATCCCAAGGTTCCTTTATCGGCCTTAATATTTTATCGTCATGCAAGCATGACAGTTAAAAATGACCTGGTAGACTCATTTTTGTTTATTGTGGGGTGGTATAGGGTTAAGTTTTTATGTACTAATAATTGATGTGTTTATTTTTGGGTGTTAATAGGTTTTTGGGGCATATACTGTTTGGGGATTTTCTTTTTATTTTTGTTTTGGCTGATCTATAAGACAACACAGTGCATGCATTTTACTTTTAGCACAAAAGGGAGGTTTCTTATAGTGTTTTGAGTGTTGGGTCATAGGACCATTTTGTTTACAAATCTCACTCTGTTATTGGTAGTTGTTAAAATGGATGTACAAAATCATGTTGTTTAAGGCCAGGTACCATAGTTGAACCCTAAGTTATCTTTAAAAAAGTTAAAAACTAATTAAGAGATATAGTGGGAAATATAACAACTTCATAAACTAATTAAGAGATATAGTTAGCACAAAAGGGAGGTTTCCTATAGTGTTTTGATGGTTTGACCCGGTTTTGACCAGCACTGATAGGTTTATTGATTAAAGCAAGCATCTAGTTATGGCATGCCCAAGAAAGTTCGTGGGTGCTGGGTACTCACAGAGAAGAACATTTTTTCTTTTATCATTTATGGATGAGACCACATTCTCACATCCTCATATGTCATTCATTGTATCTATTCCCAAACCAAATGCCAATTTTTTGATTAAATAGTCACATATAATTTACTCAGATATATTGTTCAAATTACATACCTCAGATGCATTTATAGTTGCAAGTGTTGCAACTCCTCCCTCTATTTTCACACCAACACTCTTTCGTGGAAATTTGTCACAAAAGAATAACCTTGATTTGAGGGGTAAACAAAAAGACAACCAACATTCAATTTAAAAAACAATTGTCATTAGCACTAACTATATAACCATTGAAAAAATAAGCATGAAAGATTAACCATCAATTGCCACTCAAATAGATCAGCATGAAAGACTATTGTTGATTACTACTCATGTCTGAGTGGCAATTGATGGTTAATCTTTCATGCTGATTTATTCAATGGTTATATAGTTATGCTAATGATAATTGTTTTTTAAATTGAATGTTGGTTGTCTTTTTGTTTACCCCTCAAATCAAGGTTATTCTTTTGTGACAACTTTCCACGAAAGAGTGTTGGGAAGAAAATAGAGGGATGAGTTGCAACACCTGCAACTATAAATGCAACTAAGGTATGTAATTTGAACAATATATCTAAGTAAATTATTTGTGACTATTTAATCAACAAATTAGCATTCAGTTTGGGAATAGATGCAACGAGTGACATATGAGGATGTGAGAATGTGGTCTCATCCATAAATGATAAAAGAAAAAATGTTCTTATCTTGAGTACCCAACACCCATGAACTTTCTTGGGCGGGTCATAACTAGATGCTTGCTTTAATAAATAAACTTGTCAGTGCTGGTCAAAACCGGGTCAAACCATCAAAACACTATAAGAAACCTCCCTTTTATGCTAACTATATCTCTTAATTAGTTTATGGATTTGTTATATTTTTTACTATATCTCTTAATTAGTTTTTACCTTTTTTTAAGATAACTTAGGGTTCAATTGTGGTCCCTGGCCTTAAACAACATGATTTTGTACATCCACTATAACAACTACCAATAACAAAGTGAGGTCTGCAAAAAAATGGCCCTATGACCCAACACTCAAAACACTATAAGAAACCTCCCTTTTGTACTAAAAGTAAAATGCATGCATCGTGTTGTCTTATAGATTAGCCAAAGAAAAAATGAAAAGAAAAAGCCCAAACAGTATATGCCCCAAAAAGTTAATACCCAAAAAAACCCATCAATTATTAGTACATAAAAACCTAACCCTATACCACCCCACAGTAAACAAAAATGAGTCTACCAAGTCATTTTTAACTGTCATGCTTGCATGATGATAAAATATTAAGTCCAATAAGGGAACCTTGGGATTTTCCCTAAAACATATTCCTAAAATTATCTTAGAACACAGAAACAATCTTTCATGGAACCACCCTTAAAAGAGGAAGTTAGAAGAGCATATTTTGAAACACATAAGGATAAGGCTATTGGGCTTGATTGTGGAACTCTACATTTTGTATAGCATATTATTTTCTGAAAGGAATGGAGGTTTCAAAATGTATAGGAGATTTTATAGTTTAAGTTAAATTTGGTCAATTGTATATGTTTTTTGTGTCAAGAATAAACATTCAAATTCAACATATGCCTCAATATTTTTCAAACTTGAAGATTAATAGATACGATTTGAAGTTGAACTTATAACATATACAAGTACAATTTCCTAATCTTCCAGAGAGATCTTTATTGCAACCATTGTAAGAAGACTATAGCTCTAAATAAACTTGCCACATAAACCAGAAAAACAAATAAACCCTAATTCTTTTAACAAAAAAAGTATAGTCAAAGAACTAGTAAAACCAAAAACCCAAAAAGAAAAGACTATTTTTCCAAAAACATATATAGTTAGAAAGAGACAAATACCAAAAATAGAAGACCCTAATTCTAATTCTTTTGACTATACCAAAAATAAAAAATCACAAATTTGTGAATGGAAAAATGGACACCTAGACTAAGCACCAATTATTTATAATAAATTATATTTGTTTGCAAATGTTTAAAACTATATTTACAATTAAACAGGTTAGTTAGATTTTTGCAACTGTGGTTTTCAGTTTCAACACACTAGGTAGTTCACATCTTACAAAAGAGGAAAGCTCATAGTTATCAAATTAGGGGGGAGACTGAAACTCAACACATTTAAGGAGCATTCTTGTTTTTGAGGAATAATATTAACTTAAAGCCCAAGAGGAAAAACAAATATGGTTATCACATTAGGGACAAAGATCAAATTCTAAAACACTACAAGCATCCATTAATAAATTTTATTAACCAACTTAGAGCCTCACACCTCCACATATTTATTTTGCTTTCAAATTAATTCTTATGGTTTTAAATTGCAACATATAATACATAGTTCTTGTTTACTAAATCTATTAATTCTTTTCTAATTAATTGCCATGTTTTGCTCATTCATTTACATGCTTAACTTGTTAGATTGTACTACAACTTATACGTATCTTTCATCCACTCATGTGAGGACATGGCTACACACCCAAATACTCCTCACATCATTCAACTTTCTAGTGGTGACATGGTCAATATACAACCAAGCCCCTCCATTTCAGTGCATGCAACACTCATAGTATCAAAGTCGTCATCTACTATAAATAAACCTGACTCTCTTCACACAAATGTCTAGCATCTCAATGCAACTGTGTCTAACAGTTGCCTTGATATCGTTGCCAAAGTCAAATTTACATGTCAGACAACAAGTCTTGTTGAAGAATTGGATGTCGAGATGCTTCAAGCCTCATTGTCAACTTTGCAATCCAGCTGCACACAACTAGAGGGGTTGTGCAATTTCCTTAGAGAGCTAAAATATGATCAGTAATATAATACTGTTCCGACACCCGCGATCATCGTTACGTTTCAACTTTACCTGGATAGCCTGTAATCCATTATAAGTTTTTTTTGGTTGTGCTTATACTATGCCTTCTTATGTTTGCAATGTAAAGAAACTTGACAATCTTCTATATCCATGCTAAATACGCTTTCATAATATAAGCATTGTAAATATTTTCTAACACAAGGAAATGCTACAAATTTTATTGTATAGTCTTTTGTCACATTAGTTTCACTATTTATAATATATTTGTTTATCATGTACATAATGGTGTATTTCAAATTATCATTCTCCTAAATTAAACTTTATTTATTACTTAAATGTTTTCTTTCTATTTGAAAGTTGTTGCTATTTGTAAATCTCAAATTCTCAAATAATGCTTATATAATACACCATAAAAAAAAACACATATATGTTGATAAATATTGTATTGATTTTGAAAACTCCACGAAATTTTTATATTATAAAGCCAACATAAAGTTTAACACCTCCACAAACCATTGGTTTGATAAACATGTACATAAACTATGTGACTGTATTTTTCTTAGCCTATGCTTCCTTTCTTTACATTACATTTGATAGTTTTCTTCTATAGATTTGCATCAATTCTTTGGTTTTTTTCCTTTAACAACAATCTTACAATTAATAAACACCTTTACTTGTCACAATAGCCAATTCTGACACACAAATTTCTCGTAGATAAAAAACTTCGACTCACTTTCACCTTCCTAATGGAAACTCTAACTTGAAATGCCATTGAAGAAATCCTTGAAGGCATGTTTGATCTTGGCCCTTCATTACAGGTTACATCCATAGACGCTATACAACAATCTCATTCTACAACTATTAAATACTGGCTACAACTATCTTATGGTGTCCACACCCATCCAACTTTGTTTCCCAACCAATTCAATGATCTTGTTGTTGAAGAAGCTTTGGTCACTAGGTCTGTTGTTCGTCTTAAAGAATATACATCAAAGGTGTTTGACATATACACATATGTCAATATCTAGTCTCTTTTTCAATATTGCTCTCATTCATTCATGTGAGTTTCCTAAATCATTGATGTCCTTCCATTGCAGGATTATAACTATCAATAGTTTGGAAATGGTTTCAAATAAATCACCGCTCATTGGCACTCCAACTCCTCTTCTATAGGCTACAAGTCACTTACCATCTACTAGTTCCCAGAGCCCAATCGATTCTTCTCAGTCTACCAATTGTTCATTACAACAAGATGTAAACTCTACCCAACAACCAACCATAGCCCCTTCTAAAATACTTCCCATCAAAACTTTGGCCCCATACTATAAGTGTTGGTCTGTTGAGGGTAGAGCATTAACAAAAAATACATCCATGAGTTTCAAAATGTTGGTCGGAAAGGAAAAAAAATTGGCTTTGACCTCATTGAAAAAGTAGGCTCTGAAATACACATCACATGCTTCAATGAACTTGATGAATTCTACAATGTTGTGCACTCTAATTGTCTCTACATTATTTCTAATGGTCACATAAAAGTTTCCAATACAAAATATAGTAGCTTGAAAAACCCTTTTGAAATTTTCCTACAAAACTCATCAACAATAACTCCTTCAACATGTGTAGACTCTACAATACCCATGCACAACTTGCATATCAAGAGCATAGATTCCCTACTGTCATTTCCTATTAATTCCCTTGTTGATGTTACTGGCATACTATTATCTATCTCCTCCACATTGACCATCTATAAGAGAGATGGAACTGAAACACTCAAATGTACTATAACAATCATAGGCATGTCATATTTGACCATTGATGTTACACTTTGGGGGCATCATTGTGAATTTGAATGAAAATAAATATATGGTTTGCCTCTTCTACCAACCCCTAGACAATTATTTTGATCAAATCTGGACATATAACCTCCTGGCGTGGAAAAGCCCTTGATACTATATTTGCAACTACAATTGTAATAAATCTAAATTTGTTGGAAGCCTCAACGTTGCATGATTGGTATTCCACTGTAGGGAATGAAAAACCTTTCCTTTCCCTCTCTAACAATCAACTTTCTCCCAACAATTTTGTAAATCCAATTGACATCGCATCGATCAATAATACAAATTGTCCTGAAAATAAAAATATTTGCGTAAAAGCAAGCATATCTAAACTCCACTTGGAAAAAATTTATTACCTCTCTTATCCTCTTATGGTGGGAAATAAGAAATGTAAGAAAAAGGTTGTAGAAAAGAACCCCAACAACTTTCACTGCCTGAAGTGTTCTATTGATCTCCCTAGATGTGATTTTAGCTACATGGTAAAAGTGGATTTGGACGATGGAATAGGTGCTCTTCTTAAAGTCACTGCATTTGAAGGACCTGCAAATGCCTTATTGGGTGTATCTACTAAAAATTTTCAACTACTACTAGATAAACCTAATGTTGCTAAACATGTGCTAGATAAAGTTCTTGGGTGCCAATTTATCTTTGATTTGGCCATCACAATGAATTCATTTTTTGGGAAAGAAATACAAAGCTTTGTAATTACAGCAATAAAACCTATTTAAAGTTTACATATACCTCTTACTTTCCACAATACTATATCATCTTTGAGTATTTAATACATCTTCTAGTACGATCACTACCGTCATTTGTAAATATGGGTTCCTATAAGTACAAAAAATGCAATACATAGTCTTTTTGATCCCACAATGTTATCTTTTGCACTTGTCTGGAAATATGCTCTCTTTTTTTTCAAGCTATGTATTCCAATTAAAATTGCCTCAATACAAAGCATTGTTACTTCAAGCATTATGGTCGTTCAATTTATATACAAGTTACTATATTATGTACATTAAATTCTACGCACAACATAATGTTTAAACACAACTAGCCTCACTCACGCATACTATTTTTAAAAGTCTATTGTTATTTCTCTATGGGAGAAGTTAATTTCACACATCAAAGTTATCTCTTGCAAATTCCTATAAATAATTGCACATTTTATTTCTACTTGTCTTGAACTAATTCAAATTAATATTTCATTGATTTGTTCCTTAGCAACCCCTACAATGGAAAATGAAGTTGAAATTATGGAAGCAAAGCGTTCTCATCATAATCAAAAGCAACGATTACGGTACCATGTAAAAAAGGGTTATATTAATAGAGGGAAACAAGAAAACTATCACAACCTCCTTGCAAGAACCTCCACATCAACACCCTCTTGTTCTAGTAACCCCTTCCCATTACAATCACTTGCAACTCAAATGCAGTCTTTATTACACCCCAGTTCACCCTCCCAAACCCACCGTCCTCCATTGTTTTCTACAAACTATTACACCACTAGGAATTCCTTCCGTTCAAAGTTGGACAGCCTGTCAAACATTTCAACATGTCAAGTTTTCATGGAACGATATCCAAGAATAAAAACTAGGAAATTAAATGGTATTACTGCTTGTTCAAGATGCATTTAAAAAAAAATGGCAATCACTTCTCAAAGTGGAACAACATAGACCCTTGTGAGCAGCCTACTTGTGTGCAACACCTAACTCAGATTGAGAAGATGCTTATAGCAAGAGTCAGCCTTGTCCTCCAAGTTACTTATGCAAGAGGGGGCCAACTAAAATATAGTGGCCACTCTATTTTTTTTCCTCAAGATATTATTGTAATTGCAACTTACTTGCCACAACATATACATGGCCCAGATATACTCATAGTTAACAAAAAAAATGTTAATTCTCAAAAGTATAGTTTCTATGTTTGTAAAGCATGTGTTCACGAGGCTTTACAATATAAAATCTGTAATGACCCTTACTACAAAGATGTACAATTAGATGAGGCATCTCTCTTATGCTTTCCTATTGCCTCCATTGACATCTCTGACCTTCTATATGCAACAACCTCAAATCTAGATCCCCCAAATGTAAGTTTCATGGAAGCAAATAATATAGATGAAGAACAGTTGCAAGAGAATGTGCAAGCAACAATATCATTTCTGGAAAACCTGCCCCCTGCACGTATAGAAGTGCAAGAATTGTGATCCTTGTTGCAGTTAGGGGAATGACACCCAACTCTAGCTATTGATTGGCCAACAGTTTCTCTTATGCCCATAAATGAATACACCATTGAAGGCTTATTTTTTATGGCATTCCCCACATTGTTTCCAAAGGGAAAAGTTGCATTCAATCAACAAAATATGAAATAGGTCAAGCTACATGAATATTCTCTCCATCTTCACATATACCATGATAATAGGTTCGGCCAACACCCATGCTTTAGATACTTCATACTTAATATTCTTATGGGCCACCAAAGTCATGCCATAACTTCTTTTTTTTGTTCAAAAACACTTGGAATGTAGCTTGCCAACAAAAATACTTTCCCTGCACCAAAGATTAAAGGAGCTTCATGATGAAAAGCTTGCAGACCAGGTTATGTGTTTTGGCTCAAATAGACATGGCACATGCCCCTTCCGGAAGCACCATAGTGGGGAGCTATCTGACATGGTTATTCAGGTTGGTTACCCAACTCTATTCTTTACCCTGAGTGCAACAAATACTAAATGTACAAAATTACATAATGCCATGTTGTCTACTACACCAACAAATCCTACAACTCCATCTCGGTGGAGGATACAAAATATAGTGCAAAACCCACACCTCTCTGCGCTTTACATGCATCACAGATTTATTGGATTTCGTGAAGAGGTTTTGGAAAAGATTCTCTGCACAACTGATTACTTGTACAAGTAAACATATTTCAACTTATTTTTTTTAATTTGTTTCTTATGTCAACTACTTAATAAGAGCTCCACTCTCCATATATGAATGTCAACATTGAGGTTTTGCACATGTCGATGGCTTCCTTTGGCTCAAAGAAGCACCTAATATAGAAAAAATACAATGGAATAATCTTGCCTTAGTACAAAATGCAATCGACAACATTGACACATATGTCTACATGGAACCCGCGCCAAAATCCAATCGCAAATGAAAGGGTTCCACAGTCCATCTTTGACAATCCCTGCTTAATGGACACAAGAATGGTTATGTTGTCAAACTCTTCACATGATTACAATGAACTACTCAACTGTGTTCAACACCATACACATTGTACCTTGCACACATCCTTGCAAAAAAAAGGATTCACCCTTGAATGCTGCTACAGAGCCCCTTGGACCATGCAAGACAATTCAAGCCTTTCAAATGACAGTGGCTAGCCTAAGCACACCCCTGCACGTAATGATGACCGTTTGAATATTCACAACCCCACTATCCTCCCTATTTGGTGAGAAAATATAGACTTCCAACCTGTTCTCTCAATAGATACAGTGCTCAAATATATAGCAAAATATGCAGCAAAAACAAAAACCAAATTTGAAATATATCATGCAATGCTTTCTCGTATATCAACCAATTTTGATCCTGACAAGCCAACACCAATAGATTTTAGAAAAATTCTTTTTGAAAAACTTGTGGAGCATGATATTAGAGCCCAAGAAAGTTGCCACCTTTTATTAAAACTACCGCTATGCCTGTCTAGTCAAACGTTTGTTTCTTTAAATGTAAACCAAAAACACTATCAACACATTCCACTCTCACACACATCCACATCAACAAACACAAAATACATTGATGCATACATGGCACATCATGTTTGTCTAGAGACATTGTGTTGATTGATGTCACTCAAAAATGGAGCTTCAAAGCATCTCGTAAAGCGAACCAATGGAAAAAGTGTGCCACAAAAGTAATTATTCGAGTATCCCCATGTTTCACAAGAATTCCTACAAAAGATGATTCAAGATTTCACGAATTTTGTTGGAGTGAATTTCTTCTCTAGAAACCATTTTGTAACATTGCATTTGACTGTGGCTCATCCGCCACTCAAATTGTGGTAAACTAGGAGAGGTTGGCATGCACTTACCATCCATGGCATGTGCAACACATTGAACCAAAAATGACCACTGATCTAGAACCTGACACTCCTTTGAATGATGTGGAACAACCACAACAATGCAACCAATCTGAATGGCAAGTGTTGTCGAGTGACAACACTAAATCCACCTGGAGTGTGACCACTAAAAATAATTGTTACCTAGCATGTCAAGTCCATGACTGGGAGACTCCTTTCATAAATCCACTACAACACACTATGGAGACTAATTTCGTAGACTCAAACTGAACAACATTTCAAATGCCCCTTCTGCCCATTCAAATACCTAGAATGACATTTCATTGGAACAAAAAAACATTGGATTTAGTGTTGTCACACTTATCCTCCAAGACTTACCAGTCACCACAAAAAAAAATTGTTCAAGGAATTGCAAGAGCCGAAAAGTCACACCTAATAAAAAATATCAGGTTTGCACTCAATGATTTAGCTCCAAACAGTTAAACATCGCTACTAATTGCACCTATAGGTGTTGCAACATTCAACATTGGAGCATCAATAATTCATTCTGCACTTCGCATACCCATCAAAGAGATTGATCCCCTACAAGGAAAAACACTAGCAAGCTTCCAAGAGAAAATGTACTTCATTTGCTACATTATGATAGACAAAATGAGCTTCATCGGTCCAAAGTTGCTCGAACGCATTAACATTCATTTGTGTGATGCTTTCCCAACACATAACCAAAGTCTGTTTGGAGGACGTTTAGTCCTACTCTTTGGAGACCTAGGCTCAAAGACAATCCTATGTATTCTTCTTACGGTGGGACACTATGGTGGAGCTTCCAAACAATTATTACACTTAACAAAATGTTTCACCAAAGCGGAGAGGATCCCACTCAAATTCTATTTCATGAACTCTTCTACAATTTAAGGAAGGTTGAACCTACAATTGTAGATTGGCCATTGCTAATGTCACGATCAAGCTCGACACTAACATCTACAAAACAAAGTTCTTTCTTATCATCCATACATCTTTTTGCAACCAATGAAATGGTCACACTCCATAATAAGCACATGTTGTCTTTAGTGCAGCCTATTGCCATAGCCACTACAGAGAAACTAGGGAGCTTGTTACACTTAAATCCAGATGATGAACAACTCTAATCTAAGATCCTGCTATGTGTCCACCAAAAGGTTATGATATGTTGTAATATTTGGACTGATACAAGCCTTTTCAATGGTTCTCTTGGAAAAATCAATGAATTTTTTTTACAAGGAGAGCAAAAAAATACCCCAACTCCCCTTGTTTGTTTTTTTTTCAATTCAAGCATTACATAGGGACTGCTTGGGATCCAAACAATCCAACACATTTCCCTATTACCCTGTTGATTTGTGGTGGTCGACACCAAATTCTACTTAAAATGGCTTGGGCCTTAACCATCCACAAATCACAGGGCCTTACACTTGAAAAGGCCACCATTGACATTGGCAACATTGACTAGCAAGGGTTGACATTCACATCTATTTCAAGAGTCTCTTAGCTTGGAGGTCTTCATATCCACCCTACATTCACATTCCAAAGATACACATGCATGCAACAAATCCCTTATGTTGCATGTAGGATCAAAGAGGAAGCTCGACTATCAGCACTACTATCGGCTTTAATCAATTGACATGCTCATATACTTTTAAACAAAAAAAATACAGGTTTGTTCAATAATTCCTTAGTCATTTCTCTTGCAACGTCTACATTCCTGGTTGCATACAAAGTTGTTCCTATAACGAGTATTCAATCTCTTCCTTGCTTTTCACATTTACTTTGTAGGCCCCCCTTGTACACTACATTTATATAAACATTGACTCTTTCAATGACGTCCCCTCTACAAAAGGTTTGCTACAAAATTGTTGCTTTCTTTTCCAAAGTTTCAATTATATGGGTGGGCTTTAATTTGACTTGCATATTTCCCTATTCCATATTCCTAGAAAAAAGTGGTTTTTCCACACAACTTAAACAAAAGACAAGCGGTCTAGTAGGAACATATGGCTAGAATCTACAAAAAAAAGTTCCAGCATCTTTTCGTGAAGCTAGTATTTGTACTAGAGTTCTCCCCTACAAATATGGTTCACAATGGTAAATCCTTTTGTCTTCTCTCTAATTCCTCCTAGCACTCCATTCCTCTTTACTTTACAGATCATTGCATCTTCATTTCAATTAAACCGCACTTTGTTGTTCAATTATTACCATGCCTTATATCAAAATTGAAAAATTTATTGTGTTGGCTATCTTACATCCACTCCTCACCAAAACTGAGATAGTTTTGTTTCCTTCTTGTTCAATAGGATTTACTTAACATAGGGTGTTTTTGTAGATTTACAAAAACAAAACAAAAATAAAAATAAAAAAATTATGACTTTGTGTATACAAATATTCAAAAGTTAATTCTGCAAGAAGGTCGAGAGTTTGATTCTAACAATGGTGATTATGTGTTTTCAAAGAATTACTTGGATGCACTATGGAGAGATTGGCATCAAAACCGCACCTCAGAAGTTTACTATTATTTTTGACATTGGCAGCTCCAATCTTTGGGTGCCTTCGTCTAAATGCCACTTCTTAGTGAGAACTACCAGTTTGATTAATTGATTAGTTTTGTTGAGTTTCTAGATTTTGCGATGTGATTACTAAAGCAACATTTTAGTAGGTCTTGATTTGTGAAAAATAACCTCATGATCAAGCAGGAGTTGTTAGTTTATTATATTGCAAGATGATTTCTTGTCAAGTTTTTGTTAAAAGTATAAATTTAAGATTTATTTGTACTACATTTTGGTGTCAAATCTTCAATAATTATGGTTAGTTTCATTACATTCAAATTCTAAATTATGGGAAATTATATACAGTAAATAGATTGATGGTTGTTTGGATAGTGAAATTAGGTCTCTTAGAAATTAACTGAAATATCTTGTCTTGAAATATCTAGAAGGATTATTTTAATTAAGAGGATTTTGTAAATTTTTTTGTAACAATGATTAACAATTATTTTATAGTGCAGCTAGCTTGCTATTTTCATTCAAGATACAAATCATCAAAATCAAGCACATACCAAGAAGATGGTACTCTACTTCAAACCCTCAACCTCACTTAGTTTAGTCTTCTTACATGGGGATATTAAGGAAGTTGCTAAAAAAATAATATATATCCTTTGTTGTTTATGAAGGAGAATCCTATGAGATCCAATACGGCAATGGATCAATATTCGGTTTCTTAAGTAAAGATGATGTCACATTTGGGAAACTTGTTGTGAAACATTTCGTTAGTAATTTTTGGATGTTAAGGCTTCCCAGTTGGATATCAAATATCTTTGCTCGTAAACTTAATTTAGAATTTATGTACCAATGGATTCTTTCATGGTGCAGGTCTTTACTGCGACAACACATGAACTAGGGTTGACATTTTTGTTGTCTAAGTTTGATGGCATTCTTGAGCTTGGTTTCCAAGAGATTTATGTTGATAATGTTGTTCTAGTCTGGTTAGTGTTGATAGTCTTCATTCTATGATGTCAACTTTGTGATTGGATGCAATCTCCTAGGCTTCTCTTGTAAAAAGCATGCAAAAAATTTAGTTATAATTGTCTTTGACATGAGGGCTTTCAAGGGTTTTCTAAGCTGATCTTTCTTGGTAAAGAAATTGTAGCAATTTTTAGCACTTCAATAAGTGAATTGAGAACATTAGTCTTTTCCCTTTGGAACAATCCCTAGACTCCTTGTTGATGTTAAATTTTAATTTGCATTAAGTGACTTTCTATAAAGAACAAACTACTATCAGATCAATTTAATCTACACTTTCATAAGGCAATATTTTTATAGCCTTGTTCATTTGCTTTCTTTCAGACAATAACCTATTCATTACTTATTTAAAAAATGCACTTCTACACTTAACTTTAGCTCAAATATTATTCTTTTTCTCACATTTAGTTCAAATATTCTCCTCTTCTCAACAGGGAAAACATGGTAAACCAAATCCTTGTCCAAGAACTAGTCTTCTCTTTTTGGATGAATAGGATGCAGATGAAAGAGGAGAGATAGTAAACACTTCAAGGGTAAACATACATTTGTGTGTGTTACAGAATAGGGTTACTAGCAAGAAGATTATAGAATGAACTTGAGTTTCCATGCTCTATTTTAAGAAGTGTTTTTATATGCATGTTATTCACTATGACTAAGGGTGGGTGGGATGGTTATAGAACTATCTGACTTTTCTAACTTATTCTTACTATTTATTTCAGTTTGATATGCGATATTTTCTCATTGGCAATGAATCAACAGGTGAAATATCTTCCCAAGACTTTTATTTTTGTTTGATTAAGTGTTAAATCTAATTTAATGATGTTTAAAAAAATGGAAGATCTTTCTTACAGGCTTGTGTGCTAGAGGTTGTGTTGCCATCGTAGACTCTGGAACTTCTTTAATGGCTTGACCATCAGTATATATGCCTACCTTCCCAAAATTTTGAGGATTAATATGAATGTTATTGTTTATTTCCAAGTTATGTACCAAATGAATTTAGTTACAACAAACTATCCACTAAAGAAATTTAGTTGATTTATATGAACTATTCCATGGGCTATCAAAGATTATTGTGAGACTGTTTTGATTGATTTATTCTATCAAAGTCTCTAGATTTAACTAACCTTGATTTCTACATCTGGTTTTCTCAAACAACTTGCCTCAATTTTGAAAAATTGGCACTCTACAGTACAACATTTGGTAGCATCAGCCATCTAAAACTTATCCTTCAATAACCCAGATTGTAGTTCTAAGCATTATGAAAGATTATGTTGATTGTTAAGAGTGTTTATGTGGTATTGTAAAGGGAAATTGGTTGACATTTTGGCCTTCACATAGTAATAAAATACATGGTTGTGTCAATAACCTTTTTTGGTCTTACCAGGTAGTATTTTTCAAAAAGAAATGAACTATCAAGTTTCCATGGTTGTTTGACTGTGCTATCATTATTGACTTTAGCACAAAGCTTTGTGATTGATAAAGTTTGTTATGAACTGTTGTAATATATTTCGAGGAATTAGATCGTCTATTGAACAAAACTTCTAGTAATGAGGCCTATCAACCCTTTATCTTAATAAGTTAATACCATAGTCTCAAATTGTGACATTGTTTCTCGCCATTTTTTAATAAGACTTTGACCATGACATCTCACTGTTATCTACTTTTTTTCTCAAACTATCTCTCATTCCTTTTAGCAATCCTGGATATACATATAGGTTGTTAGCTCATTGAGATTCTGTGAGCTTTGATATAACTTTATAGCATATCATAATTGTGTTCACTTGGTTTTGAGAGTTTGATTTGCGGAAGTTGTCACAATGAGCTCTTTCAAACTAAACTAATCAAAGGATGTGATTCCAATCAATGTATTTCCATGTAAAAGTTCATATAACTCAAAATTTGTGATGTATATCAACATTTAATCTTTTGTTCCATACTTCTATTTGCAATCCTGTACTTTGATCAACTATGAGAAAATTAGATTTTTGATGTACAAAAAATATAAAGAACTTGTTAGAAAGATCTTTTTTCGAGTTGAATTTAGTTAATTTAAAAACCAATTTTGATTTTCCTCTTGAGATGTATTGAAGTGGGTATGGAGAAATGATTCTTTTAGTTGAGATGAATAAGGTGTTACCATTTATTAGAAATTATGTCTTCCTAGCTGATGAATTCACTTCCTAGGAAATACAAATATAAGTATAAATTGCAACGAATTCTAACATGACTATTCAAAAGATAATGGATTTTGGTGTAATCTTCTCATAACCCAAGTCAAGTTGTGCCATTTGATCAGGTTGAAGTCACTGCATCCAGAAGATTGGTTTTATAATTTGTAAGTGCAATAATGAGAATTTTATTCTTTGAGTTCTAAGTCATTGTAGCATTAGTGTGATGGTGTGATGGAACTATTGTTAATCTAAGTGAAATATGTAAAAATAATGGATTACAATATCATATATATATAGTCTTCTCTATATCTAATGCAGGTTAAGAAGACTAAAAATCTAGTTAGAAGAGCCTTATGTCAAGAGTTTTTTTTCCAAAATAAATAAGAAATATGCATAATGTTCTCACTACTATAACACATTTATCACTCTTCTACCTTCCACATGTCTTCGGTGTACCCATTTCACATGTAGGTGTGATTGCTAGTTTATACATGGTGTTAGTTTAGGATTTTAATGATAAATTTCAAATCGTAAAAGATAATAAATTAAATAATTTTTGTACATAACCATTCATCTTCATTTACATATTTATGGTTTTAAATGAAATCGAATAATTGCAATGGCTAATAGTGTTATGTTTTCACTAAGTCTTTTTTCACACTAATTATTCTATTAATCATGTATCCCATTGAATGGACCAACCAAAGCGCTCTCCAACTGAGGGATTTTGGTAAGAATTTATACTTTTTTATTATTATTTGATTAAGACTCTTAGGGATACCTACGTTTGAAGTAGGTGAATGAAATTTTCCATTGCATAATGTAGGTTTCACGCCTTGTGGGTACATTAGTGAGCCATAATTGCATCAACAAGTTCACATGCTAAAAATAGCATATTCCATCCACTTGTCATAAACTCGTCATAATCAAATCACAAACTTTCACACTTCATTTTTTCTCTGTTATCTCTATTCAAATATGCCTTATGATGTGTCATAACATGCATCATAAGTTGGTCAAAAATTATAACTCCCTCTTGCAACTCATAGATGTTCTTAAATTTTCAAGATGGGAAGCCCAACTTTAGAACTATAACTTTTGATCTAGGAGGCCAATTGGGCCCCCTTTTTTAAATCATAGATCTTAAAGAGGCCAACATCGTAGATCTTAAAGAGGCCAATAGCTCGATGTCTTCGAGCAAGAAACCTTCTTTCAAAAACGTCTATGTGCAATGGTCTTCCATGGTCGGTGGTGCTCTGTCCTGCGCACTTCAGGCTTGTGCAAGGTTTGATGATGGGGGCCTTCCCTCTTTGTCTAGGGTTGCGCGGTCGGGTGAAGGCTCTCCTTGTCCTCCTTTGGCTGCATTTTTGTCTGGCGATAGGTCTTAGTGCTTGGGTGTGGCTGCTCAGGTGAATGGTTATGTGGATGTTGCGGCTGATGGTGTCCCCTTTGTTCTCCCTATGGTGCCGCCAGCTCCTACCTCTGGTGTTGTTGGAGTCCCTAGCTTTAGGGTTGTTTCGGGTGGCCATCGAAAGTCCTTCACTAAGGTGGTTTCTAAGGATGGTGCTTGTTCTATGCCTGCTTCGGCTAGAGTTCAACCTGTGCCCGTGCTTCCCCTGTTGTAGTCTATTGACCTAAAGTCATTGAAAATGAGGATTTCTACTTGAGGCATGATGTGGTTTGCAAGTTTAATGGCTTGTGGCCCTCCCTTCCAAATCTCCATGAGTGGGTTTTTGTCTCTTGGAAGCCTATTGTCACTGGGCAGATTGAGCTCTATCCCAACGCTAGGGGATTTTTTTTTGCTACATTTTCCTCCCTTGCAGAGAGGGACTGTGTGTTGGATAGGGAGTGTATGTGGGGTATTCATTCATTTTCCATCAAGCCTTGGTCTTGCTCTTTCAATCCTCTAACTGATTCATTGAAGATCAAACCTGTTTGGGTCTATCTGTTGAATCTCCCTCTCCAGTTTTGGGAGCATTCTTGTTTTGAAGCTATTGGAAACTCCATTGGATGCTTTATGAAGGTGGAATCTGCATCTCAGGATCTAGGGCATACTACGATGGCTCATATTTTAGTTGATTTGGACATCTCCAAACCTCTCCATGGTGATGTGTTTTTAATGGTGGGGGACAGACCTTGGACGCAGCTGCTGAACTATGAGGGCCTCCCCTTCTGGTGCAAGACGTGTTTCTCCATTGGTCATTTGGCCTCTGGTTTCCCTCTTGCTCACTGCAAGGGAACTGCTACTTGGTGGAGAATGCTCTCTCGGACCACCTCACAATTGGTTCTCCCTCTTCGGATGATTCCTCTAAGGAGGTCGACCCTCCTGCTCTCTTGGTGTCTAAGCCCTCCCAAGATCCTCTTCCAACAATCCCTTCCATGGAACATTTGTTGCCTCAATCTGTTGGCGTTGTCTTGGCAGAACCTTCCCATCCCTCGTTGATCAAATCAGTTGATCCTTTGTTAGCTCCTATCTCCTCTTCTACGTTTACGGCTCCCTCGTTGCGTGGTGGCTTCATGCCCAGGATGGTTGTAGAGGATCCGCTCCTCTCACCTCATTCGGTGGATTTTGATTCCAAGTCTTCCTAGTCTGTTGTGCTAAGGAAAGAGAAGGAACTCCCCAAATCCATCGCCTCTTCACGACCTCGAGCTTTGGGAGTCAGATTATCCCCCTCGGGTTCTAAGGTTGTCTAGTCCCTGTTTGTTGCTTTACAACTATTGGTCAGTTGTTTTTGTTGTTCTTTTCCTAGTTCATGTTTTGTTTTGAACTAGCTTCTTTTTGGCCCTGTGGGCTCTCTGTCTAAAGGGCACAGTGTTGTACCCAAAATAATTTTTTGGCATTCTACTCAAATTGAGCTAAATCATGTAAAAATGTTGTCAAATGTTTGTTTTAGGTCAAACCAAACATAAGGTCTTTGTGGGTTTCTATCAAGGAACATATGTGTAAAATTTTGAAAAAATTTGAAAATTAGGGTTTTGTACCCCTATTTTTAGGGAAACCCTTGAAAAAAGGACCTTCCCGGAAATGATCAAAAATGATTTTGATAGGATTAATCAACTACACGATCACACTAGTCAAGTAAAAATCATCAAAAGACATATTTTACTCCAGTGGGTCTATTTCTATTTTTTCAGGAACAAAGTTAGGAGCTCTGCAGTCGTTAATGGTAGATTGGTCGGTACCAGGTGCTGAAGGCTAAGCTTCAAAAGCTTCAATGACACAAACATGGAAAAAAAGGATAAAAAAGATGTCATTTGATGGAGGAGATTCTGGAAATTGAAAAAGGCCAAAATTTGGCTCTCTGGAAATGCTACCAAGGAGAACGCAGTTCAAAATGCCAAAAGTGCCTCTACTGGAGAGAGGCGCCCTTAAAACTCAAGAGCCAAAAGTAGTCACCTGATTCATCTGAGGCAGTCATCCTTTTTGCTTTCTTGTTGGCTCGATAATGAAACAATCAGCAAGATCATCTAATCTAGGAATCACCGAAAAACGTCGACGGAGTACGAAGATGCTACAGGTGAGTCATCCAAAATGGAAGTCTTGCATGAAAAAGGCGCCCTTGTTAAAGAAAGGCACCCTTGAATGGGGTGATAAAGATGTCACCTATTGAGAAATGTTGTCTTCGTGAATTCTATCCTGCTCCGCAATGAATCTGTCAGTCAACTTGCGAGACAAATCAGAAAACTGCAGTGATTGATCAACTAAGCATGCAAATTGGAGATAAATCAGTAAGCTTGAAGGTAAAAGCATGCCTGCTAGCCAGGAGTGCCCTTCTCTCTGAGGTACTTGATGATGTTATCAACAGCTATTGTGTATAAGGCACTTGTTCATCTCCCTCTTAGCCTCTCGATCAAACCAAAAGTGTGTTCATCAAACCTACCAGGCAGTCAGAGGAAGAAATCAAGCAAAAAATGACAAAGATGGAGACTAAAAGAACACTGAAAAAAGTGCCAAGTATCAAGAAAAAAGCACCCTTTCTTTTGGGCACTCAAATGTAGTCAAATTGCTAAGTGGTCCCTAGGAAGATCTTCTCCATTTGGATCGACCTTGACAATGAAACCGTTAATGAAGGAATCTGACAAGGAAATCATCTGATGATGGAGATCAAACTGAGGTAGTTTTCAACATGAAATAACTGGTAAAAAAGAGCAAAAGCGCCCCTACTAGAGAAAGGTGCCCTTGCTTCTTGAGACCTAAAACTGATTTCCAAAAGCTGAGAAACCAGTCATCCTTTGCAAGACTGAGTTGGTCACCTAATGAATCGTTAGGCGAGAGTGTCTGATTCATCAGTCAACGGAGATATCAAACGGAAGCACAAAGGTTTGAAATGGAGAAATTGAAGAACAAACATGGAAAATTGGCTAAAGCAAGAGCAAAAGCACCCCTACAGAAGAAAGGTGCCCAATCTTCTGGAACCTCAAACTCAGTTTTCTGGCTTTGCATCTCCCAGGCATGTCTCTTCAGCACAATCTCAACTCAACAACGAATCTATCAGCAGTTGTTCAGGATCAACTGATCAGTCGAGAAAGCAGATCGAACAGAGGTTCTAAATCATGAAAAAGATGCTCAAATCTAGAAAAGGACACCTAAACTAGTCAAGGCATGATTTGTTGACTAAGTAAGATATTTTGGAGGCAAATTTGTTTCAAACAACCCACAATCAGTGGGATTTAGTTTTGGGAACTCTAGATCAAGCCAATTCCCTCCAAAATCATGAGTTGGTATCCACATTTGAAGGATTCAAGCTTGAATCTCTATAAAACAACTCTAGGCATCCCATTCTCCTCATTTCTTTTGTAGTTTGAAGATTAGAAGAGCCATTTTCTCTCCAAGGATGTTTTTCCAAGATCTGGCAAGGGTTTTTTACCATTCTTCAATATTTTTTTTGAAGATCAAAGGCATAAGGAGATTTATTCTCAGAGATTGAATACAGAGGTAGATTTTCTCAGGGAGATGGCTAATAACTTCCAATCCACCTCTTGTCTACTTCCTCTTTTCTTGTCTTAGGTATTCTTGCATGTCGCAGAAATCAGTAGGCTACCACATATCTGACCAACTGGGTATGATCAAGATAATTTTCCAGTAAAACCCATCTCGTCAAATTTTCCAGAAACAACAAACTTGTTGCCCCTATTTTTGGGATTTTTTTCCAAAAAAGTCTCAGGATCAAAAATTTGAGGAATTGGGTTTGTTCAACATTGAAACACGAACAAAATCCATGCACTAGATTTTTTCTAGAAAAATACTTCTCGGCAGGCACTATTTTAAGGGGTTTTCAAAAATTGTCAGAACAAGGTCGTGTGCATAGTCAATCTTTAAGTTTTTCAGGATGCAATACTCTCAGGTGCAATACAAGACCAAGATGGCCTTGTACCATGATTTCTTAAAAATGATTGACACAAAATTGCATCAGGTGAACCTAGTGGTTGATCCAGAAGATTTGGAGGGCATGAATCAAATCACATTGCAGAACATAGAAGAATTTGGGTTGCTTCAGGCTGTGTCCATCCCCATAACGTTACAGAGTGTAGAGCTTGCAATCACTTGCATTAAGCATTACAATCCTACCACAAGAGAAATCAAATCAGTGGATGGGAGGGTAATCTACAGTTTGAAACCAAAGGACATTGAAAAATGTTTTGATATTCCATCATGCCCTACCAACGTGGTCATATCAGTGACAGAATGCGATAGAGCATTTGAGGCATCCAAGGCTAAATTCCAAGGAATAATGGTAGAAAGATGGTTGAAAGTGAAAAAGACCAACTTTCCTAAATTGGTTGGACGAGGATAATTCAGGGACGAGTACGCAGTGTTAATCACTCTACTCAGCAGGATCACTCGACAGGAAGAGGGCAATCAGTTTCAATTGTGGATGTACTATGTCATTGCCAAGATTATCAACAAAATAGAACATTATGACTGGGCCACCCTTATTAGTGACACACTCCAACAAATTACCAAGTTTCTCTAGGCTCATAGGTTCCACATGTGTTCTTACCTGGTATACCCGATTTCCTTCCAAGGCGAGTTTAGGGCACTAAACAATGTAGGGACCTTAGGTGTGCAGAAGGTCCATGAACACTTTTCGTGTCTTCAGTTTACTCAAGAGGAAAGACACTTCAAACGGACAAGTGACCTTTTCATCATGCACATTGTACAAGATCTCGACCATGAGATGCACATGCGTATATCACCAGTAGCCAAGGAGGCAATGGTAGACTAGGCGGATTGGTTTATCCAATTCCCCACTTTCACCTACATACATGTGCATGGTTACAATGGTCATCCTGCCATGATGCCATGCTACCCATCAAATACGGTAGTTTTCATGGAGTTCCTAAGGCAGTTGGCCGAAGTCCACACTCACTTGTGACTAAAGAACAAGCCAATTGTGAACTTTCCCATTCATATGGGACTATAGATGTAGAATAGCGGCAGATTCCAAGTTGATGAGCCAAGAAACAGTGAGACTCAATGTCAAATACTTCATTGAGAGAAGGTAATATGATCCCATAGGTCTCTCTATAGCGCATCTTGAGCAACGCTCATCACATGAATCTTCTATGGAAGATTACTGGGTCAATTGTCACAATGAGTATGAGGTACGAAGAAGGAACTATAGCAAATTCAGGCTCTCACAAATTGCTGACTTTATGTCAGAAGACATTGAGGGATTATCTGATGATGAAGGGGAAGTCATTCTCCCCTCATTCTTCGTAGATTCAGTGGACTCACAACCACTTAGAAGAGTGGATTGGTACGTAAAATAAAACCCATCTATAGAGGATAGAACGAGTAGATTTGTCAGAAACAGTCAACTCTACTTAGACAGTAAGAGGAAAAGGAAGGTAGTACTTCCCAAAATAGAGTTGCCACAGGTTCAATCTACACTACCTTCCACGTCAAGGAAGAATCCCAGGCAGAAGAAATGGAGAAATCCTCCCAAAGGGATGCAGATGTCAGAGCACACAAGGGGAAGAACAAAAGGGTTATGTGTTGAGACATCCACACACACACCTAAGATAGTAGATATTGTTGTAGCTAAGCCAGTGATTGGAATAGTCACTACATTGACAGAGCCCATAGCAAAAGAAGCAACAACAGAAATAGTTCCTATAACAAAGGCAGAGCCGCCTACATCACCACCATCACAGCAGTCACAAGTTCCCATCGACTTGGACTCTCCACCGAGAGACATCACTCTAGCACAGTCTCATTCATCGGGCATTCAAAGGCCCAATATTCCTCCTTCCAACAAGGCTAGTCGGGATTCTATCTGGCTTGAGGGTTTCCTAGGAAGGAAGAGGGAAAGGCCTTCCTATATGCTTGACTTGACACCATGTACCACAAGACGTGCCAGCAAAGAAATTAAAGAAGCAAGTACATGTGGAAAGGAATGAAAAGAATGAGTTCATCATAGAGACGGTTGCCCCACCTGAGGGTAGAAACATACATGAGGTACAAGTTGAGGACTTCACATTTTCCAAACTTAACCTCGAAAAGACCACACATCAGGTGGAGGAAAACCTTCTCAATATCACCTCAATGAGCATCCAAGAGAGGATGGCTAAGGATGGAAAGGAAAAAGCAGCCTTAAAGGTTGAAAATCAATAGTTGAGGATGTACATTTATAGCTTAATGCACGACACCCCGAATGTATTGGCCTTACCACAAGAATTGCTAGATCTACCTGCAAAGCAAAACCATCATCAATTGATGGCATATGGAAAACACTTGAGAGATCAAGTGGAGGAATTTGTTCTCAGAGGACGATGTATACTGGAGAATCTAAACTAGTTAAAGGATAGAGCACATGGACTTCGAGCAGAGATTAAGCAGTCAGAGTAGAAGATAGCAGAAAAGAGACCAGGCGAAGAAGTCACAATTATAGACTTGCAATTGGCATATCAATCAGTCTTCTTTGAGGAAAACAAACAACACCTTTTTGCTTGGAAAGAACAACTGGCATACAAGGTGAAAGCCTATGATTCCAATTTCGTAGAGTTGATTGAATACTGATGGGTTGTCACATATATAATCAACTTTGCAAGAACGTTGGTAATATCCTTCCCTCACATAGAATATTAGCGTGAGGGAGGGGAGTGCATTGAGCTAGTTACAGTGCAGAATCAATTCAAAGATGTCATTTGCAGTACCTTCCTCGATGATCCAGATGGTTGCAAGTTGGCCAAAGTGGCAGCCTTGTCTACCAAGTTAGATGACGCAGCTTCCCAGTGTATTGAATTTTAACAACAGCTTGTGATAGGCGAAGTAATGCTAAAGCGCCATGTCATCATCTTGCAATTCATCAATTACCCAGAGGTTGAGGAAGTCAATGAATGGATAGAGACACTATTGACTAGTGGTGAGTTGTAAAGGCACCTTAAGAAGGACATCCTTCCCTCCAGAAAGGCATTAAATGTGACTAGAGTTAACTTGATGCCCCTTTCCAAGTTAACTCCAGATCCCACATATCATGCATGTTAGATCCCACTAATTAAGGATGTCTAAGTTGAATTCCATAATTTTTGGATCTCAAATCTCCACTAATTGAGGATGTCTAATTAACTTCCATAATTTATGGATCTCAGATCTCCTCTAAACGTGGATGTTTATTTTGGAGGCACACTTTGTAATAAAGTTCATCTTTAGTTTAGTTTCAGTCAACTGAAGTAGTTTCTAGATGACTCTTTGTTTAGTTTCAGTTAACTGAAGTAGATTTCCAGTTAACTGATTGCTCACATAATTTCAGACATAGGAATGAATCTTGTCGATTGGAAAGAACTGATTGTTAACTCAAGGAGATTTTAGGGTTGCCTACTCCTTTGAGTTCTATAAATAAGAGCCTTGGGCTCATTATTTGTTTAACCTTTCCTTAATATGCAAAATTGTTGTGCCATTGTTGCCACAAGTTTGAAAGTGATTATTTGTTCACTCTTGGATGAGAGTTAATTGGTTGATCATAATTGTGCATGATTTTGTGCCTTTGTTGTCCCAATCTTTGTAATTCATTCAGAAAGCTTGAAGAAGGAAATCAAAGGGCAGATGCAATTTGATCTAAAAATTTGAGTTCTTCCAAACGTCTTGTGTTTATAGCTTATTGTTTCAATCTCCTCCTTGGACAGGGGTTCCTCGGATATTTTGTCATCGATAGTTATTGTTTGATGTTGTTTAATGATCCAGATTTCAACTTATACTTCAGATAGGGGTTCCTCCTCCTTAGCAATCTTGATATCCATATCATAGTACCTTGTTGTTTCTAGTGAGTTGTTTCCCAGCCTATACCTTGGACAGGGGTTCCTCCTCCTTGGCAAGTCTTAGATCCAACTTACCACGTAATGAGTGTTCGCTTGCATAAAACCTTATCCCAACGTATATCCGAGAGTTCAAAGCCTCGGCCATATTCTAAGGAGACGGCAGATTCAAGTGATCTAACCAATCCATTCCCACTCTTATCGCTAAGTAAAAAAGATAGGAACCTTAGTACTTTTTTACGCATACATCAACAAAGAGGGATCTTCCTCTCTATAATCTGAAGGAGTAGTACTATAACACTTGCAATAGTTGACTGTTTCCAATAAGCACTCCAGAGCAGCTAATTGAAACGCCAACATACAACACCCTATAAATGTTGCTTAACTTATCAAAAACATCGTGGACCTCTATAAATGGATGCCAAAAAACCCATAATATTAATTTTGGCCAAAATTGACCTCTATAATTTAAAAAAATGTGTTTTTTATATTTTATAGCCTAAACATTTATTTTTCCATTTTATTAACATTAAAAACAAGGTTGAGACACATTTCCTGGAATTCTCCCACTTTTCAAACACCTTGAAGAGAAAATAGATTACCAGAAAACAATATCAACTAATTGATGGGGGCCGAGAGGCCCATAGACTTACAACACCATCTAAACTTTTATATGCTCGTTGATTTCATCAATGCATTTGCAACATTATGCAAATTGTCAACTTTCTCTAACATCACCCTCTCATCCTCTACCATGTCATCAAAAATTATTGGATATCACTATCATTTATCCTCACATGAAAGGTTGATTTCTTTCCCAAACATATGGCACTCTAACCATCAAATATAACCATAATAGATCTTGGGGTCTATTGGTGCTTAAAAATATGGCTCTATAATTCCTAAAGGACTACACCAACACCTAAGGCCAAAGAGTGTCAACATAAGTGATGGATAGAACTTATGATAAGAATTTTAGATGAATGAACCAATGATTATGAGTAGGTGGACTTGTCTTCATCTTTGGGCTTGGCTAAACCCAAAAGGCTATTTCCAAAAGGTATCCTCAACAAGACTTCTATCATGAATGATGAACAAGACTAATCCTTGCATATGCACCCAAAGGTAACATCATTACAATATTCCCACAAGTGAATGCACTTCACATCTCATTCACAAGTACAAGGTGCATGAATACACAACATAATCCTCTAACCATCTAAGTAGTTTGTGGTCACCTAAAATGTTCCTTGACTTATATACTAGATCATTAAAGCATGTGGGACTCCTAATATACTCCTAAACTAATATGGATAAAGAAAGGATTTATTTAATAATTATTTGGACCTTCACGATTTAGAATGGTTCCTACTCCATTGGGAAACAAATTCATGATTTGCAAATAAGAAGATGATACACTTGTAGAGCATAATGGAACTAGATGTGCACATGCATGCATATCAAATATATCACAATGTAAATGAACATACTTAACAATTCAATCTCAATGCTATAACCACATGAAACATAAGAAAGGCCATTATAAAATAAATCAATGAATTAAAAGTTGTCAAAAATTCATCTAACTTATTTTACATTCATACCAACAAATGTGGTAAGAGAGGATCCAATCCTATATTCAAGCGCCCCTTGAATAATTACATACTACCATGGAGACATTCACTTACATGCGTTGTAACATTGAATAGTATTCCTATGAGTTACAATGAATATCCCATCCCCTCACAGACCAAACTTGCATCACTTGATGCCCTATGACAACATAAGATATTTGTGAAGCCATAAAATTGCCTTAATGACCAAACAAAAATACAAAAAAAAAATGCCAGTATATACCATTCAACATAAAGGCTCTTGGTGGGATATTTCAAAGCCCAAATGGACATGTTACAAGAATGAATCCATTGGGAAAGATATCCACTTAGACCATACAATATTTGACCAGCATGGGTGGATATGTCATGCCCTCGTTACTATAGGTCAAAAAAGACATAATGACACGAATAAAGATGAACCACCTAGCACAACCACTAATTAGATTAGCATTAAACTCTATGTCACATTGAGAAGGATATTTGAAATGAGAAAGCCCACCAAGACCATGAATAGGGCTCAAGATGAACATTTGATTGTGCCATGTCATGGAATATCTATAAAAAACCTTAGGAGTAATGTAAAGGTTGAGAATTAATTAAAAAAAAACCCAGGAATAACCTTTATATTTCAAATGGAACGTGAATGAAAAGACAAGAACTAGGTAGGTGGTACTGTGGTAGTGAATAGTGGGCAGTGATGTAGGTAAACATTTCAAACCTGAATTGAATATCATCGATCTGCATCAAAGCGGAGAACATTAAATAGTATATAGTAGTGAGAAACACATCAAAAACTCTAAAATAATGAGAACTAACCTTAAAATATTAAAATGACAAGGAACCATAAAGCCAACATTGCCATGTTGCTAGTGGAACACTACAAGTCTACTACAAATACACAAAACACTTTGACAACAATTGTGGTAGGGATAGGAGCGCCCATATGTCATACTAATCATAAACCTCTTATAACATCATCACTAATTAAAGATAGAACACCATAAGCAAGGATTGCAGTGAAAAGGAGATTAATGGCCACTACAAAATGAACCACGACCACATTAGCAACAAAAAATTGGAGCAATAGCTAAGAGGGACCAATTCCACTATAAACCAAAAAATAGGCTTGAAACGTCATGAGAACCCACCAAAAACCAAATATAACCGTCACATAGAGGTTAGTTACCACAAAGGGGACAATAAGACTAGCAATTAAAATATATGTCTTCACAATTATAATAACATGAAAAGATCATGTGTTGATAACTAACAGAAAAGGTAGACAATAAGAGGAAAAGGGGAGGCAATATAGTACAAAACAATGCATTGCAAGTAGAGGGAAGCACCACAATCTATAGGGGGATGTGTAGGACAACAAAAAAGGCTACCAAGAAGCACCACAAATGCAAAAAATGCATTTATATAAGTACTTAGGAAAATAGAAATGTATTGCATTAATAAAAGCACCAAGCTTGAACAAAAAAATTGGGTATAGGACAATAGAGTCAACCCATATGTGAGCACACATATTTAATCTAGATGGATTCCTTATAAGCATGATTAGTTGTCATGTATTCTAATTCTATAGTGGATACAGTGACCGCAAATATTTCTTACTCATCCAATTGATTGCACCACCAAACATAGTAAAAATATATCTATTGGTGGATCTCTTATTATCAATATCCACAACTAAATTTGAATCTACAATTCCATGAATAGTCACTGGCAATCACCTATGGAATTACCATGATAATAAATGAAGTACTTGGACATACTCTACAAATATCTAAAGACCCTCTTCATCACATCCCAATGTACTCGTATAGGATTAGCCATGAATTGGCTTAAGACTCCCATTGCTTGGGTGATATCTTATCTAGTATAGATCATAGCATACATTAAGCTCCCAATGAAACTAAAATAAGTTACTTGAGCCACATCGTCCATCTTACTAGGATAAGTTAGAAATTGCTCCATTGGTAACTTAGTTCCCATCGAAACAAGGACACATAATGGTTTGCAAGCTCTCATATTGAACCTCTTCAACACCAAGTTCACTTTTTTTTTGTGGCCCAACCAAAGTTTTTTGTTTGATCTTATCTCTTTTGACCTTCATATCCAGAGTGAACCTAGTAGTTCATAATTATTTCATCTCAAACTATGCTAAGAGATGAGACTTTAATTCACAAATCATGTCCTTACCATTGTTGAAAACAACATATCATCAATATATAATTTCATAATTAGGTTATGAGAATTTCCCACCTTATAATAATGTAATGATTTGATTTGGATCTCAAACATCCAAATCCCAACACAAAGTAATCAAACTTTTGGTACCACATCCTAGGTGATTGCTTAAAACCATACAAATATTTATTCAACTTACAAACTAAGTTTTTTTCACCTTTTTCAATGTAGTGCTCTAGCTATGTCTTAATTTTTTTTCTCTAAATTACCATGAAGTAAAGTTGTCTTCACATCAATTTTCTGAACCTAAAGGTCAAAAGTTACTAAAATAGATAATAAGAACCAAATGGTTGTAATCTTAGCAACAAGAGATATAATCTCGTCATAACGAATTCCCTCAACCAATTTACAACCAAATTTTTTTTACCATTAGGCAAAGGTACTAAGTTCCATGCATGTTTTTTTAACAATGCAACCATCTCCTTATCCATAGCCACTCTCCAAAACTTAGAATCACCCATACTCAATACCTTCTTTAGTTTTAGACTTATCTATTTTAGTAATCAAAACAAAAACACACCTCCTATCAAGAGGATTATACCTATTTGGTTGTTGTCTATGTTGAGTGGACCTCCTCAAGAGCTAAGGTGGACTCTCCTCTTCACAATTTTTTGAAATATTTGAACTCTCCTCCTCAAGTCCATGGGCTTCTAGTTCAACCTTATCAATCTTTGGCGACGGGATGAACCACATATTTCTCTTATCCTTCTCTAGCTGTAATAATGTTGAAAAGTTAACTTTTCTAAAGATAACACTTTTTTTGTACATTATTTTTTACCACAAGACCCCAAAGCTTGTACCCTTTCACATTGATGTCATGCCCAACAAAGATACATTTTATATCCTTGTACTCCAACTTAGACCACATCTCCCTAGGAACATGTGCATGTGCCTCACAACCAAAGACTTAAAGATGCCTTAATAATGGCTTTTTGCTCAACTGCACCTCTATAGGTGTCTTCTCAACAAGAGTTGATGTATGAGACTATTAACCAAGTAAAAATGCATGGCATTTGCTTATGCCCAAAGCTTTAGTTTCAATCAAATCCACTGAGTATAGTCCTAGCCCTCTCCATCAACATCTTGTTTATTCTTTCTACAACTCCATTTTTTTGATGGGTGTGTGAATTTTTCTCAAGTCTGTCTCGTGATCCTTATATAATATGTTGAAATCTATTGAACAAAACTCACTGCCATTATTAGTACTCAAAATATCAATCTTCCTACTAATGTAATTCTCTACGAGAGCCTTAAATTGTTTAAAATGATAGAAGACTTAATTTTAATAGGGAATATATCCATATCCTTCTAGTGTAGTCATCAACAAAATAAACATAATATACTTATTTATAAAATAAAGGAACATTAACAAGACTAAATACATCATAATGAATTAAGTACAACACCCTAGAAGATTTATGAGAACTAGAGTAGACTAAACACAACTATGTTTTTCATGTACACAATGCTCAAAGAAATAATTTCAAGATTACAATCATTTAACCCCTCGACAAGGTTTTTATTTTTAGGGCCCTTGTACCATTCTTATTAAGGTGGCCCATCTCTAGTGCCATAACATTGTCTTCTCAACTAGTAGATTAGCCTCCAAAACATGAGCACCCTTAGATACATACGAAGCATGAGCATCAAAAGTGTATGCAACAAATCTCTTTGTTGCTAGTTCCAATGGTGAGGGTGTAGATTCTTAATACCTCTTCACCACAAGAACATAACTATTGCACTAAACCATGCATGCATTTAACTAAAATAAAGTGCCTATGAAAACACCATTAGCAAGCACCATAGCCCCACTCACCATCTTGCACCCTCCACTCAAGAAAACAACCTACACACTTTAATCATAAAGTTTAATTATATAATGTAGGTTCCATGCTAAACTAGGGATATGCAATACACTATTTATCATCTTCACTTATCCATTAGAGAACCAACCCCAAAGTGAGATTATGTAGAAATAGGCACCCAAGTCTATCAACCATACACCATCCAAGCATGTGTAGCCAAGACCATGACAAAGACATACCATTATCTTGGGAAGACTTTTTGAACATGTCATCATAATTACTCTTCTGCATTTCCTCCTCCTTTAGTCTCTTTTAAAATGACTTGGCTTTCCATAGTTCCAACATTTTACCTTGGTCTTACTAAGAGATTTTGATCTCCCATAAGATTTGGATCTAGACTTGTCTCACTTGTCAAAAAATAGCATCTCCTTAGCAAATTTAGAAGTCTTTCTTTGCATTTCTTCATAAAGTATTTATGTCACCATCTCATCTATTTTCAACTTGGTGGTAGTGCTCCCAATAGCTATAAAAAGGTTTTCCTATGAATTTGCCAAAGAATATAGCAAGTTCATACATCAATCCTCTTCCATCTTCACTCCAACAGAGTGCAATTACATCACAATCATATTGAAAGCATTTAGATATTTAGCCACAAAACCACCATCCTCCATCCTAAGGGTACATAGTTTGCTTTTTAGAAAAATCTGATTTATTAGGGAGTTAGCCTAGTAAATCTCACCCAACTTCTACCAAAGGGTCATTGACGTGGTCACTTCATACATATTCATCAATATTGAATCAACTAAACATAGTTTAATGAGACCTTTGCTTTTCAATCCAAAATGGCATAGTCTTCTTATTTCATTGTGATAGGTCTAGATTTGGATAGTACAACCCATAGATCTCTATCCACGAGAATATCCTCCATCTTAAACTTTCAAATCTCAAAGCTTGTGCCAAAGAACTTCTCCATCTCTATCATTGATGTGCTTGCCATTTTCCCAACAAGATCTTTTTTGCACAAGCTCCCACTCAATCCAAGATTACAACAAAAATCCTTGTCCCTCACACCTAGAAATCAAGATGATTAGGTTTTGATACCAAATTAAACATAGCAAAGGTGTGGAATGCACTTCATACACTAATGTATGAGAGTAGATATGTGTAAAAATTAAACTAATCAATTACGAGGAAATAAACTTAAAAGCAATATCCCATAACACAAAAAACAACTTGAAAAATGTGCAATGGAGGTCTAGTATCAGTCTCAAATCGTGCCCTATCTATCTATGTCAAAGAAGAGTTCAATCATCCCAAAAAAAAAGGTGAAAAAAACTGCACTCCTTTTTATGTCAAATGCTAGACAAGTTTTATAACCAGTGCAAGTTTTGGTCAGGAAGGTGATTTCTTTGAGATTTTTAGTAAATATTGCCACGATTTTTTTGTAAAAACTCGTTTACAAGCTTTTTCTGTGATTACTCACCAAGAAACATTCTAGGTGAATACTCATCAATTTTTAAAACTATGGTTAAACCCTATAAATGATAGACAAAATCTAGTTTTAATGGATGCCAAGAAATTGATAGGCCAATTTTTTAATGTCTAGAATCTCAAAATACATTGTTGAGTACAAAAATTGTAATAAAATGATCCTTGAAACAAAAACTAAAACAACTTCAAATATTACTGATTCTGATAACCATCATGAAGAAGCCTCATGTTCAAATTGCTCATCTCTAATGACGATTTTCAAAGTCCAAAATGCTCACTTATGTTGACAATTTGTGGGAATGACTAAAAAACAATATCAAACTTCAAAAAAAGGTTGTGTTGTATATTTTTTGAAAAATTACTTCTTTTTTTGGCAAAGTGAAGATGGATCTCTATCTAAGCATCTTCTTAAAATGAAAGATTTAAGAAATCAACTCTCAAACACGATAAAAAAGGTCCATGACAATGATATGTTTACCCTAATCATTAGCAATGCCACCTTCATCTAAAATATTTGTTGAGTCTGCAATTGTTAGCAAAGTTGAACAAACACATTTGAAAAAGTGAGTTCATATTTGTTATAACAAGAACGAAGACAAGCATTTTTGGCATAGTCCAATTCTTGACAACTTGAGAATGCATTTGCTACATAGTACAAGGGAAAAACAAAGAAACCTTCCACTTTTGCATAGCACCTAAGGCCAAGGTTAAGTACTAGAATTGTCATAAAGTCAAGCATGTTAAGAACATGCTAGAAATGACTATGATCCATCCCAAAATAATAAGTCAAACTCAAGTTAATGTGGCAGCAATTGATGCTAAGCAAGACTCTTGGAAAGATTTATGTATTTCATCTTGTCTTCTAGAGATAATGATGGTGCAATCAATTGTTGGTTCTTTGATTGTAGTGCATATTATGATTTCACCTATTACAAAAACTAGTATGTGAATTTTATTGCTAATTCTAGTTCTACATATTCTATTTCTTTGGTTGATGGTAGAACATGTGGTAGAAAGGATAGGTGATGTTCGATTGTTTTCAATAATGCAATAAAATTCATAGTCAATAATGTTAAATTTGTTCCAAATCAGCAATCTATTATCTATTTGCCAACTTACAAAACACCTAACACTTCCGATTTTTTGTGGTAAGCATATTGTGATTAACATCAAGCAAGATAGAATGGTTGCCTTAGGCATTAAGCAAAATGGTTTATTGATTCTCTCAATTAATTTTGTGGTATTAGAGATATGAACATCTCAATTTTCAATATTTAGCCAAACTAAGCAAAACTAGCATTGTTAATGGTTTGCCACCTGTCCAAGAGAAACAAGATATATGTGGAGGGTGTTCGGTTGATAAGAAAAAACAAAAAATCCATTTCTTACTAAAGGGGCATGGTGTGCAAAATTCTTTTCAACTCATCCATACTAATCTATGTAAGCCATCCTAAAATTTATTTGCAATCCTCAATGCAAGGTACTTTTTGTTGTTGCTTGACAATTTCTCCACGAAAATGTGCGTAAACATTCTAAAGAAGTTTGATGGCTTTGAAATCTTTGTCAAGTTCAAAACATGAATTGAAAAAACGTAGACATTTAAAGACACAAGGATCCGATAATAGGGGTGAGTTCACTTCCATACAATTCAAGGACTACCATAAGAAAGATGACATTTAACGATAATTAACAAACCCATACACCCCTCAATATTTAAAAGGCGCAATGGAACTATCGTGGAGATGGTCTAGTGCATGATTTAGAACAAAGGTGTGTCATACAAATAGTAGGGTGAAGCAATGAACATGGCAGTATATCTCCCAAACAGATCTTCATGCAAAGTTCGTAGGATAACACTTGAAGAATCTCAGTTTGGGATAAAACCAAAGGTAACACATTTTCCTATTTTTTGTTTAGCTACATATGTTTTAATTCCTAATAGTAATAGGAGTAAACAAGACTCTAAAAGTTATAGCCATAGTGAACATTCCAAGGCATAAAGACTAATCAATATTTCTACTGACAAAATCATTAGAGATGTTTAGGTAAAGAAACAAAGCCAGAAGGAAAAAACTATTGTAGTTCCTTTAAAAGATGAAGGTTCTAACTCTTCTTGTACTCCATCCCACTCGCCATTTTCTCAACCTTTGGTTAATAGTTCTTCCAAACCACTAGTCCATCAAAGATGCTTTCCTAAGGTAATTGTAGCTCAAGATGTAGTTGATACACCACAAGAATCTCAAAAACATAGCAATGGAGATCCAAAACGTTATTATTCCGCTCTTTGAAATGTGAAGGAGAATGAACTTTCTCAATCAAATGTAGGACTCCCAACAAATGGAAAAACAAATTGTTTATGTCAATAAGCATGTTCATTTTGTTCTTTCTTCTTACCTTTTGTAAGTGCATGAATCATACTCAAAGGGTAAGGGACAACCTTAATGGTGAAATAACATGTAGGTTGAGTATGATTCCTTGATGAAGAATTGTACCTAGGAGTTCACCGAATTGAGTAGAAAGCCAGTTGGATTCAAATGGGTATACATAATCAAATGTAAATCCAATGGTACTTTGGACAAGTACAAGACCCATCTTATTCTAAAAGGCTATTGCAATAAGAAGGGATAGAGTATAGGGAGACATTTGCTCCTATTGAGAAGATGGTAATGTTTCAAATGGATGTGAAGAATACCTTCTTAAAATCGGATGGAATTGGAGAAAGAGGTCTACATGGTGCAGCCTGAGGGAATCCAAGGACTTGGCAATGATCATCTACTTCGTCAGGTTCTTAAGTCTCTATGGGCTTAAGCAGGCTCCATGAATTTGGGGCATGAAAATTGATCAATATCTTCAAGATTTTGGATTCAAAATAAGTCTTTCTAATCCAAATCTCTATGTCAAAAATGATGGTGATGACATTAAGATTATTATTGTCTATGTTGACAATCTTGCCACCACCAAGTACCAATGCTATTGCATTACAACAAGTGAAATCCAACTTATGTCCTACTTTTGACATGGGCGATCTAAGCCTCCTACTGTATTGTTTAATTGGAGATCTAGCAACATGAACATTTTGTGGTTAAGTTTGATAATGCTCAAGACAGAAACATCATTCTTTGTGACAATTTTTTTAGCTGGGAGAATAAATTTTTGTTGATGATCAAGCCTTGGCATGCTGATTTCAACCCTGCTTCTGAAACTTTTAGCAAGATCTCGATTTGGGTTCGGCTGCCTTACCTTCCCCTCCACTTATGGTTTGACCCCCTTTTGGAAGAAGTGGGTGATGCCCTAGGCAATTTCTTGTTGGTAGATGCTGCTACTTCTTATATAATTCATTCTACCTTTGCCCGAATTCTGGTTGAAATGGATGTTTCGAAAGGGCTGTCTGCTGAAATTTTAATTAAAACTTCTAAGGGTTCTTAGATTCAATCCTTGGACTATGAAGGGATTCCCTTCTACTGTAGAAGATGTTTTAAAACTGGTCACGCTGCTGCACAATGTGGTTTCGAGAAAAATGCTTCAACTTCTTGGTGGAAAGGTGCCTCTCAACAGCATTATACTATTGAGAAGAATGTCGATCAACATAGGAGCTTTTCTAAGGTGGTTGCCTCGGAATCACAAGCTCGTGAGGTATCCTCTCTGGATGTCTCTTCTAGTGGGGTTGCTAAAACTGATCGTCTTGTAGAAACCCCTAATGTTCGTGAGGTGGCTGCTTCTGATTCTCTGGGCATTGGGACGTCCCCTCCGGCCGTCTCATTTGGCGAGGTCGCTAAGGCAACCCCTATTGTGTCTTCGGCTACCATCTCAGGGGATGGTGCCTCGGCTTCCCTTTCTGGTGGCTCTTCAAAAAAGTCCTTATCTGTGCAAAGGAATCAAGATTTTACTCCTAATACTTTGGTTGCTGGTTTTTGCGAGCTGGTGTGGCACGGTAAGGCGGCGCAAGTGGAAGATGGCTGGATCATTGTTAAGGAAAAAAAAGATAAATCCTCTCGGTCATCTTTTGGCATGACTCTCCTCTCCCATAAGAAAATTATTAAATGTAAATCTTAAATGGTCTTTTTTTGGAGCTGGTCTTTCTCGCTGGCTGCTTGCTGTCTTTTTTGCAGCCTTGCTTTTTTTGTTAAAGGGTTCCGGATCCCTTCAAAATCTGTTTTTCCCTATATCAAAAACATGAACATTTCATTTTTATGGTTTAAGAATATGCTACAAGTCTTTTGGAATGGTTTTGCATGATCATTTGCAATCCTTAATCTATACCTATAGAGTTTGAGTTGAAGTTGTCAAACCATGATGGTCTGCCATTGATCAATGAATCACTTTACAAACAATTGGTAGGGAGACTGATATATCTTTACATCCATGCAACCAAATCTTTGTTTCGTTGCTACTTATCTTTCCTGGTTTTGGCACAATGGAAGCTAGTTCATTGACATGCAAGAAAGCAAGTTTTTTGATATGTCAAAGGTTCTCTTAACATTGGCAATATCTATCATAGGACAGCAGATTTCAAGTTGATAGGCTATGCAGATTCTGATTAGGTTGTTCATACTAGATCAACTGTAGACTATATTTTCTATTTGGGATCATGTCTTGTTTCATAGCTGAGTAAGCTTCAGCACACTGTGGCTTTGTCTTCAACTGAAGCCAAGGACAAAGCAGATGTCAATGTAAATTCTGAAATAGATAGGTTTTAAGTGATCTGCAACTTCTTCAGATTATACTAGCTCCACTTTCTATGAAAAATCAAGGACTCTTGAAATTAAATGAGATTTCTCTTCACTACAATACATCTCAGGAGCAGTCTACTAATCTAATGACTAAACCTCTTGGTTCTAATCTCTTTGACAAATTTGGGACAAGATTGGAGTTATCTCTGATTTAGTTACTAAGGGAGGCATTAGATATAAAACAATGTTAGATTATACTTTCTACACATAGGCATTTATTATTTATACTAATGAGAATTTTTTGTAGTAGATGCAATTCCAAGATGCATGTTTTTTAGGCGTATCTGATTTGAGGGGAAGGTATTTTTAGAAGCTTGTAGGAGGAAGATTCTTTTGTATTTTTCTGCACAGCACAAAAAAAAAGGGAGTCCAAGCAAACAAATATACTCATCCACAACCACTAATGATCCAATAAGACCACATTAGTTATGTCTTTAAGGTAACTTACACAATGTAAGTTACAACCACCAATGTAATTTCCCCATACAATAATAAATACAAGTATATACACATTAAAGTGTGACACATTTCTCTCAAATTCCATGCATTCATTCATCTAACAGACAACTACTTTTAATTCATCTGCTCTAATAGACATGTCATCCCAAGATAATATTTTGGCATAAATGGCACCTATAGTCAATTGGGCTTGGAATGAAGCCCTTGCTAAAACCTATTGATGAGGGGAAAATGCAACAGGTGGTGTTTGATATCAGAAAGGGGAGAAGCTGTTACCCTTGATGTCTTTCCTAATGAGTTATTTTGGAAGTTTTGGAAAAACGTTAAATTAAGAAGTCTTTTTTATGGGCTCCAAATAACACCTTTATTAGTCAAAATTCTTATAATAGCAAATGCAACGAGATTGGAAATTTTTGGAGCAGCTGCAACTTGTAGCACTCTTTACAAGATCATTATGTAAACTATGGCAGAACAACTAATAACCTCCTAGATCTCATTAACTTGTCTAAACAAGGGGATTATAAATTACAAAGGTAATCATTATGGCTTAGGATATAATTCATTCCATGAAACATTTGAAACTAAAGTGTACATTCATAAAGTTCGATATAGCCAAAGCATTACATCATTTTCATTGGTCATTGCCGAGACAAATTATAAGGTCCTTTTGTGAGGATCAGTTGTCTTGGACCATCAACTATTTCTTAATAGCTTCTCTATCAGTATTTAGTGGTGGCATCCAGTACACTCCAAATATCTTCAAACTAAAAGGGTCATTAGGCAGGCGACCCTTTGTCTTTCCCCTAATCATTTCCTGATCTTGGCTGACAGTGTGGGGTGGTATCCATGCAAAGTACAGCCTGGTGATTTCCTTTAGGTTGTAAAGCTTCCTTCATAAGATAGAGAACATGCTGCATTCAATTTGTGGATGTATTGTGCTAATAAGGGAACATGGATTATCAAGGTAGGTACTCTTGGAAGATGCATGGGCATTCATCATCTAAAAGCTTCTTGTTAGGATAGTAAGGAATTAAGTCCCAAATCTTATACAACATATATAAGGGAAACAAACAGAAGAACTTATATCATACTGTATATTCAGAGTGCTCATTGCAGCCATCCCAGTAAAATATTTCAGAATCACTCTTTCTACAAGCAAACCAAAGATGACTAGCTGGAATGAGCTTATTGGTAAATTCAGTGAAAATATCAACTTTGCTTATAGATAGTTGAGGCTGACTGGACTCAACTATGACTAGATGTCATGCAGACAATTCCTGTAAATAGTTTTATCATCACAACTATCCCCAAGTCAATACTTAAGGAGGTGGACAAATTTTTTTTTTTTAAAGCCGTTTGTTTGGGGCAGTTACGTTGAGTCCCACAAATGTTACTAAAAAAAGTGGGCCCGGGTATTCCTTCCCAAAGCATGAGGTAGATTCGTCTTAAAGGCTCATAAAAGAACAATAAACTTCTGCTAGCCAAGCTCTTTTAGCTATGGTGTAAGGAACCTTTTCATTTGTAACCTTCTATTCCAACCTGGAAATACGTTCGTCAAGTTGAAAGCCATGGCATTCCCAAGGGCTCCATGTTCGGATCTGATCTCCCATCTAGAACTATATTAAATTTGGTCTCTATGCGGACCCCTGCCCTTAAAAAATCTGAATTGGATTGATGCCATTTGATTGAAGAGGTTGGGCATAACTGACTAACTTTCTTCAGGTTCAAATAAGGATGTCTCACTTCCTACATCTTGGAAACCTTTTGATATGCATCAGAAGGATATTTGCCCTGAATTCAAAGATAACTCAAGCAGATTTTACGAGGCAGGAAGTGTTTCTGTCAATCTCAATGAAGACCAAATGGGATAGACTGAGAAAGGATGTGATCCCTACGCTGTCAAAAGAGAGATATTGTTGGCTTTTGGAGCCAAGCAATGGATGGATCACAACCATATCTAGATGAAATTCTAGAATCCTAAAGGCTGGCCAAAAGTGAATGTTTTCAATTGGCTAGCCACTATGGATAAGATCTTAAATTATGATAACATCAGGCAGTGTAACTCTGTTGGGCCTCTAAATTGGTTCTATGCTATTCTAATAAAATGATCCTCACATATTGCTTTTCTGCCCCCCTGTTTTCTCTCTGTGAGACCTCTCACTGGGCTAGTTTGAAGAAACCTGCATTACCACCAGATCCTTGGCTGAATTGTGGAGACACTGGAATTCACACTTTTTTCCCTTTCTTAAAGCTGCCTAGAAAATGAATGCAACCTTTTTGTGATGCCAAACATGGCTGTAGGGAAACTGAAGAATATTCCAGAGGAAACTGATTAGTTGTGAATGCATGTCTAGAAATTAATAAGGGAGACTAGTCCTTCTAAAGACAGTACCCAGATAGAAATTATAGCTCCCTAGAGAAAAGGAATTGCATTTAAAATTGCAGATCGTACCCTCACTTTCCCAGTCATTGGGGTGTTAAATCACATCAAAAGGACATCTGGGAAACCATCTTAGGAACCAGGTCAAAATTAACTTGACCTGTCCTCAAACTAGTAATCCTACTATGGTCAGCACTGCTAGAAATGTAGAGATGATAAAAAAAAAAGTGCTCTTATGGTACACCATGTCTCTTCAAACACGCGTTAACAAATATGATTAAGCCTTAGGCATTAAGCTGGATCTCACAGAAGTTCGCAAAAGGGCATGGCAGGAAGTGCTGGATTTCTAGTAGTTTGGCCAGAGAAAATCAGTTAGCAATTATACTGCATTTTCAACAATGTGTAGCATGACCAGCTTGACAAATGAGAAAAGAAGCAATCCTACCAAAGTTTGAATTTTACAAAGAAGGCTTAAGGAGTGAAGGTGGCCAAGTGTAACAGCTGGATTTAGCTAGTTGTTAAGCTAGGGGCTCTATGAAGAGACCTGTTGTCAATCTCCGGACTTCTAGGTGGAGCAAGATATGTAACAGTGTTCCAACATGGCTTCTCTCTACAGTTTTTTGGGGCTGACTTGATTACCAAACCTTTTTGGTCAAATTGCACTCTACAAATAGTTGGCAAATATGTTTTTTCCACAATCTAAATAAGAACATCACACAAGACTATATATCAACAATGTGCAAAAGAATTTGGAAATATCCTTGCAAGATGAAGACCACCATGAGGGTTCATGGAGAATTCAATAACAAAAAATAATCTCGTATTGCATAATCCCAAAAGCTAAAAAGAGCTGTCACTCAATGATGACATCATTCAAATTGAATTCTGCACATGTAGAGAAATTTTCCAGTCAACTACCTTAGCTTTCAGACTCTTTTTAGGTTGAAATATCTCCCATATGATTTGGGAGTGTCATGGATTGAAATTATCCACCTCTTGTGATCCATATGTGCAAAGCAAACTATTTCTTCACGGCTAAAAAGATAATAGATGCACAATGGCATATATCTATTCTAAAATGCAGGAGGACAAAACTCGAGAAATCCAACTAATACAATCTAGAGCCTAGTATGTCTAGATATTAATATTACAGATGACTTAAAGACAAATTGTATAACATGTCCGTATAGAAGCTCTTGATATCCACAATTATTAATTTACTTCACAAACATAAGCTTTTCAACACTATATATGTCATCTCCAAGCTGGGGTATAAATACAACAAAGGAGCCATAATATTGAAGAATTCTCAAACAAAAACTAGAAATCAAAATACCTTGTTGGCCCCAGCCAAATCAAGGTCTCAAACTGAAATCAATGTAAGAAATAAGTTGAAGATCTAGAAGGGAACACTCCTGCAACTATTTAGTACCTTGTTAGTTCAAATAAATCAAGGGTCCCCATTAATTGCAACTTCTTTAAGGTCATATAGCTTATTCTCCTTTAATACATCTTTGCCCTAGCCAATCACAGAAGAGGAGAGGCCTCAAAAACACTACAGATAAAGGCTCCTCACAATCATGAAAGGACCTTATGCTCTATGGAAGGGCACATTTCAAACTCACCTAGGCTCACCATGCCATGCAAGTAGAAAAGTCTTCAGTTAAAGCTAAAAAATTTAGGTCCTAAAGAGTTACTCCTCTCAAAACAATCAAAGTGTAGCACTTTTGTTTGCAAACTAAATTGCCTAGAAAAATGGTCATCCATATTGGATTTCATTTCAACAAGATGAGGGATCCACTCTTCAAATACTAATCCAGAGATGCAGGAACCAACATGCAAACATGGATTTCCTTCCATATAAATCATTTATGTTGATCCAATCTACACAAGGGAGGCATCCACAATTTTTGGTGGTGTGTTCTCACATTCTACCAGGTACAGAGGAGAAAATAGGAATGAACCATCACCAGAATGCAGGTGGAATGGGAAGATATTTTGGGTCATCCTCTATTAAGCCATGGTCTTCTGAGGATATCCCCCTAGTATTTCCAGGAGCGAGTCTCCAGGAGTTCCCTTTGTGGTCAGACACTAAAATAGAATAATGATTAAACATAATTTAAACCAAAACAAAATATGAAAGAATTAATAAACATCATGAAATCAATTTTAAATGACATAAACCAATAACTGCACGAGTTCTCTCATGTCATGTTGGAATCACAATGTTATTGGAATCAAGTTATAATTGCGCCAATGTATTTTTTATTTTAAATAGTCAGTCATAAATTTCTTTTGTCTTGCTTCTTTTGTTGTGTAATAACCTATAATAATGAGTTTAGTCTCATTTTCTCAATTAAAAACCTAGATGTTTTAGTACAGTTCTAGTGGTTTGAAAATTGTGTACATTGAATCTTTTACAGCACTAAACTGCACTGGACAATCATCATCTTAGGGGTAACTCTGGGTTTAAAGGGATTAGAACCAGGGTTTTCTAGTTTTCTTAGAATTCTACTCCTTGCTGCACTTGCTGCTTCAACTTTTCATCTTTCTAGAACTGATTTGCATGATATTTTGCAACACTGAAGTAACTGATTAAATAATTTTGTTTTTAATTATAATATGCTTGCCTTTCTTATAATTATTATTTATGTAGACAATTAGTTTATGATTTTACCTATTATTTTCTATATTCTTTAGGTATCCTCTCAATACCCTGGTATTTCCTTAAATTTAGGGATCTCTCTAGCCATCCCAGACCTAGTTTCTATGTCACTCACATCTGTGTCATATAATTATGAACCAAAGTCGTATCAAAGCTCACACAGAAACCAAAACAATCTAACCCAAGTATCTTATATACCCACTTTTCACCTCATGTCATGTTTGAATCACTTTAGCAACATAAAATGTGCTACAAGGAAAAAAGTATTTGCAATACATTACTGCATCTTAATGGTGTCTCCTTGCACTTGTGATTCCATCCTACATATTTGAGATGTTATAATAATAATTATAAATCATAAATGCTAAAATGCAGCAACTCAATGTGAGGCATCAAATGCTTCAACACTATGGGATGCCTTTTACATGAGTCCACAACCCCATTTTTCCAATTCAAACTTAATCAGATTGATTAAGATCAAATATGCAGTTGTTTTAAGTATGGAAATTGTGAATCTTGTTACAGTCTAACTTTATACGACAACCCAAAGAAATGCCAATATTTCAGGGACTCAAAAATATTAAGAACAAGTAAACAAAAGAGAAAAGACAACACCAAATATTAATATGTAGGCAATCAAGGTGCTAAAAAGGCAAAAAACACAATAATAGGCAAATGCTTTAAGATACTGCATCGTTTTCATATAAATCTAGATAAAATACAAGACAACACCAAATATCCATATGCAAGCACTCAAGGTGCTCAAAAGGCCAAAAAGTAAAAACAAAAAGGCAAATGCTTTGAGATACTAGCATACCGCACTGCTTTCATAAAATCTAGATAAATTACATAAAGAATGAAAAGGATAATTTGAAATAAATGACAAAATATTATATAGGATTTACATCAAGCCAAACTTCCAGTCTTCACTAAGTTCAGGTCATCAATAGATCATTTTCCTCTCTTGCAAGTTAGAATAAAACAGACAAAGCTCGTTCTGAGAGGTTAAAGGTAAGGAGAGCAAAGATACAAGATCTTATAGGCTAGCGAGAGGAATCATAAAAATGAAATGTCAGTGATTATACTAGTAACTGCACTGAAGCTCTTACCCCTAAAAAGGGCTTGGAATTATTAGTAATCTCCAAAACATTAGACATTTCACAAAAACAGCAAAAAACGTGTATAAACCTAACTTAACCAATGGCTAAGAGTTTAAATATTTCAATATAATATTGGAACATATTGATGGGCCAGATAAAACTTCTTAAACAAACAAAAAGTTGCATCAACAAAACTTAAATGCAGGCACAACCAAGCTGATCAAGCATTCAAAGAAAACACCAATGGGCAGATTAATAGTAGCAAAATTCAATCATCTAAAAGCAATCCCTTTGTGTCTAGATTCAAAATAAGCATGGACCACAGCCAGTATGTCAAAAAACATGAGATGAAGAAACATAAGCGCTCTTTGAAGCTTGAGGACCATCACTACATCAGCCAGGAGAATACAAATGACAAAGAGAGAAATTATTGGAAACAATCACACAGCAACGAATAACAAATTCTACTTTGGAAAGACAAAGCAAGAAGACATGAGCCAAGAAACCTTGCAGAGGCTGCAAGGACCAGATGATAGGAAGATAACAAATTTGAGTGAAAGTGGAATCAAGATGGGCTGGACAAGGGCAAAAACCCAATGGATTCTATCATTTCCTAGGCCACCCGCACAATGTTCATGGGAGTGACCAAGATTTGAAGTCCTTTCCCTGCTATTACTTATGTTCAGATGCCTTGTTTCCTTAGGAATGACCATCTCTTTGAAAAAGCTCATTACAATCTCTTTAAAAAACCTATGTTTGCTCTTACCTACAAGATGCTATCAAGACCCTGCCATGTCTGCAATGATAAACTTCTATGCTAGCAAAGCCACTTTATGGTTTACCTGCCATTAGCACACTACTAATTGACAAACAAGATTTTTCTGCCTTTAAGTATAGTTGATACACCTTTTGATATTAAGTCATTTTATGCAAATTTGGTGTTATTGTAAAGAGAAAAATTCTATCCACAAAATGTGATGCAACCAAGCATCTAAGATACTATCGACAATCTACATCTAGGAACCAACCACCATATGATATAAGAATGTGTCAAACAACGACTCATCTCTATCAATAATAAACAATAGTCATCAATAAGGATAGGTGAATATCAAAAGCCTATTATCAGCCAATTGGAAATAAGAAGAAACAAAACTAAATGGAAAATTTCTTGTGGTGACAAAACACCAAGTAACATGGGCAATGATATCATAACTGTTAATTTCCACAAGGGGGGTGGTTTTCATAGCCACTAGTTTCTACAATAGCAAAAATGAAAAGTGTGTAACTGCAAGTTAATACAAGGGGTGGTTTTGTGACCTCTGGGGCAATTGCATGACCATTGGTCTACTTAGAGCAACAGTTTAGCCTAAAGAAGTACAGCTGAAAGAAAGAAAGAAATCATCCATGGCTGACCAAAAATAGGTCAATGAAACTTAAGAGTACATCAGATTACAATAGAAAATTCTAGGAAGAGAAACCTAGAAAGGCCCACAACAGGGAAGAAGGAAAAACAAAAATGCAAAACCCCCAGGGACCACCAATGCATGTGTCAAGAAACCAATAAAAAATAGCCAAGTACGGTCAACAGGAAACCCAAAGTGCATAAGCTGAGGAGTACTGGAGAAATAGGAAAGTTTCATCAAGTGTCACAATTCAGGCTTGAAATGGAGGAATCACCAGTGTCAACGTCAGTCACTGCGAAAGGATTGATACAAGATCCGACTGTGCTCATTGAGGAATGCCTAAAGCCAAGAGGGCCAAGCTGGGGCAAATCCTAAGAGGAAGCAAGGCACTCCCTCTAGAATCACACATAACACCAAAGGCCAAAATAACTCCAATTGTAGTAAAGAAGCTTGTAATATGCATTTGCCCCTGTGGCTCAGGGGTAGGTTGAATAGAAGTAAATCTACGACTTTTTACATGATTTGCTTTTATTATTTCTTTGTTAATGGAAACAACTGGATTACATAGATATCAACATCTTTGATTTTAGATAGCAGATTATATTATTATGAGGGAGCATACATCTAAACCAGAAATTGTCCTTCAGCTAAGCTGCCACAAGTAGGGGGAAGCAGTCCATCAAAATAACACATGTTGATGTTTCTTAAATGATGAAAAGGTTGGAAATTCTTTAATGCACAAAAGAACAATATCAAGGCACCATACATAGGAGACAAGTCTACAATTGAAAATATCAGAGCATGGAAGAATGTTATAAGTGACCAAGAGTATGAGACCATGGAAGAATGTTCTAACATATAAGTGACCAAGAGTATGAGAACAAGGAAGAATGTTATAAGTGACCAAGAGTATGAGATGGTTGTAGAAGGAAACAAAGAGAATTAGAGAGAGAGTGACAGTGTAATTGTTCTAATCATGGCCTTTTTAATCTATTCATTGAAACTTAAAAACTAAGGAGGTTATGCAATTGCCACTTTCAGCAGGGTTTTTTCCATGGTGGGGTTTCCAAGGTAAGATTATATGTGTAAATCTTTTGTGCTTGCTTTTCATTATCGTTATGTTCTTATCTGTTGTTTTGATTACTCTTTATGTTTCCTTTGGACTACAGCACTAATTCTAAACTGTACACATTCAAATAAACACCCTATAACTGTCATTTTAAGTAAACCGAAGAAGAACTGCAGTTTTTGTGATTCGCAACATCTACAGAGAAGGCATTTTTTTTTACTTGCTACCTTGCAATCCAAAGATATCTACAAAGAAGTACAACCAACCAGTGAAAGATAAGGCGGCCAAAGACAACAAAGACAACCATGACAAGAGAGTGGATGCTCTAGAAACAAATGAGTAAAGGGTGATGCAGTCACAAGAAACCATTGCCAAACAGCAGGAGCTTACAACTAGGAACCAAGCATCCATGGATATGGTAGTTTCCCATAGTAGAATTCCATTTACACAGCATTGACATGGCATTGCAAAAGTGTAAATGGAATTCAATCACCCAGATTTAAAATGGGAAAAACTCAGCAAAAGCTCAGTTAACTAAAAAATGAATTACATTTTTATAAAAATAGAAAAAAAAAACGATTTTGTTATTTCATGTCAAATACAGTGCATAGAGATTAGAAATAAACATGGTACATGAAAAAAAAATCCAATAAATTAAAAACAAGCAAGATTTTAAAAATATATATTTTAATGTAAGAGGGCTTATGTAAAATATACGGTTGGTCCTAAAATAGTGAGCAAGTGCTATGATCATTGAACACAGCCTACTATTTTAGGGATGACATGATATTTTATATCAATGTTCCACAGGTACGCGTCCCCGCCCCCCCCAAAAAACCCCATGTTTCCTAGACGGGGACGTCTCGGAGACTTGGGGACTTGGGGGGGATGTCCCCCCACCAGCCCACCAGCAGCACCACCATCCCACCACCAATGTCACTGTCTCCAAGACACCGCCAGGACCTTGAGGATGCTGGGGTGTCCTCAAGACGTCTAGGGGACTCCTAGTTGTCTCCAAGATGTATAATTCTTATAATTATACATCTTTTTATAACTATTTTTTCAAGTACTATATGTATTTCAACACCCTACCGCCCCCCCCGCCGCCATCCCCCAACCGTCCCCTTGCCGCCCCCAAACTTAGACCCACCATCCCCGCATCCCTTGACGCCCCCCCGTCCCCATCCCCGAAACCTCGTGGAACACTGTTTTATCTCAAACCCTCATTGGGATATAAATAAAAGAAACACCCTCATTAGTGTTTAAGCTCAAACATTAACCTATTCAAAGTTACTGTGGAAAAGTTAGAACCTGATAGCATTAACCCTACACTAAAAATTCATAATCTTCTCGTACTTCTATTTTTCTTCTCCCAAGTGTTAAAATGAGCAAAAAAATGGAAGACGTACATTAAAAAACATCAGAACCACTTTTTGAAAAACTTTAGAAAAATCAGGAAACGGCGCAGCAAATGAGGCAGGTGGTGATTACTCACAATTAATTGTGAGTTCTTGGAGAGTAATGCCATATGATGGTTCGTACTCTAGACAAGAAATTTGGTATAGAAAAACAGCTCTAAGGAAATTTGAAAAGAGACCTTGATAAAGCATATGTTAATGAGACACAAAGGATCTATTTTACACATTTTGGAGTGGAAGAGCATGCTTTAATTTGGTGGGAAGGTTATCTAGCATCTTCTGAAAAAAAGAAGAAGCAAGTTGTATCTAGATGGAATAAATTCAAAAAATAAAAATGTAAGAATTTCTAGCCTATTGAGCATAAAACTGAAAAAAAAATTAGGAGGCGGTATTTCAAACAAGAAAGCAATCAAAGTATGCAAGATTATACCATAGTACTCAATAGAAAGGCTATATTGATAGGCTTGGACTAGACAACTTGACCAAATATATAGGAATTCTCCATTCATGCATAAGAGATGAGTTGCCTCAAGTAAGCCAAAAGCTCTTGCTGAAGCATGTGTGCAACCATTTTATATTGACAAACGAAGGAAACAAAGAGAAGGGGGATTCAAAGAGCAAAATCAGTCTATAAATCACCAACCCAAATCCTCAAGAAGGGTAACAAAAGGTAAGAAAAATCCATCGCTTCTAATATTTGTAAGGATTCAAAGAAACATTGCAATGGTTGTATTGTTGATGTGCATACTAAAACAATGTCTTGGAAGTTGTATCTGAAATTGCATCCCAAGAATCATTCCAAGGAGGACACTGAGAAGTCCATGGCATCTGTGAGAGACAAATTAGAGGTGGAGATCAAGGACAATTCTGATGTAGACAAGAGATTGAAACGCACCGCTACCAATGAGACTAGCTCAAAACAAAGGAAAGAAGAGATGACCAAATTAATCCAAATCAAGAAAACGAAGGCAAATGCACTCCTAACCACCAGATCACAATCTAATTTGATTTAAAATCAGGTAGTTAAGAAGGTTGGTTTAAAAACTTATGATCATCCCCATCCATTTACTTTAGGTTCAGTGAAAATATGGCATAACCAACACTATGTTGATGAATCGGAGAAAAAGTAATTCCCCTTGGTACATTTGATATGGCATTTGGAAGTTCTCAATTGTATTTTAGGGATGCTATTTTCATCAGGAAGGATAACAAATACAAGTGCGTCAAGGTTAGGATCATCTACATCATCAAAGCAAATCAAAGCAAGCCCAAGTTTGCCATGGTAAGTGCCAACCAAGCAAATAAGCAATTTTGTTTACTTATTTTGAAGGATAAACAAGAAGATAGGCTAGAAATTTCTCGAGTTGATTGTGCTAACAAGGAGTTGAAAGGTTTCAATGATTTGCTAGGTTGCTTTTAGGAAGTGTTCCAAGTTCCTAAAGATAAGCCACCAAAAAGGGAAGATTCAAATGTTGCCAAAATCTTGACTACCTAACACTGATTTGTAAGGGAATCACTTTTGGAGAACAAAGTTAATAAACAACTTCAAGAGTTTCTAAAGCATTAAGTTATATACCCAAGCACTTCACATGTAGATCAACTATCATCATAGTAAAGGACAGGAAACATGCATTGATCATACAACTTCCATAGATAGATGACTTGGACTAGCTTCAACATACAAACCAGTTTACCAAGATGGATCTCAAAAACAAATACTATCAAGTTCATACATATGGAAGACAACTTTCAAAACAAAACAAGGTTTGTATGAGTAGTTGTAATTCCATTTGGCTTATGTAGTGCATCAATCACATTTACAATATTGATGAATGATGTGGTGAGAACTTTCATAAATACATGTGTCATAGTATATCTACATGATAATTGTCTTTCCACCGTGTTCATGGGATGGAGATAGTCGGGCATGTTTCAGGGACAGAAATCCCAGAGGCCATTATTTGGGGATGCCAAGGGATGGATTAATAAGCTTTAACGTTTCTCAAATATTACACTTCATAAAGTTCTTAAATATCAGTCTACAAAAGTATAGGGTATATTTATAGAGAATAGATATTTACAGAGAATATATAAGAAAACAAAAGAATGTATACTTAGTAACTACAAAAGCCCCTGACAAATAGAAGCACTGAACATATGATGTGCCCAATTCATTGCTCTGTAGAACTAAGCAACTGAAGAATACTCCTGATAATCTCAACTGCTCTCTTGATGAACGTAGGATAACCATGTTTCCAAGTTTAGAACACAATGAGAATAAGAGTGTGTCACATATGTTTCCCATGGCACATTGTTTGGAGAACATCAAAACATATCCAGCAAACTGTTATATTCAACTTTCCTGAGATGCCTTTGGGGCCACTTGTAGATTTTGTAAAAAATTAAAAACATCATATTTGGCATTGAGCAGTGTAAGTTATAAATTTCATGCCCTCAAGCCATGAGTCTTATTTGTGTTAGCAATATGAATATACAAGGGTGACTAATCATAAACTAGGCATACTTCCATCCTCACCCTTCCTTCCTCTTCACATTCACAGCTGAACAAGCAAAAATGGTGGTGATGTAAATGGGTTAGTGGGTTACAAACTTACACCTAAGGTGTGTTTAGGATTTCATAGAGGCATGGGAGAGCTTGTAGGCCCTCACACACTTTTTTCTCTGTTTTTTTGAAAAAATAACTCTTTTTTGAAGAAACTGTTTCAAATTTTTTAAATTAGAAAAAATGGGGTTGTGCCATGTGTACCGGGGACAAGAACGCAGCATTGGGGGTGGGAACAATGTCCCCATGTACCCCTGTTTTCAGTGCTACATGGGAAGAACATCTAATCCATACAAAATAAGTCTTGCAAGTATTGAAGGAAACAGCTTTTATGCAACATAAAGAAATGCAAATTTGTCAACCAATCACTAGTCTATTTAGGCAGCAAGGTTGGAGAAGGAGAACTAAGAGTGGATATTGTAAAGGTCAAAGCCTTCAAAAATAGGCCCACACCTATGAGTGACACCAAGATCAGAAATTTTGTTGGAGAAATACAGTAAATTTGGAGGTTTATTCCAAACTTATCAACTATTATAACATCTCTGCATGCCTTGCAGCAAATAGGAGTTGTTTTCATTGGCATAAGGAACATGACAGTGTTTCTGTCTTTAAAATATAAAATCAACAATGCACTAGTCATGTTCACTCTTCCTAATTGCAGAAACCCTCTGAGATTGAAATGGATGCAATTATGTTATGGGGGCAATTTTGTTGTGAGGAAGTGTATATAGTTGATTTTATAATGTTTTGTTGTAGCCAACTCGTTATGCTTGTCAGCATTATGTAGTGATGCAACTTCTTGGGTTCAGTTGTTGACAGTTGTATAACCAATAACCATGCATATTATCATTAAGAAGCAAGTCTATGTCAGGGAAGGAATGCTGTTTTGTGCCCTTCCTGTACCGAACAATTGTAAAGACACTAACTCTATGAAAGGATCTGCTTATCTACTATTTATTGTGTTCATTGTTACTACCGTTATTATTTATATTGTCATGATCCGGTAGTGTAGAATAAATAGCAAGTCAGTTTGTTATCATTCAGCGGTAGGTTTTTGTGTTCTTTTGCAAGGAGTTCCTGCCTATGATAAGAAAATGAGGTCCTAGTTCAAGCCATTAAGAAACGGATGCATTATTTGTTAGATAGATAAAACTATTGTGCATGCTAACAACAAAGCTCTCCAATATTTGCAAACAGAAAATAAATTGCAGAAGGAAAGACACTACTAATGAATGGATTTTCTTCAACAATTTCATTTGGCAATCAAGTATATGCAGGGAACAACTTAAGGCCAAGAATATCAAAATTGAAGGCAAAGATGAATAATGCCTCAAGGATGAGCTACCCTACAAGTTGGATAAATTATATCTGCCATGGGAACACAGACTTCTATTGATAAAGGAAGTCCACACTTCAAAGTTTTCAAGCCATTTTGGTGTTGGTATTTTCCTAACATGCAACAAGAAGTACCTAAGGTCATTAGAAGATGTAAATAATGTTGTACAAGTAAAACTAAGATTATAAAATAAGGATTGTATATGCCTCTCACTGTACCTACTAGACCATGCAAGAGTACTTGTATAGATTTTGTTTGGAGTTGACAAAATTCTAGGCATGAGCATGATTATCCATATGCTGTGGTGGATAGATTCGGCAAAATTTCTGTTTTGATTCCATATAAAAAGATGATACTAAAGCATGAAGTAGCTCTGTTATTCTTTCCTAATGTTTAAGTGCATTTCAAGTTGCCTAAGTCCATTGTTTCGTATAGGGATCCAAATTGTTAGGGAGATTTTAGAATACCTTATGAGATGGGATGGATACCAAACTCCAAAAAAGCATAGCTTACCATCCTCGAAAACGATGGATAAGCAAAAGTTGCAAATAGGACTTTGGTACAAATGACAGAAGTTTATAACAGCAGATGTCCAAAGATTGGAGATGAGTCTTTGGCGTATACCCAACACTCATACAAAAGGGTTGTACATACATCGACTAATACGTCACCATTCAAAGCATGTTTGCATTTCTTGCTTATTCGGCCCCTTGATGTTGCAATGGAACAGAAAACAGGACAAGAAGCACAAGATTCAAAGGTGACAAAAGCAGCAAATTCTTTGAATTATGCATAGTCACCTCAAAGTGAAGGAACGACTAGAGAAATCTCAAGCTAAATAACACAATCGGCAACAAAGAGAGCATAGGCTCAAAGTTGGGGAGAATGTGTGACTGTATTTGAGTAAGGAGAGGCTTCAAGGGCAAGCTAGCAAGCTCAAAATTTTATGGCATGGATCATTCACCATCTTGAAGCAAGCTAGAGGAAACATTTTCAAGCTCGATTTGCCTCCATTTATGGAGATGCACTCAATAGTAAATTGTGAGAACTTGCACCAATTTGAGTTGTCCATGCTAGACAAGGAGGAAGAGCAAATGCTACCCTCTATTGGAGATTTGTCCTTGGATTCACATGGGGAGTTGGAGCAGGATGTGGTATTCTAGAGCAAAGTCAGAGAGACTAGAAGACAGACACAGGAGTCTTGACATGTTGGCCTCAAATATGTTGGTATTTGTAATCTTGACTAAGGATCTTCTACTGAATGTTAGGTTAAGTGCCTTATTTAGGTCTGCCTCCTTTAGATATGTCCCAGATTGGCCTTCTTTGAATATGTGTATGGATGCATATGGCTAGACATCCAAACTTATTTTTTAATCAATCAGGCATCAAGTTTTAATAAAGTGTCGCATCTTACGAGCACTAGCACATTGTCATTGTCTTGTTAAAACTTAATCTCTTTGTTCCTAATGGTGCATGCCTACTAATTTCTACATGGTACCAGCACAAACAAGACTTCCTTTCAAGGCATCTCATTCTAAAGCAAGTTTTCCAAGGAAACCCTAATTTTCAAGAATCACACAATCTCACAAACCATTGCTAATTTTTTGGTATTTCTTTCAGAATAGTTGGGGATCCACATAAGAGAACCACAGTCCAAATTTCAGTTTTCTCTGATTGTTTTTATCAATTTATTGTGCTTTTACTGTTTTCCATAAAATCTACATGCCTAAATTTTCAGAATTTATCTAATTGCTTTACATTTTCATAAAGTAAAAGAAAATGTATTTGGTTATGTTCTTTGAGGCCTTGAATTTGAAATCATCTCATTCTGAAATCTGCACACTTCTGTATGTTTTCTGCCCAATATTGCAAATAGGATCATCAAAGATCTGGAGTCCATGGATTAGATCACCTACAAGAAGATAAATAAATGTAAGGGAAAAAACATCAAGGTTGAGGTACTTCTAGACATGAGAAAAAACAAGGTACATCTCATTTTTCAAGGAAAATGTGATTATTGTGGAAGATTTGGCCATAAGCAGATTGATTGTCATTTTCATATTCAAGATCTTGAAAAATGAGTAGGAAAAGTTCTTTTCCTTACATATAAGTTATGTTACTTCCCATCTTGCTCTTCAAGCTTCTCCTTCTCAAACCATTGCTTTGATTGCTAAGGCAGATGGTATCAGCACTCTCTGGCATCACCAACTGGATCACATCAACCATGGGGCAATGCACCAGATGGTAAATAAAAAGAATGATCTACAGATTTCCCTCCATATGCTCTCCTAGCAGTATATGTGTAGGTCAATGTCGAAAAACTCTGTGAGTAAGAGACATGAAATTTCCATAGTCCATATTATTAGCTTGCTAATTTCTGGATTTGACTGTGTATTCTTGTTTTGCAGTTGCATTTGCTGTTCTCTCATTTTGGCTCTTTTTGTGCTTTCTTTATTCTGGTTTATTCTATTCTATCGCAGCTATGATATTCTATTGCTCCCTTTTTTGTCTTTATTTCTCTCTATAATTGTGATTTTTTAAGGTGTTATTTTCTTGTCCTCTCTCCTACTAGTTTCTTGATCTTCACATCACCCTTATCCCTTCCTCTTTTTAGCTAGCTTGGTCTGCTATTCATTTTTCACTTCTATCTTATCTCATCTTGATGGATCATGGAATGTGATCCAAAACATTAATTGATGGAGAAAAACGTATACACAGTCAAATCCAGAAATCAGCAAGCTAACTCTGCAAGTACTAACACATGCAAAAGGTAAAGGATTACTTGTAGGAATAACATGGGGCCGAGTCATTAAAAAAAACTCACCATACTGCAGAAAACAACCATAACTTGCAATTCATAAAAACACACGCCACTATAGTTAACTGAATATTTGGAGTTTGGTAAAGGATAGCAGGCATCAAGATTTGGAGTTTGATGGCTGATGAAACTGTAGGTATGATAAATCCCTGACATCAAAATGAAAAATCATGGGTTTAAAATTTTAAATCCAAACAAAAAAAATGTAGGTTTAAAATTTATTCGTGGGTGTTCAATATAATTAAAAACATTATTCATAGGTTCAAATCATTGGCCAATAATAAATATATTCATGTATATCAATCATTCAACTGTGCCCTTATTTTTGAGTTTTATTGCTGCTTTTTAATTGTTTTAACTTTCTTTGCTGCATTCCACTAACAGCTGACATTTTTATCTTTCTTTTTAATCATAGATTCATGATTTTTTTGTTTTAATGACTGTTAGACTGTTAGTGAAAGTTTTTTTTTTTTTTAATTTACTTTTAGTTTATTTAACTCATTTTTTTTGTATGATGCAGTATTGAACTCTAATTTTGATCTGTATACAAAGGAAAGCAGTAACATGTTCCATAAATTCAGTAATATGCATGTTTTTGATGAATATTTTTAAAAACCTATTATTTTTAATGTTCAATAAACTTGCCGAGTTATTGCCATATTTTTCCCCAAGTTTTGCCAAATCTCAAGTTTTTAAAAATTTTGGGTCAGCCAAGTAATTGCTGAGTCCACAATTTTCAGCTATAGAAGGTTGTATGCTTGGGAAACATCATCAAAGGATTCTCCAAAAAATGCTATTTATCGTGTGTCACAACCTTCAGAGTTCTTTCATATAGGCATGTGGACCTATGAAAAAGCCATCTTTAAGTGAACCCAAATACTACATCATTTACATGGATTACTTTTCCAAAGACCTATGGATATTCAGCTTCACACACAAGTATTGAACCTTCCTCAATTTTAAGGAACTCAAAGCATACATTGATAACCACTATGTCCAATGGATCAGTTGTCTTCATTTGGATCAAAGGTGAATATTTTTTAAAAGGTATCTAATAGATCCATAGTTACCGCGAGACTGGTACTGGTACTGGTATGGGAGACTGGTACTGGTACCGGTACGGCTTTTCTTTTTTTTTTGAAAATAGGAGACGGGGGTACTTGGAGATGCCATTTTTTTTAATATAAATAAAAAAAATTAAAAATTAAAAATTAATAATTTATAGAAAATCTGAAAATAAAATTAGTAGTTTATAGAAAATCTGAAAATATGATGACATTGATCTTTCAAAACAATAATTTAATCACTCTTAGACGCGTCAAATACATTATGCTTTAATTTTTAAAGTTTCAAATGTTTAAACTTAAAGTTTTTTTAGGTATTTTAGCGGGAGACGTCGTTTTCTGCAGCAGGCGACGGCAGGGTACTCGGGAAACTTCGGCAGAAGTCTCCAGCCTCCTGGAGACGTCTCCAGAGACGGTACGGGTCTCCGAGACGCGTCTCTGAGGGGGGGAGATGCATCTCCCGGCAACTATGAATAGATCATATCATCTTTAGGAAGCCAAGAATATTCATTGATATGTCAAAGGATCTCTTCATCTTCAGTCTTTGATCAGCCTTCAGGAGTCTCCTTCAAGGAGGGACCTGCAACAGTCTGCTTCTAGCTCCCTGACCAAGCTCAAGGGCAGATTGTTGGAGTTTGTAATCTTGTCTAAGGATCTTCTAAAGAATTTTAGGCCGAGTGCCTTATTTATAGGTTGGCCTCCTTTAGATATGTGCCAAGTCAACCACCTTTTGATATGCGTATTGATGTACACATCCAAACCCACTATTTTATCAGTCAAGTTTTAGTAAAGTGCTATAGCCTATAGGCACCATCACATATTTTTGTCTCTTTTCACATTGTTATTGTCTTCTTAAAGTTTAGTCTCTTTGTTCATAAGGGTGCAGACCTGCTAATTTCTACAAAAGGAAAGATGCCAAGGCAAGCATAATGGTTACCTCAAGGAAAAAGTTAAGCTCTTCCCACGTCTACTCAGCCACAGGCTTTTGATGTACCAAAAACCTCCAACAAGGGAGGAATGATCCATAAGGATCAGCATCAAGCAAAACCCCTTCACCAGTCAAAAACAGAGCTGTAAATTTAATATTTCTTGTATGGTGAAGAAAACGCTGGGTAAAAAAGGCAACAATTTCGTATCCACTAGTTTCCATAGGGAGTGGTTTTGTAACTGCTAGTTTCTACAACAGCAAAACTGACAGGTGTAGCTGCCAATTAACACATGGAGCAATTTTGTAAATGAAATGGCAATTGTGTTTCCACTAATCTGCTTAGAGCAGTGATTTTACCTTAAGTCATTGTACAGGAAGAGCAGCAACAGAATGTTGATGTCTCTTCAATTCTAGATTCTAGAACAGCTGAGAGTCCTTAATGCACAAAAGGACACTCCCTCAGCACCATTAGTAGAAGATGAGTTAGCAATTGAGGACAAGATTGAAGAATTTAAGTAGTGACCTGGAGAATGAATTAATTGTCAACAGAATGGAAAAGAAGCATAGAGTGGACTGTGTGAGTAAAGAACAATATGTTTGTGTTGTAATTGTTCTGATTTTGCTCTTGTATCTAATCTTTGACCAAAAGAGTGCTAGGAAAGCTATGCAATTGTCGCTTCCCACTGGTTTCCCTAACATTGGGATTTCCAAGATAAAAAATTTATGTTGATCTCTATGTGCTTGCTTTTCATTGTTGTTAAGCTCTTAGTTATTGCTCCAAGTACTCTATATGTTTCCTTTGTGATACAGCACTAACCATATATAATTATATTCTAAGCATTTGAATAAACACTATACATCTGTCATTTGAAGTAAATTCAAGTAGTACAGCAGTTTTTGTAGTTTACAAAATCTACCAAGTAGGTGTGCTTGATAGTAAATAAATCATATACAAAGCAATATACCCAGGCTGCATTAAGGGGTACCTCCCTAGAGGCCCCAATACCTACACTAGAATTGTTCTGATACCAAAACTGGTATGAGTACATCCTGAGTTCGTCTCTTATCTCAGGTACCCAATTGCAACAAGAAAAACCAAATTAAAAGCAGTGCTGGAACAGGTAAAACAGTCAATAAAAATTTAAAACATTAATAGAAAGCACAATTAACATGCTGCTAAACCTACTGTCTACTTCTAATGAACCAATTGCTGATTTGGATGCTCTTCAGGAAGACCAACATGACAATTTGTTCGCATGGTTCTTGAATCTCACTATGACCATTACTATTTTTCTGAACAGATAAATATAAACCTACATAATATTTGTATGTCATGAGTCTGTTTTTTATTTTTATTTTGATTGGGGTTAAAAAAAAGGGTTTTGAAAGGGCCCTGTTGTCAATTCATGCCTCTTCTAGTTCTTACCCATTGCTTATAGCTGATCCAAGGAATCTTAATTGGGCCATCACTGTCATGAAAAACCTAGAAAATTTTCTTTGTCAACCTTTTCCTCCTTGTTCAAAACCCTTGGTCTTGGCCCAAAATGAAAGAGTTTGAAAAAATTGTCTTTGTCAACGATTCATGGTGGTGTTGGAACCATCCTAAGTTCTCGAAGGTGGTTCTAATGCTGACATGTTGCATTGAAGAATGAAAAGGGAAGGCATGTGTTCGGTTGTCAAAGGTTTTAGGTGGTTCTGGAACCACCTCCTAGCCCCAACATGGTTCTATTCCTTATTGAAATCTCCGACAAACAATGAGGAAGGCAATACTTTAAGCGGCAAGGATTTGATGTAGTTCCGAAAATGCATTGGTTTCCCAACAAGTGTTGACGTTCCTGACGAGCCCTAAGAGTCAAGTAAGATCCCTTCAAATCTAAGTTGTCGGTTCAGGTACGGGTTCAGATATGGGTACGGATGAGGGTATGCCGGTACAGCAATTACGGGAGTATATATATACATACATATATACATACATACATACATACATATATATGTGTGTGTGTGTGTGTGTGTGTGTGTATATATATATGTGTGTGTTTGTGTGCGTGTGTGTGTGTGTGTTTATGTATGTATGTATATATATGTATATATATGCATATATATGTATATGTATGTATGTATGTATGTATTTATGTATATGTATGTATATATATACGTATGTATGTATGTGTGTATATTATATATATGTATGTATAATATATATATATATATATTATATATATATATATAATATATATATATACATGTATGTATATATATATATGTGTGTGTGTGTGTATTGTATGTATGCATATATATATATATGTGCATATATATATATATATATGTATATATGTATATATATATGTATATATATATGTATATATATATATATATATGTATATATATATATATATGTATATGTATGTATATATATGTATATATGTATATATATATACATGTATGTATATAGTATATATATGTGTATATATAATATATATACATATATATATATATACACATATATATGTATATATATATATACTTATATATACATACATACATATATATATGTATGTATATATATGTATATATATACACATATATGTATGTATACATACACATATAACGTATATACATACATGAATACATACATATAGATATACGTACATATGCATATACATTTAACAACAAACCATACCCAATGTCTCCAAAAAGTCGGCATTTCCTATTACTGCACCAATTACCTACCTGTTACTTGTTAATCTACATTAAAAATGCTTCAAAAAAATTACCTTTTTTTTGTTTTTTTTTTGGGGGGCACCCTTGGGACCCCCTGGGTTCGGCTGGGTCCTTGGTTCTCCCTGGGTTCAACCAGGGTTCTTCCCTAGCCACCCGGGTTCTTTGTGGGTCCTTTTGTGAAGGACCCACAGAGAACCCTAGTGGCCAGGGAAGAATCTGATTGAACCCAACGTGAACCAGAACCGAACCAGGAACCCAAACGAATTTTGCAGGTTACGGGAGGTTATATGAGAGAACCCAGTAACTTAGCTTCAAATGTTCCTAGTGATCAGTGAACCTCCAACATGAGGGAAGTAGTAGAAATGAACACATTAGAACCTCTAAGGGACCGAGAACTCCGAACCTCCACCAAGGTTCTAAATTCCCAATCAATCTCCAATGGAGTTTTCAATGGGTGTTTGGTTCTCAACAAGGTTTTGAGCGTCGAAGTAGATATTATAAGGAGCTTTCAAGGAGGTTCATGGTGGATGGCGAACCTCCGATACTAGGGAAACAAATGGAAGGAAAATGTTGGAACTTTTAAAGGTACCAAGAACAAATAACCTTCACCATGGTTTTGGGTTCACAATCAATCTTTGACATAGGAGGCAAAGGAAATATGTTTTGGCCATGGACATTTCTTCAAGTTCTGAAACTTCATTGAGATCCCAAGGGATGCTTAGTTCTGGATGAGCGTCTAACCCCCGACAAGGTTCCAGATGAGCATTAAGTTCTCGATGGAGGTTCTAGCGCCAACAATTTTCACCAACAAGTAAAGAGAAGCAAGGAGATGTCTATAGTTGTTGGCAGTTTGTTGTGGTTCTAGTACCACCTTTGGTTCTCAACATGGCCCAAGTTCTCGACAAAGCCCTAAACACCAACACAAATGAAGAGTTCCAATTGGTTGGCGAAGCTTTGACAACTAGGAACTGTTAAAGGAGCGCTTGATAGGTTCCAAGGAGGGGTAGGATGGCCAACATGGGAGAAACAAGGATATTTTAAGGAACTCGAACCCCCACAAGATTACCCAAGAGCACCATCAATACATTTCAACACCCTCCAACTACCAAAGCCAATATTTATCACACTATCCCTAGGCTATTATCTTCAGTGCACTGCTTAGGCAATTTCTTGGCCCTAACACTCAATCCCATAATCATAAATGCTTGAGGGATGGCAAGGGTACAAAGGATTGTTCTTCACAATCAGATTAGGCCTCAAAAGGACATGTTTTCTGCACATAGCATGATGAGGATGATGGTTGGGGCATGGGCACCCCCTCTGTAGTGTACTGCCCAATGGGTCAAGAATTTATTGTTGACCTAATGCCTTCCTCTGAGGGTATTAGGGCCTAGCATTCCTCATTTTCAATAGTTCTAATAATTTCAATAGAAGACATGTAAGAGAAAAATTCTCTAAGTAACTTTTTTTTTTATGAAGTTGTAAGAACTAGCTCAATGCTTTGTAATCAATAAAATTGTTGTTTTCACCTCTTCTCATTATTCTATATGTTGTATATTCTCTCATTCATCAACATAGATTGTGGATCTTTTTGCTTCCCTGCTATGCTAGTCAAATATTCTTAACTTCATGTATGAATAACCTACCTTTTTTTTTTTGTTTTACTAAAGTTGTAAGAACTAGCTCAATGCCTTGTAATCAATAGAATTGTTGTTTTCACCTATTCTTTTTTGTTTTTCTAAAGTTGTAAGATTTAGCTCAATGCCTTGTAATCAATAGAATTGTTGTTTTCACCTCTTCTCATTATTCTATATGTTGTGTATTCTCTCATTCATCAACATAGATTGTGGATCTTTTTGCTTCCCTACTATGCTAGTCAAATATCCTTACCTTTATGTATGAATAATCTTTTGTTGCTTTTTGTGAGATGTATGTTGCGTACAAATTGTTTGCAAGAACTATTTGTGGTTATTTCCCTCCCTCTTAATGTTTGTCAAACCCCATTACCTGTTAGAAAACCAAGATCACCTGCATGCAATCACCTATCACATGCAAAAGACATGAAGAACTAAAGAAGATGTTCTGTATACCTCAAAGTAAAAATGCATTAAAGAGAATCAAGTATTACAAAGAGATCAATCCTTATGAAGGAGATCAAGAAACCCTAAAAGGGAAACCCTAAATGAAACCCTAGTGTGCACACTTAATAATTAATCAATTATTAATGTGCCTAAGTTTAGCTTATGTAACTAAAGGAATAAGTGACTTAATTAATTAATCAATATAATATAATTAATTAAGCATAATAACTTATTACTCTAACACCCCCCCTTAAGATGAACTTAGGAAGAAGCTAAAACACTAGAATAAGATGCATGAAAGCAAAAATGGGTCTCGGCAACTAGGCCTGATCAGGTACCCATTTACAAATGCAAGAATGAGTAAGAGAAAGAAAAACCCAGTGGGACAAAACCCCCCTTACAATGAGATGTCATGCTACAAAGAAGCACTGGAAGAACTTTGTAGAGTAACACTGGAACCTGATACTAGCAAGCAAGGAAAGATTCTTCTATTTACTATTGAAACCGGATGAGAGTCACTGATTGACTCAAGGAATCATGATAAAGCAACAGCAGACCCGATGCCACAAAACACTCGAAAACTCCAAACGGGAACAACTCTGGAATCTATGAAGCAGCAAGCAATTATTGAATGATGTATTACTGAAAACGAAGTGCAAAGATGCAAGATGCACTCTTCCAACTGCCAAAACATCCAAGTAATTGCCAAACAACCCATCGGGCCAAATCTGGACTAAGTGATCAACCTGGGACAGATACAGAAAAAGTGCAAGGACAGAAACATAGAGCTCCTCAATACCTTTCCAACGCCGCAAAGATAGCGAAAATCGGAGATCGTGGCAAAAAGTTATGAGCTCGAAAGCATAAAAAGTACATCTAACTTCAAACAGCAATAAATGCAATAAAACAGAAAAATACTATAAAATAAACAGCACCAAATGAAAGTGCTCGGAACTAGCTTTCCGGCGATATCTCGTTTGCCCGATTTCGATACCGTATGCCCAAGTTATGACCAAAAGAAAAAAAATTGCTCTTTTAGGGCAAACTAGGGTTAGGAGGGGCAAATAGGGGTCGTACGGCCGATGACGGCATGCTGACGTCAGCACTTCAAAGGATTAAAATTGACGGCCATCTAGCCGTCGAAGGAAAAAATCTCCCCCCTGCAAAAATTTGACGGCCATCAAGAAAACAGTCTGGTGCATGAATATTCTATAGGAATCTTTTAAGATTCTGTCAGTGTTTTCCGCCGGTTTTTGAAGGTTTCCGCCGGGTTTTTTTTGCCGCCGGTTTTGATATGTGGCCGCCGGTGAGGGTTAGGTGCCCGCTGGTTTTGAAAAGACACCGGAAATGTGTGGCTGCCGCCGGTGAGTGTTGTATGCCGCCGCCCACAGTCAAGTGGGTCCTGCGAATAGGACAGAGGACAGGGTAAGGCATGCGCAGTACCCTGTGCCTCTTTAAATTGCTTCTTTTTTTCTTTGAAAACAAAAAACTTTGCCTTTGAAATTTTTGATTTTTGATTTTGATTTTCAAAAACCAAAAACTAATAATTTTTTTTTTTTTTTTTTGCATGCAAGGAAAATATTAAAAAAACCTGAATTTTTTTTCGAGAATCATGCACAGGGGCCGTAGGCAGACCGTATGGCCTCTGAAATAAAAAAATTTGCCTCAGAAGCTCTCGACACCGAAATAGGGCGTATTATATGTCGTTTTTCATCTCTCGGACACTCTGGATTTGATGGCGAGGTCCGATCTACGTGAAAATGCACCAGAAGCTTTGCAACTCCCAGATCTTGCAAAAAAGATGCCTGTGGAAACCCTTGCATTAGAAACTCACTGAAAGGCCATATCTTCAGATCACGAATAGGCAGCTGCAGATCTGGAGCTCTGATACCATGTTAGAAAACCAAGATCACCTGCATGCAATCACCTATCACATACAAAAGACATGAAGAACCAAATAAGATGTTTTGTAAACCTCAAAGTAAAAATGCATTAAAGAGAATCAAGTATTACAAAGAGATCAATCCTTATGAAGGAGATCAAGAAACCCTAAAAGGGAAACCCTAAATGAAACCCTAGTGTGCACACTTAATAATTAATCAATTATTAATGTGCCTAAGTTTAGCTTAAGTAACTAAAGGAATAAGTGACTTAATTAATTAATCAATATGATATAATTAATTAAGCATAATAACTTATTACTCTAACATTACCTTCATACATGTTTGCAGGAGCTCGTAAAATAGAGAACTGTTTGAACCTTGCAACTTTTCATAGGTTTCATGTGTTGTTGTGAGTTATGAAAGAACTCAACTAAATCTTGGTGCATCACCACCTTTCCCTTTTTTATTATCTTCCTTCTCTCTTTTCTTCTATGAATTGTTAGAGTAGGAGTAGATTTTAGTTTTAATCCATGTTGAGTTGGATCAACGCTAGCATCTAGGCTTACAAAGGAACCAACCTTCTCTAGAGGTTTGATCTCAAGTTAGCAAGGTCCCACACTCGAGAGATTATTCCCATTTTTACTCTGAAATACTGAACTAGGTTGAATAAGGGTGCAATTTCATGTGACAATAGGCCCCATAACCTTTTACATAGATTCAGATTGAAAGTATTAATACCAGCAAAAAACCAAACTTTGAACAAGGCCTTAAAAACAAGACCAAACTATGAGCAAAACAAAACCCAACCAAAGATCAAGCAATAGTTGGCAAAAACACAGCACAAGTGAAACAAGATGAACATTGAGCTACTAGTTAGCCAGTTCATTAAGGCATTCAACAGCTTCCCATTCTCCACACAGGACTTAGATCTTGGAGGCAAGGGAGTCTACCTTGGTAATCTCATCTTTAAGCTCATTCTTATGCTTCTGACCTCCTGTTCTTTTGTTGGATCCTTCTTGAACATCCAAGTTCAATCTTTTTCAAGTGTTGACCGTGGTCTCTTTGATGCAGAGGATGCCCTGGTTACAAATCATTTCAGGCTCCTTGGGGAGGCAAACCATATCTTGAATCTCGTGTTCTAGTCTCTCCACTCTGGGCTCCAGACCAATCACATACTCCTTAATTTTGTCCTAAATCAAGATAGAGATGTTTTGGCTCCATGTTTCATGTTCTTTCCTGACTTAGTCAATTTTTGCATGCATGTCCAAGAGGTCCTTGTTCATCTTTTTTTTCTCATAAATTAGACCTTTAATGATGTCACATTGGGAGAGGTAGGTGCTTTTTAAGGACTCCAAATTCCCAAAGGGAAAGCTAGCCAAGGGCCAAACAAAGGAATGGGAGACTTGGGGAGGGATAGGGCTAGGAACAATGGGGAGCTACGACTGGGAACATAGCACAAATTAACACCTTTTGTTGGTTTTTTGGGGTTGCCAACATTCACAATTAACTTGCCCTTGAGCTTAAGGAATTGGATCCAACTAGTCCAAAAGATCCTTTGAAGGAGGGACAGCAACAAGGGGAAGGGCTTTGGGGCCAACGTATGCTTTCTTCAAGGGCTTGGGGCCCAAGGATTTGGAGCTATCAATTTGGGGACCCACCTGAGTCTTGCCAAATTGGAAGAGAAGTAAGATGAGAGCTTGATGAATAGGTATATCAAGATTCCCATCTTAGAACTCAAAAACAATATACTCAAGAGACATTTAAATAAGGAACAAAATGCTCATAAGCCTATCACAGTGGAAGTGGTTGAGGAAGGAAAAATGTTATGAAAAGAGCTTCATGTATCTACCTTTCAATGTGCCATATTTCATGATGAGAAAACATACCTCATCCCATGGAGGAGGATAGGAAGTTAGGAAAATTCCATATTAAAGTTCATGAATGAGTTCATAGTCCTTGTAGAATGCTTCATGCTATTCCTTTTCTCTCCTTCAATCCTTTAAGAGTTTCAAATTGATGGTTGGAATTCCAATGACAATAGCAATACTTTCCTCTAAAACTTCAATGATAACACCTTTCATGGAGATGGCCTTGTCCTGCCACACCCTAGTTAAGTCAATTGAGAGGCCAAAATCACTGCCCTTGATCCTTTCAATTTAGCAGTTCAAAGTTCAAACCCTCCCTCTTCAAGATGTTCCAAATGGTCGCATTCTTTTTCAAAATATCAAAAGAGGATAATCTAACGCAAAAATAGTCACCACCCATGGCAAAAGCGGGAAAAGGAGGGCCAAGCTTATTAGGGAGAACCAAACAATAGGGATGGGAAACAAAGAGGGCAATGAGCCACAAAGATAAACATGAGGAAATGAAAGAGTTATGGATACAACAAGTGAAATGATGGAAAAGAAGGGCCAAAACAATGCACATTTTGAAGTAATTGAGGATACGAAGAGGACACTAACAAAACCAATTGCCCAAGGGAAGAAAGGATGAGGAGTGGATTGTTTTGTTGCCTGCAAGGGGGGAAATCCACACAAGATGCTATTGCAATAATCAGATATCTTCCAGCAAAGGGGGAAATTAATTATGTGCAACCCAAGCATCTTTATCAAGAAGGGATATACCAAACTGGTCCATGTGAGGAAATCTTCACTAGTCACACCCAAGTCGGAAAACCAATCAGCACAACAGTTACCCTCCCAATAGGAGTGGGTGATTTTTATATTTTTTTAAAAAAATCAGTAAGGCCTGAGCATCGTCTATAATATTTTTGATGGTCCAAATTGGGGTTGAGATATATTTGAGGCAGCTTATGATATTTAGTGAATCTCCCTCAATGATGCAAAGTTTGACGTTCAATTTGGAGGCCAATTGGATCCCCCAGCGAGTAGCACAAGCCTCAACATAATAATTGGTTTCAATTCCCAGCAACCCCACATAGACAACCATGAGAAATCCAACAGTATTTCTTATTACTCCTCCCCCGACAGCTGGAGGGCTTCCCTTTGGAGCTCCATCAAAGTTGAGATTGAGCCAGTCGAGTGGGGAACGGATCCACTTGACTGGACTTCAATCAAGCTTGACGATGGTTGTACTTTCCACAATGGAAAATCCCAAATCCCAAATGTGGACAAGGCACTCCTCTAATTTAGGGGCTTGAAATTTGTCATTCCTAGAAGAGCCTAAACAATTCTCCTTTATAGCTTCAATGATTGTGGTCTTTGAACATTTCTTACCTTATCCTGGAAAATTCTAAGATTCCTCTCTTTCCAAATCCCCCACAAGAGGCGGGGAAGAGAAAGCTTCTAGAGTTTCTTGAAGGGGAGGGAGAAGGAAGGGAGCCTCCAATTGCAAAATCAGATCAGACAAGGACGGTCTAACCCAAGGAAGGAGAAACTTGGAGAGGATCAAGTCAAGGATCTTAGAGGAAAAGGAGCAATCAAAGAACAAGTGGACAGATTCCTCAGCTGATTTGCAAAGAGCTTTTGAATTATCAATTGTCTATAGTGTTTTGTTATGCTCTTTTTAACTTCATTCATATAACATTCATATTATTACTTTTGTTTATTTGTCTTAACTTTTACATTTTTTACATGAAAATATCCAAGTCGTGTTATTCCTAGTACCTATATAAAATGGTGAACCCCCATTACCATACTTGTACCAGTAACTTAGTACCCAATAGAGTTTGGAATGGACTGGAAAATGATGTCTTCAACCTAAAAGACATTTCAATTTCTAACATGCAATATCATTGCTACACTGTTGTATGACAGCATCAGAACCCCTTATGGCCATTTATATGCTATCTATATTGAAGACATGATTTTCAGAGTGGTAAGAACAACAAAAAATTAGTTCTAAGAGAATTGTAAATAAAAACATAGAAAAAAGAAAGAGAAAGAGAACACAACTTACAACTATTGATAGTAACAAAGAACTGCAGTCCAATCATAGCGCCTATTTCCCAAGCCCTGCATGTTTAGTTGCATAATTCTTTCTTAACTGTACAACAAAATGCAAAGCATTTAGGTCAATAAACAAATACTGCCTCTTTGTATCACATGCACCCGTAGTATAGATGGATTACAAAGGCTCGCTTTGCTCCCAAGCTTGGTCTTGTAATAAAAACCTAAGGGGTTAACTATTTAAACACTATATAAGGTAAAGTGTAAAATTCCGCTTGTTTCCACAAGGAAGCGTCTCATATGCCCAGGAGGGCATGCAGACTAGGCTGGAGCTAGAATAATCACATTCATCTTTAACTCTTAAAAACTTAGAATTATGCTTTAGCATACACTAATAGCACTGACTAAATCTTAAGAAAAGGAAGAAGCTCTTATTCTCTGCTTGTGAAATGATTCAAAACACTAGAATGTCACATTCTTGCCAGTATTTACAGAGCAAAAGAAAGCTGTAGCCATTTCTTTTCACAAATGAAGCTTATCCCTGCTAAAGTGATAGACAAAAACAGAAGGAAATGATATCCAGCAAAAGGTGGTATGCTTGAATTGAACTTCAACGATGCTTCAAATTTTAAATCCAGCCCAGCAGAAGGTTTGACAAACCAGCAAGAGATTACCCTAGGTTTTGCGCCATCAATTTTGGATTAATTGTATAATTGTTGCTGTTAATGTTATGGCAGCTTCGGGTTCATCCTTCTAGCCACGAGTGAAGACATAAATTAATATAGCCTATCGGCTATTTATTTATATGTGATATTTAATGTGAAGGGGCACTTCACTTGGCAACAATGTAATTTCTAAAAGGGCCGACCTTCCTTGTAATTCACATATTTTAACTGTAATTATATTTCTCTATTTTGGCCGACCTTGTACATGAAGAGGTGCGACCTCTCTCTCATTGTGTATTTATAAAAGGTCATTTCCATCCTTTCAATCATCAAGCAAGTTCAATTCTCTCCTTCATTCAAGTGCGAATTTTCTCCAAGAGCAGATTGCGAATTTCTCTAAGTGCAGATTTAGGGTTCAAGGAAGGGCAGATTATTATCTGTTTTGCATCTAAAGTTGGTGTTGAATATTGGCCTTGTGATTGGCCTCATTGTAAAGAGAATTGTTGCCACTATTTATATATATAAGAGAGATCTTTGTTGCTGGGTTTTTCTCCCTCAAGAGGAGGGTTTTCCCAGGGTATCTGCTGTGTTATTGTGTCTGATTTTGAATTAATTTCTGTGCATACAATCTGATCATTAAAATTAACAGTTGCCAAGGAGCAGTAGTATCAGAGAGCATTACAATGGCTTTCTATTTGGGAACATACGGGAATGTGATTTATTAGTGATCAATTCACCTTACAGAGGGAGACCTCCAATCAGCAAATCCAGGGTCATAGAAAGGGAATTTTCTATCTACAGAATTCTCTTCATTCAATCTGCTTTAAACATTGCTTATTAAACTTTAAGAAGACAGCTGATCTGCTAGCCAATTCAAAGAGTTAATCTTTGGCTCAATGAAAAGACCAATACAGTAAGGAGGCATCAAAGCCACATTGACAAAACTGAAGATATTCCAAAGTAAATAAAGGTTGAAGGTACTCGTTACATTGGAGACTAAAAAGGTTCTTATCAATTTTATTTACATTGCTTGAGAAAATACATGCTGCTTATCTTCCACAAAGGCAGTTCCAGTATTTCCAACTGATAATGAGCTGGTAAGGGATTTTTTGAGATCTCTACCTGCTTTTTTTCTACTTCTTCAATTGGGAATATCTTAAGAGAGTTTTGGAAGTATGTACCTACCATTTTACAAGCTATGGACAAGTAACAGATCCTTGTGGGCAGCTGCTAATATCTTAAGAGGATTTTGTATCCTCTTATGTGTCCTCAACTCAATAAATCATTTCTCTGTCAGTTAATCCAAAATTATGATTTCATTCGAATTCATCACATCTATTTTGCTCAGTATCAATTCAGTAGTATCTATCAGAATGGATGCAATGTCATAATCATCTCCTTCCATTATAAAATTTAAGGAAAATCTAATCAGACATAAGATCCCAAATTTCATATGAAGTTCTTAATGGCTCAATATGACAAAAGAAATGATTGTATTCAACACTAAGGATTTATCTCCTTTCGGATTGAATTATCCTGATACTGGCATATTAATTTCTGTTGAATGAGACACTTTATGGAAAAGAGATCATGGAACTATTGTTAAACTGAGACAAAACTGTTAACAGGATGTTTGGTATGAAAATTGTCTAGACTACAGTTAAATTGAGACTACACCCGTCAATAGGACATTTGATCCCAAGATAATCTGATTATTTGAGGAAACTGGTATAAATGAGTGTGTATGACTGCACATCTGTGTGGGCGTGTAGATATTTATATGCATAGTCTTTTGAAGCCTCTGCTTCATTTCTTCAGGCTGTATGGGTTTTCAGAGAATGAATATATAGCTTAGCACAGATACCAACATGCCTCATATTTTTAAGGGGAATTAAACAGTTAATCCTAGCATTATTAATTGTGTTAATATAAAATGAAGGAGATCATCTGCTGATCATCTGTTACTGTGGCCTGTTCCCATGATAGGGTTTTTGAATTGCAGCATTACCCTACTGTTTGCCTCATATAACAGAAAAAAATTTACTTATCAAAAATAAATAGAAAAGCACTTATAGTCTTATACTAATCATTTGAAGAACCAGTAAAATCTTGTCTAGTGGATAAACAAAGCATGCACTATCAAAGCAACTGAAATGAATTCCTTTCAAAAATTTCGATTTAAATTTTGTCGCTTATAGCCCATTCAAAAACTAAGAAAAATAGCTGAACATAACATGTAATATCAACTTTTACAAGTACATTAAGATCCTACACCAGTGAACCTGAAACGCCTTTATAGTTAGGTGTTTCCATAGAAAGCATCAATCTGCATAGATAATGAGGCACACGACTGGTCCTAACTAAAAAAATTCATACATAATGAGGCATGGATCTGTTTCTAACGTACCTTCCATTCTTTAACAAGTGTAAGAGTAAATGAACAAAATCGAAAGCAGGGAAATTTGGGAAGAAGGAACACAAATAGGATGATACAAGATAAATAGGATGATACAACACCCTCATTAATTAGACCTTCTCCGGCTCATCGAACCTGGTGAGCCTTCAAACAAGTCTAATAGGTAGCTCTCCAAGTCTTCTGCCGTGTATTTCATGTACCTTTCTGCATGCCTTCCACTTTCCAAGTGGCTCCTGAATCTTCCCGTGAAGGACCGATAACCTGGGAGGAGTTTCTCTGCAATAGATATGCGTAGCTCCTCGCGGAGCTGAGGATTTGGAACCAGCCAAGCAGTCTGATTCCGATACACCTCCTCAAATGCAGAATTAAAACTCTTGAAACGTTCTTTAAGAGCATCCTTTGAAACTTTATTGGAAAAATTTCCAGCAATAGAAATTCCTTCATCTCTCAGGCAAGACAATACCTTGTTCCAAGTAGCTCTTTGATAATTCGTCGCATGCTGACGGACCTGGCCACTGTGCTTTCTTAACCAGTCATCACCAAGAAGAGTCCTAAGATCGGAGCTTTTAACTTTCTGAACAATGTAATGAACATTATTCATTAAGAAAATATGTGAAAGTGAAACGTCCTTGTACAATTTTGATTTCCCGTCTAAATTCAATTCAAGCAACAATGTAATAGATAAGAGGCGATGAGCCAAAGGTGAGATGTTTAAACTGTCGCCCTGACAATCATCCTCAGAAGAATCCAGGAAGTCATTGGAAACCTGTCTCTTAACATCTCGTTTTTCCTTTTCCTTTCCCTCATTGACAATAAGATGTTTCAAAGTATCTGTATAGTCAAAGAGAAATCTTATATAATTCATGACATAGCGAGTCAAGGGATGAACAGCCCCTCCGGGGATTGGAGTCCTCGATGTCTCTCTCTGAATAGCATTCTCAAATTCAAGAAACGTACCCCTGGCCGCTTCCCCTAGGCGCCTCAAAATTCCAAGGGCCTCAACTCTGATGCCGGCACTCACACAGCAGTCGTCAGAAAATATAGAATTGATATCTGGTAAGAGATCCGAGAGGCACTCATACATATCAAGTATCCTGAAAAGCCTTTCTGGGGACCTGCGGCTGATGGCCACCGCCTCGCTAAAATTCAGAAGCTGTGTAATACCCCCTTTCGCAGTCTCCACAAAGGTGCCGTCCTCGCATCCTAATTCCCCAAATATCTGCTCACACAGGTGCTTCTCGCTCGCCATTACAACTCCCACTGCAATCCTTGCGGCCTGGCTCCATTTCTTCATCTTCCCTTCCAGACATTCCCAATCCATCTTCTGAATTTCTTCTATACTAAGCTTCTCTATGCCAAGACGATACAGCCCCTCCTCTAGGACATGTCTACGGAGACAAATGTAAACCTGACAACACTCCTCCTTATAACCGCAAGCAACCATACGCTCAGCAATGTCTTTCAGGGCGGGAATTACCTCAGGAGCTATTAAATCCAAGATAACGTTGACATTCTCACGATCGCCATTGCCGTTTACATTTGCAGGAGAGCTAATGGATGCCTCGTCCGTCAAGTCCTCCTCGTGAGTAGAAGAGGAGCAAAACGAAACCCTAGACACGGGACCCTGATTTCTCTCGTACAGCCGCTCAGCCTCGAAAACTCCACTCTCCTGATCCAAAATATTACGAAACTCCTGCTCCAGCCGCGACATGGCGACGTGCAGAACGTTCTGAGCACGACCTATTAGATCATTTCCACCATTAATATCATCACTCACATTTTCCGGAAGCGAACGCGTGGCGAGGCTCTCCGTCAAGCGATGAACTTCATCGACGGCGTGGAGATAAGAAGCCGCTTCGTCCGGCGCGCCTTCCCAAATCATGGACTGCCGCGCGGCTTCAGACGAATTCATGTCCCACCGCAAAATCATTTCTTCTGCAAAGGCCAGCCTTTCTTCGATTTCACTCCGCGCCTGCGCGAGGCTCTGCTCGCTCATGCTGGAAAACCGATTGTCGAAGCTCGAAAATATCCTCAGCATATCGTTAGTCATGTTCGCAGTGGTTCCCAGGCTTCTCACAATATGCTGCGCCGTGGCAATCACTCTCTCATCTCCTTCCACGGCCGCCATGCCTGCCAAATCTCATAAACGCCTCAAAATCCTCCTCTTGGAGCTTCGGAAATCAATTACCTCACACGCATCTCAATCATCTACGTTCTGTCACACCCCAACCCGATCCCCCTCCCGATCCACTCCAAAACAAAATCTTGCCACCATTTCTTCTTCTGTCCCCAAATTGCATGCGCCGCGCAATTTAATAAGCCTGCAAATTCTAGAATTTGAACATTCCAAATCGAATTAACACATCACTGCTGCAATGTTTAAGACATTCTGCGCATTTGCCGCGATCTTCCAACAATCCGGCTGCGATGCCCTCTGCGTACGGTTCCTTTGCACCCTCCATACAAAGTCTCAAGAGACAGCTTCTTATCCACGGCTACCAAGGCACGAAACAAAAAATGTATTAGAAAAAATTATTAGCTTAGAAACGACGTGCAAGAAGGTTAAACGACTGGTAAAACAGCCACGAAATCCACGCTGGTTTGTCTGCCCTTTTACTAAAATGCGACCTTTATGTAATTCCTATCCACTCGTGTGCTGGTTTAGAATTGTTATTTCTTTTTAAATATTATTAAGTGAATTATTGTAAACATCATTTTAAGTATTTAATTATGTTAATTTTGTTTAAAAATTAATAGATGGGGAGATGTTTGTTAATTTTAAGATTAAAGGAGATTTGACTTTTTAATTAATAAATAATTCATCATTGTTTATCATTATTTTAAATCATACGAGAGTTTTTAACTCGTATTTATGTTTAGTATATGTAATTTGTTTCTACTATATTTAATTAAATGTAGAGTTTTTTTCAACCTATTAATTGTTTCTTACATTCTTTGTGGTGAAAGAAATTCTATGGTTGAGTAGAAAAAGTTTAATTCTATGGTTGAGTGGAAAAAGATTTATGGTTAAACCATAATTTAGACAAAAGAGTATTAAAATGGATGATCTTCTTAGAAGTCTTATTATTTCACTCCCACGAACATCACTAATGACAAATGACATTTTTAACCACTAGTCATTGAATATAGATCACAAACGTTGACTCAATATTAACATAATTAATTATTAAGAAATTGTTTTACATTTGAATTTATACTTTGTTATGCATGTTTTGGAAGTTGAACAAGCTATTCAACGTACTTTTTAGAGACTAAGATATTGTTGTTTAAGCTTAACTTGGTGCAAAAATATTAAAAGTCAACATTATTAGAAGCATTAAACATGTAGTTCATCACGTAGAGAACAAAATTATATTAATGTTCAAGAAATACACTTTGTCAAAATATGTGAAGTACATCTAATCAAATTCTATTAAGTTACCCTTATTTGTTAAACTTTGAGTTATGTTCACATTAGTTTGGTCTTATGTGCCTATCTAAGAGTTTGCATGTATCAATTTCCTAGTTGTTTTAAGTGGCATACTTCTACTTGTTTTAAGTGGCTTACTTTTGCACAATACCTTTGTTATTATATTAGGATTATAACATTAGTTGAGTTAGTCTATCCTTGTGTTTTATATATGAATAGTGTATAAATAAGGTGATGTTCACCATCTCATCCAATTCATAATGGTCTCATTTTATATATTACAATTTTGATTATTTTCTCTTTGGTATCTTTTAACACCTCAATGTATTAACATTCATTCTCTTTTTCATTAGAGTTTAAATTTGAATTATTTTCTACATGTGCATAAATTTGATGATTGTTAGCTATTGTTTGATATTATTTGAGTACTTGATCTTCTAGAGATCATGTGACACTTTCACAAGACCTCCATTTGAACATGTTTTTGAAGCATTAGAAAGATCACTTCAATTTCTATGTAATGATATTACTTTGTTATTTAAATTGAAGAATTTTTTCATGGTCTTAGTGTCTCTAGGAATAAAGAAGGTTGTTCCAACTATTTGGGTTTTGTCAGGATATGAAAATTAGTCTTGGATTTCTTTTATGGAGACCATTTCAAGGAATAAAGCCTTGTGGTGGTAGCATGTGGGATAAAAAAGTCTCATCTGCTAATGATAAGAATAATGATTTCTACAACATAATGGATCTAATCATGCTACCACATTGATACATGTTACACCTAAGTTATATATTTTCATCTAAAGGAATCAAAAACTCTAACACATACATTTGATAAACTAGAGAGGTTTGAAAAAAATAATGATATAAGGGTTTCAAATTGGATTACAAGATATTTATTCTTCATGTTTTATCATTTGAAAAGATTTAAAACTATTTGTCTCATGTGAATGATTTTATAATTTAGTCAAACTAATGTGACAAGGAGTACAAGAGGAAATTAATGTGACTGATATTATTTTTATCCATATTAGGGCTATTAATAGAGAAGATAGATCAAGACCATGCCATTTGATGCCATGTGTTATTTGTTAGGGAAACATTGTCATGATAGGTGTGGTTGGTTTGGAGAAGTGGGTTCATTTAAGTAAATGACAATAGATTATACAACTAGCTCCACATAACATTACATTAACTCCACGAGTAAAAGAAATAGAGAATGCATTGCAAGAAGGTGTTGAAAGGCACCCAAGAGAATAATCATGTAAATATAAAATAGAAATTAATTGAATTAGAAGAAATGGTGAGAGTTTACTTTTATTTGTATATCAATCATAGACAACATGAATATTGGTCAGTCCAATAATGGCACATATCCCAATATAACAATATACCTTACACAAGTAGGCCACTAATCATAAGGAGATGCATTAACACATGTAAATTCTAGATGCATGTGTACTAACAATACAAGATGAGATAATCCAAAGATGTGTCAAATGCAACAATAAGTCAATAGGATTGATAAAGATAGATTTTACAAGACCTAATACTCCATATAAAACTCAACTTGGAGGGACTCTTAGGAAGGTGACACTTATTCCTAAAAAGGAGAGGAGCCACCAACATCCCTCCTAATGAAAGTTACCCACAACTCAAGCAATTCTTAAAGTACTTGTAAACATGATGCAAAAACTATCCATGCATGTGTAAGCATCCAATGGTGAGCATATTTTGTGCCTTTTTCTAAGCATATTGAACCTCAAATTACACATCCTATGTCTATCCAGGCTAGATAACCTTATACATAAATGAGATGGGCCTATTATAGTGGATCCAATTAGTTAATTTCATCCCCCCATGCAATATATTCTATGTGTGGGAATATAAAAAGCTAAATTAATTGCCAAGGTAGTCACATCCTCATAATTCAAAGTCATGAGTAATAGATCAAGTGAAGTATCACCATCTTTCGGTGAATCGTACTCAAAATGTTTCAAGTGAAATACTTGTGGTGAAAGAAGCAAGTGAAACATGACATCCAATTAATTAAGCCATTCATAATTCTCAAGAGTGTTCCTAGTATGTGAAACTCTCAATATCACAAATATAACTTGGAATCTACAATATCCAAGGTTGGTAAAAAAAATTATGAACTAAATCACTAATAGATATTTATCAAAGGAAATCAAGATACTACAAACAAAGATGATGTTTTAATACAAACCTCAAAGGAAATTTTATGTCAAAAAAAATGAGTGAGTAAACAAGCCATCAACTCTATTTTATCCATGAAAACTACCATGAGGATCCCAAGAATGGAACATTTTAAAAAAACTAAACAAAAATATAAATTAGTATTGTTTCCCATTGAATGAAAAAGAATGTGCTATAAATCACTTTCTATATGTCCTGACTACTATTATTTTATAGTACTTGGTCCTATAAGATCAAAAATTGAGGTTATAATAAACATAAAGCATGAATCAATCACAGTAACCACTAAACTATGAATTCAATACTAAACTCAAATCAATCTCTCAATCAAGAACAAACGCAATATACAAGATAACAAATTGGTGCAATTTTATCTTCCTTTCTATGCTACCTTTGAATCACCTTAATTGTTTCTCTCTATGTGTATCCTTGATAATTGCTCTCATATTTTGTATGCCAAATGTTGTTTCAAGATTTAAATATTGTTGAATGATAAAGGATGCCAAATATTGAGAATTTGTGGTTAGCCATCGTTGTGCAAATGAGGCTTGTTTTATATATTTGATTGATTTGGAAGAATGATCCAGATTAAGAGGTGTTGATTTGAGATCAAGGGCCAAGGATGAATGAGAGGAATTAATTGCCTAGCTAACTGACTGCAACTGCCTATAGGATTTTAGTTAACTGGTTGCATGAGGAATAGATTGAATTGTTAAGTCAATTGATTGATCAAAAGACTCAAAGTGAGTGAGAGTTAAAAGAATTGATTGATCAAAAGAGTGGTCAATCAACCTCAATTGATTGAGAGAGAGAGTGGCAGTTAAAATTTGAGGGAATAATGCATGATCTAGGATAATAAATTAATTCAATTAATTAACTAATTTAATTAATTAATTAATTTTGAGAGGAACGTGCAAGATGATATTGAATTAATAAATAAAATTTTATTTATTAATAGATTATGTTGAGTGAAAGTGGGGAATTAAATAATTAATGTAATTACTTAATTTAGAAGAAGTGGATGTGGAGGATTAAATAATTAAAAGTAATTATTTAATCTTAAGAAGGAGAGTAGATTAATTAAACAATTTGTGATAACCATTCAATTAATATTAGAAGAATAAGTAGGGTTAGTGACATAATTAAATAATTAATGTTTATTTAATTAATCAGGAGGAATAAGGTTAAATTAGTACTTTATTAAATAAATATATATTTTTTAATTAATCAGTAGAATAACGTTAAATTAAGACTTTATATAATAAATATGATTTATTTAATTAGTTGGAAATGATGAATCACAATGAATTAATCAAATAATGTTAAATTACTTAATTAATAGTAGAATACGAAAAATGTTAATAATTGAATAATAATGTATTATTTAATCATTTTGGTAAAGAAGGGTGAAAGTTGGTCAAAAAGTGTTGTTCGTAGGTTAGGACAATTTAGGGTATCTACAATAAGCTTATTGGTACAATCAACACCACCCTTTAGCTTTCATCCCTAAATAAAATAATAGTGACTCGTTAAATAAGTTTAGGCCTATTTCTTTATGCAACTCTTTTGACAAGTTTTCTAATGGGGTAAGGGAGATTAATCATTCCTAATTTATCAATGATGCCATCTTTTTACCTAGGAAGCTACTAAGTTGAATGTTGGAAGGTTAAAGAGTTGTCTTGACAATTTCTCGCTCTCTTATAAAATTTTCATTCATGCCAACAAATGTATATTTTACACCATAAACACTTCTACTACTACATATCAATTTTTTTCTCAAACTATTGAATTTATGCATGATAATGTTAGAATTTTTAAATATTTGAGTGTTCCTATGAGCTTAAAATCAAATAGCTCTAACTATTGTCTTTATCTCTTATAAAAAATTTAACAAGCGCATCTAAAGGTTCAATAATGGGTGGCTAAGCATCATAGGTGGATTGGTTTCAATTAAATAATGTGTCTTTAGCCTTCTTATCTACAACTCATGATATATCATTCTCCCCATCTTCATTATTTTTGTTGTAGACAAAAAATTAGAGATTTCTTATGGTAAGGGAGTAAGTATACTCAAAGGAAAAATAATCATCTTGTTGGCCAACATTAAGTCTACAGAAAAGCCATAAGGCAACCTCAAAATTAAATATTCACTCATTATGAGCACTACCATAGGAGCTAAGTTTGTCTACACTCTTCCAAATCCTCTAATGACTTATGAAGTATATTTTTTTCCCACAAATATATCAATGGTGGCAAGTGCTTACTCAAATCCATACTTCAAAATCCCAACAACTATAAAATGAAGTCTTTGATTATTAGAACTACTAATTTGGTAATAACAACACTTCATGGTGTTTCATAAATGGTTATAGCATCAAATACGGGGATGATCCAATTCTAAGTAACAAACCATTATGTTGTCTCATTATAAGAGGTCTCATTTCATCCATTAAACATATTGGTGTGGGAAAAATTTAACATCTCATCAATTGGGATGGGTGTCTACCTAAGTGGTTTAACCTCAGTGGACATTCTAGGGAAAACATAAAAGAGTGTATACTAACTAGGAAGAGTTTCTTCGGTATCCTTCCTATAACCCTCATAATGTTCATAATTTAATTTTAGGTGATATTGGCTCCTTAAATAGCTACTTAATCAAGGTTGGTGTTTATTCTCTCCATGGTGGAGAGCCTCTTGATTGTTATTTGCACAACAGATGGAACTTTAACATTACTCCAAAAATTAAAATGTTTTAGTGTCTTGTTTAGCATAATAAGATCCTCATTGGTGAAAATCTCTTTAAGAGGGGTGTCATGGGATCACATATCTATTGCAAATGTTTCAAAGCTTATGAATACTTATTTCATATCCCCTTTGATTATAAAGAGGCCTCCAACATTTGGATTTCTCTCTTTATCTATTTTGCAGTCCACTTTTAAAATAGATTGAGCCTAGAAATTGCACCCAACAATAGAATGCTTGCTACCCCAACTTGCTCAAAGGAAATCATCTCATTAAACTTTTATGGTCTTACTTACCTTTCTTTTGCATGTGGTTTATTTGGATTAAGAGACATACTACCACCTGAAATAACACCTTGATCTACAAAAATTAGCTAAGTATACTAGAGAATACTAAGGCTTACTTCAAGAAAAAATAAAATCTAAATGTGTTATCTAGTGTTGAACTATGTATTCTCATATAGAATGGATCCTTATGGGTTTCATCAACTCTTTATTTGGTTGGCACACTCCAAGTATTAATTTTCATGATCATACATTATTTTTTATGATCCTCAAAAGCTAATCTTGATATTGCTATTACTAGTTTTTGTTATGGTCTTGTCCTCTACTTAAGATTTTAGACTTCTACATAAATCTCAAATAGGACTCATCTTCTTAAAACCAAGGAAAAATTCAAGAACCTTTCCATTTGTGGGGTTTTTAAGTGAAAGGAAATTTGTATCCATAATGAACTATTTTCACATAAGTTCTCAAAGAGAGAAAAATATGCAAACAAGTATTCAAAATCCATAATGCAAAATAAAAGGAAAGCATACCATTAGACACAAGATGTACCTTGGGAAAACTATCATGAGGAAAAAAATCAACCTCCAAAAGCATCCACACTAAATGCATTATCTCAAGAGAAAATATTATAATACACTTATAGAGTCTCCATGAATACATCTAAAACATCAATCTCCCTAAATACACTACATGTTAATAAGAAAATGAGAATCATGTAACCACACATCCCAATCCATGTTTCCCCTCCTCACGTATGTAACCTACACAAGATGATCAATCAACCTTAGCCAACAAGCCAAAGGTTATGATAGCCAACTACTCAACCACAACAAATATTCATGTGGTTGTATCTATAGACATAAGCTCACACAAAACCACCAAATGGATTACACAAACCATGTGGTTAATACCATGAGCTTATAAAACTATTTCTCCCTCATTTACTTTTTTAGCACTAAGTTTTCCCAATATCAAATATTTCACCATGTGCAAACCATATATCAATTATTTATGTCATTGTTACTTACAACGTATAAAAGTAATCCCAAGAATGTCCAATCCATGTGATGCATGATACATCCTTAATCCCCTGGGTGCACCACAAATAATATTAATTTTTATATTATAATATTATGCAAGGTGAACATCACACCTTTTCCCAATACTAAGGTGATAATCCACTACCCTCCAACTAAACATGTAGTCAAATCTATCAAACTTCATCTTTTATAAAATTAGATTATTCTACATTATTTTGACCAAATAAGTTAGCAATTTATATTCTTATAAATTTTAACTCTCTAATTGATAGAAATTTTGGTGAAGGCATGCACATCTTCATCCTCATTCAACCTATATCAAATATTTTTTAACATGAGGAGTTGTTTTCCCTTATTGCTTTCAAGATCTCCACTAGCTTTGATTTTTATAAGATAAGCAACATTTAAAGGGTGATGTACCCTTTACACAAAAGGCCACTAGGAAAAAAGTTTAGAGAACAAGACCAAAATAGACTAGAGACAACAAAATAACAACAAAAAAACAAAAAATAACTAACTAAAGGAAACAACCAAAAACAACCAACAAGATCCCCCTACTTGGGAATGTTCTCACATTCCTCCATGAGGAATTTGAAGATATCTATCTTCTGTTGGTTGGAGCTAGGGTCAATAGAAGTGTTGTATTTTTTATTTCTTCTTGGAGCACTGAAGCTAGAGTGACAATAGAGTGGTGGTGGATAACTTTGAGAGTGAAGCATGAAATTCCATTAAGCTTCCTTTCAAGAGTTTCCACATGAGCCATCAAAACATTGCAATCCTAGGTTGTTTTCTCACAGTTATGGCATATTTCCTTTTTGTGCTTAGGGGGGGGGAGGGGGGTTGAGTCCTCCTTGATCAATTCATTAAGCTCGAGAAAAAGGATTGGGACATTAGCAAAATCCTTAGCATCATCCTCCATATCAATATTGTTGTTATCATGTTATCTATTGTCCCATTTAGAATCATTTGAAATTTCATCAACAGTGACCTTAGGCACCTACTTACTAGCCACTATGTGGGATCTTCTCACACTAGTAACCTCAAAACCATCATTGGGATTAGTTACAATCATTTTTTCCTCTTCACAAGTGTTATTAGTATTAACATCATCCTCCTCCTCAAAGGTTGCTTCTTCAATGAATAAGGTGATAAAACTTTTCTTCTTTTTGTTAGGGTATTTCTTCACAACATGCTTGCCCAATTTTTAACAAGAGAGTTTTTAAGCTCAAAAATCCCCGCCATTACCAACTTCTAGCTCTGAGCTTGGTTGGTTTTACTATATATTTTTAGATTGTTTGGCCAAGGGTTTAGGGTTAGTTTCAAGAGTGGATTGATTAGCAATGGGATTTAGCTTGCACTTGGCACTAGGTTTGGTAGTATCCACCTTGCAGGGGTTTTGTGGGGTTTCATGGGGGGAGTGACAATGGGAGCTTCTTCCACAAGGATAGCTCAAATTGGTTTAGGGGGGGTAGAGTGCTAGGTGAAAATGGTACAATCTTAAGATAAGCCCCTGATGAAGCAAGACAAGGGGTTTCTTAGATTTCTTAGAAAAAATCTCCACAACCTCTTCCACAAATAGCTTGAGGGAAGATAGAAGAAAAAATGGGAGGTTGATGAGCATATAGTGTCTAGAATGGTTGAGCATTGACATATGGTAATAATAAAAGCATTTAAACCTACCCTTGAGTGTTAAATATTTCATAATCACCAAACAAACTTGGTCCCACGGTGTTGGTAGCTTGTTGCAATCATACCCTACATGCAGTTTGGTGGGGTACTCCTTATCCTTGAAAAACTAGTTCATGTTATCAACATCTTACGCTTTGGTGTGTTTCTTGAGTTTATGCCCATTGTAGGAAAGGTCATTAGCTTTTTTTATGACCTCTTCGCTAAACTCGAAGGAAATACCACCAAGTTTAACTTGTCTATTGCTCTAGTCATTAAAAAATTGAATAGAGAGATTCTCATCATGGCCATTTAGGCTCTCCACCAAAGGTGCCAGACCTCCCTCCACACCAATGTGCCAAATCAAGGCATCTCTTTGAAATTATTTGCAGGAACCAAGCTCTATTCAAAATCTTTCACCTCCCATTCTCTGAATTAGGTTGAGTTGGCTCGCTTGGCTAGGTTGGTCACTGCAATGATTAATGTGCTTGATTAAATTGAAACATCCAAAGAGTTACAAAGGGCTGGAAATAAGTTGGCTGGTTAAATCAAGGGAAAACCACGGGCCTTCTCAAGATATCTAGAATGATGTGAAACTTCTATTGTCATGAATAAATGTGGTTACAATTCTTTGTGCGCCAAAAGAATTTTCCAAATACTCGCCATTATAGTAGCATATTTTAAAATGATTCAAGGACATCGTGTGATGAGGGTTGACAATAATGACCAAACATGCAAAATTTGAATTGCAAAATTAGTCATCATAAGTCTCAAAATATGGGTTTCCCTTTTTTTCCTTGCCAACTAAACCTAATGATGATCTCATTAAGATTAGTAAAGGGAGCCTCGTGTGGGCCGAGAATAGAGAGTGGCCCTAAAGTTGGTTGTTTTCATTCCCTTAATTAAAATACCATTCCACATCAAATTGGTAGTGGTCCTTAAGGTCCACATGTACAAATCTACTTCTTAAATCCAATCCCACACCAACTTACCCATCAGAAGGGATATGACAAGAGTAAGCATTAAATAATAATATTTAAGAAATCAGATTGGGCTCTCCTCATTTTGGATACTAATATTTTGTTCTTCAAGGATTAAACCTTTGAATTTTGTTCGTAGGGAAGAACAATCTCTCCAACATCTAGTTGAATCCAAGGATATCCCTAAGTTAGCCATGGTGTCCACAACCTTATTACCTTCTCTATAAATATGAGAAATATTTGTGCTTTCCAAATTCAAAAGGATATTTTGAATATCCAAGATAATATTAGCACAAGTTCATCCAATAAAACCTTTGTCTTTAACAATATCAATTATAGTTTTAGAGTCACCTTCCACCTGCAATCTTTTGATCCGTAAAGATAAGGCAATTTTGATTCCTCCAAACATATCCATAGCTTTGGTTATCATAGAAGATTATTCTCCAATACCCCTACAAATCCAACAATAACTTACCCTCAAAATGTCTTATTATGCCCCCCATACTAGTTGGTCTTGCATTTCCTTTCGTAGCCCCATCAAAGTTGAGTTTAGACCAACTCAATAGTGGAGGCCTCCATTTGGTGTTCTATCTTGCCATAAGTTTAGAAATATCAAAGGAGTTGGGGTCTAGCTATAAGCCCCATTTACAAGCTACATTAGTCTCCATTTCATTAGGGGGCCTTCCTAGGTTTTTCCAACAACACAAAGAAACATTCTCAATTAGAAGCCTGGAGCAAGAACCAAAGACCTACTTGGCACTCTTTTCTTCCTTACAAAATATCCTATTATTTCTTTCCTTCCATATGCTCCACAAAATGATGGTGGGGGGACTTGTCTCCAAATTTTCCTAGTTAGGGGGTGACTAAAAGGACAAATCCAATTTTCCATTAGACTTTTGACACTATCATTCACTGACCAGCAGACACCTAGATTTTGCAGAGCATAGGCCCAAACCTCAACAAAAAAGGTGCAATGTAATAATAAATGAGGCACAAATTCCTCATCCATTATGCATAAAGTGCATCTATTAGGGATCTAGAATCCTCTAGTAGGTTATCCTATGTGAGGATTTTGTTGTGGGTAGTTTTCCACCAAAAGAAGTTAATCTTGGGTACATGGTGTTGGGTATAAGGTGTAGGGACCATGCTTAGACAATAGAATGCAAGCCGATTCGACAATTAGGCTATCTTTACTCTCCTTAGCCCAAAAGAAGCTATCCTCATTCTGAAACATAGGGATTCTAGTGAAGGAAAGGGTTTTCTAAAGGGACCAAGCTTTTTTCCTTAACCCTTGATTGTTGTAGCAACATCTCTCCAATTTTTTTTCCATTTTTGGGAACCCAAGCATCCAATGAAGTAATCAACAATATTCCTATCAAAGTAGTTTGAGGTACGACTTTGGAGGTCCTTAAACTTATTTTTGGCTGAGGGGTTGTCCCAAGATCTATGAATCATCCCAAAAATTAATTCTAGAATTATCCCCCAATTTCCATCTTAGACCACCCTAAAGTAGTTGTTTTGATTTAATAATATTGTTCCAAATTAAAGACCCATGAGGGTGTTTAGTGGTGTACAAACTCCTAATAAAGGGGATATTGTTCAAGTATTTGGCATTTAGGACAGTACACCGATCCTTATTGTTCCTCAAAAGATCCCAACCAATCATAGCTAGAAGAGCTTTATTGGTAGTTTGAATTTTTCTAATTCCAAGTCCACCATTAGTTTTAAGAAGGTAGATTATATCCCAGCTTAGTAAAGCTAACTTTTTCTTCTCCTTTGTACCAAACCAGAGGAAGTTTCTTTGAATTCTTTCTAAATTTTTTGCTATATATCTAGGAATTTTGAACAGGGAGAGGAAATAAACAAATATACCTTTGAGAGCAGCAACAAGTTATAATTTGATTGCATGACTCAAGATTGAACCTTTCCAACCAATAAGTTTTTTGCAATCTTTCCAACATCGAATTCTAGAAATTAGAGGTGACTTCCTTGACTATAAAAGGAAGACCCAAATGGACAATTAGGAGAGGGGAACTATCACAACCAAGAATAGCAATCACCTTATTTTGAAAAACTTGAGTGGTGTCAAAGAAGTATATGTTGGTATGTGGCAATTGATTATGCAAATACTATACACTCTTTACATATCCTTGCCAAGGTTCAGGGTCAGGCCAGGCCTTGAGTAGGGGTTTGAGGACCCAGCCCTTGAAAAAAAATTTCCCTTTTTTTTGCACGTCAAGGGGTTGGTAGTTAATTTTAGTTAACCAACAAATGAAAAATGACTTTGTAAAACCATAATTCTAGAAGCTTCCAAATGGCTTGTTATGAGTAGTTGGGATGTAAATTGTGGTATGGTATTCACGAGATAGTAATCTTTTGTTTGCACCGGATAATAAAATTAGTGGGTGACTGAGTTTATTTGGATGTAGCCCATATTAGGTGAACCACATTATAATTTTGTGTTGATCTTTTTTGTGTTATTCATCATTGTTAATTTTGGGTTATTTAATTTGCATATAATTGTTAATGTTTATTGCTCTTATTTGCTTGAACCCTAACAATATATCATACTTTTTGTGTAATTTATGCATTGGCCATAATTGGAGGCATAATTATTGAGGAATTTCTTCCATTTCCTAGCTTTGACAACTAAGGTTTTCCCAAAGAGAATAGTATCAACTACAAATTGGTGGATAGTTGAGGGGTCTAGGGAGGTAGTAGACTTGATCCCCATGATAGCACCTTCTCAGAGAAGTTTAAAATTATTCCAGCTTAAAACATCTGCCACCATAATGAAGAGGTATGGGAATAGGGGGTCACCTTGCCTAATCGCTTTCATTGTACAAAAGAATCCATAAGGCACACCATTAACAAGAATAGAATACTTGACTGTGGAAATACATTCTTTGATGAGGTTTATAACAGCCTGATTGAATCCAAACTTAACAAGGACTTTTAGGAGAAACTTCCATGACACCTTGTCATAGGATTTTGAGTTATCAAGTTTAAAGGCCATACCTACATTGTTACTTCTACCAATAGAATGAAGGATTTTGTGCATGGACATAGCAGCATCTAGTTTTTTATAGCCTGGGACAAAGCCTTTTTGATAAGGGGTAATCATTTTATCCAGGAAGGGCTTCAATCTATAGACATCCAAATTTGGACACCTAATTTATCCAAATTTATCACTTTTCATCTAAACATCCTCTTATCCGAGTTAATTAAGTAATATTACTATTATTTAATTAATACCCTTAATTCTGCCAAATCTCTAAAGTATTTAATTAACTACCTTAAATACCTTACCCTCCGTAATCCCATTTTCATCAAATGAATTAAATAAATAATACATTTATTTAATCCCTCACATGTCATTTTCATCTAATCCATCTCTTAATCTCTTCATTAGGGATGTGCACATGCCTAATCAACTTTTGCAAGTTGGCTTCTAATCCTCATTAACCCCTAATTATCCTCTGATTACTTATTAGTTAAGCCTAATCAGTACCTTGGTCAACTCTCCCCATCTCCCAAGGAATTTTTAATTCATTTTTATTCACCCTAAGTTCCCCTCTTCCCTTTAATTCACATTTTATTCCTCCTAGAATCCCCTTTTCCCATGCATCTTCTAGAATCTTTGACTTGTCACATCAAGTCACATGTGACAAACTCCCACCTTTTTGGAGACCCTCTCTTATCCACTAGATTCTCCCAAGCATGTGAATTTTTAATTCACATTTATTCCTCCAAGGAATCTTCTCATTTCCCAGTGTACTTCCAAGGTACATGTCCTTACATATCACTTGTCCTTATTCCACCTCACTTACACATCATCATACCCTTAGCGACTTCACATTCCACATGTCAAAATGTGGAATCTTGTGAGTCCTCAACTCACCATAGCCCTCCATCTTGGCCTTGTTGGATAAATCTCAACCATTGAATTCTCTAGAGAATTCAAATTCCTCTATAACTACCCCCCCTTTAAGGCATTTTCAACACTTAGTCATTTTTGCACCTACATGTTGTCATTTTGAACACTCAACTCACAAGCATTTCCTCTTACTTAGCCAAGCCATTTTAGCCATTTGCATTGGCATCCCATCATATAATCAATCTTGCATTTAGTCATATCTATAGCCATCCAAGGAGCACACAAGTATTCAAAATCAAGGTTTAACCAAGGAAAGTCAATTGTAAAGAAAAGGTATAATCATTTGCAATCTTCTTTCATCTTATCTCTTTGTGCTAATAATTCTTTAGGCTAATCTTTGAGGTGTTATTTGTGTCTTTACATTATATTTTAGTTGTTTTGCATCATTAGAATAGGTAAAACTCAAGGATGCACATTTCTGGCATGCCTGGTGGGACCCAAAAATAGGTTATTTTACTTTACATTCATTGTTGTTAAGATTGTTTACAAGTATAGGTCGCATAGGGGCGGCTACACCCTTTGGTTCACTGCAGAGGGGCAGCTATGCCTTCTGGTTCACTGTAGAAAGGCAACTATGCCCTCTGGTTCACTGTAGAAAGGCAACTACACCCTCTGGTTCACTGTAAAAAGATGACTATGCCCTTTGGTTCACTACAGAAAAATGACTACACCCTCTAATTCACTACAGTTGGGCGACTACACCCCTGATTGAACTTTGTTTTCTAACATTTTTGCAGTTGGGTGACCACGCCCCTGATTTAAAAATCTGATTTCTAACATTCTTCTGTAATTGGGCGACCACACCCCTAATTTAAAAATCTATTTTCTGAAATTTTTCTGCAGTTGGGTGGCCACGCCCCTATTTAAAAATTTGATTTTTGACACTTTTCTGCAGTTGGGCGGCCACACCCCTAATTTAAAAATCTATTTTTCAATATATTTTTGCAATTGGGCGGCCACACCCCTATTTAAAAATCCGATTTTTGACACTTTTCTGCAGTTGGGCGGCCATGCCCCTGATGTAAAAATCTATTTTCTGACATTTTTTTGCAGTTGGGCGGCCATGCCCCTGTTTAAAAATCTGATTTCTAACACTTTTATGCAGTTGGGCGACCACGCCCCTGATTAAAAAATCTGTTTTCTGACATTTTTCTGCAGTTGGGTAGTCATTCCCCTGTTTAAAAATCTGATTTCTGACACTTTTTTGCAGTTGGGCGGCCACACCCCTAATGTAAAAATCTATTTTTTGACATTTTTATGTAGTTGGGCGGCCACACCCTTGTTTAAAAATCTGATTTCTGACACTTTTCTGCAGTTGGGCGGCCACACCCCTAATTTAAAAATCTATTTTCTGACATTTTTCTGCAGTTGGGCGGCCACGCCCCTATTTAAAAATATGATTTTTGACACTTTTCTGCAGTTGGGCAACCACGCCCCTAATTTAAAAATCTATTTTCTGACATTTTTTTGCAATTGGGCTGCCACGCCCCTATTTAAAAATCTTATTTCTGACACTTTTTTGCAATTGGGCGGCCATGCCCCTGATTTAAAAATACGTTTTCTAACATTTTTCTATAGTTGGGCGGCCATGCCCCTGATTTAAAAATCTATTTTCTGACATTTTTCTGCAGTTGGGCGGCCACGCCCCTGATTAAAAATTTGATTTTTGACATTTTTCTGCAGAAGGGCGATTGCACCCCAGTTTGAAATTTGATTGCTAACATTTCACTGCAGAAGTTCAACTATGCCCTTCTGATTGTTGCAAAAGTTCAACTGCGCCCTCATGTTTACTGCAGTGGAGTGGATACGCCCCAAAACAACACAGTTTGAAAGGTAAAACAACCATTTTAGCTTCATTTTTGTTCTCATTGTTTACTGTTTTCATATCCTAACCCCCTAACATTGTTTTTTTCAAGGATATTTGTGTTTTTGCTAACATTTTGTAGCATATTCTTGTGTAATTGATGAATAATGAAGGATAAAACAACTAACATTTGCTTGCAGGGCTATCCCTTTGCTTAGATTTTAAAAGTTATTCTTGTTGTTTTCGTTAATCTAAGAACATTGTTTAATTAGGGGAAGTAATATTCATTGCTTGTTGTGTCTATCTTTTTGTGTCACCCAAGGGGGCATTAGCTTGATTTCACTTTCCCCTTGCACTTTGTGTGAGCCTTGGGAGTAGTTGGAAATGATTAGTGTCTTCTTTTTAGTGGGACTTGCTTGGGGATTTCATCACCCCAAGGGATGATTCCAACCATGCGTACCGACATGGCATATAAAGGGGGAGAGTGAAAGTTGTACCTCGATCCAGTTACGTAGTAATTAGTGGAGTGTCAAAGCTAGGGTGATACCTAGATAGACATGAAGAGTTGGTTTGAGCCCTTCAGTATCTCCCTGGAGTTCCCAAATCACGCTTCTGACAGGCTGGCATTCACGGTTGTGCCTCACATACCGAGAGTATATAGAAGACTCCCTAGAAGCCTTGTCCATCCTAGATTAAGACCTTTGTTGGCCATACCCTTAACACTAATCATAGGATTATGCTTGTTTGAAGTGTCTTCTTATGAGAAACCTATGAACTTTTTGAAAAATTGGCCTTATTATCATCATTTTGAGTCATTGTCATAGTCATTTCCATTTAAACCAAACCTCATTTACTGCAAAAGGCGGTCACACCCTCCTTTTTACCACAGAAAGGCGGTCACGACCTCCTATTTACCACAAAAAGGCAATCACGCCCTCCTGTTTACCACAGAAAGGCGGTCACACCCTCCTGTTTACTGCAAAAAGGTGATCACGCCCTCTTGTTTACTACAAAAAGGCGGTCACACCCCTGCAACCCACTGTAGAAGGCGCGAACTTGCCTCATTTAGTTTCGTCAAGCCTCCAAACCTTCGTTTAATCATCCCAAACCTCTGTTTAATCATTCTAAACATCCTTTTAGTCATCCCAAACCTCTGTTTAATCATTCTAAACCTTTGTTTAGTCATCCCAAACCTCCACTCAATCATCCTAAACTTCTTTTTATTCATCCCCAAACCCCCATCTAGTCATTCCAAGCCTCCATACATTTATTTTCTCAATCTGACCCCTCATTCTGAATTTTTGATAACTCATTTGAGAAGCCCATATCATCACCTAGTGAACTTGTTTCACCCAAAATCTTGCCATTTGCATCACCTAATCCATATCATATAAACACCACTCATCATCAAACCACCTAAACCTTGTGATAATTTTTTTTTATCTAAATTGACCTTAGCGCTTGGGTTCGATCATTATCCTTCATATCAATCATCAACTTTGGCCAAAATCAATTCACTTCCATCTTGAAGTGAATTCGATGTCGTAAGTTATCATCCTCGACCCAAATCAATTCATTTCTATCTTGAGGTGGATTCAGTGTTGTGATCATCCCCTTGTCCATCAATCTGATCAATCAATTCCCTAGGTCACTAAGGGTGATTTTCTAACGAGGTTTAGGATCCCTTACATCTTCCATCATTTAATCCTAATCGCACTTATCCACTCACTTGATCTATTCTATCCAATCAAATTAATCACACTTATTCAATCATCTAATCAATCCAATGAAACCCATCCAATCATTTAATCAATCCAATCACACTTATCCAATCAAATTCATCCAATCATCTAGCCTATCCAACCAAACCAATCCAGTCCTCTAAACAAATTCATCCAATCATCTAACCAGTCTTTTCTCAATCACACAATCATCAAATCATCATCCCACATTTACACTAAATCTTGCCTTTTTATGCCTATTCAAACTCAGTCACAAACTAAGAAACAAATGGCACAACAAGGTCAAGATTCCCCATCCACATCCCTTGAACATCATTTTAGAAGTTATTATCAAAATTGACCTAGGTGTCTGAATTTGATAGTCATCATCCACATCTACTTAGGATTGTCGTTCGTCCTAAGTTAATCATCATCATCAGACCTATCAATTCACTTTCAATATCAAGGTGGATTCGGTGTTGCAATCATCCATTTATCCTTTAATCCAATCAATTAGTATCCTAAGTCACCTAGGGTAATCTTTGCACAGGGTTTTTCCAATCTCTTTCATCATCCTATATGATCCATCATTCGATCTTATCAATCATCGATTAATCTTATCCAATTCAATCACATCCTTATCCAATCACCTTCGACCCTATCAATCTACTTCCATCTCAAAGTAGATTCAATGTCGTAGTCATCCTTTAATAATCAAAATCAATCCCATCGGATCATCCAATCATCCTAATCTGAGCTTTGATCCAATCCCAATCTGAGCTTGGCCTAAATCCTGATTTGAGCTTTAGTCCATTTCCATCCAAAATCTTTGATCCATTCTTGTTATCCTTTCATCATCATGAATCCTTATCCTCCATCAATAGTAGTTAAGGGAAACCCTAATTACGTTGACGACGATAACGAAAGTCTTGTTTATCAAGAGGTATACGACATAGATCCCCTTGATGTTGTCATCGCTAATAAGCTTTCTCCACCTGCTTTCCAAAATCCAATTACTCCTCTGAGCTATCCCGTTATGTCTTCATCCATGCCTAATTATGCTCCTTATGCTACCTTTGACAAGGGATATCCAGTATCTTCCCCTTCCTCGTCTACATCATCCTCTTATTCGACGTCTGCATCCTCTTATCCTAATTTTCCATCCCACTACTCCTATTACCATCTCCCATCCATGTTCCCCTATCCTAATCCTCTTTCCCAGTTTTCCCATACAAATCCTACAGCCTTTTACCTTAATTCTACATCCACGTCTCCTCATCCTAATCCACCATCCCAAAACCTTTATTATAATCCATCACCCACATCCTCTCGTCCCACTACACCACCTGTATCCTCTTGTCCTAATCCACAATCCATGTCCCCCTATCCTAATTCACCATTCCAATATCCTTACCTTAACCCTCCATCCAATCCTGGTCTTCCTTCTACTCCCAGTCCCACATCCAATCTCATTCCTCCATCTAACCCTAGTCCACCATACCATAATCCCTCATCCATTTCTACCACCCCAGCCAAGCCAACCATATGCAAATCTCTCATTTCAGAAGTTCTCCAAGGACTCATGACAAAGGAGCCATCCCCAACTCCACATCTTGAAGTCATGGAACCATGTCATCTTGATCCATCATCCCCAATCACTAGTGATGAGACCCTTCTCCATACCACACCTATCATTGTTGTTACCTCCCCTAGCACTGCTCAAACTATTGAAACCATCGAACCCACTGAATCCATTGAACCCCTATCTCCTACTCCAAGAGCCACTGAATCCATTGAAGACACCCAAGTCCAATCCACTCCCTCTACTCCTAGATCCACCCAATCCATCGAAAATACCAAAATCCAATCCACTCCTCCCACTTCTAGTAGTAATGAAACCCATTCCCATGAACCTCATGAATCCTCCATACTTCTGTCTCCCCCACTTGAAGAGTCCCTCCAACACTCTGTTATCATGCCACCCACACAAGATGACTCATGCCAAGAGTTTGATCCAAAGCACACCACCATATCCCCTCCACATCAAGATCCCGCAATCCCATCCAATCCATCTCAAGGTCATAGTCCTTCATCCATTCGAACCCATGATCCCCTTGAAACTCTAGATCCAATCACTCCATCGCACGGGCCCTTATCACCTGCTACCACAAATCTTGATCCTATCATATCACCTAATTCCTCTCTTGATCCCTTACTACTTACTCTGCTTGATCAGGATGTTGCTACCCCATCATCTCCATCTCACGATTCTCCATCGTCGCCTAGTTCTCCCATCCTAACACCGTTTTTATATCCCCTTGGCCCTCTCACATTCATCCACGGTGGTATCCTTGTAGAAGAAAAACAAAGCATATATGCCACCCATCCTCCCCCACCTAATAATGGACTCGCATCATTCTTGCAAAATAACAAAAATCTTGTCCTAGATTGAATGCTCAAGAGAATGAACTATAAAGGAAAAGGTTTAGGCCTTCATGAGCAAGGTATTATAGAGCCCATCCAAGCTAAAGAACATTTGTACATGCAAGGTCTTGGATGTACTACTTGCAACTCGCAATCCAAGAATGTTGGTACAACCTCCACACATCTTCCCCAATCCTCTTCTAAAAAGATAAGAGGCTCCTCCCATAAGCCCACCAAATAATTTGTTGCTATCCCCCCTCCTCCATCATATCGCTTCAAAACAACCATCCATATTCCTCCTTCATCTACTCTATCCATTTTGGGTCCTTATGTTCCCCTGTCCCCCATCACATAGACTCTGAGTCCTATGTCCATTTTGGGCCCTTACATCCCAAAATCACCTCCTCCATCTTGTCCTATTATCCATCCATCACCTATCCATGTCACCCATCATAACTATCCCACTCTCATGTTCCCTAATCAGGATCAAAAAAGGCACGTACTTGTACATCATCCATCCACATATTATCCTCAAAATCCTACCTTCATCCCTCCATTCATATTCCCTCCACATCATCCATCCACTCGCACCCATCCCATTGCTACTAAAAGCACTTTGGATGCCAAAGTACAAATTCATAAATCTAAACATCCACATGAATCAAAACCTCCTCATGTCCTCTCTAAAAGACATGTTGAAGAAAAGAAAAATCAAATCCAAAATCCAAATAAAATCCATAGGCCACAAAGGCCCACCAAAGAAAAAATCAAAACCATGTGGATTCCAAAGAAAAAAGATGCAATGCCTTCAAATGTTGCATCCATAACAACATCCAAAGTTGCTACTCCAAAAGCTAATCATGCAAATCCTCCTAAATCCATTTTGGGTCCTTATGTCCCAAAATTTGCTATCACCTCTCCTCCATTATTTCCACATCCTCCATTACACCCTCCATTAGCCCCACATCATCTAACCATTAATCCTCCTATCCTTTCACACCCCCCACCACATGTGCCAATGTTGGTACTGAACATGCCTCCCCATCATACGTTTACTCCATCATTCCATCCATACACTTTCCAACACCCCATCCATTATTCCACATACCTCCCCCATCAAATCCCTTTAATACCTGCCCTTGCATAATTCCTTATTGTCATAACTAAGGTTGCACCAACATCCAATAGTCGCTTCAAACATGGGCTCTTAATACTTCGTATGGAATTTGATGCTTAAGTCCTTCATCCATATCCTTATCACATGTCTTCTACATCTGCTTATCCAACTCCCTATACTTATCCATCTCCACCCGCATTCTATCCAAAAATACAAAAAAATCAACAAAAAAGCAAAAAATTGTTAAAAAAAAAAAACAATAGTAAAGAGAAATCATTCGTCCAATGGTGAAAAATTGGAAAACAAGAGCTTGGATAAGTACCATGATGAAAACCTAGTAAACAAGCATCATGTGTAAATCCCCTATCCAGTTTACTTCTGCACTTGGGAGCACCTGCATCCCTTTCACCCACCTCCTTCATCCCACCTATCTTACACATCCTTCATCTCAATCCATCCATCATCCTTGTGATCTTGATATAGCTAGGGGAAAACATATATACATGCTTTGGACACCTCTTGGCATACTTTCCCTTCATCCATACATTATCATATCCTTTGTCCACCCATCATGTTACCATACACCTACCCCCCTATCCTATTCCTTATCCACATCCATCTACCTTCTTTGTCTATCTGTCATGCTACCATCACTATCCCTTCCTTATCCAGGCATCCTACCTTCATTCATCAAACTCCCTCGTCCACCCATCCTATCCTCCTCCAACTATCTCCTTTATCTTCCCATCCACTCGTCTTTCGTCCCTTTTTCCTTATCACACATGACATATCTCGAGTGGGGGCATCTACTTCCTTTGCGACATAAGTCCTTGGAGACATCATTCATCGATCCTATCTAACTTTTTTGTCTTCCCATCCTTATCTTCCTATCCATCCATCCAAACAATCCCTTTCATATCCCCATCTTTTTCTTCCTACCTATCCAAATGATCCCTTACGTCTCCCCATTCTTGTCTTCTTATCCATCCAAACAATCCTTTTAACTTCCTTATCCTTATTTATCCATCATAGCATCGCTCCACCTCCTTATCTTCCTATCCATCCCTATATCTATTCCCCACCCCTTTCATCCCCCATCCCTATCTCCCTATTCATTTGTCTCTCTCTTCATCCCATCTCATAATCCCTTGTAATTGGGATCTGGCTATAGGCTTCTCCCATTGCAATCCAATTCCATCTATCTAATCGTCATCACTTCTGCTTCTCTTCCACATCTTTCCAATCCCCTGTCACTTTTCATCACTCATCTCTCCATCATATCATCCTCCCAAGTCATTTTAATGATTTGGATAACTATCCCATACCTGAGATTTGTAATTTCCATCATCCTATCTTGTCCAATAGGTCTATCATATCTCGTCGTATCGATCCGATCTTTTTATCCACTTATCCTATCATCTCATCATCCTTTATCCATCGTTTGTCATTGGTCGTTGGTCAAACTGTGTTGCCCCTGCGCTTTCACGTAGGCAAAGTCAATCATTTGATCTGTCCTCGAGGCTCCTTTATCATCTAACATCGGTCTTTCTACATTTTTCTGTCATGTCTTGTTCCATTCACCATCAAGGTCTCCATCATCCTCTTTCTAATTTTATCCATGGTTCATTGTCACCCTTTTATCGAACTGCAAGGGCTCTGCACTTTCACGTAGGCAAGGGTAATCTTTGATCGGCCCCCGAGCCCCTAGGTCTGTAGGATGTGTCAGTCTTTTGTCTCATGTCTTGTCTCCCTTGTTTCGTGCCATCAAACTATGCCCTTATCTGGCTAGTTCTTCACAAACAAGATCCACTTGTATCATGAGATCCAATTGATTTTAAGCATCTCGCATCCTAACGATCTTTTAGTTTAGTATCTATCATCTTTGGTCTCAACAAGATGCATCCTTCCTAACAGACCTCATCAACTCCATACATCCCTTTTGATCCTATGGCAAAGGATGTTTGACCTCAATTGTGATCTTTTGATGCTTTTGGCTTTTCTTTATAATTTGAGCTCCCTATCACACCTCGTCATGGTCACCTTGGTCCATCATATCATGGTGTGCTATGACTGGTAATCATAGGGGCATATCTTGATCTTTTTGTTTGTTGTTGTCTTCTTGCTTGTCTCGCATAGTACCCACCAAGCTCCTTGTGATCTTGTGTTACGTTGGGGCATCCTGTGTGCTTGTGGTTATCCCAATACTTGGCTCGACCAAGGTCATCACGACTTTGGGGTGTTGGGATAGCCTCTTTGTCTATTGTGTTTTTTTTATGCATTAGACACTAATCCGCCTTGGTCCTTCATACCTTGGTGTATCGTGTCTTATGCTATAGCAAAAATCAGTGCTCTTAAAGATGGAAAATTGCATTAGGATTGCATTTCATTTTTCATTCCATCGTCTTGCATGTGCCCCCCATCCTCTCGTCTATCAAAATCCCCCCCATCCCTTCATCTTTCATCACTCTCCCTCCTCTATCCATCCAATCTCTTATCATCAATAACACTCCCCTATCATCTTTATACCTTTCATCCATCTCACATCTCAATCCTATCCTCATCAACTCATATCTCGCACAACTCATTAATCAAATTCTTGGTCTTCTCCCCAGTCTTGTTAAAATCCTTGACCCCATCATCATCATCCTCATCCATCTGTATCCTTCCCTATCCCTTCGGTGTTGTTTTGGGATGTATCATCCCTCATCGGCAACACTTTCATCATCATCATTGGGATGTCTTCTTCCCTATCCTTTAGTGGTGTTTTGGGATGTATCCTTCCCTCATCAATACCCCTCATTGGGATGCATCCTTCCATATCCTCGTGTTATTTCAGGATCTCTCATTCCCTCATTGACAACACTCCATCCATCATCAAGCGGTTTTGGATTGTACCTTGCCTGAGGCCACATCACCTTTTATCCTTAAATCCATTTGTGCTCCATCCATCTCCTATCACTTATCATACTCTCTTACCCATCACTTTGCCTCATCTTCCTCGTATACTCTTGCATCGTTCCATCCATTTTGAGAGCACACCCGTGTTCTCTTGAACCTGCATGTCTGCTCGAGGGGGCATCCTCAAACCCTACTCTTCATCTTCACCCCCATCATCTTTCTTCCTAGTCATCCCTTTGATGACTAGGGCATCTTTCCCAATCTAACCATCTTCTTCTAGGTTCTATATTTTAATATTCTTTGAAATGATGCTACTTTGTAACACCATCTCAAAGAGGGGAAAATGTAGACATCCAAATTTGGAAACCTAATTTATCCAAATTTATCACTTTTCATCTAAACATCTTTTTATCCGAGTTAATTAAGTAATATTACTATTATTTAATTAATACCCTTAATTCTTCCAAATCTCTAAGGTATTAAATACCTTACCCTCCTTAATCCCCTTTTCATCAAATGAATTAAATAAATAATACATTTATTTAATCCCTCACATGTCATTTTCATCTAATCCATCTCCTAATTTCTTCATTAGGGATGTGCACATGCCTAATCCTTGATTAGGATGTGTCACATCCTCCAACTTTTGCAAGTTGGCTTCTAATCCTCATTAACCCCTAATTATCCTCTGATTACTGATTAGTTAAGCCTAATCAGTACCTTGGTCAACTCTCCCCATCCCCCAAGGAATTTTTAATTCATTTTTATTCACCCCAAGTTCCCCTCTTCCCCATGTGAATTTTTAATTCATATTTTATTCCTCCTAGAATCCCCTTTTCCCATGCATCTTCTAGAATCTTTGACTTGTCACATCAAGTCACATGTGACAAACTCCCAACTTTTTGGAGACCCTCTCTTATCCACTAGATTCTCCCAAGCTTTTAATTCACATTTATTCCTCCAAGGAATCTTCTCATCTCCCAATGTATTTCTAAGGTACATGTCCTTACACATCACTTATCTTTATTCCACCTCACTTACACATTATCATACCCTTAGCCACTTCATATTCCACATGTCAAGATGAAGGGTTATGGTGAGTTGAGATGTCAAGATGTGAGGGCTTGTGAGTCCTCAACTCACCATAGCCCTTCATCTTGGCCTTGTTGGATAAATCTCAACCATTGAATTCTCTAGAGAATTCAAATTCCTCTATAAATACCCCCCCTCTAAGGCATTTTCAACACTTAGTCATTTTTGTACCTACATGTCATTTTGAACACTCAACTCACAAGCATTTCCTCTTACTTATCCAAGCCATTTTAGCCATTTGCATTGACATCCCATCATATAATCAATCTTGCATTTAGTCATATCTATAGCCATCCAAGGAGCACACAAGTACTCAAAATCAAGGGTCAACCAAGGAATTTTAGCTGCAAAGAGAAGGTATAATCATTTGCAATCTTCTTTCATCTTATCTCTTTGTGTTAATAATTCCTTAGGCTAATCTTTGAGGTGTTATTTGTGTCTTTACATTATATTTTAGTTGTTTTGCATCATTAGAATAGGTAAAACTCAAGGGTGCACACAATCTATTAACCAAAATTTTGGAGAAGGTTTTATAGATGGTAAGCTTATGGGTCTAAAGTCAACGATGGTTTGAGGGTCAAAATTTTTAGGTATGAGGGCTAAAATGGTGTTGTTTAGTTGCTTCAACAACCTACCAGATTTAAAGTAGTCTTTGGCAGCAAGGAAAACATCATCCCCACAATGGACCTCAGAACTCCTAAAAGATGTCCAAGGGAAACCATCAAGCACAAGGGCTTTGTAATCCCCCATGCTGAAAGTTGCAATCCTCACTTCTTGCAAAGTAATGAGCCCGAGGATAGAAACATCATCTTCATTAGTTATGGCAACAAGAGTGTTGTTCAACAACTGTTCTTCCAACTCTATAGTATACTTGATAGTAGGTTCAAAGAAGGATTATTGAAAGTAATCTAAAGCAATTTTCCCAATTTGTTCCAATGTTGTGTCTTCCATCCCATTGTCATCATTAAGCTTGGTGATCTGGTTCCTTTTTTTGTGTTTTAGGGTAGAGAGGTGGAAAAAATTAGAGTTCTAACCTCCTTTTAGCCATTGTATTCTGGATTATTTTTTCTAGAATTATTTCTTCTTTCTTTAGCACTTTAGACCAATTAAGGCAGTACTCCTTCTCTAGATGGCAGGTCAGCACACTCGCATCACCATTAGCCATTTTTTCTTGAGTATCTTTGAGTTTAGTTGTTAAGTCACACATTTGATGAAAAACATCTCCAAAGACCCACTTGTTCCATCCGTTCACCTTGTTTTTAATATTTTTTAGTTTTTGGGTCACACGATACGTTGCAAATCCCTAAATGGGTATATTCTACCAATTGGATAACCTATATTTGAAATAAGGGTGAGTGCTTCACATTATCTCATATTTGAAAGGGAAAGGCTCATTTTTTGTAGTGTCTTCCCAGCTCAACAAGAGGGAGTTATGGTCAAACACTATCCTAGGGAGAGCTAGGAGCTTGGGATTATGAAGAGTGACACAGTTAGGAGAGGTTAGGAATCTATCAAGTCTAACTTGGATAAGATTTTTACCAAATATCCTATTTGTCCAAATGAAGATTAAGCATTGAAGGTCAATATCTATAATCCCAACAACATTCAAAAGGTCAGCCAAGTTTTCCATACTATCAGTGTAATCAATCAAATCTCCATGTTTCGCTAATGGGTAGAGAGGAGAGTTGAATGAACCCCTGCAAGCATTCATTGTGCCTCTGTATTTCCAAGGATCAAGCAACTTAGCTTGAGCCATAGATTTTTTCTGGTATTTCTCATATTGGGGGCATAAATATTTAGGAGTTCTAAGATAGACCGATAGCAGAGAACTAGACACCAAGCAATGTTTAGATTGGAGTAATAGGGAGCCACTCATCTTGTTCAAGTTCCACATTGTAACATGACCACCCAAGGCTCTAGAAGCCTCAATGATAAAAAAGTGGGCAACAACCCAAATGTTCTTAAAAATAGTTTCAAATTTTGTGTTATTCATCTTTATTTCCTATAATAAGAGAATATCAATCTTGTGCTCCAAGATGTTTTTTAGAGCCAGTTGTTTGTGTGGGCTATTTATCCCTTTGATATTCCATGAGAGGAACTTCATTTAGAGATCTTCAAGGATGTTTTGAATTTCCTTTGTTTTCCAATAACCATCTCCCTTACAGTTTCTCGATTCCTTGTTTGGGGTGCTGGCAAGAAGTTGAGTCCACTTTTTGGCCATTTAGTGGAAGTGTTTTCCCTAATTTTCAAAATTTGACACATTTGCCCTTAAAATTTGAAGCACCTAGAGATGGAATCTTGAAAAAAGTCACTGATCATAAAATGTAGTACTTGGAGTCGTTTCCAAATATGTAATTTATTTCAATACCGAGATGATATAAATTGATTTTCAATAGACGTTTCTAAAAACTACTGTTGAAAAGTTTTTTTTTTTTACCATACCATGCATGTGTATGCCATCCATATTTTGACCTAAATAATCATATTTTTCTAAATCCTTTTGGGAAAATATTTGTAACTAACTGAAGCACGCTTTCCATATTTTTTTGTAATTTTTTATTGAATATTTTTTTTGTTAAGTTTTTATTAGCCATAATTGGTGTTTTAAAAAATTGTAGTGTACATCACGCATAAGATGACCTAAACTTATGATTTTTTTATTTTTATTTTTAAATTGAAAAGGATTGTCTGAAATACGATTTCATGCAATCTGTTCGTAAAAATATTATGTTGATAAAAATTTATTAAAATACTAAAATACCTTGATAATTCAAGTTTATGGACCTATTAAATGAAAAATTAAATGAAAAATTAAAAAAATCCAATTGTAAACAAAATACATATTTGGAATCTACACTGTCTAATCTATAATGGGTTTTAATTTTGTTGAAAAACTCCACAAAAAAAGCCTTCAGACGTATGCCCAAAGTTAGTAATTTTTTGTGACATTACTAGGACCTTCAACTTGCAGGTCAAACCAGGTCCAGGGCTTAGGTTTGAATCCCCAAACCATTTCCCGAACCTGTCAACAAAGCAAAACCCATCCTACATTTGAAATTTTAAAAAACAGGATCCTGTTTAATTCACCCGTTGAAAATTAAATAGCGGAGCCATTGAAAATTAAATAGTAGAGCCATCGGAAAATGAAACGGGATCCCAATTTATTTAACTTGGATCTTGTTTATTAAACTGGATCCTAAGTTGTTTTTTACCATTATTTTTTATTTTACTGTCAAAAAGGGGCATGCCGGGTCTGAGAATCATTTTGTACAGCCGACTACAACATATCCCCTATTTTCTATCACCTTTTTTCTTGTTGAAGCTCTTCAAGTTGGGATTTTTTTCAATTTTGAAAGGAAGCATCATTGGGACGTTGTGAGAAAAGAATTTTGTTGAATTGCTACTTGTTTGAAGGAGGAAGAAATTTTTTGTTGAATTGTTATTTGTTTTCAAAGGAGGAAGATGAATTTTATTTATTTGCTATTTGTTTGAAGGAGGAAGAGAAATTTTTTTGAATTCCTATTTGCTTTCAAAGAAGGATGGAATTTTTTGTTTAATTGAGCTACTTGTTTGAATGAGGAAGGGAAATTTTGTTGAATTCCTATAAATGTTTTCAAAGGAGGATGAGAAATTATGTTTGATTAAGCTACTTGTTTGGAGGAGGAAGAGAATTTTTGTGCAATTTCTACTTGTTGAAGGAGGAAGAGGAATTTTATTTAATTGATACTTGTTTGAAGGAGAAAGAGGATTCTTGTTCAATTGCTACTTGTTTGAAAGAGGAAGAGGAAATTTGTTCAATTGCTACTTATTTGAAGGAGGAAGAGGAATTTTGTGAACAATTGCTACTTGTTTGAAGGAGGTACAAACAAGAAAGACTCTCAAGTTTTTGACATTCATTTGTGTATACTTCAAAAAAAATCAATCATGGGATCACAATGTCGAAATAAGAGGAAAGATAGGAAGGTATTGACCCCTGAAGAAATTCAAGCAAAGAGAGAAGGAGAAACAAAGACAAAGAGAAAGAAGAATGAGAATTCAATCAATGAATGATGGTGAAGCATCCAATTCCACAACTATTGAAGATAAAAATATTAAGGAGACCATGGATGTAGACAACACAAACTTGCAAGAGGTGAATGTGGAAACTAATACAAATATACAAACTACTCCTGGTATGTCTTCAAATATCCCTTCCAATGCTATGGAGAATGTTTCAATAGGCGCAAGTCCAGGTATGTCTTCAAATCCACCTTTGAGCCTCATGGAAATGGTGCTTATTAGAGATTTACAAGAGGATGGATATCACAATGTTGACATTGATAATATTCATAGAGTTAAAGTTTTGAGTCAAATTGTTGTTGAAAATGAAAATGAAAACCGTTTTGTTGTGGAAAATGAAAATGAAAATCCTCTTAATGAAAATGAAAATGAAAATACTTTTATTGAAAATGAAAATGAAAACCATTTTTTTGTTGAAAATGAAAATGAAAATCCTCTTAATGAAAATGAAAATGAAAACCATTTTGTTGTTGAAAATGAAAATGAAAATCTTTTAATTGAAAATGAAAATGAAAATGGAAATGAAGATGAAGATGAAAATGAAAATGAAAATGAAAAATAGTTTTGAATAAATATTTTTTTAAATTGAAAGTGATGTTTTGGATCATCTTCCTGGTAAAATTTCTTGGAGAAAAATCGGGATCCCGTTTTTGCAATGTCAATTTCATTTTTTTGGCTAAGGAAAAAACTTCCACATTTCATGGACTCAACTTCTTGCACCTACCCTTTGCCTTTGGGAAGCTTTGTCTGCCTTGGTTTGAATCCCAACATCTACCTTCTTTGATTTACCTTTTTTCTTGGGGGTTATCCAACCATCAAGGCCATGTGGTTGACTGTCAACCTAGGGACACTCTGCTACCTCTGTCTGGATGGATTTATCAACCTTAAATGGATACTTTGCACTTTCACTTTGTGGGAGTGGGTTTTCCATAGGGGTCTAATTATTAGGAAGGTTACAAGTTATTTCCCCTTCTTCTAAATCCTTTAGCTCAAAAGGTGATCTTACTTTCAATTCATTCATTGACAACATACTCTCCAAGTGAGTATCTTCTAGAACTTGTAGGTTCTTGGTAGATGTCAGTGATTTTAGATGTGCAATAGGGTTTGCTTCCATGATGGATGTATCATAGTATCCTTTTATTTCATATCCTTCCTTTCAAATGGACTCTTTCCTTGGATTTCATTCAATGATAGCACACTCTCCAACAGGGCAACCTCAGACACTACCATATCTTTAGTAGCCTATGAAGAGGGAGTGTATGACTCTGGCATTACTTCCTTAACCCCAAATTTAGGAGTGGTAAGTATATTTATGATATCTTCTTTGAAAAGATAGCCCTCTAAGAGGTCACCTAGAGGTATCACTGGCCCTTTGCGTTTTTGCTAACCCTTGACTGAGACTTTGCATTCAGAGATTAAATGACCATATTTTGAACATTTTTATAGAATATCGTAGCGTTATCATCGCAGATCGGTTGGGTCCATTTTCTATATTTAGAGTTCAAAGTAATAAAGTTTGGCAGAGTCTTATTGATATCAATATTCACACAAAAGTGGAAAAAGACTAACTTGGATTTCATCTTTGTAATGATGTTTTTTGTTATGAAGTGGTTGAGCAAGTTCCTAATCAATTAGAATACCAAACTATCCCAGAACTCAAGTGGAAGCCTAGGCAAATGAACCTAAACATGAGTAGATTTGTTAAGATTTGTTGTAGGGTCAAACCCTGGCTTCCACTGAGAACTAAGGGTCCGAGAAGAGGGTTAGGAGAAGATCATCTTTAGATGTAAACTTGAATAGGAATAATTCTCTAGCCATGGCACTAACCTCAACACTGCTCTTTAAACGTCATTTGGCAGTAGTCCATCGACAACCATATCAATGGAAGGGAAAAAGAAAAAAAATTCCCACTAAAGTGTTCTCCATAGAAGAAACAATCCTTTCAACAATGGAGTCTGACAGTGTTATCTCCATTCCAGAGTCAAATTTAGAAAAACAAGCAAAGTATTTTCTCGCTCAATGGAAATAAAGGAAATTTGAAATGCACCTATGAGCACATTTTTCTAGCCCTTGGGGCCCAAGATGATAGGAATCACAAGCATCACACCAAGCACCTGATGATTCGTGGAAGGAGGGTCCACTGAGGATGGGGGAGCATGTGTCAGAAGTATGCTAGTATTTGATGGGGAGAGAGGAGGAGGACAATGAGGTTCCCCAAGAGAACTGACCACCATGTACACAATTTTTTTGAAAATTTGCAGAGTAGGAAAAATGTGATAATGTATTAAATTACTCCTATCCACTAGCTTTGTTAGAACCCCCTTGGCTTGACTTTACTGTTACTTCTCACTTGACTCTTATATTTTCATGTAATATTTTATGTGATTAAGTAAATCCTTTCTTTACAAAACACGAATGTATACATATATGCCATAAAACATATGATTACTTCATACAACTAGTAAACAAAGTAATAATTTCCACTAAGAAATCCTTGTTCTATAACTTATCATGCCTACACACTAATAATCTTTTGAACTCATTACAAGTCTTGAGTGGAAACTAAGACCTAATAACATCTTCATAATTTTGTATAGTATTTAAATATGAGAACTTATAGTGTTCCTCTCATCTGTGATGAATAATATTTCTTTGTTAACTAATTATGTAGTATAATAATATAGTATAAATTACATGGTTTCTCAACATAACTTATGTGAATTAGAATTGATTCTTAATTTAAGATAAATTCATAATAGCAAAATTTTACTATTTACTCAAGAAAATTAGATCAATAATCTTAATAACATATTTTATTAAATTCTTAATTATCTATTCATATATCATTAATTTAATTAATTCTTAAATTATCCATTATCTTAAATTTTACTTACTAATGATACAATAATAACCACCCTTAAAATTAGATTGATATTCAAGTAAAATCTTTATACATAAATTTGAATCTCATTATAACCTTCACCTTCCATTCCCATTTATCTCCAATTCTTTTTGGATGAAAATAATCCTACTATTAAGTTATTTCCATTGAATCACAAAATCTTAAATTGAATTTAAACAAAATTGGATTGATTTCCCGTCAAAGAACTAGATAGACAATTAATTTGTAATGTTGGATTCTGCAAAATTTGATAAGAATAAATCGTAATCTAATAACTTCAAGAGACAATCACATTATTTCACCATTTGTGACAAACGAGTCTCCAACCTGATAAGTTATATTTTCCAACATATTCCCAGCTTGTGTCAAAATCGAAGCTTTAGAACAGTGGAGGAACAACCACCAAAGCATAAAGGATAGAGGAATTTTGTCAGATGCAGTTGCAATTGCCCTGGTAGACATGTATGCAAAATAATGAAGCATAGATGATACACTTGATCTGTTTGAAAGATTCCCTCGAATAGAAGAGATCTCATAGGCCACAATGATTTTAGGATATGCACAAAATGGATTTATCAAGAAGGATTCAGAAACTTTCATGAATGCAAATGAAATTGGTAGGTGTAAAGCCAAATTCTCCAAACCTAGGTTACCATTGTTCCCGCCTACACTGTAATGGAAGTTTTGGAATAGAATATAGGTATCCATCAAAGGACAGAGGAGTTTTATCAGGTAAAAAGAACTCCCTGATAGATATTTCTACAAAACATGATAGTAAATATACTTGGCACATGAACCATTCGACAGAATGCCTCCAGAAAATGTAATTGCAATGGTCACAGATTAAACACAAAATATAAAATTTTCAATCACGAACAAATAGCTACTGTGTAGCGAAATGTAAACTTATAAATGCAAAAATGCAGGAGCCCTAACAAGGCATGAGAATCAATTTGACAGATTTAAAATGCAGCCAGGTATATATAAAGCTATCGAAAAGGTAAAGGGGGGCCATTTTGCACTACTATGCCCTTGAGGTTTGATGGTTCTTTCAGTGTCATGGAGGAAAGGAGTGGAAATGGCGTAACCTGCCATGCGCTTGTCCTACCACGCACTGTCAATACAAACTCTAATTATATGACAGTTAATAGAAGGGGTTTTGCAGTTCCAAAAGAAATAATAATAAGTCGTACAATGTTAATGTGATTACTGTAGAGTGGATAGGATGGTAGATTTATCAGGGAGTTGGCTGAGCATGAAATGGCCTTGTGGTTGTGATTACCTCTATTTTAATTCTCTTATGGATCTGCAATCTAGTTTTCAATTCCTACTTTATGGTATAGATCTACAAATCAAAATTTCAATTCTAGACTAAGATAAATTTGGTTTCCAACATGAGCATAAAGCATAATTTACGTATATGGGACATCACATAGCAGTGATTTGATGAATAAAATTGAAATGCATGAACAGAGGGAAGCCCAAAATTGAAGAATTGAGTTGGTGCACCTGTGATCAGAAGAGCATTAGATTTGCCCGGTCGCCTCATTCTTCTTCCCCTGCTGTTCGACCTCTTCGGATATTGTAGAGTCATCTGCTCCCCCACTTTTCTTCCCTGCCAAATCTTGTCTTATGGTCCCTACGAAAACTAATCAAACTGCCAAGGATGATCCCTGGAATCCCCCCTTTCTACCTATTTATCCCCATTTTATAATCAAACTCCTCCAAGTTTCTCCCTACATAGAGCTCTGATTGACTACAGTAGGCAGAATTGAATGACAGTTAAAGTCATGCACTACTCCTAGCGTTGCCCTTCATTGGATCTATACACCACCTTTAACATCCTGTGACTTCACTTTCTTGCCATTACTAGGGTGTTTACAACCAGTCTTCAGGAGATATTCTTTTAAATAGAATGTTAGAATAAGTTATTGCTTATTGCTTATTTATTTACCTCTACCTCTCTTTGTTAAGCTCTCTTATTCTTCTTGGTCTCTTTGTCTCAACACAAATGTCTGTCCAGCCCCCAGAATGCACATTTGACTGTATTTATTAATTAATTGAAAATAAACAGTTTGTTGTATTCTGATTTTCAATTAGTTAATAAATACGGTCACATGTACTTTTTGGGGACTGGATAGACAATAGTCTCTCAACCACACTTCCCTCCAAGACTGCCAATTTTTTTGCTCTTAATTATCTCTTTTCCTTGATTTGAGCCTTCTTAGTTGGTTGTTATCTCCCTCATTTTAGTTTAGCTTTAGTTCTATTTCCCACAATGAGACATGATCATATTAGCCCTATCTTCCCATGAGACATGATCATTTCTTTCAATTTAAACTAGTCAATCCCAAAAAGTCTTTTTTTTTTTTAATTCTAAAATTCTTATAATTATAGTGCATATTAAAAAAGGCTTAAATCCACATTTATTTAGTTCAACTAACTAAATGAGAATGCTACGCCTGCAAGTGATTAATGAAGAAATGAGGGTTATGACATGAAAGATAGGCCTTGATAGATGTGTAGCCATAATAGGTACTCAAATACATAATATTCCCCATAAAGAAGAAGCCTTTCAAGAAATGAAAGATAACCCCAAATAGAGAGAAGCTCCTAGAGTAGAGAGAGAATATAGAGGAATAGGTAGCCCAAAATAAGTGGCCTCTCACACCCCCAAAAAAGCTCATAGATGAAGAAACTTACTTTCTCTAATAGGTTTGGTGAAGATATTGGTAATATGCTTAGTAGTTAGGTAGTAGCAAAGATAGTGACATGTCTCTAAATAAAAATTTTAATATAGGGCATATGAATCTCTATGTGATTGGTCCACTGATGGAGGACCAAATTACATGAAGTATAAATAACACTCTAATTGTCACATAATATAATAGACAACCAACTAAATGGGATAACCAACTCAACGAGAATGTGTTAAATCCAAATAGGCTTAGTGGTAGTGTTCACAAGCCCTCAATACTTGGCTTGAATGGAAGATAGAGAAATAACATGTTGATTATTGCTCAACCAATAAAAAAGACATAAACCAAGAGATAATTTGTAGCTTGAGGGACACATTTGAAGCCATGGAAATATTTCATAAGTTTGAAAATCATTAAAGAATATTGTAGAAAACTTGGTCATTGCGCTATCTATCTATCTATCTATCTATCTATCTATACTCTCTCTCTCTCTCTCTCTCTCTCTCTCTCTCTCTCTATATATATATATATATATATATATATATATATATATATATATATATATATAGAATAAAATCACTCTTCACATCCATCTAGTCAACCTCCCAATAATTCACTATAATAATAGCAAATATGAGATGAATGTAGTTTATATCTTAAACTAGTGCAAAGGTCTCAATGAAGTCAATAACATGAACTTGTGAAAAATCCTTTAGAGCTTGTCATGCTTTAAACTTATCAGTTAACCCAACCACACCGAATTTTGTTTGATATATCAAATTAAATTGAACATGTTTCCTTCTCTTAGGAAGGGGAATAAGATCCCAAGTATGTTTCCTAATCAAGGAACTATACATCTACATAGTTGCATCCTAATCAGGCATCTCAGATACCCCAAAGTATAATGGCTTAAAGTACCAATGATGAAAGCATGTTGATGGTCGTAGGTTGGTGATCCTATCTACTTAGTATCTTAATGATGTTAATCGGAATCACTTACTACCTACAAAACTTGTCTAGCTCAAAGTGAACCTAAGGTAGGAAAATAAAAAAGAGATTCCTTAGCCTCAAACTAATAACTAAGAGAGGAGGAAGGTGGGTCCTCATCATCACTCTCATTAGTTAGAATAGAGGGGGGTGATTGCCATCAAAACTATATTGGAAGTGGAACTAAATCCTCATAAATATTATTGGTGATGCAAAATGAATCCAATTTGAATATAGATGGTGGAGAAGTATCAACAATATAACTCAAAGATCCCTTCTCAAAGAAACTATTTCTCTCAATAAATAGCTCTCGTATAATAGGATGGAGAAGTTGACATCCCTCAACACCTTCAAGGTAACCCACAAAGATGCAGACCCATTTTATGAATTCATACTCTTATGTTTATTAGCTAGAGTGTGGGCCCATGCTAGAGAATTAAAAATTCTCAAATTTTTGGTTTTGGGTTTCCATTTTCTCCAAAATTTGAAAGCAATGACTCATTTCAAGGTTTTGTGAGGAAAGTGGTTTTAAATATAACACACAATTAATGGTCTTCACCTAATACTATGGTTCAAGATAACTAGAGTGAATCATGCAGTTAGCTATTTTCTTTAAAGATGTGTTCTTATGCTCTCACAGTTTGTTCTATTAAGAACTATACATAGATATATGCTACATATATGTCCCCTATAGAGTACAAAATCACTTGAAATGATGGCAAAACATACTTATCACTTTTTTCAATGCATATAACCCTTATGGATTTCCTAATTTTTATTCTTCAACAAGTGATTTGAAGTCCTAAAAATTCTCTAAAATCTCAGCCTTTTCTCAAAGGAAGTAGACTGATGTGTATCATGTAGAATTTATCATTGAAGATCAAGACGTATTTGGCCCTATAAGATGTAGGATGTGAAAATGGACCAAATCATTAACTATAAGTCAACTCTACAAATTGACCAACCATCCATTTCATTCCCTTATATATGACTTCTCTTTAAGATGTAAGCCTAGAAAGCTATGTCAATAAATAAACATGAGGAAAACTTGAAACCATCCTCATTGGCTAAGTTTTTATAAGAAATGATACTTCAAATGTCCAAACTATTTATGCTACAACATAGTCACCTCATTAAAATTATTATGTGAATTTTTCCTAAGAGGAAAATTCTATGAAGTAATCCTTTAGAATTAAAAGGGGGATAGAAAAATAAAGGATATTGTGATCCTTTGGTTAAAATAGAGATTATAAAGGATATTATGATCCTTTGGTTAAAAAGATATTAATACTCTTTTAAAAGAGGAGGAATAATTATTAAAAAAAATTGTGAAAGGGTGTGATGGTTTGGAAATCACCCTTTAAAGAATATATCACATTCATGTGAGACTTGGAGAGGGCATGAAAATCACTCAAGGAAGAAGAAGGTTGTTTGGTGGACTATGGGCATGGGAGAAGGGACATGCACTGTGTGTCCTACTTGGGATACAATGTACACTTGAGATTGTCTTGGCCAGAGCTATTACTTAGGGGAAGCATGTGTGTTAGTTCTGAATAAGAATCCAGGGTCCTCCTAGAGTGTGGCATAGCTACATAGGATCAAGACCACTAAAATATTCTTAGGGTGAGAATGACTATTCCAAGTGTGTTGATTCAGATAAGTATTGTAAACCCTTAATATTCAAAGAAATTGGGAATAATAATAAGAATTTGATGATAATATGATTGAATAATGTGGTTGTTTTATTTAATTTATAATGTTAATTATTTAATTTAGAATTCTAATAGATTATCACATTTATAGTTTACATTAGTTATTCACATTTATTTTAATAACATTACATCTTGTAAATGTTCTTAACTCTAATATTTAATCTATTAAATTTGTTTCTTAAAAAACTATGGGAGAAAAGTGGCATTACAAAAATGAGTGAGAAGTATAATCAAATGAGAATCGAGAACAATTTGAGAAAAGAAACACAATCAAGACTATTGACATGCTCTCCTAATTTCCATTTCAAAATTGTGTACCCCTTAAATAGCTACTAAATTAGAATTGAACTCAACCCATTTCTTGGATTAGATGTCTGTGATATAGTGAATCAAATATCTTGTCACGCATGTCATAAACCCTCTCTCACATACCTTGGCAAGAGTGTTATCACCCCTCGATATGTGTAGTATGGAACAAGGCTCCAAATATTTTAAATCATCCTATGATGAAGCCATGTGGATGAAGCACTAAAATCAAGTATCCAAGTGGAAGGTGGAGATATAATTGCTACAAGGGACTTTGTAATGTCCCAATTTCAATAAATTCATGTTGAAGTCAAAAGTCCTTTTCTCTTTTTTAGATAGGATTTACCTGATTGATCCCAACCATTTTGGTCTTAGTTCTCTAAGTATAGTGGGTTTTGTGTCCAAACTCTTATGTGTGAGTTTTTTTGAGAGTTTCAAACTTTGACATCCTAACATACCTTTTTGTTGAACTCTACTCTTTCCTTTTTATTTATTAGGGTTTGAATTTTTCACTATCAGCATGCCTTTCCTCCAATATCTATTTTCTCTTTCTCTCATTGAGTCATTAGACTTATCCATATATGCATACATTTTACCCCTCCCCTACCTCTCTCCTTTATTTATTTCAAACCATCAAACTTCTTCCCACTAGCATGCCTCTAGCTCAAACCTTAACTTCCCCACTCTTTCCTAGTGGTATGAGTCTTGTATTGTCCCTAACTCTTGAACCTTGACACTCCCACCATTTTCATTATTCGTTCCTACCTACTTCTACATGACCCAAAACACCATTAATGGTCATTTTTACTTAGAAACCATTTTATAAGGTATTTTCCTACCAAAGAAAATCATTGTTTATTATTTTGGGTGTGGATTTCCATGTATTTATAACATTGGAAACAAAAGATTCCTACACTTTTTTTTGTGGTTGCAATCGTAGCTCGTGGTTGTCATGAAATCTTAGCTATTATTTTAAGTAGGAACTCATCTTTTACTATAGATCTTCATGCTATTAAATATTGGATTTATTCTTGGGAGGATTCCATCTATTTTCCTTCATCAAAACTACAACAAACTACTCAAAGGGTATGTTCTTCAAAGTGTTAGACCAAAGGATGAAAATCTTTTGATCTACATAGAGCCAAAGGATAAATACCTGTTGGTATACACATCCAAGGATGAAAACCCTTTCACCTAGTGAGATGATTTCATTTGGAGGTTGATGGAGGACTTCATTATCATAGGATTAATATGTATCACACCAAGTATGTTGGTAGACTATTATAGGAAAACCCCAAAGTATTTTCAGTTATTTTTATTGTTGTTACAACCATTATACTAGCCATTGTTTGTTATATTTATTGTATGATTTTTATTATAATATTCAAACTTTATTATGGGCTTGAAGGCTCTATAACAAATTTCCTTATTTTAAAATTTTTGAATTATTATTATCTTGAAAACCTATGATGAATCATGATTTTGGTCCTATTAGGATTTAATATTAAACCTAAAAGTAAATCTTAGAGTTACGTATAAGATTTTTTAAAGTAATTTTCTAGGTTAGTTGAATTCAATTAAAAATAATTAAAACCCTAAATCTTAGTAGCTCTCATAATAATCATTAGGGTTATACAGTGGTATCAAAGGAGAAAATTTTACCAACATGTATGGTATTTTAATTATTTATGTTTCCTCATGTTGAGAAGTTATATATCAAAGACAAGAGCAAAGTAAAACACAACCTAAAGGTTCTAACATCTAGAGTTTGAATATAGGAGAAGAAGTTATAGCTAAAAGAGGTGAGTGAAATAAGAAAATGACAGATAAGCAGTTCTAGAGTACTTTTAAGAGTCTATATCAAGGCCAAAAGGAGTTAAATGAATTAATTACCTGAAGTTGGTCAAACATTTAAGCATAGGAAATCTTCAAGGGAAAACCACACATAAAAAGTAAAACATGTGATGCCATCTTAAAATCCTCAAGCCCCATATTTATTGAGGAAGAAGTGGATAGATTAATGGATAAGTATCAAAATCAATCTGAAGTCATGAGAGCAACCTTATATTTTAAAAAATATGTTGATATGGTAGGGAGGATTCCCCTCTACAAGAAATGATAAGGGAATACACATAGTGGAAAATCAAGAATTGAACAATAAGCAAAATGAAAAAAAATTACCCTATTTTGATGAAAGTGACCAAAATTAATTCAACCCTAGTTGGAGAAATTATAAACTTACTTCTCCCTCAACCCCATGAAGGAAAAAGATGCAATCAAATTTGCTTCTTTAAATTTAAATGTATTATGTACATATATTATTGGTGGTAACATCGACACATCACATAGGGACATGATAAAATATTAATGTGTGAGGAGTTATGTCAAAGGGTACTTAGAATATTCAAGCTTAAAGATAAAGAAGAATATTTTAGGGAAGTTTCCAAGATCAAGCAACGAACTATAGTAAGTGTCAACGTAGTAGGGTTCTAAAAGATTGCTATTAAGGTGACATATTTCTAAAAAAAGAATCAAATATATTTTTCTTAAAGGACTCCTTAAACCTCTCAAAGGTCTTGTTAGAGTGTTTGCACAACCTACGTTGTGGAGGATATCAAAAGATAGTTTGATTTGGAGCCATCTATTATAAAGAATAAATTTCCTTGTCATTCTAAGACACCTACATTTGGGCAACATAAGGGGAATTTCCACCTAAATTAATTTTATACAGCTTACCTCAATTACCCCAAAAAAGCTAGAGGACAATAAAAATGAGCCAAGGAGAAATAAAAATTGTTTACTTGTAGAGAACCATAGACTCCAAGTTGTAAGTGGCTTGGTAATGGTCAGTTGCACTATAAGGTAGTACCAAGCAAGCATTTTGATCCAAATGAGCTTGAGGAATTGGTTCAGAATACCATGCACTTGAGGGAGAAGGAAAGGAAGAAAGGATCAAAAGCACACTTGCATCTCTTTCAGGAGCACCCAAATGCTGCCCATTTAGAGTACATGGAGTTTTGGCTAGACAAAAAAATTCAATTCTTGTAGATAGTGGGGCAACCAACAATTTCATTGATGAAGGGTTGGTGATCAAAAGAGGACTGAAGGTGGAAGATTTTGAGGTCTTCAATGTAATTTTTACAAATGGATTCAATCTTCCCTATACCAAGGTAATTTTCCAACTACATCTAGCCCTAGAAGATTATAAGGTGTGATGTTTTTTTTTTTAAGCTTGGGAAAAACATATATGAAATTAGTAGGTGTACAATGGTTACATTCATTATATGATTTTACTTAGAATTATCAATCTATGGAACTCAAGTTCAAATCCAAGGTGAAGGATGGTGTTCTCAAAGGGATATTCAATGGTACCCCTAGAGTAGGTACAATAAAAATAATGGAGAGTGATTTTTGTAGGGTTCAAGTAGCCTTAGAAACCAATTGTTTGGTCATGGCCACAAATCATTATGCAAGTAAGGGATACCCTCATCATGTTGATATTAAAAAATGAATAGGCATGCCATGGTATTCAATGACTTACTACTAGGACTGCTTGTAGACAAAGGATTCCAACATGTCACAAAATTGGAAAAAGGTACAAAACTAGGGATAACCACTCCATACCACCACCCAAGAGAGTATACCGAAGAAATTGAAAAGTCTATAAATTAACACCTAGAGATGGGTTGCATTATACCTAGTTCTAATCCCTTTGCGATCCCTAGTGATTCTTATGAAAAAGAAGGATGAGACCATGTGGATGTGTATTGATTACAAATAATTGAATAAGAATACCATTAAGAACAACCATCCTATACCAAGGATAGATGAACTACATGGATCCATGTACTTATCTAAGATTGATCCAAGATTTGGCTAACACTAAATTTGGGTAAGAGATGAAGATGTACACAAAACAACATTCAAATGTCAATTTAGACATTTTAAATTTTTGGTCATGCCCTTTGGACTAAAAAATTCTCCAAATACATTCCAATCAAGCATGATCAATTATTCAATAAGTATTTCATAAAATAAGTATTAATATTTTATGATATTCTAGTTTATAGTAAAACTTGGGAAGAGCATCTAAAACGCTTAGGCATGGTGTTGGATATTTTAGAAACATGGTCTTTTTATGCAAAATATTTCAAATGTCAGTTTGGTATGACAAAAAATTTATATTTAGGGAATTTCATAAGTGCCAAGGTCATGCAAGTGGATCCTCAAAAGATCTAAGCCATCTTAGATTTCCCATCACTTACTACATTAACACAATTGATAGGGTTTTTTGCACTATGTAGCTATTATAGGAGATTTGTTAAGATATTATATCGACTTACTACACCCTTGAAAAATTTGAAAAAAAAGGAGTCTTTGAACTAATTGAAACTGGTCAATAAACTTTTTAAAAAATCAAATAGGTGATGATCTCCTTCCCAATACTTTCTATACTTGATTTTTCTCTTCCATTTATGGTTGAATGTGATGTCTCGAGAGAAGGAGAAAGGGTTGTTTTAAATTTTAGAAAACATTATATATCCTGTGAAAGAATAAAAATGAATTATTTATAAACAATTTACTACATCTATGATAAAGATAAGTTTTCTATTATACATGCATTGAGAAGTTCAAACAATATTTGGTTTGTGGGAAGTTTGTTGTAAAAATTGATCATACCAACTTGAAATTATTCTTGATCCAATATGATTTGAATGATCACAAGTAGAAGTGGGCTAATAAAATACAATCATATGGTTTTGACATAGAGAACGCTAAGGGGAAGAAAAATATCATTGTTGATGCTCTTTCTAGAAAGTTGGATCTATGCTTCCTTTCCATAATTTCAACTGATTGGAAGGGTTATATTCTAGTTCAATGTGCTAAAAACACTTTTCCTATTAACATCCTTGATCAAGTAATAAAATATGATAGGTACATAGTGGTAGGAAAACTCATTCTATACAAGAACTAAATCTTCTTAGTTCCTAAGTCTAAGATGAAGGAAAAGATATTGAGAGCATTACATGGCATGCCATTGGTAGGGAACCTTGAAGGTACTTCAAGACATCCAAGAATATCTAGAAAATATATTCATGGAAGGGAATCAAAGAAGATATTCTCAAGTATATTAGGGAATGCACAACATGCCAATAAAATAAAGGAGAATTTTTTTTTTTGGTCGGCTTGCTTCAACCCCTATCCATTCCAAATAAAAAATGAGGCAATGTGTCCATGGATTTCATCACAAGACTTCCAAGAGTGCATGGTAAGGATTCCATACATGTCATTGTGGATTAATTAACTAAATATGTACATTTATTTTTCATCCTATCAAATTTCAAGGATCCTTGAGTAGGATATTTATTTTCAAGGAAGTTTTCAAGTTGCACAACTACCCAAGAATTGTTAGCAATGGAGACAATTGATCTTTTAGTGCATTTTGGTAGGCACAAACCTCATTCCTAGCATGAGATATCACCCCCAAACATATGGTCAAATAAATTCATAAATAAATAAGTTAAGGGATACTTGGAGAATCATGTTTTAGACCAACAGTCATCATGGGTCAAGTGATTGAACTTGGGCCTGAGTATTGTTGCAATACATATTATCACATTTCCATGAGTATGTCCTCTTTCAAATCCTTGTATGGGAATAATGCAATATTTTTTTTGATCTAATAATCATAAATAGTAGGGTGCCAACAACTAGGGATTCAATAAATCAAAGCCAAGAGTTATTGATGTCACTTAAATAACATATACAACAATATCAATGATAACATAAGTTTTATGCAAACTATCACCATACAAACAGTTCTTTTAATGTCAAGGACATAGTATACTTGAGATTGAAACCTTACAGGTAGTCTTCCCTCGAGAGAAGTGGATCTGAAAGGTTGAAATTGAGATCTTATGGGCCAGGTATAAATTTGTGACAATGGGCAAAGTGGCCTATGTATTGGAGCATCTAATGAATTGAAAAATCCATAATATTTTTCAAGTGTCTTGTTTAAAAAGAGCTCTTGGTTAGCATATTACACATTCAATGGATTTGACACCTTTGAACAATGAGGGTGATTTTATTTTGATACCTAAAGAAGTGGTAGATATAAGGGTGAAAATTTTGAGAGGGAAAAGTATCATAGAATATTTGATATATTGGAAACACCTACTTTTTGAAGATGCCACATGGGAAGGACCAACAATATTGGAACACCCTAATCTACATTGCTTGAGAACAGGAAATTTTTTGAAGGGAAAACTTCTAATGTTCCTTTTTTAATAAATTCATGTTGGAACCAAAATTCCTTTTCTCTTTTTTTTTTATAAGATTGGCCTAATTGATCCCAACAATTTTGGTCTTTGTTATCTAAGTATTGTGAATTTTATGTTCAAAATCCTATCTATGAGTTTTTGTTAGATTTTTGGACTTTGGCATCTTGGCATGCCTTTCCACTAAACTTCACTCTTTCCTTTCTTTTTATCAGGGTTTCAAAATTTTCCCTACTAGCATGCCTTTCCTTTAATCTTTGCTTTCTCTTGCTTTCATCGAGTTGTTAGACTTGTCTATCTAGGCATACCTTTCATCCCTCCCCCACCTTTCTCCTTTATTTACTTTAGATGATCAAACTTCTTCCCACTAGAATACCTTTGGATCAAACCTTGACTTCTAACTAGTGGTATGAGTCATGGTATCCTTAACTCCCAAACCTTGAGACTCTTGCCATTTTCACTATTCATTCCACCTACCTTTGCATGACTCATAATGCAATTATTGGCCACTTTGACCTAGTAACCATTCTAAAAGGTATTTTTCCACCCAAGAAAATAATTCTTAATTATTTTGGGTGTGGGTTCTCATTTATTTGCAATGTTAGAAGAGGATCATGCATCGTCTTTATTTATATTGATGATTTTTACCCTAGCCTTTGATTGTACAAAATATTTGCTATTTTTAAAAGTGGGAACTCATTTCTTAATATGGACATTAGATGTATTTCTAGGAGGAGACATTATATTTTCCTTCATATAAACCCAAAAATTGCTTTAAGCACGAGTTATTTAAATTAGCATACTCAAGGATGAAAACCTTTAGATCTACATAGATCCAAAGGACAAAAACCTTTTAGTCTATAGGCCTAAGGATAAAAACTATTTGACCTAGTGAGATGACTTCATTAGGAGGTTGATAGAGGACTTCATTGTCATGGATCTAATCTCCATCACACCAAGTATATTGGTAGGATTGTGTAGGAAAACCACAATATTTTGAGTTTTTATTATTGTTTCTACAACCATTTTACTAGCTATTGTTGTGACTCTTATTTGTTATACTAGTCATATAATTTAATATAATTATATTTAAGAATTTATTTTGATCCTAAAGGTTTTATAACAAATTTATTTACTTTACAAAATCTGAGTTATTAATATCATGTAACCCTATGATGAATCAATATTTTTCCTCATTAGGGTCTAATATTAAAATTGAAAGAAAATGTTAGAGTTAAATTTTAGGATTTTAAAGGAGATTTTTGGTTTGTTGAATTTGATTAAAATAATCAAAACCCTAAATCTTATTAGCTCATAATAACTATTAGGGTTATTAAAACCCTTCCCTTTCCTTTTCACGTTTTTATTATTTATTTTAGAAGACCCTTCTTTTAATGAATTATTTATGAACATTTTGAGAACACTAATATTCTTCTTGTCAAGAATATGTCTCTAGTGATTAATTTGCTCCTTAATAAACTTATCCTCATCATGACCATGTCTCTCACAATAATAATATTTAACCTTATATTTATTTTTATTTTCACCTTTAGAGGTATTAGATGCTACTTTGGAAGTAGTAGATCACTTCTTATCCTTTTTCTATGTGTTGTATTTCTTGATTGTAGTACAAACCTCAAATACAAATCAAACTTATGTGTTGTTTTAATAATTATAAAAAATCTTATAATAGTTAGAGTTTAATGTCCTTTCAATTGAAGGCTTATGTTTATAATTTCATCTATAAGTGGTTTCCCCTTTTTTGGTGAAGCTTCCCTTGCTACAAAAGTTGCACAATTATTATTAAAGTTGTAGAGTTGTTGAATATGAGAGTAAGCTATTCTTGTTGATGAGGTTAAAAACTTGGTTTCAAAGGTTAATTTGGATTGCTATTAAGGTCCTAACAATGTTAATAGAGTATTGTAGTGAAGTATTAATTATTATAAAGGTTAGCCAAATGTTTCAAGAAGTGTTTTGGAGAGTATTGATCTAGGATCTTGCAACCCTTTTTCCTAGTTTTTATATTGCTCATTGGACCTTCACTTATAATTGATCTAACATATCTATTTAATATGTCTCATTGATTCTCTTTACTAAAATCTATATTGATGTTTATGTGTCTTTTCTCAAGATCCATATTTTGAATTTTTATCTCTTTGTGCCTTTGTCAATCAAGTTCTTTTATCATGATGGCATGTTGCAATGCTCCACACCCACATTTATTATCTAAATATAAATATTTCTCATAGATTTGAGTTGTCTCCATCTTTAATATTAAATCTAAGGCCTTATATATTAGATTTAATATGGTATCCTTGAATTCACATTTTAAGCATTTTACACTTGAATTTTTCTAGATCCATGTATGCTACTAAGTCTAGTCTAACCACTTGCTCTATCCAAAAAGTGTTTTAATTATTCATCTATGTTTATCTATATTCTAGATTTGTATCTTGTATCCAATGTAACTCACTAGCATTTTGATGTTTGAGGTCAAGGTCTTAAGTCTAGTGATTCCTATGTATTTTGGATCCAAAATTATTATATATTATATTTCACTCAATGGCTCACATTTGGTGACTTTCTAATTTGACGTGTATATAGATTTTTTAACTTTATTTTCCCTATGTAATGTACCTTAGCAATTGGTTTAAGTCCACTTTCATATGCATATTAAGTTTTATGTCTAGAGGATCCACCAATAGTAGACTTGAGCTCTTTGCTTATACCCTAGCTTATTGGTGTTTTCAAATCTACGGTTAACATGTTTGCAAAAAATGAGGAAGAGCTAGATGTTAATTTAACTAAAATTTCGAGGTATCATCACATCCAAAATTCACTTTTTTGTGTGCTTGTTCTCTCATTTAAACCCAAAATCCTTCTAAAATATAATTGGGTGGATGCTTTAGTTTCGTAAAGTCATGTTACAAAATATGTGATATACTATTGGTAAAATTGAGTGTATTATTTGACACATTAGTGGCTTGCATAAAAAAATTTAATGCTTTCGTGCCCAAAAGTTTTATGAACTCGGCTTCCCCTATATATTGTCATTGAATGAAATTTTTTAAGTTGGAAACACTAACATTTCAGGTCAATACTTGTTTATCTTCCATGTAGATGTTTATGTAGAGCTTATAGAAGTGAGGTGGTTGACACATGTGGTGTTGGAAATAATTTTATTGGTCCTTAGGAATAGTGGCAACAAGATTAAGATAGATACTCATTATTAGATGGTCAATGAAGTCTCATGTGTGCTTGCTTGTGCTTATATGTTCCAATGGAGATTCATTTGTTGACAAAGAAAGAAATTTACTATTGAAGCAATAGTAATTGATGTAAAGAGGACTTTAGCTTATAGAAGATGACACTTTATTAATGAAGTTGTAAAATAGCTACTAGAGTGAGTGGAGGGCTAAAGAAGTGGGTTTATTCTACAAAAGTGTCAAATGTATCATGTGCTCTCTAGTTTAGCAATGATGATAGGCTGATATCTATAGAGTGTTTAATCAATCTATTGTGATTAAAAATAATATGACATGAAAGGTACAATGTGTTAACATTTCACCAATGATATGAAGGCAATAAAATTAACTATTTACTAGTGATGTACATCTATTTAGTGGGTTTGAGTAGACAATTGACATTAAGGGATCCATTTTGTTGGTCTAGGCAATCAATGTGTGATGCATTAGATAAATTTGTGTATGCTAGAGTAATCAAAAAGTGATAAATCCTTTTTAATTGATTTCATAGATGATGGATACCCACTGATATTAAATCAAGGGAGCAATAGGAATTTAAAATTATGGTAATTATCTAGTTTCTTTGTGATTCAAGATAACCTTATGCATTTATTACTCAAGGTGGGAACTCTTTGGGTAATTGGTTGCATGAGAATAACATCAAAACCTAATTAATTAAGATGAGATTTGATCTCATTTACCTTTTCTTGTTGAGGGTGGCTTAGAAATTTTTAATGTGATGAGATAGAGTTTCTTTATTTTGGTATAGAATATAAGTTTATTCATGGTTCCTATAGCCCCAATGGTTGTGCAACCATGAAATGTAATGTTTTAGATCAATCAAGATCTATATTTATGGAATTTATTTGAAAAGGTATAATTTTCTCCTAAAAACATGAAGGATGATTGTGTATTGAATATTGTTCTCTTATATTGATAGTATGGAGATTCAAACTAGAATTTGTAATCAATATAAATCCAATATGATTAAGTTTAGATAGCCTAGTACACAATACTAATATAGATGTAATAACCTCATTGGATCTTCATGGGGCATACATTTCCTATATATGTATCAAGTTTAATGATTTTGCAATTGGGATATTTTTTTGGTGAAACATGACGAGGCATCATCAAACCTTGTACTTTAGTAAATTGTTATGTTGTCAATCTAGGTGGTGTATAATGGTTGTATGCAATAGGAAATCAAATATCTCATTTCAGTGATTGCTTCTAATACTACAGAATAAAATGAATTCTTATGCAGGGATAAAATCTAAACTATGGAAATATTTGAAATCTACACTAGGAAAACATTTAAAATCTTAAGTTTCAAATTTAAACTATGGAAAAATTTAAATGTTATTATAGAATTGAAACATGGTTTTAAACCACTTGATTGTTTTAAGAAAGAAAACCTACACTTTTAATTTCTTCAAGGCATTCTTAAAGAATGAACTTGCTAAGGTAAAACCGCCCATTAGTTTTTTCTACATAATACAATACTTCAAAATACTAAAAATGTATTAAATAATGCATAAAACATTACACATAATACTAGAAAATATAAAATAAACTATATTACATGTAAAAACTCAACAATTTATTTGATTTACTAAAATAGTACTTCAACAAGAACACAATAATTCACAATAACAACATAAATTAAAAAACTTATCTATAAATCATTGTTCTTCTTCCCTAATCAAGTGACTAGATCTCTAGAGGATTGAACATCTAAGAACTCACAATATCATCACACAAATTACTAAATGTACTAAACGTAGAACTATATTTCTTATTGCATTTATTCATAAAATCATCTATAAAAATGAATGTCATAAATCTATGTATTGTTTCTCCTACATATTGATGCATATGATTCAACATCATGCAATTTGATGAGATATACAACATTAACCTAATTATTAGGATAAAATTACCCTTTCTTGACCACCCATAACCTTTATCATGTTGAAATTAATATGATCATATAGTAAATTATCTATAATCTTGATTGATATTAATATAATTCTTGTTATCCTCTCTATCTTAAAATAAAGGTTTTTAAATGTTGATGATTATGGTAGAAAGTTGTGGAAATAGGGAATAGGTAATGATAAAGAAAGATGGATTCTTTGGAAGCTTTTGAATGTCACATCTCTAGAAGATCGAAAATGTCACATCTCTAGAAGCTCCAAAACTTCTACAACTCTAGAAATTTTGTAGGTCAAAGTTACTACATGAGTTCTAGAGTAAGATGTATCCTTTCCTATAGAAAACTATAAAGAATTGCTATGTGACTGCTTATTCTACAAGAGGCAATACAGATAGAAGATTCCTATTTAATGATGATTTCCTCAAAGATAAACTATTTTATTTAATGCAACTAAAATTGTATTAATGAATTTGTGTAACATACTTCAACCAACATCAATGCATATTGCCCACGAAGCTATAGTTTAGGAATTAGGTTGAAGTATAAATATCTTTCCTGATGTTCAATAAAAAACTCTCGATGCATGAATTATTAAAGATCATATTGTTCAACTACACATATTGTCAGTTATCGTGTTTTATAAAGAATTGCTAAACTTGGTTAATATTCCTATGAGTTGAAGAATTCAACCCTCTAGCAAGCTAGCCACTCAATTGAGAAATCAAAACACATGGTAGAGATGAGTAGCTTGGTTATGCATTTTATTTATGTTTGATAAATTATGTCGATACAATATATACTTGTAGGTTTAGTTTGCATATGTTATCTATGTTTTATGTTATGTCTTTTTGCATGTTTTAAGAAAACATTACATTCCATAGATATAAAAATCTATATTGTTTGTTACGTTCTTCTACATAATTTGTGATGTAAAAATCCTCTATTTTGTAGATAGAAAAAAATGTATTGTTTGTAATGGTAAAGTCTTATATTCTATAGATAGAAAATCTTGTATTGTTGTTGTGTTATTTTAAAGTCTTACACTCCATAGAAAATTAAGAGGAATAGCATAGTAGTTGAGAAATATTTCATTTTTAGCAGCCAAATAGTTAAAGGAATTTAATTTTATTATAAAAAAATTTGAACATTTTTTTATAGATTATATTATCAATATTTATGTGGATTAGAATCTTCCAATGTTTTCCTAGTTATAGTTCCTTTCAAACTTAATCATTCTTTGTTTGGTTTAAAATTTTACATTAGAATAGGACATTTGAATTTATTTTGCAAATAGCCTCAAACACCAACCTAGTTGATATGGCATTAATTCACTAAAGTAAAATACTTCACAACACCTCATCACTTTTTGGTACCATTGCTAAAAAAATTGTGTGTTCTTTACACTAGGTGTTATTAGGAACTCAAATAGATAGCCTTCTAAAAAAAGAGAAAACAAGTAAGCCATCTTTCTTCTATATGGTTAGAAAAAGAGGACCTCATGAAAGTTTTGTTGCCAAAAGGTCCCCAACCACAAACATCAGAAAAAAGAAAAAAAAGTCTTATTTGAGGAAATCTGCCAACAACAATTGGTCATTCAAGATCCTCCTAAGATTTAAAATCAAAACTTTGAGGAAAAGATGCTAGAAATTAATGTAGTAAACATCATGAATAAAAATTATAGAGGAGTGAATAACAATAATGGAGGAGAGGTGAGAAGGGAAAAAATAATTTTTACCTAACCAATTAACTTGAAAGTAGATGAAAATGCACCTCTAAAAAACATCTCTTATGCCAATCTACCTACCTTTCATAGTTTATCATAAGACAACCTAGACCAATTTCTCTTTGAGTTTAAAGTCCTCTACCAAATGTATGACTATAAAACTAATAACCAAAATTTAAAAATACTCCCCTTTACTTTGAAGGATTCAACCATGCGATGGTTCATTGGATTGTCTTCCAAGTCAGTCAATTCTTGGCCAAAAATGAAAATAGTGTTTCTAGACAAATATCAAGATTATTGTTGGGTTAGTGATACAAAGGAAGCATTTTTCTACCTTAAGCAGAAAGAATATGAGAGTTTAAAATATTTTCTAGATAGATTCATTTTCATGCTAATACAATGCAATTGTAAAAATTTCATGCTTGCTAAAGTAGTTAAAACCATCTTTCTAAAAGGACAAGAAGAGGACTCTAGATGAGCACTCAATTTAATGGGAAAAG